>CM060907.1:441682859-442932859 GCA_030737815.1 Allium fistulosum | reverse complement strand
TCCTGAGTCGTTTCTGCCATTAACATCTCTCAAAGCTTCCTCAAGGCAATTTCATCCTCTCTTGTTAATCAACCGATCACCGACACTTGATCCTCTACTGCGTAAGTGCTCCTGCCTCCTCCTTGATTCTTAATCATCATTAACTCGTGAATCCCCCTTTTTGCCCTTAACTCGCCCTCTTGTGTATTACTCTGCTGCGAATTCCGCCGCATTGGCAGTTCGTGTGCCGAACGTTCGCTCGATTCCATCTTTAGGCGAATGAGGCGATGGAGATGAGGGGTTTTCAGGTTTAATTGATTAGGTGGGCTATGCTTTGGAGAATTGGCTCTTGGGTGATTCAATGGTCTGGTGGAACGAGGATAGGGATCATAGTTGATTGAGAGGCTATCGGGTTTGGAGGATAGCGGGTTAGGAGAAAAGTCAATAGGTCCAGTGGAGTGGGATGTTAGCACGGTCACGGTTTAGTATCGTCTTACGACTTACGACATAAACCTCATTCGATATAACACTTGTACGACTTAAGCCTACCACAACATAAACCTTGTACGACTTAAGCTTACCACGACATAAACCTTGTACGACTTAAGCCTGTCACGACATAAGCTTTAAGTCGTGGACGACTTAGGACTTAGGGAAATTGCCTTGCTTTAACCTGAAGCCCCTTTCTTCCTTTAAACGACTTAATGACTTGAGGTATTTTCGACTGAAGGCAACAACAACCTAGAATCGAAATGACCTGATCTGTCTTGTCTTAAGGTCCTTAAGCCGTGGACGAGTTAACATATAAGTCGTTGGCGACTCAAGACTTAGGTTTTGCATGAACTTTGAACTGCTGAACTTTGAACTGCTGCATTTTTCCTCAGATCGTTCTAACTTGCGAATTAATCAACCTGCTTAATACCACATTTACAGAAAATTTGGACGAATATACTGTCACTGACCGCCCACATCAAATGATAGATTAGCTAATAAAAGATAATCAACATAAATAGTTCGTGTGAATGAAGTGCTTTAAATCAACAGATTCAAGCAAAGTATTAAAGCAGCATTAAAACAGTCAATTAAAAATGATCGGTTTACACTTAATACTGTACCTGAACTCTGGATTAACAAGTCCTGAAATTCGATAATCGATTAATTACCGACTATCTTAATTCCGGTTGTATTTACTTGTTATCTTTACTAATTTTGCACAACACTTCACACTACTTAGGAAACGTTCACCTTCACATTTGAATATCCAGTTGCTTGTGTAGAATGACTTCTCAACAAGGAGATGTAACAGTTCAGACCGGAGAGTCCATTCTCATTCCATCTCCTTTACTCAATCCCCCGGAGAGAGCCTCTACCACTCTATTGTACAAAACTTTTCGACAATATTGTGCACTCAATTTGGCATTGCTGAAGCTGACGCTATCCTTCCTGAAAAGAATAACACTGCTGATGTAGCACCTCCTGGCTTTGTAGCGGTCAACCGACAAATGTGCTTGAGCGGGGCCATTCCTCCTTTCAACAACTTTCTTCAACAACTTCTTCGCCAACTGGCAATCGCTCCATTTCAATTACACCCCAACAGCTATGCTGTTCTAATGGGGCTGTGCGTATTATTCGATAGAACACTCGACCGTCTCCCCAGTGTTGACGAAATCTATTATTTATGCTCTTTTATCAGAACCAAAGATCATCCTTCGATCGTTGTTGTGAGAAGTGCCAGGAATCGTAAATTGGTTGTCGGCCTTCCTGATACTGCTCATGGGTTTTTGACTCAGTATTTTTACGTTCGCTGTCCCCCTGGGTTTTATGCTGTGTGGAGAGAAGGAAGTAAGAATGCCTATCTTTTCTTCTTATATTCTTTGAGTTTTCCAAAATCCGAAATGTCAAGTGCTAACTTCATCTTTACTTTTCAGTGCTTCCTCCCCCTTCCAGGGAACCCAGCCACAAGTCAACTCTGGAGAGGCTCATGGCTGTTCCAGTTGAAGAGCGGGATGTGAAATTTTTGTTGAAAGATGAGTTTCTTCACCAATTTGGACTTCTCCATCCCTCTCGCTCTACTCAGCCTCGCAAAGTTCCAAATTCTCCTACGGAGGTACCGGATGTCCCACCTTCTGTTGAAGAAACCATGCTAAAGGAATCTGTCACTGAAAATCCACTAGTAAAATGCCCCACGCTTATTAATGCTGCGGGATCGTCCAGCAAACCGGCACTTGCTCCGATTGTTGAAGAGGAAGAAAATCCTCGAATTTATGAAAAATCCGCCGATGTGGACATTGAAAAGGAGAAGTCTGCTGAGTACCATGGTGACGACACCTTTGATGGCTTGAGTGACATAATGATAACTTCTCAAGAGCTTTTCAAGGATAACATTCCAATAGCGAAATCTCCTGTCGTTGAAGCGACTTCCTCTTTCAAACAAACTTCGACGCCTTCTACACCTGTCGTCTCCGTTCCCGCACTAAAGCGTGGTTTGTAGTTTGACGCACGTAGTTCGCACGCCGCACACACTTTGGATTTTTCAGCACTGATAAGCATTTATCCTCTTTTTCTGAAAATTTCTAAACTTTACTTCTTTTTCAGTTTTCAGATTCTCTGATGGGGCGTACCGGCTCATATTATGACTCATTTCAGCGCCATGGAGGCCGTGGATCTTATGACTTTAGGAAATATCTTGGTGACCAGAGAGAGACAGATGAGGAAAGGGCTCAAAGGAAGGCTCAAGAAAAATGGGATTATGAGCAGCGGCAGAGAAGAAGAGACGCTGATCGATATGATTCTTCTTACAGGAGTTACGATTCTCATAAGCGAAAGTCTTATGATGACAAAGGGAAGACTCATATTACTGACGAATCAAGCAAGCGGTCCAAGCCAAGTGACGCATCTGTAGTTTTTGAGAAAACTGATGCTCCTATCCCTTCTGATATTCCGGCCGGTTCTCCTCCTTTAAAGAAAACTGATATCCAAACGATCATCAGCATGCCCCAATATCAGGTTAAGGACGGCCCTCCAACACTTCAAAGCCGGTTTCCGAACTGGTGCTTAAAAGGAGTGCGTTTTGACCTGGATTTGGTCCCAATCGATAAGCAAGACATGCTTAAAAGTCTCGATGCAGTTCGGCTTAACATTGAGAGAATGTCGCAATGGCAGAAACTTGTTGATGAACTCCAGAGAGTCAACCATATGAATCTGGAAAACATGCTGTCTCTGGAGAATGACAAAGCTGAATGGGATAAATGGTGCAAGCAGCATGACGCGGAGATGACGAACATCGTAGATGACAATGCAAGGCTTGCATCTGAAGTTAAGCAGCTTAAGGAAAATCTCGCCTCTTCTTCTGCATCACATACTCAAAAAGAAGAAGTCTTTCAGAAGCAAGTGGGGGATGCACATGCTGCACAAAGAGATGTCGAAATGAAGCTTGCCGCTGAGCAGCACATTACTGAGAAATATCGCACAGAAAACGCCGAACTGCAGGAAAAAGTCACCTCCCAGAACGTGGAGATTGAGTTACTAAAGTCACGACTCACTAAAGCTGAGACAGAGCGTGATGAGGCTATCACTGGTCGGGTTGCTGCCGTTGCCGAAAAAGAAGCGGCTGAGCAATCACATGAGGCAACGAAAGCAAACATCAGCTCTACCTTATTCGACTTTTATTTACACATCGTTCTGGGTCGTAGGAGCCTTGCTTTTCTAGGTCCTGATTATGAAATCACTCTGGCTGAAGTGTGGGAAGCCGCAGTTGATATGTTTAAGGGTGTCGGCTATGATGAAGCAGAACTCGAGGCTCGCTATCTTGATGATGAGGCTTGCGCCGCTCTTGTTAAAGGAAAGGAGCAGCTTGCTAAAGCACGGGCTAAATCACTGGGAGAAGAGCTTTCAAAAGAGGAAGCTCCTTTAACTGCCCCTGTTCATACTTCCACTTCGGCCGATGTAAACATTATGGATTCCGGCTTCCATTCTTCACTCCCAGCTAAAATTGCCCAAGAAACTGCGACCACTCCCACTGAGGATGAGGCACCGGACGATACTGAAGCCGAGAAATTTGAGATTGACCTTGCGAAGCCAACTCCTCCAATGAACCAGTTATTTGATTTAACCGAGTTTGATGATCTTCTTACTTGTTACTTAAACTTTGGTGAACCGATACCTTCTCTATTTTCAGGAGATGTTGATTTTAACTTCTTTTCTTCTACAGCGGAGGCACCAAACACTGCAAAAGTTTCCACTCCTTCAGTTGCCGTCCCTCCATCTTTACAGATTACTCCTCCTTCTGCTTCCCAACCGGGATCACAGGCAGAGAAAATCGAAGCTCTTCAAGGCCTGGATGATCCGGCTGTTTCGCAGGAACAAAAGGCGGAGGATCTTGAAAACATCGAGAAGACCCCGAAGCGGTCTCTAGATGATGACACGAAGCTTTCAACATTGCTTGCTACTCCGGGGAGCGAATCTTCCTCGAAGAGGAAGGGGAAGCGCGCCATAAGGAAGAAGAAGAGAGGTGCTTCGACTGGGGAAGACAAGACAGAAGAAGACCCAACCACTCCTCCTTCTCCGTCCCGCCCACATCGGATTCCGAAATTAACTATTAGGCCAAGCAAAGGCTCCAAGGGTGGCGGAAAGAAGGAGTGACAAGCTGAACTTTCTACTTCTTATTTTGCTTTTTACATGTATAGACCGGAGATTGTGTGGGTACCAGTCCCTGCTTTTGCTTTTTGAGATATCTGCACATGTAAAGAATTTTCATAGTACTAAATAAAACAATTATTTTACTCGTACAAACTCTTGTGTATGTGAGAACGCATCTGTTTCTTATTTTTAGTGTAGAACAAACGATTCTTTTTACTTGTGCAAACTTTTTGTCTGCGTTTGAGAATGCATTTGTTCCACATCTACTTTTCACGATATTGCAGTGAACTTGCGGTATGTTGCTTGCATATTACTTTTGTTAATGTAACTGAATTGTATAGTGTTTAACTGAATTGTATAGTGTTGCCCCCTTACTGCAAGGGCATTGCAATATTTCTATCTTTTACAAGACTGATACTCTTATTTCAGAGAGTAACCATTCCACTTTTAAGGGAAGAATTATTCTGCTTTTAATAGATCATATCTCGTTTTTTGGAGAAATTTTTACTTTCTCTTTCTTTCTTGAAGAACATTTCAACTATCGGGGATGATCGCTTTCATTTGTCAAAAAAGAAAGTAGATTTCCCTATGTGGTGAAATGAACTTCTCTTGAAATTTTTTTGTAGCATTTCAACTTTTTTAGGAAGAACTCTTTGAGATAAATAAGTTAATCTTCCTTTTAGAGTTGAACTGTGCTTCCGGAGAAGGCTTTTTGTTCGAGTATTCTATTTTGGGACATGCCTCCGGAGAGGGCTCCTCTTAAAGAGTTGTGCCTCCGAAGAGGTCTTGTGCCTCCGAAAAGGGCTTATGCCTCCGAAGAGGGCTTGTGCCTCCGAAGAGGGCTTGTGGTGCCTTGGGAAAGGGCTTTTGCCTCCGAAGAGGTCGTGTGCCTCCGAAGAGGGCTTGTGGTGCCTTGGGAAAGGGCTTTCGCCTCCGAAGAGGTTGTGTGCCTCCGAAGAGGGCTTGTTGATTGCCTGGAAGTTACTTTCTCATGGTTGGATGGATCCACGGGGCGGACGCAAGTTGTTTGATTGGATGCTCGTTTGCACAAACGATCGCAATCAATTAACAAGGGCCCTGTCCCTTCAGCTTGGGAAGGTGCCCCCTCCGGTGGTTCCACCAATCTTTTTTGATTGAGAGAAGTACTTCCATTTTTTGGCGTGCATCGTTAGAGGGCTTTGTTGACCTTTCTGAAGGAGCGTCGGTTGGTTGGTGTGCCAGGAAGGTTGCGTCTCAGGGGCGAGTAGATCCACGGGACGGACGCAAGCTGCCTGATCGGATGCATCACGATCAGTTAGCAAGGGCCCTGTTCCTCCCGCTTGGGAAGGTGTCCCTTCGGTGGTTCTTACCGGCCCCTTTTATTGAGAGGCATACCTCCTTTTGGCTGCTCCTTTGTTTGCTTGGCAATTTTCTCTCATCATCTGCTCATTAGCGATCTTGTATTATCGTTCCCAAGCACATCTTCTTTCCTTTTACAAGTAAATTGCCTCATCCGAAGGAGTGGACTTCACTGTTGAATGACTTTACGGGACAAACGCGAGTTATCTAGTTGGATGTCTATTCATAACGACAATCTCAACTAGTGAATGAAGGTTTGTCACAGTGGAGTCGCCAACTTTTTACGTGAAGCTCTCCTCGTATAGAATTTGAATTTGGAATTTTCTGTCGCTTGGTATTTGTGTAATAGCTGATTTATAAAGGTCGCTTGGCTTTGTGACGAGCAAGCCTTGTTATATTGTCCTGCAATTTTGAATCGACATTTTAGCAATACATTTAAAGCATTTACATATCGAAATAAAACAGGCATTAGGAAATAGTAAAGAACACAAGATTTATAGTGGTTCGGCCAACAATCGGGCCTACGTCCACTTTATAGCTTTCATTCATTTACACTGATTTACAATGTTTTACAATACAACTGGTACATTCATCATTATTTTACAACTTTGAGCAGAGCTTTTTTCAAGTAAAATAAGGACGTAAGTGGTTGCTATTCCAGGCCCTTGGAATTGGATCTCCTTCAACAGTTATGAGTTTGAAAGTGCCATCAAGAAGTTTACTGCCAATGGAATATGGTCCTTCCCAGTTTGGTCCAAACACACCAGTTGCCATCATGATCCTTTTCAAAACTAAGTCCCCGACCTCAAAGCTGCGTTGGCGAACTTTAGAGTTGAAGTGCCTGGCTATCCTTTGCTGATAAGCTGAAACTCTGAGCCTAGCTTCTTCTCTTTTCTCATCAAGAAGATCAAGTGCTTCAAGTTGTAGCTTTTCATTTTCAGCTTCGTTGAAATGAACTCTTCTATGTGAAGGAACTTCTACTTCCACTGGAATCATTGCTTCTGATCCGTATGCCGGTGAAAATGGAGTGTGCCCAGTTGCAGTTTTGGGAGTAGTCCTGTATGCCCATAGTGCTAATGGAAGCTTATCAACCCAACCACCTTTTGCTCTTTCGAGTTGCTTTTTGATAGTTGACTTGATGATCTTATTAACTACTTCCACTTGCCCATTTGCTTGCGGATGAGCCACTGCTGAGAAGCTTTTCCGAATTCTGAATCGTTTGCAAAAATTCTGGAACTCTTCACTTTCAAACTGAGTACCGTTGTCTGTAATTATTTTATGTGGCACACCATATCTGCAAATGATATTTTTCGTTACAAAATTTATCATCTTTTTAGAGGTAATGGTGGCCAAAGGTTCAGCTTCAGCCCACTTGGTGAAATAATCAACAGCTACGATAGCATATTTGATTCCTGATTTGGCAACTGGTAATGGTCAGATTAGATCTATCCCCCAAATGGCGAATGGCCATGGGCTGACCATCTGTGTGAGTTCGGTGGAAGGTGGTCTTGGGATTTTTGCAAATCTCTGACATTTGTCGCACTTTCTAGAGTAAATAGCAGCATCTCGGTTAATGTCAGGCCAGAAATACCCATATCGGAGAACTTTCTTGGCTAAAGTTTGACCAGCTGAATGATCTCCACATTCTCCTCCGTGTACCTCGGCTAGAATTTTCTTGGCTTCTTCCTTAGTTACACATCGGAGCAGAGGCATTGAAAATCCCCGTCTGTATAATCGGCCATCTTGAATTATATACCTTGACGCTTTTCTCAATAATTTTCGACGTTCCTTAGAACTTTCTGGCAGGGAACCACTGAGTAGGTATTCTTTGATTGGAGTCATCCATGATTCATGCTCTTGAGACGTAGTCATAATCCAATCAACATCCATTTCATCAATGCTTGGAGCTGACAGAACTTCTACAGGAACTAATCCTAGTAACTGAGCTTCTCCGGAACTTGAGTACTTTGCTAAAGAATCTGCCTTCATATTTTCCTCTCGGGGTATGTGGCTTATTGAATAGTGATCGAAATCATTGAGGAGTTCGGAAGTTTTTGTCAAATATGCAGGCAAATTTCCTCCTTTGGCTTGAAATTCTTTCTTCACCTGGCAAACAATAAGCTGAGAATCGCTGAAAATTTGTAACACTTTGATGTTTAGTTCCTTAGCGATTTTTAAACCGGCAATAAGTGCTTCATATTCTGCTTCATTGTTTGTTGAAGGAAATTCCAGTCTCAATGCATAACACAATGATCGTCCTTCGGGGGTTTCAAGCACAACCCCTGCCCCAGATCAGTAATCATTTCTTGATCCGTCAACATACAACTTCCATTGGATTGGAATGCCGTCAGTTGTTTCATTTTCACTATCGCCTTTGTCAGTAGATTCTGCGATGAAATCTGCTAAAGCTTGTCCGTTGATTGCTCTTCGGGGGTGATAAGTGATGTCATACTGGCTAAGTTCAATGTTCCATTTCAAAAGACGACCCGAAGTTTCAGGACGAAACAGGACTTGCTTTAGAGGTTGATCAGTAAGAACTTTGATAGGATAAGCTTGAAAATATGGTCTCAATTTCCTGGAAGCAATTAGCAAACAATAGGCGAGCTTTTCTATCTTCGAATAATTCATCTCTGCCCCAGTGAACCGTTTACTGATGTAATAGACTGGACGCTGTATTTTCATATCTTCCCGTACAAGTGCTGCGCTGAGGGCGTGAGATGAAATTGCTAAATAGATGAAAAGGTCTTCACCGTCAGTGGGCTTGGAAAGAACCGTAGGTGTTTCCATATGACGATTTAGTTCATCGAAAGCATTCTGGCATTCTAGAGTCCATTCAAAATTTTTCTTTCCTTTCTTTAGAGCGTCAAAGATGGGAATGCATTTGTCTGTGGCTTTGGAAATGAAGCGACTCAGAGCAGCGACTTTTCCATTGAGACTTTGCATTTTCTTTCTTTGTTTTAGGGGCTTTGACCTCCCTTAGAGCTGTGATTTGAGTAGGATTGGCTTCAATGCCCCTGGCGCTCACAATGAAACCCAAAAATTTCTCGGATTCTACTCCGAACGAACATTTCAATGGATTGAGCTTCATTCCGTACTTTCGAATAATTGCGAACATTTCCTCCAAGTGTCCCATGTGATATACAGCTTTCTTTGATTTTACCAACATATCGTCGACATAAACTTCCATGGTTCTACCAATCTGAGGCTTGAACATTGCATTGACGAGCCTTTGGTAGGTCGCCCCAGCATTTTTCAATCCGAAAGGCATAACTTTGTAGCAGTAGAGACCCACATCTGTAATAAAGCTTGTGTCTTCCTGATCTGGCTCATGCATCATAATTTGATTGTATCCGGAGTAAGCATCCATAAACGATAACAACTCATGCCCAGTTGTTCCATCCACCAATTGATCAATTCTGGGCAGCGGGAAGCAATCTTTGGGGCATGCTTTGTTTAGATCTGAGAAATCTATTCATACTCTCCACTTTCCATTTGCCTTCTTGACCAATACTGGATTTGAAACACAATCTGGATAAGTGGAGTTTCTGATAAAGCCGTTCTCCATGAGCCGATCGACTTCTTCCTTTAGTGCTGTCGATCTTTCTGGGCCTTGAGTTCTTCTTTTCTGTTTCACTGGCGTGAATTTTGGATCTATGTTCAGAGTATGTACAGCAATTTCCGGGGAGATCCCACACATATCAGCGTGACACCAAGCGAACACATCTAGATTGGCTTTTAAGAATGATATCAGCGTGTTTTGAACTGTTATGCTTAGCTGTGAACCCACATTGAGTACTTTGTTCGGGTCTTTCGAGTCAACAGATATTGGTACCGTTACCTCCACGGGTACCACTCTATTCTCCCCTGTACTGGCTTTCCTGGGATCCATTTCTTTTCTTGCATTGTTGTGTTCGCCAGTACAGGGGCCACTCCGTAGTTGCTACAGGGTTGGTTCCTTGATGCGGAGCGGAGCTGCCGCATCTTTCCCCATTTCTCTTTTCCTGGCCTCTCGGAGTTCTACAAGATAACATTCTCGTCCTGCGTTCTGATCTCCTTTAATAACAGCAATCCCATTATCAGTAGGAAATTTCATTGTTAAGCACCAAGGAGCGAGGACGGCCCTGAAAGCAGCAAGAGTAGGCCGACCCAAGAAGGCGTTATAGGCGAAGAATCCATCAACAATTACAAAAGTTTGCTTCCGAACCAACTTCTTCTGCCCTTCGCCCATTTCAACAAACAAGTCCACCGTTCCAATTGGCTGTTTCAGCTCTCCTGTAAATCCGGCAATTTTGTGTGAAGAGGCTTGTACATCTGTCATTGGAATTTTCATTTGGTCAAATGTCTTTTTAAAGAGTATGTTGCACGAAGCGCCACTATCAACCAGAACTCTTCTGACAATAGCCGGCCCAATACCGACGGAAACAACTAAAGGGTCCTCAGTAGGAGCTTCCACATCAATAGAATCCCTGGTTCTGAACATAATATCATCGTGAAAAGTCTTCTGCTGCTTTAGAGGTGCAGCATTTTCCAAGATCAAGACACTTTCTTCAGTCGGAGCATACTTCAAAGCTCTAGCATACCTTTCCATTTCACCCCAACTCCTGCCAGCTGGATGAGGTCCTCCTGTGATCACATTGATAACAGGTCTTTCTTTTTCAGCAGGCCTTTCTCCTGAACCAGATGAATGAGCTGGGGGTAGTTGCCCCTGGTTAGATGAAGACGGGTCTTTTCTATTCCTCTTGACGTATTGCTACAACTTATTCTCTCTTAACAATTCCTCAATCAGGCTTTTCAAATGGCGGCACTCATTGGTATCATGTTCTGGTTGGTTGTGAAACTTGCAAAATCTTCCGCTTTGAACAGCATTCTTCCCAACTTTCACGGCCGGTGGTTTTGGAAATTCAACAGCATCCTTAGTGGCGATGAAAATATTCTCCGGGGTATCAGTCAGAGGAGTAAAGTCTGAAGGTTTAAGGAAGCGGGGCATTTTGAGATCTTTTTGCCTCTTCCCACCATTACTTTCCCTTTTCTGATTTGCAGGTTCTTTCTTGCTTTGAACTGTAGCATTATTTTCCACCACCGTTGTCACAACTTTAGCTGATGCAGAAAGATTCTCTAGGCGTATAAATTCGTCAGCCTTTTTGTAGAATTTCTCAAGCGAATTTGGCTCCTTCATCTTCAGCCATTTTCCAAATTCGCTCGATTTGTCGATAGCACGCATTAAATAGGTCAAGATCATTCGTGGCTCTGCGTTATCAACTTCTGCCAGAGCTAAATTGAAGCGGTTCAAGAATGACTTAATAGGCTCTCCCGGATTCTGTTCAAGACTGGACAATGACATTATGTCTTTTGCCTTTGAAGCGTATAGTCTGAATTGCTCTTTGAATTTTCGGGTCAGATCGGAAAACTGATCTACAGATCGGACAGGAAGCTTGGTAAACCAGAGAAGTGCTACTCCTTCCAAATAAACTGGGAAATATCGGCACTTTATTTCGTCAGTTGCTCTTGCGCCGGTCATGTGCCAGTCGTATTTATACAAGAACTGATTTGGATCACTTGTTCCCCGATAAGCAGGAATGGTGGGGGGAACAAATTTTCTAGGAAATTCAGCCTTTAGAATCTTCTCGGTAAACGGAGTTCTACTTGGTGCGAATCCCCATTCGCTCTCATCTTCATCTCTTTGCATGCTCTCTTTCATTATTTGCTTGATCATACCAGAAAGATATTCCTCATTGTTTAGAGATTTCGCAGAATAGACCTCGGCCATCTTTTCGGGGGTTTGTCCAGGTAAATGCTCACGAAGAACTGGTGACGGCCTGGATCCTTCGGCCTGGAGGGGTGCCCCTTCGGCAGCACCTGATCCCCCGTGAGGAATATTTCTCCCCTCGGAATTGGGAGCAGCATTAGCAAAGTTTCCCTCATTACTTACTGGTCTTTGATTCGTACCAAATAGAGCATTCAGCTTTTCCATCATCAGATTATTCTGAGTTTCAATATGCTGGTACAGTCCGGATACAGCAGCATCTAACTCTTGTCGCGTCACACCGACGCTTGGAGCTGCCTGATTTAGAGAGAGAGAAGTGGCAGTATTGTCACGGTCATCGTCAGTTCTGACAGACTTTCGTTTCCTTCCAGGAGCCATTATGTCTGATAAACTTCTGGTTTTGTAGGAAATTCTTTCAGCAAACTTCTGTGAAGCAATGGTGAGTAGTAGGCTGAGTTCAATTCTCAGTGAAAGCACCAAAATGTTAACGTTAAAAAGTGAACGCTAACACCCGGTGTGTGAAATAGAATCGTGAAAGCACCACCCGTGTGACGGGAACAGAATTTAAGCAGTAAAATGGCAGAAAAGCAGTAAAAGATAGCAATTTATAGTGGTTCGGCTTGAGATTAAGCCTACGTCCACTTTGAATCTCTTTATTACTGAATTCGGTTACAAATCGATACAAATCTCTTATCAAAACAGTACAATTTGATCACAAGAAACAATCTCGACTACTAGCTCAATCTTTGTCGATGAAATTCGATGAATCCGTATTGGATGTAAGGAATTTCTCTTGAAGCTTGTTGTAGCGTCTTGAATGTTTGAAGATCTATGATTGCTGGATGAATGGAGACTTCGACAGAGTAATGGTGCTTGAAGAAATGAATGGCCCAAAAGTCCTCTTCATGTTGCAAGTGGTGGTCTATTTATAGGAGTCGAATTCTGAACTCTCGTTTTTGCCAAGTCATGAGTCGTGACCGACTTAAGATAAGTCGTAACTCGTAGTTGACTTAAGATAAGTCGTGGGCGCCTTACTGGGTTCATCTTGTGGCTCAGTTGAAGACAAGTGCTAAGTCGTGGCCGACTTACCAGATAAAGGTAGCATAGGCATGGACTCTGGATTCTAACCTGATAGCTTTTATGTCGTAGACGACTTAAGCTAAGTCCTGAGTTTCTTAAGTCGTAAATCCTTTAAGTCGTAAGTCCCTTAAGTCGTAAATCCTTTAAGTCGTGGCATCTTCTTGAGTCGTATAGACTTTAACTCGTTGAGTCGTTAAGTCGGAGACCTTCTAACTCTTTAAGTCGTAGATAGTTTAACTCGTTGAGTCGTTAAGTCGGAGACCTTCTAACTCTTTAAGTCGTAGATAGTTTAACTCGTTGAGTCGTTTGGACCATGAGTCGTAGATAGCTTAACTCGTTGAGTCGTGAAGCTCTTAAGTCGTAGCCTTCTTGAGTCGTCAAAAATTAAGGATTAACAATGTGTACAAAGGATTTTTAATAATAATTCTTAAGTGGTACTTGTTAAATATTAAAGGTTTTAAAAATTGAGATTTAAAAATAGATTGGAAGAATAAAAAGGGAATTTGGAAATAATTATAAAATTGGTTATATTAGATCCTCAACAAGATTTTTGAATTTCGGAATTGCAGTAAAAGTGATGTGATGCCCCACCTCTATACTCAAACTAGCCAAGGACACTACGGGGTAATGCCGTCGACTAACATGAAGAATAAGGCTATTGAGGAGCGACCATCTATGTAATTGCTTTGTGCGAGTACCGATATTTTAGATAATATAACTTACATTTCATTTCAAGAGGAAATCTGACATATCAAATACAAACTCAAATCTACCACACAGTGGCTATGTAGACATCAGAAACAAATATAGAAATAAACATTACACAAATCAGTCACAAATATTCATATCACAAAGGCGGAATCAGATATGAATATATCACATAAAAGCGTACATCAAAATAGTGGTCATATAAGATCCACTACATCACAAAAGAATAGGTACAAGTGCTAGACGAAAGAATATGTATACATCAAGGAGTCTCTATCTCGAATGTATAATAACAAAAACTACTAATCTAAAGTAGTTAGTCAAAAATCAGATGATGAACTCTGATAAGAAGTCAAGCCGGAGCATCTGAAATACCTTGGTCTGACCCGAGTATTATTTAATAAGAAAATAATAAACGGATCAGTCTAGCTATAAATATCAGATAAAATGAGATAGGATATGAGATATCACAAAAACGTATGATAACAATAATGCCATACTGTGACAAGTATTCATCAAATAACAACAAAAATCATACAATATCTCAAATATTCTCAAACACCAAAACGAATGTCATATTCTTTAAATAATTCACCAAAACACAAATATTGACAAAACATATCAGTGCCAATCGCACAAATTGGTGAAACACAAATTCTAGAAATCAACAATCGGAAATCCAGAAATCACAAAGGGGGAAGGCCTATCACAAACGGGAGCATGAAAACTCACCAACACGTGTGTCACAAACGGAACGTTATTCCATGGTCGCTAACCATCAATTTTGAGCCGAGGCTCCACAAACGGCCCGAAGACCATGGGTCGCTACCTCACCAAATTGAACCGAAGATCCACAAACGGGATTTTTAGTCCCCACACAAACAAAGAGACATCGCACATTGCTAGTCTAAATCACAAAATGATAACAATGGATCAATAAGAAGTGTGAATCCCACTAAGCAAGTAAATATAAGAGTTTAGCTTCATGTCCCATAACCACTAGCTTAACTTAAATATTTACGAACAAATTGTAGATTAAATTGTTACAAGATTTCAATCGAACAAGTCTAATAATTAACCGACAAAGTAAACGCAAACGTTTCATACCACTTGTTTTGCTAAGCCGTTTAATTAGATTTCTCATACGAATGAGGTAAAGGTTTGTATATACTAATAGATTGGAAAACAGTTTTATAAACGAGATTTGTATTAAAATAGAGTTGAAAACATCTTTGTGAAAGAGTTTGAATATTTACAACTAGTATAGAAACCTTTGTATTTGAAAGTGACAAATCACAAAATGATTGTAAAAATAATAAATCACAAAAGATTTACATTCGAAGACATGAATCAAAACCATAGAAATCGATACCAAATCCATCAAATAGATATTCCCTAAAATCCAAAGAAAGAAGTCATCAAAATCGATAATAAGTGATGACAACTATCCGAATCAACAACAATCGATTAAAAATAGGAAATCCACTCAAAAACATAAGCAAATAGGCAAACTGCTCAATTCCAGACGTCTAGAGGTTCAATCCAGGCATCTGAAAATTAACCAGACGTCTGGTTTAGAATCCAGACATCTGGATTTGTTCTCTGGAAATAATCCAAAGAACCCCCAGACGTCTGAAACTTCAAGTCAAACGTCTGAGACCCATCCAGACGTCTGATCCTAAATTTTAGACGTTTTGAATTAGTCTCTGCCCTTTTTTTATATTCTGCGTGCTTATATTTTTCTCTCCAGGTCCAAACCGGACGTCTGGACTTGGTCACCAGACGTCTGGTCATTTGGTCTGGGCAACAATTTGCCTAGACCAAAATGGCCAAAATGTATCGGGAGTGATCAGACGAGCAATGACGACTAAGGATTTACGCCAAGCGACAACCCCGCCTTAAAGGCTCTTCGATACACCCCAAATATCAATGTCCAAACATCCATAGTAGGATTTTCATAAAATTGGACCAAAACACCAACATTTGGAAAATTCACCAAATCAATTCAAAGCAAAAGAAAATGAACATGCACAAATGTTAGGAATTCATACCCAACAATCAATGAAAGTTATAGACGTATATGTGAGTTAAAGAACTCACCTTTAAACCTAAAAACAACGAACGAGAAGCTCTAAAGCAAAGGAAAGATCAACTACTCTTCAATTTCAACTCTAGAAGCTCCAATATAAGATCATAAGCAATATTTCCTAAGTTAGGTTATAGGAAATTTCTAAAATTTGAGAGAGATTGAGATGGAGAAGAAGAAGAGGATGCTTACCTAAGCTTCTCTTTGATGTTGGAGCTAGAATTTGTATTTCCTAATTAAACTAGGGTTTGGAATTCTAATTTCCTTTCTCTTCCCCCATTTTTGCTTTAGCTAGAGAGTATTAGGAAAATGAGAATGTATGAAGAGAAGAGGGGTGTCACACCTGCCCTTCTCAACTCTGGAAAATCGACACAAAATACACCACTGTATAATATGTCGACGATCGAGTGCCGGAAAAGACAGATGGTTGAGGAAAAAGAAAGAAGATAGAAGAAAGAAAGAACTAAACAACATCAGAATCTCATAATCGCAGCGGAACAATATATAATATATAATAACAAATCTTTACAAAAATTAAAATAATATCTCTTTTATACAATAAATCACCAGAGTATATCACAACAAACAACAATTACCAGCCATACAATTATAAACAATCACAGCAGCGGATATAAACAAATACGGAAAATACGCTTCGGTCTCCAGCTCCTCTCCTGAGCTCCATAGCAACCTATCCTGTATATAATACTCGGTCTGACCCGAGCATTATAATGAAATAACACCCGAGTCAGTCTGGAATACCAGTGTGACATAAATACACCCAAATTGATTATTAAAGTTTCAAAAATCCTTTGAAAACAAAAGAATCTCGTAAGACCACGCCTTAAATAAACATATCGGGTTTTTACCTTACGATAGCCAAAACACTTTTTATCAAAATCCTTTGATATTATAATAGTGTATATAGAAAGTAAAGTAGAATCTAGCTGAAATGCTTGCATCTCACGTTTTAGCAATAGTTGGGCATAATCAAAACCGTACAGGCGCGTAGGTAAAAATGGATTTCCAACAATGACTAGGCACTGGGGTACCACCTGTCACAGTACCTGGTTTAGATCAACGTACCGAGGACCATGCCCGATCCCCTGCAACATAAGACTGGAACTACCTAAGGGTAATTCCGAGTAAGATCACCACACGGTTGGGATCAGCAACCACACCACCAAGCCGAATAAAAAAAGGGACATCTAGACAGGGATGACCTTACCCTAATGGGCGCTACCCACATAGCCTTGCTGCATAACCCTTGATTTTCAGTCATTCCCGGTTGGTGAGGCTTGAGGCTAAGCGTTACCTTTATAGAACATATCCCTTAGAATGCCCATCGTCCACCTGACGATGTTCCGAAAGCATTCATCCATACAAGTCCGTTCCGGGTTCGAACGGAACCGAAGGCACTACTCCTACTACATCCATTTTGGAATCACCCTCAGGATTAGTAGCGACTAGCCCTTGCACTTCACTGCTCCATCTTCGACTCCGAACTCGTTTTCCCACGAAAACGTACAAACCGAATCGAAGTGGTTTTCGAGAAATAAATCTCGATCCCGGTCTCTTCGAAACGATCAACACATTGGCCAATATTGATAGTCGGTTATTTAACTATTAATTAACGTTCACAAACAACCATCAAACAATAAATAATTACCCAAATTATTTATTAATCCCAAAATATCTTCGCAAGATATATTCTTAATTTCACCCTTGAAAAAGTTTTTCAAACCATCTTCCTTTACAGAATAAATTTCCCAAATATTGTTTTTCCACTAAAAATAACCAAGTCCATACATTTTAGATTCTAAAATAATTAAATCACTTTATTCTAAAATATATCTTAAAATATTTAAATTTAACTACTTTTAAATATTCTATTCAAAAAAATATTTAAAAATATTTAAAGCAAAACTATTTTATAAGATATATCTAATTTTAAAATAAGGTTAAGTTACACTAGAATTTTAAGAGGAATTACAAAATTCTATACTAGTTCAAATAAAACTTTAACCATACTACCTTTAAAATAAATCCATTTTATAATATATAAATATTAATAATATTCTTTTAAAACATAATACCAATTAACCCTTTTAAATAATTATTACTATAACTAATTTATTAAATTTTTACTTCTAAGATTTTTACAACTTAAATAAAAATTCTTAAACGTTATTTTAAAAATAACTTCAAAACTTCTAACCTTTACTCAAAAATCTGCTTAAAAACGTGCTTGGCTTTCCAGGGAAATACGCTTCCATTTCTGAATAAACTAAAGAATTCTTTTATAAATCCTGATGGATTTATCTCAATTCAAATTTACGTTTAAATTCCGTACATTTCTTTCAACATAAAAAAAATAAACACCTTCATTTATTTTTAACACACTTGCCATCTCCTGTAAATCACTTCCAAAATATATGTTTAAAATATTTAAAATAAGACAACTAGAAATTTCTTAAACAAAAATAATACTTAAGAAACATATAGAGGAAGTTCTGAGTAATTTAAATCTAAAATTACCCTTTTAAACAAAGTTACTAAACCCAATCTTCATATTAAAATGTCGTTTGGAAAACTTAATACTAATTTACTTTTAAACATTAAATGCCATAATTACTTAAATAAAAATTTACTTTACTTGAAGATAATTAAAATAATAATCATTTTAAACTGCCAATTTATATTTTGGAAGCTTTTCTTTGGAATCATACTTAATTTTTAGGGAAAAACACTTCCCATCTTTATAAATAAACCCATCTTTATTTTTAAACAATCGTGATACTCCGGAATTTTGGGCAATATCAATTTAATAATCTGTTTTAAAATTAAACAGATTTGATAATATTGTTAATAATAAATTTGAATTGATTTAATAAATATTTAAATAGGTGATTTTATCTTTTAAAAGTTGATTTGTTTTCTATTTGTATATATTAATAATAGATAACCTTTGTTTTAAAGTTAATAAATAAAGTCATGTTTTCTAATTCTAGTATTTTTGGTGATTTGGAAATTTGATTTAATTTAATATTGAATAAATAATCATATGACTTTAAAATACTCAAGATAAAAATTTAATTGTTTAAAATTGATTATCGCTTGATAAAATAAGTAATTTATTAATAAAAAGATAACTTCTTTTATAAATTATTTTAAAATTTAATAATGAGCTATATTAATAATGCAATGTCTTTACAAATGGATTTCTAATACAAATAGAAATTGTTTTTTTAAATTTATTTTTATATATATGTATTTTGGAAAGCTATGATTTGTAAATTTAAAATAACAATCTTTCAATAATATTTAAAATAAATATTATAAATAATAAGCTTAAGTATAAATCAAAAATATGATATTAACATAAATATAAAGATAAATAATAAGCAAATGTAGTATAAAAATATATATGTACATAAAATAAATATGCATGTGAAGAGTAGTTGCAGGCTAGAACAAGACAAAAAGTATATAAGCACATATAATATAAAAACAAATCAGGTAAGAATAAAGTATGAAAGCATAAGTAGGCAAGTAAATTATATATGAATGTAGCCTGTAAGGTAGTATGCAAGGTTATACATACAAAATAAAAGAAATAGTATAAGTAGACATGAAGGAGACAAGCATTAAATTTTATTATCTCTAGTACACAAGCAAGATCAATTCAGCCTCCAAGAAGAAGAAAAATCTCTTACTAAGTAAATAAAAAAAATGAAAGTGTACCAACAAAGTATACCTAGTAAACACCTACCTTTGTAAAACTCCTTTATATATATATATATATATATATATATATATATATCTACTTATTTTAGTTCGTTCTCAAGACATAGCAAACCAGAGAATAATAAGTTAACATTTCCATTTCTACAACTTAAACATCATACAACAACAAGGCAAGAAGATTAGAAGGAAGATCAAAGCAAAACAATTCTCAGTTTTAAAAGTTCAAAGCTATTTTCAAATAGAAATGCTCTGTCCATCTTCTTAGATCAACTGTGAGTAACTTCACTTTTAAAAATTAAAGTAGGTAAATTTGGTTGCGTGCTATTTAATTTGAAATGAATGTGTATTGTATGATATCTGTTGTGTATATATTCATGTATGGTATGCATGTTGATTCTTCAAAGTACTCTCTGCTTATATCTTCCAGTATTCAAGTTTTGATTTAAAAATTCGAACCTTTTGATCTTGACTCTGTTTAAATTTAAGTTTCAAATGAAACTTGTTTGTTTAATCATAAACTTTAGTTTTAATTGTACTTAAGTTTGAAAAAAATATATAAATGTCTCTGGAAAGTATAAACAGATGATCAAACATTAAATTATTGAATATTCAAATACCATGATTCGATATTTCAGAGTTAGGATCTGAATCATCATACAAAATCATGATTTTTAAAAACAAAATCACAATTTCTAGTGTTAGGATTAGAGAGCAGTTCAGGTTTGTCTGAATTGTGCATTTTTGGTTGCCTCTAAAAATCCAAATGATCGGAGAGGTCGGGATTTTCATTGATGATAGTGGAGTGATCGAAGATAATAGGAAAATTGGTAGGAAGTTGATCAGAGCTTTGTGATGACGGTGGGTGGTCGAGGAAGTTTCTAACCCTAGTTTTAACTAGGTTAGGTGTTTCAATTGGCACGTCTACTCTGGTTGATCGAGTTCAACCGAACTCAGAGGGAAGAAAATAGGTGAGTTGACGAAGGCTTGGCCAGAATTTCAAAGTCGTTGATGGTCGGAGGAGCGAGTACGATGGTGGTTTCAGGTTTAGTCTGGTTCCAGACTTCTGTTCCAGGTTTTGTTGTAAAAGCTCGAATTCAAATTTCGAGTCGATATTGGTTTTATGTTGATCGTGTTAGGGTGCGAAGTTGATTTCCGATGTGGGAAGATCATTAGAGATGGCCGTAGTTGGAAGTAGCCACCGTGCATGTGCACGGTGTACATTTGTTGTTTTGGTGAATTCTGGTTTGGGGCAGAGGAGGTTGCTCGAGTTTAACTCGAGTGATTCGAGTGTTGGAATCGAAGTAACCTAGGGTTTTGCTCGAGGAAAATATAGGTTGTCTCAGGTAAATTTTTAGTTACAGGTTTTAACCTGTAAGTTTTTTAAAATTTAAAACTGGAATTTAAAATGTGAACTAGAGATTTAAAACTAGATTTAAATCAAAGTTTAAGTTGGATTCAAATGTAGATTGAATCTCAGTTTTAAAATAAATAAGTTTTTAAAATTTAAATTGTTTGAACAACTTTAAAATGTTAAATAGTTTAAATTTAAAGGTAAAGCTTTAAATAAAAATAGAGATTTAAACCTAAGTTTAAATCTAGATTCAAATCCAAATTCGAATCATAATTTTGAAATAAAGGAAGTTCTTAAAATTTAAGTGTTTAAATAACTTTAAAGGTTTAAGTTGTATTTTAAATATGATTTGTATTTCAAAATGAATTGGGTTTTAAACTCCTTTAAAATTCTTTTGTAAAATAAGTAATTCTTTACCGTAAGGTTTAAAAGGTTTTTAAATGGTTTTAAACTTTGTTAAAGTTAAGTTTGTCTTTATTTTAAATCTTAAATTTAAAATGAGATTTGAAAACAAATTTAAAATGATATTTGAAAACAAATTTAAAAGTAAATTGTTTTAAATTGTTTTGTTAAAAATAATGTAATCATTAATAAGAAATGTTCTTAATTTAAAGTGAATAAAGATTTAATGAATTGTGATTCATTAAATTAGTAAGGTAATTAAATAGATCATTAATTAATTTATTTAATTAAGAAATTAAGGGTTTTAATTAATTAATTAAGGTTACGGTAATTAAATTGAAATTAATAATGGTTAATTTGAGTTAATTACTTAAGAGAAGTAAATAAATAAATTGTAAATGATGGTTATTAACTTAAGATTAATTAATTAAGGATAATCATTTCGGAATTTGATTAAGTATAATTACTTAATGAAAGTAATTAAGGAAATAAATTACTCAAGGTAATTAATTTCAATAAATGGGATTAGATTAAATTAATTAAATAAGTCTAAATAATTTAGAATAATCATTTGATAAGTTGATAAGTATAATTACTTAGGGAAGTAATTAAAAAGATAATTACTGGATGTAATTAATTTAATGATGATTTAATGATAGCAATTTGAGTATAATTACTTTGTGAAATTAATCAAGGGATTAATTAAAGAGAATTAATTAAGGGGTAATTAATTGATGTAAGGCAGTAATTAAGATAGTTAATTACTGGATGGGATTAATCAAGGGTGATTAATAATTGTAGTTTAATTAAAGATTAATTACTTAATGTAATTAATTTAAATATGATAACTAATTAAAGAAGTAATTAGGGATCATTAACTAATATATAATTAATAATGTAATTAAGAATTGATTAATTAAAACTAATTAATTAAATGATAAGTGTTTAAGTGTAATTTAATTAATGTAATTAATTAAGGAGGAATGTAATTAATTATAATTAATTAATTAATGAAGTGATTAAAGGTTAATTACTGTATTGGGTTAAAAATAATTAATTTGTGAAATTAATTAAAGGATAATTACTTGAATGTAATAAAAGGGTAATTTATCAGGGATGATTAATTAAGGTAGATAATTAGAGAATAATTGATTAATTGTTTTGTAATTAATTAATGGATTTGTAAGCAAGATTTAAAATGGTAAAGTAATTAATTTAATTTACTTTAAATTAATTAGAGATGAAGTAATTAATTTAATTCATTTTATATTAATTATAGTGTGACTAATAAATCCTTGCTTATGTATGGATGGATGATGTTTGTTTACCTTGAATGGTTTGTGATCTCAGATATTAGATAGATGATGTTGTGTGAAATGAATGCTTTGATTATCTGTTTAGGATAATAATATGGATTATCTGTTTAGGATGATAATGTTGATTATCTATTGTGAATTATCTATCTATGTGTATATAGATAATAGAATTGAATTGTTTTAAACCTTAAAACAACTTGGCCTTTAAGATACGTTTTGGATTTTGACGAGACCGGGATTCGGTTTCTAGATTTGGATATCCAAAAACCACATCGATCCAAATTAACGATAGGTCGTGAATCTCAACTAAAGATGAAGATTCAGAATGCAAGGGTTATTGTTGTTAACTCTGAGGGTGATTCCAAAATGAGTGTAATGAGATAATGCCTTCGGTTTCGTTCTAACCTGGAACGAACTTGTATGGATTGAATGCTTTCAGAACATCATCAGGTGGACGATGAGCATTCTAAGAGATGTGTTATCCAAAGGTAATCGTAGCCTCAGTCCTCATCAACCGGGAATGGCTAAAACAGGGGAGGTGCAGCAAGGCTTCGTGGGTAGCACCCACTTGAGAGCGAGATATACCTCTATCTTGATGTCCCTATTTATTTCGGCTGTGTGGGCAACTGATTGCAACAACTGCTGGGGTTGTCTTATTTGGGACTGTCCAGGAAGAGATGGTTCCGGCTTTGTGTTGCAGGGGATTTAGGGTGGATCCTTGGTACGGTGATCTAGGCCATATACTGTGACGGGCGGTACCCTAGTAGCCCTGCCATTGTATGGAATCCAATCTCCAATAAGTGCCCTCGGATTTGATTGTATTACCCACATGTTGGCTAGTATGCTGGAATTTAATCAATGTAACAATTTCGGCTATGATTTTATTTACTTGAAAACCCTAGACCTATTATAATATCATAGAATTTCCTATCAAAAGTTTGGTTAGAGTAAGGTAAAAACTTACCCATGTTTATGTGTGGGAAGTCTTACGTGATACCTTTTGTTTCCAAAGGATTTTCAAAGTTAAGCCACTTTAACCTGTTACTCACACCAGACCCATGTCTGAACGGAGTTTATTTCCGTTTTCTTAAACTCTCGGGTACTCAAATTTTTACGAGTAGCCAAGGGATTCAGGTTAGCTTTGACGAATTGTGGAGGAGCAATGGAGTAGGAGGCTTCAACATTATAGATATATAGTTTTCCGCTGTGTTGGTATCTCTGTGTTGTATTTGAGTTGTATCGAGTTGTATTAACTAGACAGGTGTTTATAACTGTCTAGTATGTGATGTATTATCTATGTAACTCTTATTGATGTTGTATATTATGTAATACTTATGTGATGATTAATATAATTTATTCGTTCCGCTGTTGAGATTCTAATGTTGTTTCTTCTTCCTTCTCTATCTTTTCTCTTTTCTATCCCTTTCTTTCTTCATCATGATAAAACTTTCTGGTGATAGAAATTTGGGTCGTGACAGTTGGTATTAGGGCGCTAGGTTGAGTGAATACCTAGACTCTGGAGTGGTATCTTCCTTGAGAGAGCGTATTCGTAATTTTGATATATATATATATATATTATTTCTACCTATTTGTTGGGTTACCTGTTTGGGTTTTCCAATATAAGATATAAAGGTAGATAGGGTAGTAGTGTGTGTAACATGACTACCAATGGTTGGAAGTCTATCTATCGAGACTATAAACCTAATACCGTCTCGAGTGAGCTTGGATAGTGTAAGGATTTCACCAATCTCTGAAGGAAACCTGTTTGGGTTCGGAGTCCATTTTTGAAGTGCAAGTTTGGATTCTGACAGTTGAGCAGAAGCTAGTGATGGTATCTTGGCAATCTTAGGAAGTAGTAGCTGTGTGGTGAGATGCAGTGGCTATGGGTTGTTTCCGAAGATGTTTCTCAAGGAGCTTGGGATAGGGAAGTGTGTTTGCATCGGTGTTGAGGCTGAGTTCAGCTGGGTATTTCTGTTTGGTTTGAGGTCTGAGTTTCTCGAAGAGCTATGGATTAGGAATTCCTTGGCATTGGTGTCAGCAGCGCAGCTCGGAGTGTTATGTGTGTTGGCAAGGAAGCTTTCTAGCTTAGCAGTGGAGTTCAGAAGCAGCAGAGTGGTTCTGTTTCTTCGTTGGATTGGCTAGTTAAGCGTAAGCTATTCTGATTGGTAAAGAGAGAACAATTTTCTTTGGATATTAGACTGAGTTAATTGCAAAAGTGACTTGCGATAGTTTGAGTGTTCTCTTGTGTTTCAGAGAATTTTCCGGATGTCTTCAAGGAGTCAGAGTTTTGTCAACATCTGGAGATTGTGTTTGGTATCGACTGGATTCCAGAGGTGGTACAGATGGTTCAGCTTAGTAGTAGGATGGTTTTTGGAGGAAGATTTTAGTGAGGCAGTTTAGGTTTTGGAGGAACTTCTGAGTTTTATTTTTAGATCCGTTGAACCGTATTTTTGGAATGTGTTGTCCAGTCTTTGCTTGTGTTCGTCATCAGCATTTTCATCTACTCCAGATCAGAGTTGTGCAGCAGAAGCAGTTGGGTGTGCATTTGTTTTTCTTTTTCGGAAAGGAGAAGTTGTTTTCTACTGATGATAGTAGAGGCCGTGTTCTTGATTATTTTGGTCTGAGTTGTTTTTGAGGCTTCAGCGAAGATTGAGCTGATCAGTAGGGAAGAAGGCGGCCCAGGATCGTCAGATGAGTTTGGTGGATAAGAGACGGAGGAATTTGGAATTTGAAGTTGGAGACTTCGTTGTTGTTGAGATTTTCTCTGATTCAGGGAGCTATAAGATTGGGTAAGATTGGGAAGCCAGCTCCGAGATATTTTGGATCTTTTTTGTTGTTCTTCTGAGGATAAGTGTTGGGTCTTCAGATTTGAACTACCAGTTTGGATAACTGGGATTTGATGTGTTTAACGTATCTCTAATGGAGTACGTGTAAGATTCTATCTCTGGTTGTAGAACCAGCAGTTTAGGGAGTTTTGGTTGTTGAGTCAGACTTGTCTGTAGTCTGATATCCTGTCTTGTTTTGTAGATCTAGATGAGTAGGAGCTCTATAGCTTAGTAGCTAGATTGTTTGGATTTTGTAGAGCGAGTATCCCAGTATTTATACTTAGGAAACTCGAGAGAATTCTATCCAGAATTTTGTCTAGATAGTTATATTTGTTTGATTGGATGAATTGGTTGCTATGGTTGTTAGCATATGTTTGATAATATATGCTGGTGTTTTAAAATTAAAATCTTTAAGGAGATTATTAAATTGCCTTTGTTTTAAATTTCGAGGACGAAATTCTTTTAAGGGGGAAGGAATGTGATATCTCGGAATTTTGGGCAATATCAATTTAATAATCTGTGTTAAAATTAAATAGACTTGATAATATTGTTAATAATAAATTTGAATCGATTTAATAAATATTTAAATAGGTGATTTTATCTTTTAAAAGCTAATTGATTTGTTTTCTATTTGTGTATATTGAAGATAGATAAGCTTTGTTTTAAAGTTAATAAATAAAGGCATGTTTTCTAATTATAGTATTTTTGGTGATTTGGAAATTTGATTCAATTTAATATTGAATAAATAATCATATGACTTTAATATACTCAAGATAAAAATTTAATTGTTTAAAATTGATTATAGCTTGATAAAATAAGTAATTTATTAATAAAAATATAACTTCTTTTATAAATTATTTTAAAATTTAATAATGAGCTATATTAATAATGTAATGTCTTTACAAATGGATTTCTAATACAAATAGAAATTGTTATTTTAAATTTATTTATATATATGTATTTTGGAAAGCTATGATTTGTAAATTTAAAATAACAATCTTTCAATAATATTTAAAATAAATCTTATAAATAATAAGCTTAAGTATAAATCAAAAATATGATATTAACATAAATATAAAGATAAATAATAAGAAAATGTAGTATAAAAACATATATGTACATAAAATAAATATGCATGTGAAGAGTAGTTGCAGGCTAGAACAAGACAAAAAGTATATATGCACATATAATATAAAAACAAATCAGGCAAGAATAAAGTATGAAAGCATAAGTAGGCAAGTAAATTATATATGAATGTAGCCTGTAAGGTAGTATGCAAGGTTGTACATAGAAAATAAAAGAAATAGTATAAGTAGACATGAAGGAGACAAGCATTAAATGTTATTATCTCTAGTACACAAGCAAGATCAATTCAGCCTCCAAGAAGAAGAAAAATCTTTGACTAAGTAAATAAAAAAAAAGGAAAGTGTTAACGCTGAAAATTGAACGCTAACACCCCAGTGTGTGTAGTAACGTTGTGAAAGCACCACCCGTGATACGGGAACAAAGTATAAGCTGAAAATAGCAGAAAAGGTAAGGAGACAACGATTTTATAGTGGTTTGGCTCGTAATCAAGCCTACGTCCACTTTATATTCTTTTATTGCTGATCTGATTACAAATTGATATAATGCACTTGAAATACAATTCACTTTGATCACAAAAACACTTCAGACTAGTAGCTCAAACTTCGATGTAGAAGATCTCATCGAATTCATGTTGAATGTGGTAGATTTCTTTCAAAGCTTGTTGTAGTGTCTCGAATGTTTGGAGTTCTTCAAGTGTTGGAGGAGTTGTGAATTCTGCAGAGTAACGGCGCTTCAGAAAATGATTCCAAAAGTCCCCCTCAAGTTGGAGTTATGGCCGTATTTATAGGGAGGATTTCCGAGCAGAATTTCGTCACCAAGTGCTAGGTCGGTCACGACCTAAGGTAGGTCGTAGGTCGTAGGTCGGAGGTTGGCAACGACATAGGGGATCACTTGTATCAGTTGTTCTTAATCTTGCCCTGAACAAGTTATTAGGTCGGAAGTGACTTAAGAGATGGGATCCGACTTATCCTGGTTGCCTTTGATTCTTTTCTGAGCTAGTTGATAGGTCGCGTACGACTTACCATAGGTCGTAGGTTGGTGGGTACCATATGCGACCTAATTTAGGTCGTAGACACCATTTTGCTCTTAGGTCGGCAGGTTGTCAAAACCATTAGGTCGGTAGCTTCTTAGGTCGTGGATTCCTTAGCTCGTTAACTCCTTAGCTTCTTAAGTCGGTAGCTGTAGTTATGTCATTAGGTCGTAAATTCCCATAGGTCGTTAGCTTCTTAGCTCGTTAAGTCGTCTCTGTAGTTAGGTCGGTAGCCTCCTTAGGTCGGTAAGTCGTGGCACATTTTAGGTCGCATATGCTTTAGGTCGTTAAGTCGCGAATCAAAAGAGGGTTAACATTTGCCCCTCGAAGTACACGCCTAGGTCGTAGGTCGTGTGCTTCGATTTTCTTAGCTCGCTCTTTGACGAGTCTGTTAGATCATGAGCGAATTAAGATAAATCGTAGGTCGTATGGTTCGTTTCTCCTTTCACTATCCCAGTGTATAAATAGCTTAGGTCGCTCCTCCTTCACTTCACCTGTTATATCATTCCATTCAGCCATTAGCAAACACTCGAGCTCTCGAAGACGAATTCCATTACTCGATCATCAGATATCCTTAACATTACATTGTGTAAGTGAACCTGTTTTCTATTCAATCCTCAATTTGTCACTGAATCATGAATCCCATTTTCCATCTCCGACCCACTTTTTATGCTGCGCTTCATCACGACCCTCGTTTCAATCGATCGCTGATGGATTCGAGGTAGATTGTCCTGGCTTTAGGCAGTTTGTGAGAACAAGGCGATGGGTTACAGCGCTCTTAGGCTAACTAATTTGTGACTTTAGAGGAGATGAGAGAATTGTTAACGGGTTATTGGGTTTATGGATCTCGATTTGGCTGGTTGATGAGTTACTGAACCTCTCAGTGGAGAGGAAGGTAATCGGTGAGAGGAGGTGAGGTTTTGGTTCGAGCAGGAGATAGCTTGAGATTCCATCGGAGACGACCTAAAATATTCACGATCTAACAACTTGTCTAGTTCACGAACTCCTGCGACCTAACTGATCGAATGACCCAATTTTTCCTGTGACCTAACTCTCCTGCGACCTAATTAGCTTGCGGCATAGGCCTTAAGTCGCTGCCGAGCTAGGACTAAGAGAAATTAGTTTTGTTCAGATTTGAGACCTTCATATGCATTATGACTTAAAGGATATGCAACGAGTTAAGTTAAGTCGTCGACCCTTTAAGTCGTGGACGACTTATGTTGCACATTGTGACCTGAGGAATTTCCGACCTATGCTAGGTCGTGAGCGACCTAGGACTTTGAACAAATTAACGACCTAATTTCAACAGCATAAACTCTAGGTCACAGCCGAGTTAGAACTTGACATATTTGCATTGCTTTGAACTTTTTGACTTGAATTCTTGACTTGAATTCTTGACTTGAATTGCCGGGATAAACTGGTTAAACTTTGAATTACTTGAAATTTAAACTGTTTGAACTTCTTTACAGATTATCTCTAATGCTAATTGCCTATTAAACATAACATTTACAGAAAACTAGGACGAATATACTGCCACTGACTGCCCACATCAAATGACAGATTAGTCGATAAAGAATAATCAACTTAAATGAACTGCGTGAATGAAATGCTGTAAACCAACCAATTCAAGTGAAGTATTAAAGAAAAACTAAAATAGTTGACTGAAGATGGTTTGTTTGCATTAATACTGCACCTGAGTTTTTTAAATTAACAAGTCCTAAAATTTCATAATCGACCGATTGTCAACTAGTTTAACTCCAGTTATGTTTGCTTGTTATTTTTATTAGTTCTACACAACACTTCACACTTTGTAGGAAACGTGCACCTTCACATTTGAACATCCAGTTGCTTATGTAGAATGACTGCTCAACAAGAGGAGACAATGGTTCAAGCTGGAGAAGCCATTCCTATTCCTGTCCCGTTGACTAATCCTCCAGAAAGAATTTCGACCACTTCAACATATAAAGTTTTCCGCCAATTGTGTACCCAGTTCGGCATTGCTGAAACAGATGCCATACTGCCTGAGAGGAGCGACACTGCTGACATACCCCTCATGGTTTCGTCGCTGTGAATCGCCAAATGTGTATGAACGGAGCCATTCCTCCTTTTAACGATTTCCTTCAGCAGCTTCTTCTATGATTGTCTATTTCTCCCTTTCAATTACATCCCAATGGCTAAGCCATCCTGATGGGACTATGTGTGCTATTTAGGAGGACGCTAGATCGTCTTCCAAGTTTTGACGAAGTTTGTTATCTGTGCTCATTTGCCAAAAATAAAGACCATCCTTCTATCACAGTCGTGAGAAGTGCTAGGAACCGCAAGCTGATCATTGGTCTTCCTAACAGTGTTCACGGGTTTCTAAGTCAGTTTTTCTACATTCGATGTCCTCCGGGATTTTATGCTATCTGGAGAGTAGGAAGTATGATCATTTATCTTTTTTCCTTTCCTTATGTTTTTTGAACTTTTTGAAGCCCAAGTTGTCAAGTGTTAATTTCGCTCTTTACTTTTTTCAGCGCTTCCTCCTCCTTCCAGGGATTCTGGTCACAAATCAACTTTTGAGAGGCTTATGGCCGTGCCAGTTGAGGAGAGGAGTATCCAATTTTTATTGAAAGATGAGTTTTTTCATCAATTTGGACTCTTACATCCTTCCCGTTCTATTCAAACACATGAAGTCCCTGATTCTCCAATCAAGACATCAGATGCTCCAGCTCCTGCCGAAGAACTTATACTGAAAGAACCTACCACAGAGGCTTCTCTAGTGAAGTGTTCTACTTCTACCGACATTGTAGGGTCGTCCAGCAAGCTAACACTTTCTCCAGTTATTGAAGAGGAGGATTCTCCCTAACGCTCTGAGAAGGCAGCCGATGAAGAAGCTAAAAAAGAAGTTCCGCTCAGCATGATGGCGAAGACATCTTTAGTGAGCTAAGCGATCTAATGGTGACTTCACGCGAGCTTTTTAAAGATGATGTCGTCAGTGCTAAAGTTGCTTCTCTAATGATCGAAGCGACATCTGCTTTACGATCGCTTTCGTTGACCCAAGAGTTTACTCCTACCGCAAAATCCGATATAACTCCTAAGCCGAAGAGTGGTTTGTAGTCTGACGCGCGTAGTTTGCACGCCACACACACTTAGGATTTTTTGGCATTTATATGCACTTAGCTTCTTTACTTTGAAGATTTCTAAGACTTTACTTTTCTTCAATTTCAGGTTCTCCGATGGGGCGAAGCGGTTCACATTATGATAACTTTCGGCGCTACGGAGGGCGTGACCTTATGATTATGGACGCTATCTCCCCGTTTGTAGGGAATCTGATGAGGAGCGAGCAGTTAGAAAAGCTCGAGAGAGACAAGCTTATGAGGAGCAGCAAAGGAGGAGGGAAGAACGTCACGACTCCTCTCAAAGAGATGACGCTTCCTATAAGAGAAAGTCGTATGACGATAGAGGAAAGTGCCATATTTCTGAAGATCCCAGTAAGCGGACTAGGCTTAGCGAAAAGGATGCATCTGCAATTTCTGAAAAGACTGACGCTCCTATCTCTTCTGATATCCCATCCGGCTCTCCTGCTTTAAAGAAATCTAACATCCAAGCGATTATCAGCAGGCCCCAGTATCAAGTTAAAGATGCCCCTCCAACACTTCAAAGCCGATTTCCGAATTGGTGTTTAAAAGGGGTGCGCTTCGACTTGGACTTGGTACCGATCGATAAGCAAGCTATGCTTAGGAATCTTGATGCAGTTAAGCTTGATATTGAGAGGATGTCCCAATGTCAGAAACTTGTTGATGAACTCCAAAGATTCAATCATACGAATCTTGAAGCCATGCTGACTATGGAGAACGACAAGACGGAATGGGATAAAATTTGCAAGCAGCACGATGCGGAGATGGCGAGCATTGCAGATGACAATGCAAGACTTGAATCTGAAGTCAAGCAACTTAAGGAAGATCTCGCCACTTCTTCTGCCTCGCATACTCAAAAAGAAGAAGTCTTTCAGAAACAAGTGCGGGATGCACAAAGGGACGCTGAAATAAAACTTGAGGCTGAGCATCATATTACTGAAAAATATCGAAAAGATACCGCTCAGTTGCGAGAAACAGTTATCTCCCAGAACATGGAAATCGAAGTGTTAAAGTTTCGACTTTCTAAAGTTGAGAAAGAGCGTGATGTGGCTGTTGCTGGTCAAGTTGCAGTTGAAGAATCTCATGAAGCAACGAAAGCCTCCATCAGCTCTACTTTATTTGACTTCTATGTTCACAGTGTCTTGGGGCGCGGAAGCCTCTCATTTTTTGGACCGAAATACGAGATTACTTTAGCTGAAGTATGGGAGTCCGCGATTGATATGCTCGGCGGCGCCGGCTATGATGAGGCAGAGCTTGAGGCACACTATTTTGATGATGAGACTCGTTCCTCTCTTGCCAGAGGAAAAGAGCAACTCGCTGAAGCTAGAGCTGAAACAGTGGCAGGGGAGCATCCGAAAAAGAAAATATCTCTAGCTGCCCCTGTCCATACTTCGACTTCGGCCGACGATGATATCGTCGGTTCCAGCTCTTACTCTCCGGCTCCTGCAAAAACTAAGGCTAAGCCCGTCACCACCGAATCTCCCCTTACTCAAATCGAGGAGAAGAGTCAGGAAGACATTAAGGCTGAAAAATTTGAAATTGAACTGACAAAACCGACTTCTCCAGGTAACTTCGACTTAGATCTGGCTCAAGTTGATTATTCATTTGATTTAATTGAACTTGATGAATTTCTCGCGTATTACTTAAGTCCTGATGATCCATTATCTTCTCTTTTTTCGGAGAGCTCTGATTTTAACTTCTTTTCTTCTGTAGTGGAAGCACCGAGCGTTGTGCACTCTTCCCCTCTTCCAGCTGTTCCTCTTCCATCTCTTCAAGTCACTCCTGGTTCTCAGCCAGGGTCGCAGGAAGAACAAATAGAAGCCCTTCAAGGCTTGGAGGATCAGCTCGCTTCGCAAGAACAGAAGGCGGAAGATCTCGAAGACAGCGAGAAGACCCCGGAGCATTCTCTTGATGATGATGCAAAGCTTTCTACGTTGCTCACTCCGGGAAGTGAGTCTTCTTCGAAAAGGAAGGGGAAGCGTGCACTGAGGAAGAAAAAGAAAAGAACTTCAGCTGGAGAAGACAAAATAGAAGAAGATCCGACCACTCCTCCTTCTCCTCCGCCCCCGACCCGTCCACAACGGTTTCCAAAACTATTAATCAAGCCGGGAAAGAGCTCTAAGGGTGGCGGGAAGAAGGAATGATAAGCTGGACTTTAGGCTTCTTGTTTTGCCTTTTGTTTTTGCATGTATTGACCGGAGATTGTGCGGGTACCGGTCCCCGCTTTTTGAGATCTGCACATGTAAAGAATTTTCATAGTACTGAATAAAATAATTCTTTCACTTGTACAAATTCTTGTGTATGTCAGAACGCATTTATTTCTCATTTTAACGTAGAATAAATGATTCTTTTTACTTGCACAAACTTTTGGTCTGTGTTTGAGAATGCATTTATTCTTCATCTCTTTTTCATGATATTGTAATGGGCTTGTGGTATGTCGCTTGAACACTACTTTTATTGATGTAGCTATATTATATGATGTTGCCCACATACCACAAGTGCATTGTAATATCTTTTGCTTTGATGAGACTTGTACTCTTATTTTGGAGAACAACTATTCCGTTTTTGAGGAAAAATTATTCTGCTTTAATGGAGCGTGTCTCGTTTTTGGAGAAATTTTTTTAACGCTTCGACCTTCGGAGATGGTCACTTTATATTTTTGAAAAGTGAATTCTCCTACACGGTTAAGCGGACCTCCGAAGAGAGCTTTATGTAGCACTTCAATTTTTTTAGAAAGAATTTTTCAAGATGAACGAGTTTTCTTCCTTTAAGAATTGAAGTGTGCCTTCAAAGAGGGCTTTTCTTTTTTATTTGTTGTGCCTCGTTAGAGGGCTTTTTGTTTGATTCGCTTGAAATTACTTTCTCACAGTTGAATGGACCCACTGGGCAGACACAAACTGTCTAGTCAGATGTTCGTTTGTATGAACGATTGCAACCAATTAGCAAGAGTCTTGTTCCTTCTTCTTGGGAAGGTGCCCCTACAGTAGTTCTGTCAACTTTATTGTTTGAGAAGAGCTTTTCATTCTTGGGACGTGCCTCCGAAGAGGTCTTGTGCCTCCGAAGAGGTCTTGTGCCTCTGAAGAGGTCTTGTGTGCCTTGGGGAAGGTCTTCTGCCTCCGAAGAGGGAAGTATGTGCCTTTGGGGGAGGCTTGTACCTCGTAAGAGGGCTTGCAGTGCCTCGGGAGAGGTCTTCTGCCTCCGAAGAGGGCAGGGTGCCTCCGTAGAGGTCTTTATTTGATTGCCTGAAAGTTACTTTCTCATAGTTAAATGGATCCACGGGGCAGACGCAAGTTATTTAATTGGATGTTCGTTCGCACAAACGATCACGATTAGTTAACAAAGGCCTTGTGCCTCAGTGGTTCCACCAACCTTTTTGTTGAGAAGAGCACTTCCATTTATTGGCCTGCCTCCGAAGAGGGCTTGTGCCTCCGTAGAGGTCTATATCCTCCGAAGAGTTGCGCCTCCGAAGAGGTCTTGTGCCTCCGAAGGGGGCTTTTGTTGATTGGCTCGCCCATGTCTCTTCGTTGTTTGCTCATTAGTGGTCCCCTGTTAATGTCTCCGAGCCCGTGTTCCTTTCTTTTGCAAGCAGTTTGCTCTATCCGATAGAGTGTACTTCACTGTTAAGTGATTTCACGGGACAGGCGCAAGTTATCTAATCGGATGTCTGTTTATACAGACGGCCATAATCAATTAACAAGTGTCTGGTTCCTTTTCTTTGGAAAAGTGTCCCTTCGGCGAAATCATCAACTTTTTATGTGAAGTTCATCTTATGTTGGATTTGAATTTGGAACTTTTTGTGGCTTGACATTCGTTTATTGAGTGATTTGTAGGGCCCACTTGGCCTTGTGATGGGTAAGCTTTGTTTTAATGACCTGCAATATTAGATCGATATTTTAGCAATACGTTTAGAGTATTTACACATCAAAATGAAATAGGCATTCTATAATAATAAAGAACACAGAATTTATAGTGGTTCGGCCAAGAACTGGGCCTACATCCACTTTATAGCTCTTTTATTGATCATTACTGATTTTACAATGGTTTACAATACAATTGATACATCCATCATCATTTTACAATTTCAAGCATTGCTTCTAAGTAAAATATGGACGCAAGTGATTGCTGTTCCAGGCTCTCGGGATTGGATCTCCTTCAACAGTTGTGAGTTTAAAAGTGCCATTGAGAAGTTTATTGCCTATGACATATGGTCCTTCCCAATTTGGTCCAAACACTCTAGTTGCTGTCATGATCCTCTTCAAAACTAAGTCCCCGATTTCAAAGCTTCGTTGACGGACTTTAGAGTTGAAGTGCCTTGCTATCCTTTGCTGATGGGCCGAAACTCTGAGTCTAGCTTCTTCCCTTCTTTCATCAAGGAAGTCAAGTGCTTCGAGTTGCAATTTTTCGTTTTCAGCCTGGTTGAAATGAATTCTCCTATGTGAAGGGACTTCTAATTCTACCAGAATCATCGCTTCTGATCCGTATGCCAATGAGAATGGAGTGTGCCCAGTCGCAGTTTTATGGGTTGTTCTGTATGCCCATAGTGCTAGTGGTAGCTTATCAACCCATCCACCTTTTGCTTTTTCAAGCTGATTTTTGATGGTTGACTTGATAATTTTGTTTACTGCTTCCACTTGCCCGTTTGCCTGCGGATAGCCACTGTTGAGAAGCTTTTTCAGATTTTGAATTGCTTGCAAAAGTCCTGGAACTCTTCGCTTTCAAATTGAGTACCGTTGTCTGTGATTATCTTCTATGGCACACCATACCTGCAAATGATATTTTTAATCACAAAATTTATCATCTTTTTAGAGGTAATAGTAGCCAAAGGTTCAGCTTCAGCCCATTTAGTGAAATAATCAACAACAACAATGGCATATTTGATCCCTGACTTTGCAATTGGTAAAGGTCCGATTAGATCTATCCCCCAAATGGCGAATGGCCATGGACTGACCATCTGTGTTAATTTGGTGGAAGGTGCTCTTGGGATTTTTGCAAATCTCTGGCACTTGTCGCATTTTCGGGAATAGACAGCAGCATCTCGATTAATATCTGGCCAAAAATACCCATACCGGAGAACTTTCTTGGCAAGAGTTTGGCCACCTGAATGGTCCCCACATTCTCCTCCGTGCACCTTTGCTAAAATTGTCTTAGCTTCTTCCTTGGTTACACATCGGAGTAATGGCATTGAGAATCCCCGTTTGTATAACCGACCGTCTTGAATTACATATCTTGATGCTTTTCTTAACAGTTTTCGGTGTTCTTTAGAATTTTCTGGCAAGGAACCGTTGAGTAGATATTCTCTGATTGGGGTCATCCATGACTCTTGTTCTTGAGATACAGCCATGATCCAGTCAATATCCATTTCGTCAGTGCTTGGAGCCGACAAGACTTCCACAGGAACCAATCCCAATAATTGAGCTTCTCCGGAACTTGAATACTTTGCGAGAGAATCTGACTTCATATTTTCCTCTCGAGGTATGTGGTTTATTGAATAGTGATCGAAATCATCGAGAAGTTCACAAGTTTTTGACAAGTAAGCAGGAAGATTTCCTCCTTTAGCTTGAAACTCCTTCTTGACTTAACATACTATAAGCTGAGAATCACTGAAGATCTGTAATGCTTTGATATTTTGTTCCTTTGCAATCTTTAATCCAGCAATCAGAGCTTCATATTCTGCTTCATTATTTGTAGAAGGAAATTCCAATCTTAATTCATAACATAATGATCGCCTTTCGGGGTTTCAAGCACAACCCCAGCTCCGGAACAGTAATCATTTCTTGAGCTATCAACATATAACTTCCATCTGGTTGGGATGTCAATTGTAACCTCTTCCTCACCGTCACCTTTATCTGTGTATTCTGCAATGAAATCTACTAAAGCTTGTCCGTTGATTGCTCTTCGGGGATGATAAGCGATATCATATTGACTAAGTTCAATATTCCACTTCAGAAGACGGCCCGAAGTTTCAGGGCGAAATAGGACTTGCTTTATGGGCTGATCGGTGAGAACTTTGATAGAGTGAGCTTGAAAACACGGCCTCAACTTTCTGGAAGCAATCGGTAAACAAAAGGCGAGCTTTTCCAGCTTTGAATAATTCATTTCTGCCCCAGTGAATCTTTTGCTGATATAGTAGACCGGGCGCTGAACTTTTGCATCCTCCCGCACTAATGCTGCACTCAGGGCATGAGATGAAACTGCTTATATGAAAAGATCTTCGCTATTGTTGGGTTTCGAAAGTACTGGAGGCGCCTCCATGTGACGGATTAGTTCATCGAAAGCTTTCTGGCATTCAGGAGTCCATTCGAAGTTTTTCTTTCCTTTCTTTAGAGCGTCGAAGAAGGGAATGCATTTATCAGTGGCTTTGGAGATAAATCGACTTAAAGCAGCAACTTTCCGATTGAGGCTCTACAGTTCCTATTTCGTCCTAGGGGCTTTGACTTCTCTCAGAGCAGTAATTTGAGCAGGATTAGCTTCAATGCCCCTGGCGCTCACGATAAATCCTAAGAATTTTCCGGATTCTACTCCGAACGAACATTTCAAAGGATTGAGCTTCATTCCATACTTTCGTAGATTTGCGAACATTTCTACTAGGTGATCCATATGGTCGACTGCTTTCTTCGATTTTACCAACATATCATCAACATAGACTTCCATAGTTTTCCCAAGCTGTGATTTGAACATTGCATTAACAAGCCTTTGATATGTTTCCCCTGCATTTTTTAGTCCGAAGGGCATAACTTTGTAGCAGTAAAGACCAACATCGGTGACGAAGCTCGTATCTTCTTGATCCGACTCATGCATCATAATCTGGTTATATTCGGAGTAAGCATCCATAAAAGACAACAATTCGTGCCCGGCTGTTCCATTTACTAGTTGATCAATCCTTGGCAATGGGAAGCAGTCTTTGGGACAGGCTTTGTTTAAATCTGAGAAATCGATGCATACTCTCCATTTTCCATTTGCTTTTTTAACCAGTACTCGATTTGAAACCCAATTCGGATAGGTGGACTCTTTGATGAAACCGTTCTCCATGAGCCGATCAACTTCTTCCTTTAGCGCTGCTGATCGTTCTGGACCTTGGGTTCTCCTTTTCTGTTTCACAGGTGTGAATTTCGGATCAATATTTAGAGTATGTACAGCAATCTCTGGAGATATTCCACACATATCGGCGTGACTCCAAGCGAATACGTCCAGATTTGCTTTCAAAAATGATATCAGCATATTTTGGACTGTTACACTTAGTTGCGAACCCACCTTTAGCACTTTGTTCGGGTCTTTAAGATCAACAGGTACTGGTACCGTTACTTCCATCGGCACCACTCTATTCTCCCCTGCACTGGCTTTTCTGGGATCCATTTCTCTTCTTGCACCACTATGCTCGCCAGTGCAGGGGCCACCCTGTACTTGCTACAAGGTTGGCTTTTTGATGCGGAGCGGAGCTGCCGCATCTTTTCCCATCTCTCTCTTTCTTGCCTCTCGAAGTTCTATCAGATAACACTCCCGCTTAGCGTTTTAATCCCCTTTAATGACACCAACACCATTATCTGTAGGGAATTTCATAGTTAGGCACCATGGGGCGAGAATGACTTTGAACGCAGCTAAAGTTGGCCGGCCTAGGAAGGCATTATAGGCAGAAAATCCATCTACAATTACAAAAGTCTGTTTCCGAACCACCTTTTTCTGTCCAATTCCAAGTTCCACAAACAAATCGATAGTTCCAATTGGCTGCTGTGGTTCTCCAGTAAACCCAATAATCTTCTGTGATGACGCCTGAACGTCAATCATTGGAATCTTCATCTGATCAAATGTCTTCTTGAAGAGTATATTGCAAGAGGCGCCGCAATCAACAAGCACTCGCCTTACAATAGCTAGCCCAATTCCTGCAGAAATGACCAAGGGATCCATGGTTGGAGCTTCAATACCCATAGAATCCCTAGCTTTAAACACAATGTCTTCATTAGAAGTTCTCTGCTGTTTCAGGGGTGCAGCGTCTTCCAAAACAAAAACATCTTCCTCCGCTGGAGTATATTTCAAAGCACGAGCATACCTTTCCATTTCACCCCAGCTTCTACCCGTTGGGTGTGGGCCTCCTATAATCACATTGATAACAGGCCTTTCAGATTTATGTGATGTGGTACCCTCACTCGAGCCAGATGGGTGAGTAGGGGGTTGCTGCCCCTGAGTAGACGAAGTTGGGTCATTCCTGTTCTTCTTAACATACTGTTGCAGTTTATTTTCTCTTAGAAACTCTTCAATCAGGCTCTTCAAATGATGACATTCATTGGTATCGTAGCCGGGTTGGTTACGAAATCGACAAAATTTTCCATTTCGCATAGCACTCTTTCCAGGTTTTATCTCAGCTGGTTTAGGATAATCCACTGCATCTTTGGTAGCAAAGAAGATATTCTCCAGAGTGTCGGTTAAAGGAGTGAAGTCTGAGGGTTTAAAAAAGCGAGGTCTCTTTATGTCCTTTTGTTTCTTTCCATCATTATTCTCCCTCTTCTGACCTCCGGAATCTTTCTTAGCTGACACAACAACGTTATTCTACACTCCTGTTGCTACCACTTTTGCTGGTGCAGGGAGATATTCCAAGCGTATGAACTCGTCAGCTTTCTTATAAAATTTCTCGAGTGAATTTGGCTCCTTCATTTTCATCCATTTCCCAAATTCACTTGACTTATCGACAGCCCGCATTAGATAAGTCAAAATCATCCGTGGCTCCGCATTGTCGACTTCAGCCAGAGCTATGTTGAAGCGATTCAAGAAGGACTTAATAGACTCTCCTTGATTCTGTTCAAGGCTAGACAATGACATTATGTCTTTCGCCTTTGAAGCATACAATCTGAATTGCTCTTTAAACTTCCGGGTTAAATCAGAGAACTGGTCTACAGATCGAGTAGGCAGTTTTGTAAACCAGAGCAGTGCCACTCCTTCCAAGTATACCGAGAAGTACCGACATTTAATTTCATTCGTCGCCCTAGCACCCGTCATGTGCCAGTCGTATTTGTACAGAAATTGATTGGGGTCGCTTGTCCCTCGGTAAGCTGGAATGGTCGGAGGAACAAACTTTCGTGGGAATTCAGCCTTTAGAATTTTCTCAATGAATGGAATCTTACTTGGAGCGAACCCCCAGTCGTTCTCATCTTCATTTCTTTGCATGCTCTCTTTCATGATCTGTCGTACCATCTCCGAGAGGTATTCCTCGTTGTTCAGAGGCTCTGCGGGGCATTCAACAGCCGTTTTCTCAGAAGTTTGCCTAAATAAACATTCGTGGAGAGTTGATTGTGGCCTTGTCACTCCGGCTTGGGGAGGTGCCCCTTCAGCAGTGCCAGTTGCCCTTTGAGGAATGTTCCTCCCTTCAGAGTTGTGAACAGCATCAGCAAAATTTTCCTCATTATTCACTGGTTGACGGCTAGCTCCGAGCATAGCATTCAATCTTTCTAGCATTAAAGTGTTCTGGGTTTCAATTTGCAGATATAACCCAGATACAGCAGCATCTAACTCCGCTCGTGTCACTCCAATGCTTGGAGCTGCTTGACTTGATGAAGGAGAAGTAGCAGTGTTATCATGAGCATCGACGGACCTTGTAGACTTGCGCTTTGTCCCGGGAGCCATTATTTCTGACAAACTTCTAGTTCTCAAAGAAAATTTCTCTACAAACTCTCGTGAAGCAATGATGACAATATTCCTGAGTAGGTTTCTCAGTGAAAGCACCAAAATGTAAACGTTGAAAATTGAACGCTAACACCCCAGTGTGTGTAGTAACGTTGTGAAAGCACCACCCTTGATACAGGAACAAAGTATAAGCTGAAAATAGCAAAAAAGGTAAGGAGACAACGATTTTATAGTGGTTCGGCTCGTAATCAAGCCTACGTCCACTTTATATTCTTTTATTGCTGATCTGATTACAAATTGATACAATGCACTTGAAATACAATTCACTTTTATCACAAAAACACTTCAAACTAGTAGCTCAAACTTCGATGTAGAAGATCTCATCGAATTCATGTTGAATGTGGTAGATTTCTTTCAAAGCTTGTTGTAGTGTCTCGAATGTTTGGAGTTCTTCAAGTGTTGGAGGAGTTGTGAATTCTGCAGAGTAACGGCGCTTCAGAAAATGATTCCAAAAGTCCCCCTCAAGTTGGAGTTAAGGCCGTATTTATAGGGAGGATTTCCAGGCAGAATTTCGTCACCAAGTGCTAGGTCGGTCACGATCTAAGGTAGGTCGTAGGTTGTAGGTCGGAGGTTGGCAACGACATAGGGGATCACTTGTATCAGTTGTTCTTAATCTTGCCCTGAACGAGTTATTAGGTCGGAAGTGACTTAAGAGATAGGATCCGACTTATCCTGGTTGCCTTTGATTCTTTTCTGAGCTAGTTGATAGGTCGCGTACGACTTACCATAGGTCGTAGGTCGGTGGGGACCATATGCGACCTAATTTAGGTCGTAGACACCATTTTGCTCTTAGGTCGGCAGGTTGTCAAAACCATTAGGTCGGTAGCTTCTTAGGTCATGGATTCCTTAGCTCGTTAACTCCTTAGCTTCTTAAGTCGGTAGCTGTAGTTAGGTTGTTAGGTCGTAACTTCCCATAGGTCGTTAGCTTCTTAGCTCGTTAAGTCGTCTCTGTAGTTAGGTCGGTAGCCTCCTTAGGTCGGTAAGTCGTGGCACATTTTAGGTCGCATATGCTTTAGGTCGTTAAGTCGCGAATCAAAAGAGGGTTAACAGAAAGTGTACCAACAAAGTATACCTAGTAAACACCTACCTTTGTAAAACTCCTTTATATATATATATATATCTACTTATTTTAGTTCGTTCTCAAGACATAGCAAACCAAAGAATAATAAGTTAACATTTCCATTTCTACAACTTAAACATCATACAACAACAAGGCAAGAAGATTAGAAGGAAGATCAAAGCAACACAATTCTCAGTTTTAAAAGTTCAAAGCTATTTTCAAATAGAAATGCTCTGTCCATCTTCTCAGATGAACTGTGAGTAACTTCACTTTTAAAAATTTAAGTAGGTAAATTTGGTTGCGTGCTATTTAATTTGAAATGAATTTGTATTGTATGATATCTGCTGTGTATATATTCATGTATAATATGCATGTTGATTCTTCAAAGTACTCTCTGCTTATATCTTCCAGTATTCAAGTTTTGATTTAAAAATTCAAACCTTTTGATCTTGACTCTGTTTAAATTTAAGTTTCAAATGAAACTTGTTTGTTTAATCATAAACTTTAGTTTTAAATTGTACTTAAGTTTGAAGAAATATGTAAATGTCTCTGGAAATTATAAAAAGATGATCAAACATTAAATTGGTGAATATTCAAATACCATGATTCGATGTTTCGGAGTTAGGATCTAAATCATCATACAAAATCATGATTTTTAAAAACAAAATCACAATTTCTGGTGTTAGGATTAGAGAGCAGTTCAGGTTTGTCTGAATTGTGCATTTTTGGTTGCCTCTGATAATCCAAATGATCGGAGAGGTCGGGATTTTCAGTGATGATAGTGGAGTGATCGAAGATGATAGGAAAATTGGTAGGAAGTTGATCAGAGCTTTGTGGCGATGGTGGTTGGCCGAGGAAGTTTGTAACCCTAGTTTTAACTATGTTAGGTGTTTCGATTGGCACGTCTGCTTTGGTTGATCGAGTTCAACCGAACTTAGGGGGAAGAAAGCAGGTGAGTTGACGAAGGCTTGGCCAGAATTTCAGAGTCGTTAATGGTCGGAGGAGCGAGTACGATGGTGGTTTCAGGTTTAGTCTGGTTCCAGACTTCTGTTCCAGGTTTTGTTGTGAAAGCTCAAATTCGAGTCGATATTGGTTTTATGTTGATCGTGTTAGGGTGCAAAGTTGATTTCCGATGTGGGAAGATCATCGGAGATGGCAGTAGTTGGAAGTAGCCACCGTGCATGTGCACGGTGTACATTTGTTGTTTTGGTGAATTCTGGTTTGGGGCAGAGGAGGTTGCTCGAGTTTAACTCGAGTGATTCGAGTGTTGGACTCGAAGTAACCTAGGGTTTTGCTCAAAGAAAATATAGGTTGTCTCGGGTAAATTTTTAGTTACAGGTTTTAACGTGTAAGTTTTAAAAATTTAAAACTGGAATTTCAAATGTGAACTAGAGATTTAAAACTAGATTTAAATCAAAGTTTAAGTTGGATTCAACTGTAGATTGAATCTCAGTTTTAAAATAAATAAGTTTTTAAAATTTAAATTGTTTGAACAACTTTAAAATGTTAAATAGTTTAAATTTAAAGGTAAAGCTTTAAATAAAAATAGAGATTTAAACATAAGTTTAAATCTGGATTCAAACCAAATTTGAATCAAAATTTTGAAATAAAGGAAGTTCTTAAAATTTAAGTGTTTAAATAACTTTAAAGGTTTAAGTTGTATTTTAAATATGATTTGTATTTCAAAATGAATTGGGTTTTAAACTCCTTTAAACTTCTTTTGTAAAATAAGCAATTCTTTAGCATAAGGTTTAAAAGGTTTTTAAATGGTTTTAAACTTTGTTAAAGTTAAGTTTGTCTTCATTTTAAATCTTAAATTTAAAATGAGATTTGAAAACAAATTTAAAAGTAAATTGTTTTAAATTGTTTTGTTAAAAATAATGTAATCATTGATAAGAAATGTTCTTATTTTAAAGTGAATAAAGATTTAATGAATTGTGATTCATTAAATTAGTAAGGTAATTAAATGGATCATTAATTAATTAATTTAATTAAGAAATTAAGGGTTTTAATTAATTAATTAAGGTTAAGGTAATTAAATTGAAATTAATAACGGTTAATTTGAGTTAATTACTTAAGTGAAGTAAATAAATAAATTGTAAATGAAGGTCATTAACTTAAGATTAATTAATTAAGGATAATCATTTTGGAATTTGATTAAGTTTAATTACTTAATGAAAGTAATTAAGGAAATAAATTACTCAATGTAATTAATTTCAATAAATGGGATTAGATTAAATTAATTAAATATGTGACGCCCCACCTCTATACCCATGCTAACCAAGAACACTACGATGTAGTGCTGTCAATCAGCGCGGAGAATAAGGCTGTGGAGGAGCGACCATCCATGTAACTTCTTTGTGCGAGCACCGATATGTCAGATAGAATAGAATGCATATCTTTTAAGGAGGAAATCCGACATACCGATACAAACACAAAGCTATCACACGGTGGTTATATATAATCTTCGAAAACAAACATAGAAATAATCATAACATAAATCCGTCACAGACATCCATATCACAAAGGCGGAAGAAGATATGAAATAAATATATAACACATGAAAGTGTACATCAGAGTAGTGGTCAGAAAGATCCACGATAATACAAAAGAATAGCAACACGTGCTATACAAAAGAATAAGTACACAACATAGAGTCTATATCTCAAATGCGTACATCCAAAAACTACTAATCTAAGTAGTGCCAAAAGTCAGAATAATCCTGAAGAGAAGTCAAGCAGAAGCACCTGTAACATCTCGGTCTGACCCGAGTATTATTTATAAGAAAATAATAAACGGATCAGTCTAGCTATAAATATCAGATAATAAGGTATAGGATAAATAATATGGCATGAACATGTAACAACCATAACGGCATACTACTATAAGTATGTAAATGATAATCAACAAAAGATTATTCAATATCACAAGAATCTTCTCAAAGATAAAATAGGGTATCATACCCTAAACTTGTATTCATAACAAGTCCATAACACATGAATTCACCAATGCACAAAAACTGATTCATATCATTGAAAATCATGAAAATTGGTGAAGCACAAATTCCAGAAATCAACACCAGAAATCCAGAAAACACATAAATAGGGGGAGGCCTAACACATGAATGGGAGCATGAAAACTCACCTACGCGTAAACACATGAATGAGAAGCTATCTCATGGAAGCTATCCATTAAATTTCCACACAGAAATGGCCCGAAGACCATGGGGTGCTAACCCCTATATGTGATGGCGAAACATCACAAAAGCGGGGTCTAGTCTCCCTCGCAGACAAAGAGACATCGCTCAGTCGCTAGTCTAAATCACAAAAATGATCGTCATGATCATAAGGAAGTGTCAATCACACCAAGCTAGTAAATATATGAGTTTAGCTTCATGTCCCATAACCACTTGCTTAACTTAAATATTTACGAACAAGCTGTAAATCTTCACTAGGAAACTATCACAAAAGGGTTCAATCGAACAAGTCCAAGAGCTAACCGACAAAGTGAACGCAAGCGTTTCATACCACTCGTTTTACTAAGTCGTTTAAGTCGATTTCTCATCCGAGTGAAGTAAAGGCTTGTATATATTAGTAGATTGGAAATCGGTTTGAGAAAATGAACTTTTGATATTTAAAATAGTGTTGAAATCGATTTGATGAAAGAGTTTTGATATTTACTACTAATATTGAAACCTTCATATCTTTAAAGTGACAAGTCACAAAACGATTGTTGAAACAAATCGAATCACATAAATTCACATTCGAAGACGTGAGGAAAATCCAAAGAAACCAATTCCCAAAACCATCAAAGTAGAAATCCTGATGAATGTTTTTCAGATAAGATCCCCTACGAAGAGGGGTACGGGGTTCGACCTAAAGGAAGACTGCCGTGCGACCTAGCAGAAGAACAGGTTGAATGACCTAGGGGAAAACAGGTTAAACGACCTAAGTGCTAACTCGCGAGCGACCTAAGGTCTGCGACCTAAATGCGAGCGACCTAACGAAGTGCATGACCTAACAGTGAGGCGCGACCTAAGTGTTCACGACCTAACGACTTAACTAGGCACGCGACCTAACGAGTTAACTAGGCACCCGACCTAACGACTTAACTAGGCACGCAACCTAACGAGTTAACAAGGCACACGACCTAACGACTTAAGGCCAGACGACCTAACGACTTTACTCGAGGCGAGCGAGCTAACTGCAAACGACTTAAGGCCAAACGACCTACGACTTAACTCGAGGCGAACGAGCTAACTGCAAACGACTTAAGCCTTTAACTCGTGAACGACTTATGCCTTTAACTCATAAACGACTTATGCCTTTAACTCGTGAACGACATATGCCTTTAACTCGTGAACGACTTATGCCTTTAACTCGTGAACGACTTAAGAAGGCGGTGACTTTTCAACATGCGTGAGCTAGCAGCCTGGACGACTTAACCTGGGCAGAACGACCTAAGGGCTGGAACTCACCAAAAATGCTAACAATTGGAGTTTTTCGCCAATTCAATCCAAACCAAATGCAAACGAGCATGCTAAAGTAATAGGGAACCATTCCCAACAGTCCAATGACAATCATAGGCAAGATGTGAGATCAAAAATCTCACGTTTTCACTAAAATGGATGAAGATGGAGATTGAAAGCAAGGAGAAGCAATCCAAAGCTTGAATCCACTATCTTCTACTTGAATTTGGAGTTGAATCTCGGATTTGCAATAGAATTTGAGTTTGGAGTTTTAATTTCCCTTTCCCACCACCATTTTTGACAAAGCTTGAAGTGTTTGATAAAGTGAGGAAGAGGGTTGGGCTGAGTTAAGAAGGTGCAGTCCAACCAAAGTCAAAGGCGGGAAAAAGTGTCGAAAATTTCACTATCTCCAAACATACCGAAGTTTACACTCAAAAAGATCGCAAACGTCATTTTGAACTCAATGGAAGTGGTCTCGAGTCCTAATTTGACCATATGCAAAAAGTAGCTTTTCGGACTAACATTTGACTAACGATAAAATATTTAAATATAAAATCGATAGATATGCGGGTTGTTACAGACTCCCCTCCTTAAAGAAATTGCGTCCTCGCAATATATACGGTGGAAATAAAAAGTAACAACCATAAAAGCATATTAACACAAAAGAAATTGGAATTAAGAAGTTTACCTTAAAGAGCAGGAGAAAGTAATTCCGGATGTGTACGCTCGATGAATTCTCTAGTTTCCCAAGAGCAATCCTTAGGATTTGAGGACCATTGAACTTTAACAAGCGGAACATCTTTATTTCGAAGTCGTTTAATCTCCGAAGCAATAATTCGAATAGGATGTTGCTCATAAGTTAAATTAGGTGAAACTTCTATCTCTTCCACAACACCGGGCTCAAGAATGGAATCGGAATCCCGAAGGCACTTCCGTAATTGAGATACGTGGAACACGTCATGCATAGTAGAAAACTGAGCCGGTAATGAAAGGCGATAAGCCAAGGAACCAATACGTTCGGTGATAGGAAATGGCCCAATATATCGAGGCGCTAACTTTCCCGATCGACTGAAACGTACAACACCCTTCATTGGTGAAACACGAATAAATACAAGATCACCAACAGAAAATTCTAATTTCCTTCTTCGGTTATCGGCATAGGATTTTTCTCTGCTCTGGGCTTCTTTCATCCTATGTCGAATAAGTTCAATCTTTTATGTGGAATCTCGAATAAAATCTGGTCCTAAAACCAGCTTCTCACCGGCCTCAAGCCAACAAGAAGGAGATCGGCATGGCCTTCCATAGAGTGCCTCAAAAAGAGCCATACCAATACTAGATTGGAAGCTGTTATTATAGGAAAACTCAACAAGTGAAATATGATCTTCCCAACTTCCACCAAAGTCAAGAACACAAGCACGAAGAAGATCTTCAAGTGTTTGATTCACACACTCAGTTTGTCCATCGGACTGGGGGTGATAAGCGGTGCTAAAATTAAGCTTCGTTCCCAAAGCTTTTTGAAGACCCTTCCAGAATCCACTAGTAAACAATGGATCTCGATCACTAACAATGGAAGAAGGAACTCCATGTAGTTTAACAATTTCTTTAACAAAGAGTTTGGACAGAAGAGGAACGGTTCGACCGAACTGGAATAAAATGGGCAGATTTAGTAAGTCTATCAACAATCACCCATAAGCTATTATGACCCGAACGAGAACGGGGAAGGCCGTCAATAAAATCCATGGAAATTTGATCCTACTTCCAAACTGGAATTTCCAATGGTTGCAATAACCCACCAGGCCTTTGATGTTCAGCCTTAACAAGTTGGCAAGTCATGCAACACTTACCAAAGTTAGCGATATCAGATTTCATTCCCTCCCAGTAATAAAGTCGCTTCATATCCGCGTACATTTTACTGCTACTGGGATGAATGGAATATTTGGAACGATGTGAATCTTCAAGAATATCTCTACGAAGATCACTAATATTTGGTACGATTAATCTACCAAATTTTCGAATGCCGCCATGAAAATCAATATCAAAGTCTTTCAAACCTTCAATATCGGTTTTATCCCAAATATTCTGGCTAAGCAAAGCCAATTCAGGATCTAGCCTTTGAGCTTCAAGAATGCGGTCTAATAGAGAAGGATGAGCCTCAAGGCTACATAAAACAAGAGATGAACATAATTCGGAAACACGATCTCGAATTTCACAAGTGGATAAAAGTTCGAGATCGTTCCATTCAGATATCATCATGGAAACAACTGCTTGTTGTTTTCGACTAAGTGCGTCAGCAACTCGATTTCCCTTTTCAGGAGTATAAAGGATATAAAGATCATAAGAGGCAAGGAATTCGAGCCAACGCTGTTGACGCAAATTAAGTTCCTTTTGAGAAAATAAATATTTCAAAGACTTATGATCAGTATAAAGCAGGCTTTTAAATCTCCCCGAGATGGTCGAGATGAAAAATCCGAGATATCAGCCAAAATCCGAGATTTGGCAGCCTATTTAGTTATAAGTGTTTTAAATATCGCCCGAGATAGCCGAGATATTTTCCCGAGATATTGGCCAAAATCCGAGATTTAAAACACTGGTATAAAGTATAAACTTTTCTCCCAAAAGATAATGTCGCCAAATTCGAAGTGTGAAAACGATAGCCGCGAGTTCTAAATCATGTGTGGCATATCTAGTCTCAGCCGGCTTCAATTGCCTAGAAGCATAAGCAATAACACGTTCTTTTTGCATAAGAACGGCACCCAAACCAACGCGACTAGCATCGGTATAAACGACAAAGTCTTGATTCCCTTCGGGAATAATAAGAATAGGAGCATCAGAAAGGAGTTCTTTTAATTTCTGAAAAGAAGTTTCACATCTGTCCGACCAAATGTATTTAACACCTTTCTTTGTTAAGCCAGTAAGAGGAACAGCAATCTTAGAAAAGTCTTTTATAAAACGGCGGTAATAACCTGCCAATCCGAGAAAGCTACGGATTTCAGTCACGCTCTCCGGTCTCTTCCAATTTTGAATTGCTTCAATCTTTGAAGGATCCACTGATATACCGGATTTGGAAATAATATGACCGAGAAACTTCACATTAGATTGCCAAAAATGGCATTTAGAAAATTTTGCTTTTAATTGATTTCTCCTAAGAGTTTCCAATATAATCCGAAGATGCTTTTCATGTTCCTCCTCGGTTTTAGAATACACAAGAATATCATCAATAAAGATGAGAACAAACCGGTTGAGGAAATCTTTGAAAACTCGATTCATAAGGTCAACGAAATAAGCTGGAGCATTCGTTAAACCAAATGGCATAACTAGCCATTCATAAGATCCATAACGAGTACGAAACGAAGTCAAAGGAACATTATCCTCTGCAATACGAAGCTGATGGAAACCGGTAGCCAAGTCCAATTGTGAAAAGACTCTAGCACCACTAAGTTGATCAAATAGATCATCAATCCGAGGTAAAGGATATTTATTCTTAATAGTAAGATCATTAAGTTTGCGGTAGTCGACGCAAAGCCTAAGTGTACCATCGGATTTCTTCACGAAAATTGCGGAAGCTCCCCAAGGCGAGGAACTAGAGCGAATAAATTCCTTCTTCTCCAACTCGGATAATTGTTTGCGCATCTCTTCATTCTCCTTATTGGACATGCGATAAGGAGGACGAGTAATAGGTTGAGCTCCAGGTATAAGATTAATTCTGAACTCAATTGCTCGCTTAGGTGGTAATCCTAAAACGGGCTCAAATATGTCGGAAAATTCACGAACGACGCAAATACGAGAAATGACATCCTCCTCATCATCATTGTCATCATCACGAGGATTTAAAGAATATAAGGATGCAACTAAAGCGGAATCCGAATCTTTAAGAATAATAGAAATCTGCTTAACAGATAGTGGATGTCGAAGATAAATAGTCCGCTCAGGACATAGGATATGAGCTTCATAACGATTAAGCCAATCCATACCCAAAATCATTCCAAAGCCTAAGTAACGCATGACATGCAAATCAGCTAGGAAAGGAAAATCACACAAAATAATCTCCACATCTTTACAAAGCAAACTAAGAGTTGCGGATCCACCAACCGGATTCGTAATTCTTAATGAAGTCATTAAAGCAGTAACACTTAAAGAAAGAGTGTCTACAAGTTCCTTTGATATAAAAGAATGGGATGCACCCGTATCAAAGAGAACTCTAATAGGTTGATCATGAAATATAATAATGCCCTCAAGGACAGAATGAGACATACCTTGATTGCGAGATGTGTTGCCAGGGGCTTGAGCAACGTTTAACTTTCCCTCCTTGCTTTGAAGCTTAGGGCATTGGTGCATAAAATGATATGGACTTTTACAATAGCGGCAAGAGCGGGGCTTTGAAAACTTGTTCGAAAAATGGCCCTTAGCACCACAATTGAAGCATTTGTTATCACTGGGGGAAAATGTCTTTGCAGTAGGAGTTGCCTGTTTACCCTTTTTGTTGGGATAAGGACCCTTGAACTTGTTAGGCCTTTTCTTGTTGTTGAAGTTTGGTTTAGCAGCCATCACTTCAACATCATTGTTCTTATCTGCCCCTTCAAGGCGAAGAGCGATATCAATGAGTTGGTCGAAAGAAACTTCTAATTTTAGAAGTAATGGCTTCTTGAGATTCTTGTTCAAGCCATAGACGAACCTCTGGTTCTTCTTCAAGGGGGTGTTGATGTATTCAACCCCGTATTTGGACAGTGACTCGAAGGATGCGACATAATCTATCACAGAGGATGTACCTTGAACAAGGTCTATGAAATGACGAGCCAATGTCACTTTCTCTGCTTCTGGTACGAATTTCAATTCGAAGCATTCCCGGAATTGCTCCCAGGTGAGATCAGCTTCATTAATTTCAGAAATAAAGAGTTCGTACCAATCCAATGCTCTCTCTTGGAGCATACTGGAGGCCACCTGAACACGGTGAAGATCAACAAGATTCATGAGAGAAAAGATTCGATCGCATGATCTTAACCAAGCCTGGACCTCGATAATAGTTTCAGAACCCTTGAATGGTTTCCCACCCAAGTTGGTATAATCGTTGCACAAACGTGCAAATCCAGACTTTGGATGAGTAGGTTCCTAATTAGGACCAGCTGCTTGAGCATTCTTCACTAAATCAAGTAGCTATTGAGCAGTCATGAAAACTCCATCCTGGGGAGTAATAGTAGACGGTCCAGCTCTGGGTCGACCTCGTCTAGACATTCTCCTCTTTAAGAAAGAGAGAAGAAGAAAAAGGTTATTCACCAAATGAATATCAAGAAAATCTTGATAGATGAAACAAGGAATCATAAAGAGAACATGATGAATCGGTTCGAAGACTCGAACTAAATCCTGAAACACAACTCCTAAGGTGGACTTAGGACGATGATCCTTGTTAAGTTATTCTACATTGTTCCGAAGTTTGGCTCTGATACCAAGCTGTGACGCCCCACCTCTATACCCATGCTAACCAAGAACACTACGATGTAGTGCTGTCAATTAGCGCGGAGAATAAGGCTGTGGAGGAGTGACCATCCATGTAACTTCTTTGTGCGAGCACCGATATGTCAGATAGAATAGAATGCATATCTTTTAAGGAGGAAATCCGACATACCGATACAAACACAAAGCTATCACACGGTGGCTATATATAATCTTCGGAAACAAACATAGAAATAATCATAACATAAATCAGTCACAGACATCCATATCACAAAGGCGGAAGAAGATATGAAATAAATATATAACACATGAAAGTGTACATCAGAGTAGTGGTCAGAAAGATCCACGATAATACAAAAGAATAGCAACACGTGCTATACAAAAGAATAAGTACACAACATAGAGTCTATATCTCAAATGCGTACATCCAAAAACTACTAATCTAAGTAGTGCCAAAAGTCAGAATAATCCTGAAGAGAAGTCAAGCAGAAGCACCTGTAACATCTCGGTCTGACACGAGTATTATTTATAAGAAAATAATAAATGGATCAGTCTAGCTATAAATATCAGATGATAAGGTATATGATAAATAATATGGCATGAACATGTAACAACCATAACGACATACTACTATAAGTATGTAAATGATAATCAACAAAAGATTAATCAATATCATAAGAATCTTCTCAAAGATAAAATAGGGTATCATACCCTAAACTTGTATTCATAACAAGTCCATAACACATGAATTCACCAATGCACAAAAACTGATATCATATCAATGAAAATCATGAAAATTGGTGAAGCACAAATTCCAGAAATCAACACTAGAAATCCAGAAAACACATAAATAGGGGGAGGCCTAACACATGAATGGGAGCATGAAAACTCACCTACGCGTAAACACATGAATGAGAAGCTATCTCATGGAAGCTATCCATTAAATTTCCACACAGAAATGGCCCGAAGACCATGGGGTGCTACCCCATATATGTGATGGCGAAACATCACAAAAGCGGGGTCTAGTCTCCCTCGCAGACAAAGAGACATCGCTCAATCGCTAGTCTAAATCACAAAAATGATCGTCATGATCATAAGGAAGTGTCAATCACACCAAGCTATTAAATATATGAGTTTAGCTTCATGTCCCATAACCACTTGCTTAACTTAAATATTTACGAACAAGCTGTAAATCTTCACTAGGAAACTGTCACAAAAGGGTTCAATCGAACAAGTCCAAGAGCTAACCGACAAAGTGAACGCAAGCGTTTCATACCACTCGTTTTACTAAGTCGTTTAAGTCGATTTCTCATCTGAGTGAAGTAAAGGCTTGTATATATTAGTAGATTGGAAATCGGTTTGAGAAAATGAACTTTTGATATTTAAAATAGTGTTGAAATCGATTTGAGAAAAAGAGTTTTGATATTTACTACTAGTATTGAAACCTTCATATCTTTAAAGTGACAAGTCACAAAACGATTGTTGAAACAAATCGAATCACATAAATTCACATTCGAAGACGTGAGGAAAATCCAAAGAAACCAATTCCCAAAACCATCAAAGTAGAAATCCTGATGAATGTTTTTCAGATAAGATCCCCTACGAAGAGGGGTACGGGGTTCGACCTAAGGGAAGACTGCCGTGCGACATAGCAGAAGAATAGGTTGAACGACCTAGGGGAAAACAGGTTAAACGACCTAAGTGCTAACTCGCGAGCGACCTAAGGTCAGCGACCTAAATGCGAGCGACCTAACAAAGTGCGCGACCTAACAGTGAGGCGTGACCTAAGTGTTCACGACCTAACGACTTAACTAGGCACGCGACCGAATGAGTTAACTAGGCACGCGACCTAACGACCTAACTAGGCACGCGACCTAAAGAGTTAACAAGGCACGCGACCTAACGACTTAAGGCCAGACGACCTAACGACTTTACTCGAGGCGAGCGAGCTAACTACAAACGACTTAAGGCCAAACGACCTACGACTTAACTCGAGGCGAACGAGCTGACTGCAAACGACTTAAGCCTTTAACTCGTGAACGACTTATGCCTTTAACTCGTAAACGACTTATGCCTTTAACTCGTGAACGACATATGCCTTTAACTCGTGAACGACTTATGCCTTTAACTCGTGAACAACTTATGCCTTTAACTCGTGAATGACATATGCCTTTAACTCGTGAACGACTTTTGAAGGCGGTGACTTTTCAACGCACGTGAGCTAGCAGCCTGGACGACTTAACCTGGGCAGAACGACCTAAGGGTTGGAACTCACCAAAAATGCTAACAATTGGAGTTTTTCGCCAATTCAATCCAAACCAAATGCAAACGAGCATGCTAAAGTGATAGGGAACCATTCCCAACAGTCCAATGACAGTCATACGTAAGATGTGAGATCAAAAATCTAACCTTTTCACTAAAATGGATGAAGATGGAGATTGAAAGCAAGGAGAAGCAATCCAAAGCTTGAATCCACTATCTTCTACTTGAATTTGGAGTTGAATCTCGGATTTGCAATATAATTTGAGTTTGGAGTTTTAATTTCCCTTTCCCACCACCATTTTTGGCAAAGCTTGAAGTGTTTGACAAAGTGAGGAAGAGGGTTGGGCTGAGTTAAGAAGGGGCAGTCCAACCAAAGTCAAAGGCGGGAAAAAGTGTCGAAAATTTCACTATCTCCAAACATACCGAAGTTTACACTCAAAAAGATCGCAAACATCATTTTGAATTCAATGGAAGTGGTCTCGAGTCCTAATTTGACCATATGCAAAAAGTAGCTTTTCGGCCTAACATCCGACTAACGATAAAATATTTAAATAAAATATTTAAATATAAAATCGATAGATATGCGGGTTGTTACAAAATAAGTCTAAATAATTTAGAATAATCATTTGAGAAGTTGATAAGTATAATTACTTAGGGAAGTAATTAAAAAGATAATTACTGGATGTAATTAATTTAATGATGATTTAATGATAGCAATTTGAGTATAATTACTTTGTGAAATTAATTAAGGGATTAATTAAAGAGAATTAATTAAGGGGTAATTAATTGATGTAAGGCAGTAATTAAGGATAGTTAATTACTGGATGGGATTAATCAAGGGTCATTAATAATTATAGTTTAATTAAAGATTAATTACTTAATGTAATTAATTTAAATATGATAACTAATTAAAGAAGTAATTAGGGATCATTAACTAATATATAATTAATGATGTAATTAAGAATTGATTAATTAAAACTAATTAATTAAATGATAAGTGTTTAAGTGTAATTTAATTAATATAATTAATTAAGGAGGAATGTAATTAATTATAATTAATTAATTAATGAAGTGATTAAAGGTTAATTACTGTATTGGGTTAAAAATAATTAATTTGTGAAATTAATTAAAGGATAATTACTTGAATGTAATAAAAGGGTAATTTATCGGGGATGATTAATTAAGGTAGATAATTAGAGAATAATTGATTAATTGATTTGTAATTAATCAATGGATTTGTAAGCAAGATTTTAACTGGTGAAGTAATTAATTTAATTTACTTTAAATTAATCAGAGTTGAAGTAATTAATTTAATTCATTTTAAATTAATTATAGTGTGACTAATAAATCCTTTCTTATGTATGGATGGATGATGTTTGTTTACCTTGAATGGTTTGGGATCTCAGATATCAGATAGATGATGCTGTGTGAAATGGATGCTTTGATTATCGGTTTGGGATAATAATATGGATTATCTGTTTAGGATGATAATGTTGATTATCTATTGTGAATTATCTATCTATGTGCATATAGATAATAGAATTGAATTGTTTTAAACCTTAAAACAACTTGGCCTTTAAGATACGTTTTGGATTTTGATGAGACCGGGATCAGGTTTCCAGATTTGGATATTTTAAAACCACATCGATCCAAATTAACGATAGGTCGTGAATCTCGAGTGAAGATGAAGATTCAGAATGCAAGGGTTATTGTCGTTAACTCTTAGGGTGATTCCAAAATAGGTGTAACGAGATAATGCCTTCGGTTTCATTCGAACCCAGAACGAACTTGTATGGATTGAATGCTTTCAGAACATCGTCCGGTGGAAGATGAGCATTCTAAGAGATGTGTTCTCTAAAGGTAATCGTAGCCTCAGTCCTCATCAACCGGGAATGGCTAAAATAGGGGAGGTGCAGCAAGGCTTCGTGGGTAGCACCCACTTGAGAGCGAGATATATCCCTGTTTAGATGTCCCTCTTTATTTCGGCTGTGTGGGCAGTTGATTGCAACAACTGCTGGGGTTGTCTTGTTTGGGACTGTCCAGTAAGGGATGGTTCCAGCTTTGTGTTGCAGGGTATTTAGGGTGGATCCTCGGTACGGTGATCTAAGCCACGTACTGTGACGGGCGGTACCCCAGTAGCCCTTCCATTATATGGAATCCAATCTCCAATAAGTGCCCTCGGATTTGATTGTATTACCCACATGTTGGCTAGTATGCTAGAATTTAATCAATGTAACAATTTCGGCTATGATTTTATTTACTTGAAAACCCTAGACCTATTATAATATCATAGAAATTCCTATCAAAAGTTTGGTTAGCGTAAGGTGAAAACTTACCCATGTTTATGTGTGGGAAGTCTTACGTGATACCTTTTGTTTCCAAAGGATTTTCAAAGTTAATCCACTTTAACCTGTTACTCACACCAGACCCATGTCTGATCCGGAGTTTATTTCTGTTTTCTTAAACTCTCGAGTACTCAAATTTTTACGAGTATCCAAGGGATTCAGGTTAGCTTTGACGAATTGTGGAGGAGCAATGGAGCAGGAGGCTTCAGCATTATAGATATATAGTTTTCCGCTGTGTTGGTATCTCTGTGTTGTATTTGAGTTGTATCGAGTTGTATTAACTAGACAGGTGTTTATAACTGTATAATATGTGATGTATTATCTGTGTAACTCTGATTGATGTTGTATATTATGTAATACTTATGTGATTAATATAATTTATTCGTTCCGCTATTGAGATTCTAATGTTGTTTCTTCTTCCTTCTCTATCTTTTCTCTTTTCTATCCCTTTCTTTCTTCATCATGATACAACTTTCTGGTGATAGAAATTTGGGTCGTGACAATAATTTATACCTTCTTATAGAATTTCCCTCCGAAAATCCATCTTTCCAAATTTATCACCCCGATAAATATTTCAATCTATTTATAACCCAATTTATAAATTCCCGTTTCTCATTTCCTTTCCAATCATAGTTTCAAAACCATTTACAAATTAAAACCAATTTTCCAAATTTAATTCCTTTAAATTCATTACTTAAGATTATTTTTCATTTCCCTTTTTACTCCCATTTCATTTTATTGATATTCGAAGATACCAAATTATATTATCCAACCATAACACAGCATAACAAAATTCCAAATCAATTTATCACAGTATATCAATGAAATATATCACAGATTATAAATATAATTTCTATTTGCGAGGAATCCAGTTGGATCCCTCCAACCTGTCACCCTGCATCCACAAATGTTAGCACACAATACAATACAAATTCAACTGCTAATAATATTCACATTCAATCAATCAGCCAATTATGTAAGTATTAACTAATTAAATTAACTAGCATGCAGATGTGAGTGAGATTTACTCACCTTGAATTCGGCGTTTCAAATTATAAATTAAATCGAGTCCATTAGATTTAATCTAAAATTCTTACTTGCACCAAATGATCCCAGATCTGCATCGCAGCGTAGATCATATCGTTGCGATTCCAACGTTTCCTGTTTCGTCGAATTTCGACAACGTATGCATTAGATATGAATTTTTATAGTTTGTATACAAATTTAACACAATTTTCCTTTAGAATTATCACTACAATTACCATCAGCCGTTCATCTCAAAGTTCAAAATCAAGGCCGTCGAAATCCTTCTCCTCTCTCACGCGCTACTGTAATGACCCGTAAATTTTCGATAAATTTTATTTGTTTTATTAATATATTTAACTGGAATTTTGAGAAATTGTAAACAATAAAATTTTGAAATAAAAATTTGATATGTGGAATGCGTCTGGTTAAACATAGCAACTGGTAAATTTTCATCCGAAAATATGAAAGTTTATTCCGTGTGTAAATTTATTTCAATTTAATCAGTTAGTAATTGATGAAAATAAAATGTTTTTGATACCTGAATATTTTGATATAGAAAAATTCTAAATCATCTTCTGAGGAAAACGTCATTTCCAAATTTGGACTTCTTTAGCTCCGTCGATCTTATTTTTCTGCGTTTTTGTTGCATTTTCCACTGGTAGAAAATTTGAATTTTTATAATTCAATCGTACCACTGATATCAGTATACCGTTTTGATCGTCTCGTCGTGCTAATTTCCACAGTATATTCACTTCTGTATTTCTGTACTCGTTGCGTTGCGAGATCTGCTGTAACGACTAGTTATTTCAGTACCATAGTGAACATTTTCACATCCCTTCATGCCTTTTGAGTCTGTTCCCTATGACCGTTCATTCCACTATATGCATCGGGTTTTCCAATTTTCAATTAACATTCTTGAATTCATCAGAGGAGACTTTTGTTTTCCACCAGTCCCAATGTTACATTGATGCTTGTGTCATTGGAAATTATGAAATATAAATCAATACACATTATGAACACACCAGTCATCTTTCTCCTCTTCATACACATGCATGCCTCTGAACCATGCAAGTAACACTTGAACCCAGCATACCCCTCCATCTCCACCCTGGCTTTCATGTGCTCGGCCACCGGCCTTCTTCCACTGTCGAGCTACCATTCCAGATCCAACCCAATCCGACTGTTCCTCCACATGCTCCGCCCAGCCTAAGCAAACCGCCCCTCCTCTCTCTACTTCGCACCGCCCATAACAGCCACCGACGACCTTCCTCTGCCTTCACAAACCAAACCGCCTCACCTGCCAGGATGTTCGCCTCGCACACCCGCCCTCATCCTACGCGAACACCAGTGCAGCCCAAAAGCGAGATCCGGCCCCACTAAAGTTCTTTCGCCCTGTCGCCTCTCTTCAACCAATCACCGACCCGATCTCCTGCTTGTGGCCGAGCCTTCCAACTCCCCTCTAGCCGGTCGAACACTTCCCGTTTCCCTCTTTTGTTCGGCTCCGCTATGACCTTGAACACATGCAGTTTTCTTTTCTTTTCTCTCTAAGGTATTTATTCTGATATGTTCTCTATGTAGTGCGCTTATATATTTAGTTTTACATATCTGAGTATTTACTCTGTTACCTGGTTTGTTTACACGGTTATACTAGTTTTAATATGTTTATATACAGTAATATACCATATTATATTATATTGTATAAAAATTATATCATATTATTAGTTCGGCATGTATATCTATATATGGAAACTGTATACAAGTTGCTAGTTGCGTAAGATATATATGTTATAAAATCTGTTTTACAGCCTATATAAGTATAGCTTTAAAAATACGTTAAACAATATAAATTATTATACTAGTACGAGTTTTATACAGATTGATCCAACTATAGTTCTCATACTTTGGTTTGCAAATGGATATATATATATATATATAAATTATATTGTTACATTCTGTTGAAGTATATATGAAGATATATGAAGATTGCATATATTTTGGTCCATTTATTTTATACTCTACTTTACAGTTTCATATGCGAACATATATAAATAATCTGGATTGCCGTCTATAGCTAGTTAATGTATTTAGTATAAAATAAATGTTTATGTTACAATTATATTTCAACGTGTCAGATTTTATATATTATACATAAAGTTTTAAGATATTTAAATAAAGTATGTTTAAAAAAAATTCGTATACGTGTATAGTTTAATCAGTTTTGGTGTATATATATTTTACACAATGTTTGAATACAATGCTTTGTATATATTTGTATCTCACTATATCAAATATATTTGGTCTTCATGTGGATGTATCTTGTAAAGGTCAGCTTGTCTGCATGTGTACATAACAGTTGATTTCAATTCCGATCCGTTTTTATATATATATATTTCTATTTTTTATGTATAATAGAAGGTTGAAATATGCAGTGGATATATATTATATATATAAATAATAGTTTTCGTTTATAGCACAGACTTATTCATTTTTCTTTATAAGTTTATGCCTATATATAAGTATGTGTTCGAAATTTAAAAATATGATTTCCTATAAATACGTATATATAGTTAGACATATAAGTTCAATTATACTATTTATCTTCATCAATCTGGTTCTGACTCATTATCGATTTCTGTTATCAGCTTCATCCATCGTTCCTGTTTTTTTCTTCATCGAATCGTGTCCACCCAGCGTTGCTTGGAATTTGTAGCTCATTTCCTTGTCAAATCTATCTAGCCTTGAAAGGTGAGCAATCACTCACGATTAATGTTCTTTCATTTATTAAATTTGATTTCAATTGAAACGATAATTGAAATATATTGCTGTTAGTTAATTACACTGTTATATATGTTATTACCTGTATTAGTTCACCTGTGACATCTGACACCATTATCTATTACTTAGACTACGATAATCAAGTTTGGCTGATAAATGATTGATTGTTTGATGTTAATATTGGACGTTAAAATTGTTAATGTAGGAAGTGATAAAAATATGAAATTGATTTTTGACGTAGAATCGTTAGCAACTTGAAATTGATAAATATGTTGAATTCAATTAGACAAATTTGTATAATATGACCTTTTAAGTGTTTAATTTATTGACACGTAGAAAAATAGTTAATTACCCTTGAACCATTTGAATTTATGTTGTATGAATTGATGTAGAATGAAATTGAATAATAGATATCAAGTGAAGAACCGCATAAAATATTTGTGTAATAATCTTTAATCTACATGAAATGATAGTGTAGATTCTAGAAATAATTATATTAATTTGCACAAACAACAATGTAAATTAATACGATTATTTTGGGATTATTTGAATTAATTATTGGATTGTTGTTATTGATTGTTGTTATTGCTTGTTTATTTACTTTGACATCATCCCAGTTATCACACTGCAAGTTCCCTTTGCTATGCTTCGAATTTTTTTGAAATAAAATGGAATCGGGTTGAAATGATATATACCCAAATAAAACTTTGACTTAGGATAGAAAAATTAATAAACCCAATTGGTCAATAATTTGATTCAAAATGAAATAAAGATTTTATTGAATAATAATAGGGTTTTGAGATAAAATTGGAATTTAAATTTTAATGGAAGGAAATGTTAATATTTAATAATCTGAATCAAAATATTAACATAGTAGTTGATGAAAGAACATTGTTTTAAAATTTGGAATTATTAATAATCAAGTTTGAAATTATTTAATAATTAAGTTTGAAATTATTTAATAATTAAATAAGATTGAATTATTTAATAATTAAATAAAATCAAATTATTTAATAAATGGAATTGAACTTCTTGAATAAGTAAAATTTAGTTTCTTTATTAATTGAGCTTTGAAATTGTAACTATGTAAATAAATAAGTGAAATTGAATTTTCTTTAACAAGAAATAAAAATGTGATTTATTGAAATTAATATAAGGCTTGTAATTTAAAGAGTTGATTTGACGGATCCAATTTAATTCAATTTGAAATTTTGATATAATGAAGTTAAACTTAAGTAATTGATTTAATGAATTGGAAATTAAATAGAAATTGTTTTGAATGACAAATTTACTTAATGAATATTGAATGAAATCGATCAAGGAATTTAAATTGATTTGAATGTTAAATTAAATTAATTTAAATGATTTCAGAATGAAACTTATATACGAACTTGAATCAAAATTTGAATTGTTTTAAACAAAAATTTGAAATTGAATTATAAGATTTTGAAATGGTAATTTGGAAGTTTTGAAACGTAAAATTTTGGAAATTGATATATAAAGACAAATGAAATATTGGTTTATAAAATTCTAATTGAAATTGAAGTTGATTTGGTTTGAAATATATTAAGCGAACAATCGGTGTAATAATTACGAAATTATTAAAGAGACCGGAATCGGGACATACTCTCTGTCTAAGCCGAAAACCACTTTAATAACTATACGCGAAGTGTGATCCAGAATGAAGTGGTTGGAATGACGTACGTTGATGATTGAAGAAAGAGAACGATAATGGATAGCCTTGACACTTGTGTCAAATTGGAAATGACTAAAATAGGAGCCGTGTTGGGCCAAATGGGGTTAGCTACCTCGAGCAAACACACTTCTTCGAAAACTACTCATTACTTGTTATCGATTGGTGCACCCTTGATTTGGGAGTGTTGCTTCGCGGTGTTGCAATCGTTGCGGCGATGCGTTCTTACCAGTCCGGATCAGGCAAACGGTAGTTTCACTACCTTGGGTATTGCCTCATGTGCCTTATCATACTTGTATCCCTATACGTGACCACTACGATTTGTTTTGTTTTATACCTATGGAGTACTCCCTAATAGCCCACTAGTTTACGGTGGAGTTAAAGTGCTGTATAGACTATAACGCTTATATAAAATGTGTTAAGGGGGATAATGGTAACGCCTTAACACTATTTTGATATTTTATATTACTGATTGGCATTATCTACTTATCGTACACTACTACATAGTAGATAGTTTAACGGATCCTTAAAGGATGGTTATTCCAAACATCATTTGAGGTACTTGTATTTCAGTTGCTATTTCACTTGAGTTGGATTTATTGATATAAGAATGTTAATCCTGACTCGAGTGTTTTGTGTTTTGCTTTACACTCGGGTCAGACTGAGTGTACCGGTATTCGAGACTCACCTTTGGAGTTGTAGCTTTGCTTCGATATCCAGCTATCTATCCAGCTTTCAGATATCCAGTTGATTTCATTGATTGTATTCTGATTCTTGTATTTGACTATTGTATTCGAGACTCTGTTGTACCTTATTTAACTCTAATATGTATATAGTAGCTTCATGAACTACTATCTTTTGTTTCCGCTTCATTTATTACTCTGTGTATGTGATCTATGATTATTTTATTTACTGTATATGCTCAGTTTTGCCAAATTTAAATTAACTATTCGGTATTTTGAATCATTCAAGTCCGACATGTGCGGATGCGAATGGTCCAAAATAGCGGGTCGTTACAGTTGGTATTAGAGCTTTGGTAGCTCTAGGAAAAATTTAGCATATAGGGTAAATGTATTTATACAATCACTTTCATTCGAGTTTGAATCTCTTCCTTTTGACTCGATTCCTTTAAATTTTGGAACGTTCCCTGCGGTTCCAAAATCCATTCGTGCCCCTTACTATTCATCTTCTAATTCAGGAGTATCCCATAACTCCAATTTGAATGACCTTTATAATGAATCGGCGGTCTCACCAATCTTCGAAATTTTGTAAATGGGTGAAACTCCTTTACAATAGGCATTGATTTACTGGAGATTTCTGTATCATCGGTTTACAATGCTATCTACCTCCTGCTATACCTGAATTCTATTTCTTGAGATCGAACGTAGATTTGCCTCGAAATTCTGCATCAATCTTATTCTTGAAGTCACGGTCGACCTGGTTAAGGTTGCACGCGATTTATATAAATTTATCAATCTTCCTACTTTGTTATTTAATCATCATATCTTTGTTTCGAACTTATCTTCGAACCAAAATTCTCTTTGATTTGAGTCCATCAAATTTGAATCCCTATACTTATTTTAAAAACTATCCTTGTATCGTCAAGCGAGGCAGTGCATTTGTTATTAATATAAAAATGTTTTATTTATTGTGTTGTTTGAGTTGTTGATGTTGATTTGGGTTTACGATCGATTCGTCTGATCAACGCTATCGATAGGATTTCCAAAACACTTGAATAGAGCAAACTGACACAATAGTATTTTCAAAATTTGGTAAATAAAATAATCTTGTATGATTATATTATATATAAGTATAAATTGTTTGAAATTGAATTGTTAACTGAATTGGTTGTCAAAAAGGTAATATTTGATTTTCACTATTTGTTTTGTAAATCATTGATTATTCCAACATAAAAATAAATGGAATTATAAAAGTTGGTTTATAGATTTATTTAGAAATTTAAATGAATTTAAAGTAATAATTTGAGAATTTAATTTCCTAAAATTTCGAGCTTTGGTTTTAAAGTTTTAAGTGTATCATCTAAAGTATTTTCGAATAGAAATTGTTTCCAAAGAATTTTAAAATGTTTAAAACAATGCTCTTCTCTTTGTCGCTGGAAAATAATTTCGGTGATGGCGGCCGCATCATCGACATTCATTTTCGAGTTTTGAAGTGGAGAGACCATTTCGTAGCTTTGCTACTCTTTTGTTGGGAAAATAAATTTGATTTGAACTTCTTAAGAATGACTTGATTTATATTATATTATATATATATATATAAGTATATGTTTATAAAATTGATTTGATATATATGGTATATGTATATTTATCTATAAAATGGTTTGAAGTTAATCGGAAATTTAATTCTTAAATTTATGATAAAGGTGATTTTAATTTCCAAATGAAACCAAAATTTGAATAAATATTTAAATTTTGAAATAATTTTGTAAGGAAATATTTTTACTTGTATAAAACACAATTGCATTCCAAAATATATAACTTACCTAGATTATTCAGAAGTTAACCTTATAATTGAATAATATACAATGTAAAATGATGTTAATGGATTTTATAGATAAAATTTGAGGGGTTATAATAAATGTTATACACTTAAAACTTTAATTATAAAAGATGTTAATAGAGATAAATAGAATAATAAGTTGATTGAATAGTAAATGAGACAAATTAAATAAAATTTTGTTCTAAAGAAATCTTTTAGTATCTAATATTAATAAATTGAAATTTAATCAACTTATTGAAAAACCTTGAATATAAAATCAATTATCGAATATTAATTAATTTAAATTTAAATTTATATGGTTTAAATTAACTGTTTCATTTTGTAATTCAAGTCTATTTCCTTTCTGGTTGTTTCGATTCTCCTACCTCCTTCCTTTTCAGGGACGAAAAGTTTTGAGTGGGGGAGAATGTAAAGACCCGTAAATTTTCGATAAATTTATTTGTTTTATTAATATATTTAATTGGAATTTTGAGAAATTGTAAACAATAAAATTTTGAAATAAAAATTTGATATGTGGAATGCGTCTGGTTAAACATAGCAACTGGTAAAATTTCATCCGAAAATATGAAAGTTTATTCCGTGTGTAAATTTATTTCAATTTAATCAGTTAGTGATTGATGAAAATAAAATGTTTTTGAAACCTGAATATTTTTATATAGAAAAATTCTAAATCATCTTCTGAGAAAAACGTCATTTTTCGTTTTTCCAAATTCGGACTTCTTTAGCTCCGTCGATCTTATTTTTCTGCGTTTTTGCTGCATTTTCCGCTGGTAGAAAATTTGAATTTTTATAATTCAATCGTACCACTGATATCAGTATACCATTTTGATCATCTCGTCGTGCTAATTTCCACAGTATATTCACTTCTGTATTTCTGTACTCGTTGCGTTGCGAGATCTGCTGTAACGACTAGTTATTTCAGTACCATAGTGAACATTTTCACATCCCTTCGTGCCTTTTGAGTCTATTCCCTATGACCATTCATTCCACTATATACATCTGGTTTTTCTTTTTTCAATTAACATTCTTGAATTCATCAGAGGAGACTTTTGTTTTCCACCAGTCCCAATGTTACATTGATGCTTGTGTCACTGGAAATTATGAAATATAAATCAATACACATTATGAACACATCAGTCATCTTTCTCCTCTTCTTACGCATGCATGCTTCTGAACCATTCCAGTAACACTTGAACCCAGCATACCCCTCCATCTCCACCCTGGCTTTCATGTGCTCGGCCAACGGCCTTCTTCCACTGTCGAGCTACCATTCCTGATCCAACCTAATCCGACTGTTCCACCACATGCTCCGCCCAGCCTAAGCAAACCGCCCTTCCTCTCTCTACTTCGCACCGCCCATAACAGCCACCGGCGACCTTCCTCCACCTTCACAAACCAAACCGCCTCACCTGCCAGGCTGTTCGCCTTGCACACCCGCCCTCATCCCACGCGAACACCAGTGCAGCCCAAAAGCGAGATCCGGCCCCATTAAAGTTCTTCCGCCCTGTCGCCTCTCTTCAACCAATCACCGACCCGATCTCCTGCTTGTGGCCTAGACTTCCAACACCCTTCTAGCCGGCCGAACACTTCCCGTTTCCCTCTTTTGTTCGGCTCCGCTATGACCTTGAACACATGTAGTTTTCTTTTCTCTCTAAGGTATTTATTCTAATATGTTCTCTATGTAGTGCGCTTATATATTTAGTTTTACATATCTAGGTATTTACTCTGTTACCTGGTTTGTTTACATGGTTATACTAGTTTTAATATGTTTATATACAGTAATATACCATATTGTATTATATTGTATAAAAATTATATCATATTATTAGTTCGACCTGTATATCTATATATGGAAACTGTATACAAGTTGCTAGTTGTGTAAGATATATATGTTATAAAATCTGTTTTACAGCCTATATAAGTATAGCTTTAAAAATACGTTAAACAATATAAATTATTATTATACTAGTACGAGTTTTATACAGATTGATCTAGCTATAGTTCTTATACTTTGGTTTGCAAATGGATATATATATATATATATATATATATAATTATATTGTTACGTTCTATTGAAGTATACATGAAGACTGCATATATTTCGGTCCATTTATTTTATACTCTACTTTACAGTTTCATATGCGAACATATATAAATAATCTGGATTGCCGTCTAGAGCTAGTTTATGTATTTAGTATAAAATAAAGGGACAGTTTGGCACAGGTCCCTAATAAGTTTCAAAATACACAAAAACCCCAGTAAAATAAAGTTTATAAATTAGGTCCCTAGAATTAAGTTACTGAATAATGACATACACTTATGCAATTATTCAGTGAATAATTGCAGACATTTATGCAATTATATCAAAAAATTGCGGAAAATTCCGCAATTATTCATCCAAAAAATTGCGGAAATTTACGCAATTTTTTCAAAAAATTGCGGAAAATTCCGCAATTATTCACCCAAACAATTGCGGAAATTTACGCAATTTTTTCAAAAAGTTGCGGAAAATTCCACAATTATTCACCAAACAAATTGCATAACTATATGCAATTACTTAGTAACTTAATTCTAGGGACCTAATTTACACACTTTTTTTACTGGGGTTTTTGTGTATTTTGAAACTTACTAGGGACCTGAGCCTAATATTCACTAAAAATAAATGTTTATGTTAGAGTTATATTTCAACCTGTCAGATTTTATATATTATACATAAAGTTTTAAGATTTTTAAATATAGTATGTTTAAAAAAAAATTCGTATACGTGTATAGTATAAATAGTTTTGGTGTATATATATTTTACACAATGTTTGAATACAATGCTTTGTATGTATTTGTATCTCAGTATATCAGATATTTTTGGTCTGCATGTGGATGTATCCTGTAAAGGTCAGCTTGTTTGCATGTGTACATAACAGTTGATTTCAATTCCGATCCCTTTTGATATATATAAATTTCTATTTTTTATGTATTATAGAAGGTTGATATATGAAGTGGATATATATTATATATATAAATAATAGTTTTCGTTTATAGCACACACATATTCATTTTTCTTTATAAGTTTATGCCTATATATATGTATGTGTTCAAAATTTAAAAATATGATTTTCTATAAATACGTATATATAGTTAGACATATAAGTTCATTTATACTATTTATCTTCATCAATCTGGTTCTGACTCGTTATCGATTTTTGTTATCAGCTTCATCCATCGTTCTTGTTTTTTTCTTCATTGAATCGTGTCCACCCAACGTTGCTTGGAATTTGTAGCTCGTTTCCTTGTCAAATCTTTCTAGCCTCGAAAAGTGAGCAATCACTCACGATTAATGTTCTTTCATTTATTAAATTTGATTTCAATTGAAACGATAATTGAAATATATTGTTGTTAGTTAATTACATTGTTATATATGTTATTACCTATATCAGTTCACCTATGACATCTGACACCATTATCTGTTACTTAGACTACGATAATCAAGTTTGGCTGATAAATGATTGATTGTTTGATGTTGATATTGGACGTTAAAATTTTTAATGTAGGAAGTGATAAAAATATGAAATTGATTTTTGACGTAGAATAGTTAGCAACTTGAAATTGATAAATATGTTGAATTCAATTAGAAAAATTTGTATAATATGACCTTTTAAGTGTTTAATTTATTGACACGTAGAAAAATAGTTAATTACCCTTGAACCATTTGAATTTATGTTGTATGAATTGATGTAGAATGAAATTGAATAATAGATATCAAGTGAAGAACTGCATAAAATATTAGTGTAATAATATTTAATCTACATGAAATGATAGTGTAGATTCTAGAAATAATTATATTAATTTGCACAAACAACAATGTAAATTAATACGATTATTTCAGGATTATTTGAATTAATTATTGGATTGTTGTTATTGATTGTTGTTATTGCTTGTTTATTTACTTTGACATCATCCCAGTTATCACACTGCAAGTTCCCTTTGCTATGCTTCGATTTTTTTTGAAATAAAATGGAATTGGGTTGAAATGATATATACCCAAATAAAACTTTGACTTAGGATAGAAATCTTAATAAACCCGATTGGTCAATAATTTGATTCAAAATGAAATAAAGATTTTATTGAATAATAATAGGGTTTTGAGATAAAATTGGAATTTAAATTTTAACGAAAGGAAATGTTAATATTTAATAATCTGAATCAAAATATTAACATAGTAGTTGATGAAAGAACATTATTTTAAAATTTGGAATTATTAATAATCAAGTTTGAAATTATTTAATAATTAAGTTTGAAATTATTTAATAATTAAATAAGATTGAATTATTTAATAATTAAATAAAATTGAATTATTTAATAAATGGAATTGAACTTCTTGAATAAGTGAAATTTAGTTTCTTTATTAATTGAGCTTTGAAATTGTAACAAAGTAAATAAATAAGTGAAATTGAATTTTCTTTAATAAGAAATAAAAATGTGATTTATTGAAATTAATGTAAGACCTGTAATTTAAAGAGTTGATTTGATGGATCCAATTTAATTAAATTTGAAGTTTTGATATAATGAAGTTGAACTTAAGTAATTGATTTAATGAATTGGAAATTAAATAGAAATTGTTTTGAATGACAAATTTACTTAATGAATATTGAATGAAATCGATCAAGGAATTTAAATTGATTTGAATGTTAAATTAAATTAATTTAAATGATTTCGAAATGAAACTTATATACGAACTTGAATCAAAATTTGAATTGTTTTAAACAAAAATTTGAAATTGAATTATAAGATTTTGAAATGGTAATTTGGAAGTTTTGAAATGTAAAATTTTGGAAATTGATATATAAAGACAAATGAAATATTGGTTTATAAAATTCTAATTGAAATTGAATTTGATTTGGTTTGAAATATATTAAGCGACCAATCGGTGTAATAATTACGAAAGTTATTGAAGAGACCAGAATCGGTTAGGGACATACTCTCTGTCTAAGCCGAAAACCACTTTAATAACTATACGCGGAGTGTGATCCAGAACGAAGTGGTTGGAATGATGTACGTTGATGATTGAAGAAAGAGAACGATAATGGATAGCCTTGACACTTGTGTCAAATTGGAAATGACTAAAACAGGAGCTGTGCCGGGCCAAACGGCGTTAGCTACCTCGAGCGAACACACTTCTTCGAAAACTACTCATTACTTGTTATCGATTGGTGCACCCTTGATTTGGGAGTGTTGCTTCGCGGTGTTGCGATCGTTGCGGCGATGCGTTCTCACTAGTCCGGATCAGGCAAATGGTAGTTTCACTACCTTGGGTATTGCCTCATGTGCCTTGTCATACTTGTATCCCTATACGCGACCACTACGATTTGTTTTGTGTTATACCTATGGAGTACTCCCTAATAGCCCACTAGTTTACGGTGGAGTTAAAGTGTTGTATAGACTATAACGCTTATATAAAATGTGTTAAGGGGGATAATGGTAATGCCTTAACACTATTTTGATATTTTATATTACTGATTGGCATTATCTACTTATCGTATACTACTACATAGTAGATAGTTTAACGGATCCTTAAAGGATGGTTATTCCAAACCTCCTTTGAGTTTCTTGTATTTCAGTTGCTATTTCACTTGAGTTGGATTTATTGATATAAGAATGTTAATCCTGACTCGAGTGTTTTGTGTTTTGCTTTACGCTCGGGTCAGACTGAATGTACCAGTATTCGAGACTCACCTTTGGATTTGGATCTTCACTTGGAGATCCAGCTATCTATCCAGCTTTCAGATATCCAGTTGATTTCAGTGATTGTATTCTGATTCTTGTATTTGACTATTATATTCGAGACTCTGCTGTACCTTATTTAACTCTGATATGTATATAGTAGCTTCATGAACTACTATCTTTTGTTTCCGCTGCATTTATTACTCTGTGTATGTGATTTGTGATTATTTTATTTAATGTATATGCTCAGTTTTGCTGTAACAACCCGAGATTTTGTACCAATTAATTATCGTCTCTAGACGATTAAATCTGGTTGTTAATTGCTAATGGAAGTTTTTAGTCGGTAGAAATTCTTTTACAATTTTGATTAAAAGAGTATGCGGGCTTTAAAAATTGTTTTAGCCCAGTCCTTTGTTGCCGAGGTTATCAAGCTAATAACCGGCCCTTATTCATTTTTTGGTTTGAACCCTAAATCGAATGAAGGAAATTAAATGGCGGCCTCTTCCTCGTCTTCTTTTTGAAAGCGGAAATTAGGGCATGCTCGTCTCGTTCACTCTCTTCGAGTTTGGACTTCTGTCGATTTCAATTGCGAGATTGGGTTGGTTCTTCGAAGCTAGGTGAGTGATTTATTCACTCACATCTAGTTTAAATTCCTCTTTTTGTTCGATTCGAACTTGCGATTTCGTGATTTCTTTTGTTTGTTTTGACTTCGGTCGCTTTGATTTTTGTTCTGTCTGCTTTGACTATTGAGGCCTTCGGCCATGGCGACTTGTGATGATATGTTGTTTTCTGCTTCGACTTGGGTTTTGATATCACTAGACTTTGACTGTAAAAATATTTGACTTTTGCATTTATCTTGACCTGGTGTTGAGACCTTTTGCTTGACTTGTACATCATTATGATGATGATGCTTCTCTATTGACATGTGTTATTCGGCCACGACACTGTCTTGGTTCGAACTGGTCCATTGTTGTTTCATTGATTCGCTTGTATTCAAGTTCATTATATGTGTACATCTGTTTCACAGTTTATTATTCTACATCACTCGTATTCCATCTGAAGCTTGATTAGCTAGATTGTAGTCCATGTGTTCACTCTGATGTATATGGATTTGCCACTATTTCTTGACTTTGATTTTGAAACTACTTGCCGATGAGATTTCTGTTTTATAGGGTTCGAAACCCTTACTTTCGTTCGTAAGAACTTGTTTGAATTTATCAATCGATATCTCGGCCTGACTTTGTTTATGTGTTATTTCAATGGCATTGGCTCATTTTGAAAGTCGACTTGTATCTTGCTAACTTGATAAATTCAGATTTGAATTGGTCTTGACTTTAGTAATGGTTGACTCCAGCAATTTTGAAATGATTTCTGGACTTTGCATTGTCGAACATATGAGTTTTATTTTTCCTTTATGCCTCTTTGCCTTTGTGCACTCCTGCAGATGGTTGTATCTGTATTTGTTGTATTACTGTTTTTGAATCTTGATGGTTGCCTTTGTGCACTCCTGCAGTCGGTTGTATCTATATTTATTGTATCACCGATTTTGAATCTTGATGGTTGCTTGTTGCTTATGCCTTGACTTCGAGCTCTGTCTTTGTCATGTGCATGTGGTACTGATTTGGTCTTGTTCATTTGGTTGTTCACTGAACTTCGTTATCATATGATATATATAGTTCACAGTAGTGGTTCGTGTCTGCAGTTTTAGGTGTTATGCCACTATTGTGTATTGTGCCTTGGTCTTTGAGCATTGTTGAGTTTGATTCTTCGTAGTGTTGCATTTGTGTTGTTGAATCTGGCCTTGAGTCTGATTCATATAGTCTTGCTTCCATGACTTCAGTGGTATGTTTTAGTATACCTTCTGATGTATTCTATTTTCACTATTGTTAACCCTCTTTTGATTTGCGACCTAACTTCTGAAGGGAGCAGCGACCTAACGACTTAGGGAGTTCACGACCTAACGACCTATAGAGAGCAGCGACCTAACGACTTAAAAAGATAGCGACCTAACGGCTTAAGTATTCCGCGACCTAACTACAGAAAGGACTAAGCGACCTAAGGAGGCTAATGACCTAACGACTTAAGGGGTTAGCGACATAGTGGCTCCAGTCCTCAGCAACCTAAAAGCTCCAACGACTCAAAAGATCAGGCAACCTAAAGCATATGGAACTAAGCAATGCCACGACCTACCGACCTAAGAAGCTAGCGACTTAAGGGATTCTACTACCTAACGACCTAAGAAAGAAGTGGTCTCAACGACCTAAATTAGGTATCAACAGATCTTCTAAGTCGCCACCGACCTATGACCTATATTAGGTCGCGTGCGACCTACTAACTCGTTCAGAAGAAACCAAGTGCACTGGAGATAAGTCAGATTACGTCCGCTAGGTCGCTGCCGACCTACGACCTACCTTAGGTCATTAATGACCTAGGACTTGTGTGATTGAATTCTGCCCAGATTCCTCCCTATAAATACTAGAGCTACTCCAACGGCAAGGGGACTTTTGGCCGATCATTCTCTGAAACGTCGATACTCTGCCACTTTCTTAACTGAACCAACACTTGAAGAACTCCAAACACCAAAGACACTACAACAAGCTTCGAAAGAGATCTTGCACATCTGACATGGATTCAAAGAGCCTTATCACATCGAAGTTTGAGCTACTAGTCAGAAATGTTTTGGAATCGAAGTGTATTGTATTTTGAAGTGCATGTATCAACTAGTAACCAAGTCAGCAATAAAGGAATTCAAAGTGGACGTAGGCTTGATCTTAAGCCGAACCACTATAAAATCGTTGTCTTTTACTATTTTCTGCTATTTTTCGGCTTATATTCTGTTCCCGTACCAACGGGTGGTGCTTTCATATTTTCTTTACTCACACCGGGGTGTTAGCGTTCAATTTTCAGCGTTAACATTTTGGTGCTTTCACTGAGAATTCCATCTCAGGAATATTGTCACCATTGCTTCACAAGAGTTTGTGGAAAAAGTCTCTTGGAGAACGAGAAGTTTGTCGGAAATAATGGCTCCCGGAAGAAAGCGCAAGTCTACCAGATCCGTCAATACTCATGATAACACTACTACATCTCCTTCACCAAGTCAAGCAGCTCCAAGCATTGGAGTGACACGAGCGGAGTTAGATGCTGTTGTGTCTGGGTTATATCAGCAAATCGAAACCTAAAACATCTTAATGCTAGAAAGGTTGAATGCTATGCTCGGAGCTAACCGTCAACCAGCGAATAATGAGGAAAATTTTGCTGATGCCGTTCACAACTCTAAAGGGAGGAACATTCCTCAAAGGGCAGCTGGCACTGCCAAAGGGGCACCTCCCCATGCCGGAGTGACAAGGCAGCAATCAACTCTCCACGAACGTTTGTTTAAGCAAACTTCTGAGAAAATGACTAGTGACTGCCCTACAGAGCCTCTGAACAACGAGGAATACCTCTCGGAAATGATACGATAGATCATGAAAGAGAGCATGCAAAGAAATGAAGATAAGAACGACTAGGGGTTCGCTCTAAGTAAGACTCCGTTCACCGAGAAAATTCTAAAAGCTGAATTTCCATGAAAGTTTGTTGCTCCTACCATTCTAGCTTACCAAGGGACAAGCGACCCCAATCAATTTCTGTACAAATACGATTGGCACATGACGGGTGCCAGGGCAATGGATGAAATTAATTACCGGTACTTTCCAGTATATTTAGAAGGGGGGGAACTACTCTGGTTTACAAAGCTGCCTGCCCGATCCGTAGACCAGTTCTCTGATCTAACTCGGAAGTTTAAAGAGAAATTCAGATTGTACGCTTCAAAGGAGAAAGACATAATGTCATTGTCTAGCCTTGAGAAGAATCCGAGAGAGTCTATTAAGTCCTTCTTGAATCGCTTCAACATAGCTCTAGCTGAAGTCGACAACGCGGAGCCACGGATGGTTTTGACTTATCTGATGCGGGCTATCGATAAGTCAAGTGAATTTGGGAAATGGCTGAAAATGAAGGAGCCAAATTCACTCGAGAATTTTTTTAAGAAAGCTGACGAGTTCCTGCGTTTGGAAAATCTTCCTGCACAAGCGAAAGTGGTGGCAACAGGAGTGCAGAATAACATTGCTGCTTCAGCTAAGAAAGATTCCGAAGGTCAGAAGAGGGAGAATAGTGATGGAAAGAAACAAAAGGACATAAAGAAACCTCGCTTCTTTAAACCCTCAGATTTCACCCCCTTAATTGACACTTCGGAAAATATCTTCTTTTCCACCAAAGATGTCGTGGAGTATCCTAAACCAGTTGAGATAAAGCTTGGAAAGAGTGCTATGCGAAATGGAAAATTTTGTCGATTTCATAACCAACCCGGCCATGATACCAATGAATGTCGTCATTTGAAGAGCTTGATTGAAGAATTGCTAAGAAAAAATAAACTGCAATAGTATGTTAAAAAGAACAGGAATGACCCAACTTCGTCTGCTCAGGGGCAGCAACCCCCTACTCACCCATCTGGCTCGGGTGAGGGCACTACTACACATGAATCTGAAAGGCGTGTTATCAATGTGATTACAGGAGGCCCACACCCAGCGGGCAGAAGTTGGGGAGAGATGGAAAGATATGCTCGTGCTTTGAAATATACCCCAATAGAAGAAGATGTTTTTGTTTTAGAAGACGCTGCACCCCTGAAGCAGCAGAGAACTTCTAATGATGACATTGTGTTTAAAGCTGGGGATTCTATGGGTATTGAAGCTCCAACCATGGATCCCTTGGTCATTTCTGCAGGAATTGGGCCAGCTATTGTAAGACGGGTGCTTGTTGATTGCGGCGCCTCTTGCAATATACTCTTCAAGAAGACGTTTGATCAAATGAAGATTTCAATGACTGACGTTCAGGCTTCATCGTAGAAGATTGTTGGGTTTACTGGGGAACCGCAGCAGCCAATTGGAACTGTCGACTTGTTTGTGGAACTTGGAGATGGACAGAAAAAGGTGGTTCGGAAACAGACTTTTGTAATTGTTGACGGATTTTCTGCCTACAATGCCTTCCTGGGCCGGCCAACTCTAGCCGCGTTCAAAGCCATTCTCGCCCCGTGATGCCTAACTATGAAATTTCCCACAGATAATGGTGTTGGTGTTATTAAAGGAGATCAAAACGCTGGGAGGGAGTGTATCTTATAGAGCTTCGGGAAGCAAGGAAGAGAGAGATGGGAAAAGATGCGGCAACCCCGCTCCGCATCAAAAAGCCAACCTTATAGCAAGTACAGGGTGGCCCCTGTACTGGCGAGCATAGTGGTGCAAGGAGAGAAATGGACCCCAGAAAGGCCAGTGCAGGGGAAAATAGAGTGGTGCCAATGGAAGTAACGGTACCAGTACCTGTTGATCTTAAAGACCCAAACAAAGTACTAAATGTGGGTTTGCAACTCAGTGTGGCAGTTCAAAATATGCTGATATCATTTTTGAAAGCAAATCTGGACGTATTCGCTTAGAGTCACGCCGATATGTGTGGAATATCTCCAGAGATTGCTATACATACTTTGAATATTGATCCGAAGTTCACACCTGTGAAACAAAAAAGGAGAACCCAGGGTCTAGAAAGGTCAGCAGCGCTAAAGGAAGAAGTAGATCGGCTCATGGAGAATGGTTTCATCAAAGAGTCCACCTATCCAAATTGGGTTTCAAATCCAGTACTGGTTAAAAAAGCAAATGGAAAGTGGAGAGTATGCATCGATTTTTCAGATTTAAACAAAGCTTGCCCCAAAGACTGCTTCCCATTGCCAAGAATTGATCAGCTGGTAGATGGAACAGCCGAGCACGAATTGTTGTCTTTTATGGATGCTTACTCCGGTTATAAAAGATTATGATGCATGAGCCAGATCAAGAGGATACGAGCTTCGTCACCGATGTTGGTCTTTACCGCTACAAATTCATGCCCTTCGGACTGAAAAATGCAGGGGGCAACATATCAAAGGCTTGTTAATGCAATGTTCAAATCACAGCTTGGGAAAACTATGGAAGTCTATGTTGATGATATGTTGGTGAAATCAAAGAAAGTAGTTGACCATATAGATCACTTAGTAGAAATGTTCGCAATTCTCCAAAAGTATGGAATGAAACTCAATCCTTTAAAATGTTCATTCGGAGTAGAGTCCGGGAAATTCTTGGGATTTATCGTAAGCGCTAGGGGCATTGAAGCTAATCCTGCTCAAATTACTGCTCTGAGAGAAGTCAAAGCCCCTAGAACAAAGAAGGAACTGCAGAGCCTTAATGGGAAAGTTGCTGCTTTGAGTCGATTTATTTCCAAAGCCACCGATAAATGCATCCCCTTCTTTGACGCTTTAAAGAAAGGAAAGAAAAACTTCGAGTGGACCCCTGAATGCCAAAAAGCTTTCGATGAACTAATCTGTCACATGGAGGCGCCTCCAATACTTTCCAAGCCCAACAATGGCGAAAATCTTTTCATATACTTAGCAGTCTCGTCTCATGCCCTGAGTGCAGCATTATTGCGGGAAGATGCAAAAGTTCAGCGCCCGGTCTACTATATCAGCAAGAGACTCACTAGGGTAGAAATGAATTATTCTAAGCTAGAAAAACTCGCCTATTGTCTACTAATTACTGCCAGAAAGTTGAGGCCATATTTTCAAGCTCACCCTGTCAAAGTTCTCACTGATCAGCCCCTAAAGCAAGTCTTATTTCGCCCTGAAACTTTGGGCCGTCTTCTGAAGTGGAATATTGAACTTAGCCAATATGATATCGCTTATCATCCCCGAAGAGCAATCAACGGACAAGCTTTAGCGGATTTCATTGCAGAGTACACAGATAAGGGTGACAGTGAGGAAGAGGTTACAGTTGACATCCCAACCAGATGGAAGTTATATGTTGATGGCTCAAGAAATGATTACTGTTTCGGAGCTGGGGTTATGCTTGAAACCCCCGAAGGGCGATCATTATGTTACGCATTAAGATTGGAATTTCCTTCTACAAATAATGAAGCAGAATATAAAGCTCTAATTGCTGGATTAAAGATTGCAAAGGAACTAAACATCAAAGCATTGCAGATCTTCAGTGATTCTCAGCTTATAGTATGTCAAGTTAAGAAGGAGTTTCAAGCTAAAGGAGGAAATCTGCCTGCTTACTTGTCAAAGGCTTGTGAGCTTCTCGATGATTTCGATCACTATTCGATAAGCCACATACCTCGGGAGGAAAATATGAAGGCAAATTCTCTCACAAAGTATTCAAGTTTCGGAGAAGCTCAATTATTGGGATTTGTTCCTGTGGAGGTCTTGTCAGCTCCAAGCACTGATGAGATGGATATCGACTGGATCATGGCTGTATCTCAAGAACAAGAGTCATGGTTGACCCCGATCAAAGAATATCTACTAAACGGTTCCCTACCGGAAAATTCTAAAGAACGCCGAAAGCTGTTAAGAAAAGCATCGAGATATGTAGTTCGAGATGACCGGTTATACAGACGAGGATTCTCAATGCCATTACTCCAATGTGTAACCAAGGAAGAAGCCAAGACAATTTTAGCAGAGGTACACGGAGGAGAATGTGGGGATCATTCAGGTGGACAAACTCTTGCCAAGAAAGTTCTCCGGTATGGGTATTTTTAGCCAGATATTAATCGAGATGCTGCTATCTACTCCCGAAAATGTGAGAAGTGCCAGAGATTTGCAAAAATCCCAAGAGAACCTTCCACCGAACTAACACAGATGGTCAGTCCATGGCCATTCGCCATTTGGGGGATAGATCTAATCGGACCTTTACCAATTGCCAAGTCGGGAATCAAATATGCTATTGTTGCTGTTGATTATTTCACTAAATGGGCTGAAGCTGAACCTTTGGCTACTATTACCTCTAAAAAGATGATAAATTTTGTGACTAAAAATATCATTTGTAGGTATGGTGTGCCACAGAAGATAATCACCGACAACGGTATTCAATTCGAAAGCGAAGAGTTCCAGGACTTTTGCAAGCGATTTAAAATCCGAAAAAGCTTCTCAGTAGTGGCGCACCTGCAGGCAAACGGGCAAGTGGAGGCAGTAAACAAAATTATCAAGTCAACCATCAAAAAGCAGCTTGAAAGAGCAAAAGGTGGATGGGTTGATAAGCTACCACTAACACTATGGGCATAGAGAATAACCCATAAAACTGCGACTGGGCACACTCCATTCTCATTGGCATACGGATCAGAAGCGATGATTTCGGTAGAACTAGAAGTTCCTTCACACAGGAAAATTCATTTCAACCAGGACGAAAACGAAAAATTGCAACTCGAAGCACTTGACTTTCTTGATGAAAGAAGGTAAGAAGCTAAGCTCAAGGTTGCGGCCCACCAGCAAAGGATAGCAAGGCACTTCAACTCTAAAGTCCGTCAACGAAGCTTTGAAATCGGGGACTTAGTCTTGAAGAGGATCATGACAGCAACTATAGTTTTTGGACCAAATTGGGAAGGACCGTATGTCATAGGCGAAAAACTTCTCAATGGCACTTTCAAACTCACAACTGTCGAAGGAGATCTAATCCCGAGAGCCTGGAATAACAACCATTTGCGTCCATACTTTACTTAAAAAGCTCTGCTTGAAATTGTAAAATGATGATGGGTGTATCAATTGTATTGTAAACCATTGTAAAATCAGTGATAATCAATAAAAGAGCTATAAAGTGGATGTAGGCCCAATTCTTGGCCGAACCACTATAAATTCTGTGTTCTTTATTATTATAAAACGCATGTTTCACACTACACCAAAATAGGTGATTCCCAACGAGTATAACTGTCGCAAACAGTTTCAGCAACGCTTATTAGCGTCGCTGTAGGGGCGTCACAATTTATTGACAACGCTTATAAGCGTTGGGGAGTTTAGTTTCCCAACGCTAATAAGTGTTGGAAGGTTGTATTCGCCAACGCTTATAAACGTTGGTGTATATTATTTAACAACGCTTATAAACGTTGGCAAATTAACCATCCAACATTATTTAATTTTCTATGCTGACGCTTATAAGCGTTGGTAAATTTTAATTGCCAACGCTTATAACGCTGAAATATTTTCATTCTCAATATAGTCAATTATTTTAACATTAATAAACAATTAATAACTAACATGATATGCATTATTATACTACATTCAATAGGAACCCAAAATTTACAATATTCATGATCAAATAACAACATAAATTTCATAGTCAACTACTTCATAACAATGTCAACTACTTCATACCAAGTACAATACATAATTAAGTTGGTTAATTTAATACATAATCAACTACTTCATAACACTGTCAACTTCCTCTTTTTTTTCCACTTCCTCTAGAAGTGCCTGCATTTAATATTACGGAAAGTGGCTCACTGTCTCGGCACCAACTTTTCCAGATCAACAGTCCAACATTAGTGACTCGTACATTCAACTTCCTGTAGATTATCAAACTAGTGGGTTAATATTACAATTAAAAATCCGCAAACCAAAATGTTGTTAGATGGGGATATTTAGCTATTATTTGACCAAATTCATGTGGAAAATTATAAAATGACAACATAAAGACCCTGCCAAACATGGACTGCAAACTTATAACATTCCTTTCAACCTGATCCCATGCATTAAATCGTTAGATTATCAGTCAGTGCCCACAATTATGAGACTATTAACTTCACTCACTTTGTGAATGTCAATATTACACAATGTTTCACACATTCCAATAGAAAAGAAAAAACCTGTAATTTGTATTATTACTTTATAATATGAAAAAGGTCAATTCAAGCTTGTGTCATTCGCCTCAGTTCAAACTGAGGCATTGCCTCCCTCCTCCCTCCCTCACACACACACATGTGTTGTATTATATAATATCCATATTACCTCGTAAACTGGTTATATGTTGAAGGAAGTTGATTCTTCTCCTCTGGGGATGTACAAGAGTTAAAAAAGTTCAATTTCTGCTCTGCTAGTCAAAAGATGTATAGCAAAAACTCTTCTTTCTCTGTGCAATATAAACTTGTGAAGACAAAAATAAATAAATTTTCTTTTACTTGAATTACATCATCAAAATGAGATTAAAATGTTTTCTGATTTGATTCGCATAATCAAAATAAGGTACCAAGTCTTTCATTTAAATTGAACCTTCCAACAGGTTATGGTAATAGTTGTATATAATGGAAATAAAGAGAGGAGGACATGAACAGAATAAATAAAGAATAAAGAAGACAATGGGTGCCCGTACATATAAGAAAGAGAGATTGGGAGAGAAAGAAAGAAGAAGAGGAGTGTTCAATGAATGAATGAATGAACCCGACAAATGGGTTACAATAATATTTCATCCAAAGTCTTTAATATTATGACTTAATGTTACAGAAGTACAAATAGAACTAATTTGAATGAAAATCTAGTACAACAAAAGAAAACTGACGTTCTAACCTGTTAGAGTCAATGCATTGTTAGAACTTTTTCTTAAGCACATGTCTGATATGGATCTTATGGTTCTCCAAACTTGCCTCACAACTGCAGTTGTTATGTGAGTTGATGCTGTCCACATCATGCCTGTATATCATAACTACAGTTTCAGTAACTTTTCTATTTACATATACAGGTAAAAATAATCCACATCGCTATCTATATAGCCGAAACATGTGTTTTGGTTTGGCAAACAGTGAATGAATACTATACATTTGTCCTAATTCAAAATTTTGATGTAAACTGAAAAGACACGATGACTGTGCAATTCTCCTCTTTACTTGTACCATTAAAAACTAAATAGTGCCAAACTACCATAACACAATTCAAAACTATACCAAATTTCAAGCTTTCAATAATTACAAAGCTAAAACGATTAATTATAAGACTATGAAAATTAAAACAATGTTACCAGATATCAAAAGTACAAAAATGTTGGCTTAACAAATAGTAGAGAAGGAAAGGATAAATGACTACCAGGTAATTCAAGTACTATAAGGTTAAGTGATCACACATCATCCAAGCAAAGGGGTGAGCCTTTTAGATAATTCAAAGGCTGAGAGGTCAGATTCCACTAAAAGCATCCACTTAAGCAATAATATTCTAATTTACTTTCTTTACTATAAGGTTTTCTCATCTTAGGAAATCCACTGAAAAGGCAATATTCCTAGACAAAATGTTGGACCAATGCATCTAAACCCTTTTTTGCCAGCTATTGATGAAGAATCAAGAATATGGAATTTGAAAACAAAATCAAAAGCAGTGATAATACGATAGTTATTTCCTTCTAATATAATGCAAATGCAAAAGTACATGGAAGTTGTACCTTGGAGTTGCAGGAAAGGTGCAGCCAGGTTGACCTATAAATTTAAAAGGCAAACAAGCCATGAATATCGGTAATTAATCTTGTTAAAATTAATTGTACCTACGAGAAAGATATGAGTAATTTCTAACAGCTAAATCTTATGTACGGTCTTGTAAAGAAAAACTAGCTCCATAAGTGTTTCCCTCAAAGTAAAAACAAAGATGAAGCATGCAATTAATTAACCTCTGATTTTGGACTTACTTGGATCGGTTGGAGAAAGTTGGGCTGTGCCAGCGAAATCACAAGCTTGTTGATTTTGGGCATTCCTCTGGTAATAGCTATTTGCAGCATATGAGCAATGTGCGAGTACTGTATTAGGATTAAAGCAAGCAAAAGAAAGCACAAAACCAATATGACAACAAATGCCTAAATGGACACAACACTTGCATATAAAATCAATCACTGGAAACAAGAACATCAGCCACGCAATGGGTATTGCTAACCTATACACATATTAATTCTCACACACACACATACACTGACATGTACATTAACACAGCGCCATGAAACTCACATGCACACGCTTAAAAAAAACCATATCCATATAATTAAAACTTGTAAACATGTTTCTTTGCTTGTAATAATAGATTATATGTAGTATAAAATAATTGATGTTCCATACTATTAGATGACCAAATTAATAAAATCAAGATATGTATCAAATACTTGATATGTATGAACATCAGCAAAGCTAAATATAAGGAAATAAAGGCACGCTAAAATCAAGAAATTCACAGAAATGCAGATAGACTTGTATTACCACACGCAAAACATGGAAGAGCCAAAACCATGCAAGACTCCTGAATCACGGCAAAATAGGAAGCAATAGCAGTTTTAAAAAAAAAGATAATCTATCCAAGATGAACCCAAATAAATGCTTAGTAAAACAGGGTAGTAGTAAAAGCAGGGGACGAATAAGAAAAAGCAGAAGACAAAAACTAAACCACTGACACACAGCCATGGGAATTCAAAAGTGGGAAGTCCGCAGATGAATTTAAAAGTGTACAAGAGTAGTGAATCCAAGATATATACATGAAAGTAGCAACTAAATTTAATTCAAAACAGAGCAAACTTAAACATTAAGTGGATATGTGCTCGGACAGCACACTCATATAAACACTGTTCTCTCAAACATTCATAAAATGACTTGCACATTGACATATTGCCCTGACACATGCGTACACACTAACAAACACATATACACACAAGCACCCAAGATCCCCTACCTGCACTCATTCGTACCCGAGCACAGCACACACTCGAAAAATATAGTGCATAGCAACTTCTAATACACACACACACAAAATGTTCCAATACATAACTATTAATTCATTGGCAAGTACTCAAGGACAAGCAAAGAAAATCATGGATGCCGCTAAAATCAATAAGAAATGAGTACGCAGGCCAATACAAAACAGCAGAGGCAAAATCAAAGTCAACAAACAACACGGATTTACTCAAACTCAATTTAAACAAAACATAAGTAAATGATAATTGTGTGATTAGCATAGTGCGTGAGTGGCGAACTCACCTTCCCATCATCACGTTCAAACCTAACTCCACCGACTAAGTTGCGGCCAAGGTCAAGCACTGTGCTTCCAAAGTGCTCCTGCATTGAGACTCTCTAGTCGACCACGACACCTACGAACCCAACACGATTTGATTTTTAGAAGAGGTGGGTTGATCAGCACTTTTATTTTGACAAAGAAGATGAAATACGATACTGACTATTTGCAAATACCCAGTTCAAATGAAAGAAAAATGCTTATGCAAATAGCACTATTATCAAGAATTGTAACAGCTACTCAATATAACAAGAAAATGATGAATTGATTTATAACAAAGATCACAAACTTCAGTTTTTTCAACACAGAAAATATTATAGGCTACTGAAATATATCAAGATAGGCAACTGGCAAATATACGAGAACAAAGAAATATTGATAAGTGAAGATAACCAGAAAAGGAAATTACAGAACAAAACAATTTAGGTGGCAGATTCAAGAACAAGAATTATATAACAATTGAATTATCAAGAATAGTTAATAGCAATGTTATGAACATAATATATGTGAACTAGAGTAATATGTATATAACAGAAAATTATACTCAACAAAGCCTTACAAATCAAGAATTAAGCAATGAGATATGAACAAAGGAATTAAGCAGGATGAATATTGAAGAAGACAAACATCGAGCAACTTGACTACAATAAACTGGTACAAATAAGGCAAACATGAAATATTGTGTATTGTGTAGAAACCCAACTGGCAAAACTGCAATTTAAGATCGAAAAATGAAAAATACCTGATGGAGGCGGTGCTGGAATGAGGTGGAGGCAGAGGAAGCGCCTGAAATCGAAGTCTGCTAGAAGTCGAAGTCGAGAGCGAGTGCTTGCCTGAAGTTGAAGTCGAAAATATGGAGGGGAGATCGAAATTTCGGAGGAGAGATCAAAAATTCGGAGGGAAGAGCGAAAAATCGGAACTGACTGAATTTGGGAAGCGTGGTTAGGGCATGCGTAAGTTAGTTACTCATTTACTGTTTTGCCCTAGCACATGCTAATTAATTTCAATTCAACCTGGGCTTCCAACGCCAACAAGCGTTGGGGTATTTAAAATTATAAATGTTTACTTTTAGTCACACATTTGCTGAATTGTGACACTTTCTAGTGAGACTAAAATGCAACCCATATAAGCGTTAGCAAATGAAAAAAGAAAGTGTTGCCAAATGATTGTTTTGGTGTAGTGTCATTTCGATGTATAAATACTCTAAATGTATTGCTAAAATGTCTATTTAATATTGCAGGCCATTAAAACAAAGCTTACCCATCGCAAGGCCAAGTGAGCCTTGTAAATCACTCGATAAATGAATTTCAAGCCACAAAAAGTTCCGAATTTAAATCCAACATTAGATGAACTTCACGCAAAAGATTGATGATTCCACCGAAGGGACACTTTTCCAAAGAAAAGGAACTAGACACTTGTTAACTAATTACGATCATCTGTACAAACAGACATCTGATTAAATAGCTTGCGCCTGTCCCGTGAAATCACTTAACAGTGAAGTACACACCTTCGGATGGAGCAAACTGCTTGCAGAAGAAAGGAACATGGGCTCGGAAACAATAACAGGGGACCACTAATGAGCAAACAACGAAGAGACATGGGCGAGCCAATCAACAAAAGCCCTCTTCGGAGGCACAAGCCCTCTTTGGAGGCACAAGACCTCTTCGGAGGCGCAACTCTTCGGAGGATAAAGACCTCTACGGAGGCACAAGCCCTCTTCGGAGGCACGCCAAAAAATGGAAGTACTCTTCTCAACAAAAAGGTTGGTAGAACCACCGAAGGGGCACCTTCCCAAGTGGAAGGCACATGGCCTTTGTTAACTAGTTGCGATCGTTTGTGCGAACGAACATCCAATTAAGTAACTTGCGTCAGCCCCGTAGATCCATTTAACTGTGAGAAAGTAACTTTCAAGCAATCAAATAAAAGACCTCTCCGGAGGCACAAGACCTCTCCGGAGGCACAAGACCTCTCCGGAGGCATAAGACCTCTCCCGAGGCGCCACAAGACCTCTTCGGAGGCACAAGCCTTCACCAAAGACACATACTACCCTCTCCGGAGGCAGAAGACCTTCCCCAAGGCACGCAAGACCTCTCCGGAGGCACAAGACCTCTCTGAAGGCACAAGACCTCTTCGGAGGCACGTCCTAGAATGAAATGCTCTTCTCAAATAACAAAGTTGACGGAACCACCAGAGGAGCACCTTCGCAACATGAAGGCACATGGCCCTTGTTAATTGGCTGCGATCGCTTGTGCAAACGAACATCCAATCAAGTAACTTGCGTCCACCTCGCGGTTTCATTCAATTGTGAGGAAGTAATTTCAAGCGAGTCAAACAAAAAGCCCTCTAACGAGGCACAACAAAAAAAAGCCCTCTTCGGAGGCACACTTCAACTCTCAAAGGAAGATTAACTTATTCATCTTGAAAAGTTGTTCTTAAAAATTGAAGTGCTACATAAAGCCCTCTTCAGAGGCCCACTTAGGAGAATTCACTTCTCAAAAATATGAAGTGACCATCTCCGAAGGTTGAAGCGTAAAATCTTCTCCAAAAAATGAGACACGCTCCATTAAAGCAGAATAATTTTTCCCTCAAGAATGGAATAGTTATTCTCCAAAATAAGAGTACAAGTCTCGTCGAAGCAAAAGATATTACAATGCACTTGTGGTATGGGGGCAAAATCATACAATATAGCTACATCAATAAAAGTAGTATTCAAGCAACATACCACAAGCTCATTACAATATCACGCAAAAAAGATGTGGAATAAATGCATTCTCAAACACAGACAAAAAGTTTGTACAAGTAAAAAGAATCATTTATTCTACACTAAAATGAGAAATAGATGCATTCTTACATACACAAGAATTTGTACAAGTAAAAGAATTATTTTATTCAATACTATGAAATTTTTTTACATGTGCAGATCTCAAAAAAGCGGGGACCGGTATCCGCACAATCTCCGGTCAATACATGCAAAAAGCGAAAAGAAAAATAAGAAAAGTAAAGTCCAGCTTATCACTCCTTCTTCCCGCCACCTTTAGAACCCTTGCCTGGTTTAATAACTAGTTTCGGAATCCGGCGTGGACGGGTCGGGGATGAAGGAGAAGATGGTGTGGCCGGATCTTCTTCTATTTTATCTTCGCCAGCTGGAGCACTTTTCTTCTTCTTCTTTGAAATTGCGCGCTTCCCCTTCTTCTTTGAAGAAGACTCACTTCCCGGAGTAAGCAACGTAGAAAGTTTTGTGTCATCATCATAAGACTGCTCTGGGGTCTTCTCACTGTCCTCGAGTTCTTCTGCCTTCTGCTCTTGCGAAGCAGTTTGATCATCCAAGCCTCGAAGGGCTTCTATTTGCTCTTCCTGCGACCCTAGCTGAGAAGCAGGAGTGACTTGAAGGGTTGGAGGAGGAACAGTTGGAATGGGAGAAGTTTGTGCAGCGCTCGGTGCTTCCGCTACAGAAGAAAAGAAGTTAAAATTAGTATTCTTCGAAAAAAGGAAAGATGTTGGATCATCAGGACTTAAGTAATAAGCAAGAAACTCATCAAGCTCAGTTGAATCGAACGAGTAGTCTACTTGAGCTAGATCGGACTTGAAGTTACCTGGAGAAGTCGGCTTAATCACGACGACTTCAAAGTTTTCGGCTTTAGCATCATCTTGGGATTTCTCCTCGACTTGAATAACGGGAGACTCAGTAATGGCGGACTTAACTTCAGTTTTTGCAGGAGGTGGAGAATAAGAGCTGGAGCCTATGATATCAACGTCGGCCGAAGTCGAAGTATGGGCAGGGGCAGTTGGAGATACTTTCTTTTCCGGATGCTCCCCTGCCGCTGCTTCAGCTCTCGCTCCAGCAAGTTGCTCCTTTCCTCTGGCAAGAGCGGCACGAGTATCATCATCAAAATAATGTGCCTCAAGCTCTGCCTCATCATAGCCGGCCCCTCCGAGCATATCAATTGCGGCCTCCCATACTTCAGCCAAAGTAATTTCGTATTTCGGTCCCAGGAATGAGAGGCTTCCGCGCCCCAAGATGCTGTGGACATAAAAATCAAATAAAGTTGAGCTAACATTGGCCTTCGTCACCTCGTGCGAGTGCTCAGCTGCTTCCTTTCCAGCGATGGCTTCATCGCGCTCTTTTTCGATCTTCAATAACTGAGCTTGCAGCCTTATAATTTCCAAATCTTGAGAGCTGACTTTTTCCCACAGCTGGACGGTGTCATTGCGATATTTTTCAGTAACATGCTGCTCTGCCTCAAGTTTCAGCTCAGCATCTCTTTGAGCAGCATGAGCATATCTCACTTGTTTTTGGAAGACTTCTTCTTTTTGAGAGTGCGAAGCAGAAGAAGTGGCGAGATCTTCCTTGAGTTTCTTGACTTCGGACTCAAGTCTCGCATTATCGTCAGCAATGCTCGCCATCTCTGCATCATGTTGCTTACAAATTTTATCCCACTTCGACTTGTCATTCTCCATAGTTAGCATGGCTTCAAGGTTCATGCGATTAACTCTTTGAAGTTCGTCGACAAGTTTCTGCCAGCCAGACATCCTCTCGATATCAAGTTTTACTGCATCAAGGTTCCTCAGCATAGCCGGCTTATCAATCGGTACCAAGTCTAAGTCGAAGCGTACTCCCCTTAAGCACCAATTTGGGAATCGGCTTTGAAGTGTAGAAGGAGCATCTTTGACTTGATACTGAGGCCTGTTGATAATTGCCTGGATGTCAGATTTCTTAAGTGCATGAGAGCCGGAGTGAATGTCAAGAGAGGTAGGAGCATCGGTCTTTTCAAAAATTGCAGATGCTGATTGATCGCTAAGTTTGACACGTTTGCTCGCATCGTCAGTAATGTGACTCTTCTCTTTATCATCATGGGATTTCCTTTTATGAGAGTCATCGCTTCTGTGAGAAGAGTCGTATCGTTCATCCCTTCTCCCAAATTGTTGCTCTTGGGCTCTTCTTTCTTGAGCCTTCCTAACGGCTCTCTCTTCATCGGTTTCCCTATGGACAGGGAGATAGCGTCTATGGTCATAGGTGTCACGCCCTCCACAGCACCGAAAGTCATCATAGTATGAACCGCTTCACCCCATCGGAGAACCTAAAATTGAAGAAAAGTCAAGTCTTAAGGAATCTTCAAAGTAGAAGGGTTAAGTGAATAAAAGCGCTAAGCATCCTAAGTGTGTGTGGCGTACAAACTACATGCATCAGACTACAAACCACTCTTTGGTGTGGGAATGGTGGCGACTTGTATAGCAGGCGTTGTAATTTGTTGTAAAGAGGAAGTCGCCTCGACAGCAGAAGAGATAGATTTTGAAGGGTCATCTTTGAATAGCTCCTGTGAGGTTATCATCAAATCACTCAACCCTCCAAAGATATCATCGCCATTGTGCCCGGCGGAACCTTCCCTTTCAATTTCCACATCAGCCGCCTTTCCGGAATGCTGAGAAGGATCCTCTTCTTCGATGACTGGGGAAAGTGTTAGCTTACTTGACGACCCCGCAACGTCAGTAGATGTGGAGCATTTTACCAAAGAAGCTTCCACAGCACGTTCTTTAGGGGTGATCTCTTCGGTTGAAACCGGGGCATCTGACGGTCCGGCCCGAGAATCAGCAGCATCGTGAAATTGAATTGATCGGGAGGGGTGTAGAACTTCGAATTGATGTAAAGACTCATCTTTCAAAAGAAATTGGATACTCCTCTCCTCAACCGGCACGGCCATAAGCCTCTCAAAAGTTGGTTTGTGAACAGGATCCCTAGAAGGAGTAGGAAGCGCTGAAAAATAAAGAGCGAAGTTAACACTTGACAACTCGGGCTTTGAAAAGTTCAAAAAACATAAGGAACGAAGATAAATGATCTTACTTCCTACTCTCCAAATAGCGTAAAATCCCGGAAGACAGCGAACGTAGAAAAACTGACTCAGAAACCCGTGAACACTATCGGGAAGACCAACGATCAGTTTGCGGTTCCTAGTACTTCTCACAAGCGTGATGGAAGGATGGTCTTTATTTTTGGCAAATGTGCACAGGTAACAAACTTCATCAAAACTCGGAAGACAATCCAGCATCCTCCTAAATAGCACACATAGCCCCATCAGAATGGCATAGCCATTGGGATGTAACTGAAAGGGAGAGATAGACAGTCGAAGAAGAAGCTGTTGAAAGAAATCATTAAAAGGAGGAATGGCTCCGCTCATGCACATTTGGCGATTAACGGCGATGAAACCATGAGGTGGTATGTCAGCGGTGTCGCTTTTCCCAAGTAGTATGGCTTCTGCTTCAGCAATACCAAATTGAACACATAATTGGCTGAAAGCTCTGTAATGTAAAGTGGTCGAGATTCTTTCTGGAGGATTAGTTAACGGGGCAGGAATAGGAATGGCCTCTCCAGCTTGAACTATTACCTCTTCTTGTTGAGAAGTCATTCTACACAATCAACTGGATATTCAAATGTGAAGGTGCATGTTTTCTAAAAAGTGTGAAGTGTTGTGCAAAACTAATAAAAATAGAAAGCAAACATAACTGGAATTAAACTAGTTGACAATTGGTCGATTACAAGATTTCAGGACTTGTTAATTTGAAACTCAAGTGCAGTGTTAATGCAAACAAATCAGCTTTAGTTAACTATTTTAGTTTTGCTTTAATACTTCACTTGAATTGGTTGGTTTACAGCATTTCGTTCACACAGTTCATTTAAGTTGATTTTTCTTTATCGACTAATCTGCCATTCGATGTGGGCAGTCAATGGCAGTATATTCGTCCCAGTTTTCTGCAAATATTGTGTTTTACAGGTTATTAGCATTAGAGATAATCTGTAAAGAAGTTCAAACAGTTTAAAGTCCAGACAGTTCAAAGTTCAAGCAATTCAAGGTTTAGGCAGTTCCAAATCGAGCATTCAAGTTGAAATTATGCTTCAAGATAGGCAAAGCATTCAAGTGTTAGCTCGTCCACGACCTAGAAGTAATGATGTGAGTTAATCTAGGTTGCCAGTTCTGTATGTCGTAATACTTATAAGAGAATAAGACTTCAGGTCAAAATAAGATGAATTCCTCTAAGTCCTAACTTGGTCGCGACCTAAAGCTTATGCCGCAGCTAGTTAGGTCGGTCAAGTATGCTAGGTCGCGAGGGTTCATGGGTCGCTCAGATTCACTAGGTCATTTTTAATGAAATCTCGAGCTATCTCCTGCTCAAGCCAAAGCCTCGTTTCCTTTCACCAATTACCTTCCTCTCCACTGAGAAGCTCATTAACTCATCAACTTCCAAACCCAAGTCTTATCCCCCATAATTCTCTAACCCGTTAACGACCTCCTCATCTCCTCTAAAATCACAAATCAGTTAGCCTAAAGCACTGTACCCATCTCCTTCTTCTCGCAAATCGCCTAAAGCCAAATTGAATCACCTCAAGTCCATCAACATTCGATGTGACAAGGTTTGTGATGAAACGCGGTGTAAGGAAGTTGGTCAAAGATGAAAGATGGGGTTCGTGAATCAATGATAATCGAGGATTGAGTAGAAAGCAGATTCACTTACGCAATAGAATATTAAGGATAATCGGTGATTGATCGGATTGAATTCGCCTTCAAGAGCTTGAGAACTTGTTAATGGCTGAATGGAATGTTGGAACAGATGAGGTGAAGGAGGAACGATCTAAGTTATTTATACCCCGGGGCAGTGAAATGCGAATCAACACACACGACCTAGTTTCCTCGCTAAGTCACTCGCGACCTAACAACTCATCAAAGCACGAGTTAAGGAAATTGAAGCACATGACCTACGACCTAGGCGTGTACTTCGAGGGGCAAATGTTAACCCTCTTTTGATTTGCGACTTAGTGACCTAACTTCTGAAGGGAGCAGCGACCTAACGACTTAGGGAGTTCACGACCTAACGACCTATAGAGAGCAGCGACCTAATGACTTAAAAAGATAGCGACCTAACGGCTCAAGTATTCCGCGACCTAACTACAGAAAGGACTAAGCGACCTAAGGAGGCTAACGACGTAACGACTTAAGGGGTTAGCGACCTAGTGGCTCCAGTCCTCAGCGACCTAAAAGCTCCAGCGACTCAAAAGATCAAGCAACCTAAAGCATATGCGACCTAAGAAATGCCACGACCTACCGACCTAAGAAGCTAGCGACTTAAGGGATCCTACTACCTAACGACCTAAGAAAGAAGTGGTCTCAGCGACCTAAATTAGGTATCAACAGATCTTCTAAGTCGCCACCGACCTACGACCTATATTAGGTCGCGTGCGACCTACTAACTCGTTCAGAAGAAACTAAGTGCATTGGAGATAAGTCAGATTACCTCCCCTAGGTTGCTGCCGACCTACGACCTACCTTAGGTCGTTCATGACCTAGCACTTGTGCGATTGAATTCTGCCCAGATTCCTCTCTATAAATACTAGAGCTACTACAACGGCAAGGGGACTTTTGGCCGATCATTCTCTGAAACGTCGATACTCTGCCACTTTCTTAACTAAACCAACACTTGAAGAACTCCAAACACCAAAGACACTACAACAAGCTTCGAAAGAGATTTTGCACATTCGACATGGATTCAAAGAGCCTTATCACATCGAAGTTTGAGCTACTAGTCTGAAATGTTTTGGAATCGAAGTGTATTGTATTTTGAAGTGCATTGTATCAACTTGTAACCAAATCAGCAATAAAGGAATTCAAAGTGGACGTAGGCTTGATCTTAAGACGAACCACTATAAAATCGTTGTCTTTTACCGTTTTCTGCTATTTTTCTGCTTATATTCTGTTCCCGTACCAACGGGTGGTGCTTTCATATTTTCTTTACTCACACCGGGGTGTTAGCATTCAATTTTCAGCGTTAACAACTACTGTTGCATCTCAATTGAGTTTGTACTTTGTCCACTTGATGGCTTCAAGCCTGAACTACTCTATTCTTGTTTGGTATGCCACTGTTTTACATATTTGGACTAGGTTGTGCTATCCAGTTGAGTTCAACACTTGAGTTGTCGTTGTTTGACTGTTTGTTTCCAGGTTAATCGTTTGTTTCAACTGCAGTTTTATTGTGCAGTTGTTTCTTGCTTCCTTTTGTTACAGTTTCGCCTTTGTGATCTTGTGGTGACTGCAGTTTTGTTGCAGATTGCCCTTGTATTCATTCATGTCTGCAGTTTCGTTTTATATGCTGTTTTGGCCCTTGTTGGTTTGCATTGCATTAATACATTTGGATTTGTTTTCGAATTCCCTTGTGTTGAACCTAGTATTTTGGGTTTGACCTTGTGATCATTTGTGAATTTTCAATGTGTACATGTGTGCACATTGTCCATGTCTGCCTGCTTTGACATTTGAGTCCGTGGCATTGAGATTTGAATCTTCATTTGATTTTGGCCCGTTGATCTTTTGTGTATTTCAGATTGTAGTGGCGAGGCAGTATACGCGTGCGTATACTGCAGCCCTACCCGAGTTGATGTTTTAAATTGATTATTTTGTTGTTGTTAATTGTCGTTTAGACAATTCTGTCGTTTTCTAAATTATCTTCATTGATAATATTTTTATCTATCTTTATTGATGATTTGGAATTGCTGATATGTTGTTTAACACTGTTTAGTGTTATATCTGCCGTTATCCGATTCTTTTATCGAAGAGTCGGATATACGAGATTTCTGTGACTGTCGTCTATTTGTCATTCGATTATTATTGCTTCAGTGCATTAATAACTAGGTTTTAATTAGACTGACCCGTGTATTATTTTCTTTTGAATGTAATACTCGGGTCAGACCTGAGTTATTTCAGGTTGTAGATTTCCTGCTTTGAGTTGCTTTTTGAGCTATGAAGACTTTTCGCATCTTTTGAAGTGGTCTTTGTCTTGTTGTAGTAGTTAGTGTGTCTCTTTAGGGTTGATATGTATTCATGTACATTAGTTGATAATGTATTTGTATATATATAACTTCCAGAGTCGACGGTTGTTGTTGTATCATATGTATTGTGTCAAATGTATTGTAACTGACATCAGTTATTATATATATGAGACTTTTTGTTATCTGTGTTCTGCATTCTTTTGTATCTGTGTTATAAGTATTTTTATTGTCCTAAACTATTATAGCCACTGTGTAGTAGCTTTGAGTCTGTATTGGTATGTCGGATTTCCTCCTGAAATAAAAATGCATGTTATACTATCTGACATATCGGTGCTCGCACAAAGCAATTACATGGATGGTCGCTCCTCAATATCCTTATTCTCTGTGCTAGTTGACAACATTACACCGTAGTGTTCTTGGCTAGCGTGGGTATAGAGGTGGGGCATCACAACTTGGTATCAGAGCCTGGGGTTTAGGACAATTATAAAAACATAACTTAGATGGAGCATGTGTTACAACTATTTGTCGATGTTTTATCTCTCATCTTTACATATGATTATCTTTGATTGTTAGGTATGAATTCCTAACGCTTATTCATGTGCATTTGATTTTGATTTCGTGAAAGTATTTTGGCTTCTGCCTCCGTTTGCTTTGCGAACTCAAGTTGGGTTTTTGATGATGAGGATTTTGTTCTTGTGTTTTTGGCTTTGAATTGATTTAGCCGATGTTGATTTTGTTCGAATTTGGCCAATTAAAGCTATTATGACCTCTGGACTTTGTTCCACTTTTGTGCTATGCTATGGGTGTCATTGTGTACCTGTTACACTATGATGAAAAATAGCTCGACCAGTTGCAAATTGAGTGATTTTGATTTTTCACTCATATCTAGTTCGAATCTCAGCGATTTTGAATTTGATATTTTGTGTTTTCCTCGGCTTGATTTCCATTCGACTTCGGTCACTTTGTTTTTGTGAAATTGCTAATTTCTTGATTTCCAAGACTCTGACTTTGTTTGCCGTTGGATTCTTTGATGATGACGTTGAATCATTTTGTACTCGACAGTGGCCATTAATTGTTGACTTCGGCATTGACTTGATTCTTATTTTTGTTGAAGTCATTTATGCATTTATGCTCGTTTTGCTTTGTTTTTCCAATTGATAATCGATTCTTCTTTTCCAATTAGTTGTTATCACCTTTGTCGACTTTGATAACTTCTATTTTTGGAATTTTTGGGTATTTCTACTTTGATGAATTTGGAATCGAACTCTTTGGATTTTATTCACGTCTTTGAATGTGAATTTTAGTGAATTGATTTGGTTTCCAAATTTAATCGATTCTTGATCATTTCCCCGATTTTTTGCTATCATTTATTAGCAACTTTAATGACATTTTCTTCGGGATTTTTGTGAACATACTTTTTGATGGATTTCTTTGGATTCTATTGACATCTTTGTATGTGAATTCTTGTGATTGATTGTTTCTACAATCATTTTTGTGATTTGTCACTTTAAAAATATAAAGGTTTCAATACTAGTAGTAAATATCAAAACTCTTTCATTAAAACGATTTCAACACTATTTTATTTATAAAGCTCGCTTTCTCAAACCGTTTTCCAATCTATTAGTATATACAAATCTTTATTTCACTCGTATGAGAAATTGAATTAAATGGCTTAGTAAAACAAGTGGTATGAAATGCTTGTGCTTACTTCATCGGTTAACTCCTGGACTTGTTCGATTGAACCTTTTGTGACAATTTTCTAGTAAATATCTACAGTTTGTTCGTAAATATTTGAGTTAAGCAAGTGGTTATGGGACATGAAGCTTAACTCTTATATTCACTAACTTAGTGTAATTGACACTTCTTTATGATCATGACGATAATTTTTGTGATTTAGACTAGCGATTGAGCGATGTTTCTTTGTCTGCGAGGGAGACTAGACCCCGCTCGTGTGATGTTTCGCCATCACATATATGGGGTAGCGCCCCATGGTCTCCGGGCCATTCGTGTGTTCGATGGTTTTCGGGCCGTTCGTGTGTCAAAGGTCTTCAGACCATTCGTGTGTTCGAAAAATTATATGGATAGCTTCCATGAGATAGCTTCTCATTCGTGTGACAGGCCTTCCCCCTTCTTGTGATTTTTGGATTTCGTGTGTTGATTTCTGGAATTTGTTCTGGATTTCGTGTGTTGATTTTTGGAATTTGTGATTTCTGGATTTCGTGTGTTGATTTCTGGAATTTGTGATTTCTGGATTTCATGTGTTGATTTCTGGAATTTGTTCTGGATTTCGTGTGTTGATTTCTGGAATTTGTGATTTCTAGGTTTTGTGTGTTGATTTCTGGAATTTGTTCCGGATTCTGTGTGTTGATTTCTGGAATTTGTGCTTCACCAATTTTCGTGATTTTCATTGATATGTTTTATCAATTTTTATGCATTGGTGAATTTGTGTGTCATTAACTTTTTATGAATAAAAGTTTAAGGAGTTTGACATTCCTTTTGATCTTTGAGAAGATTCTTGTGAAATTTTTAATGAACGAAAATTCACTGGTATTATGTTTTGATGCCAATTATTTTGATGAGATTTTGACGTATAAAAATTACTGCCGCTTTGACTTCAGTAACCGTCAATTTAAAAAATGGATTTTCAAGCGGTTATCCCGCAATGTTGATTTTGTTGTCCGTTTTTACGGTATTTTGAGAAGTGCAATTTCCTTATCGAAGTTGCTACTGATGTTGCTAATTTAATCACGTGTTTTCAAAATTCGTTATTTTTAAAAGTTGTTTCAAAGTATAAATTAAAATTGTTTTCAAAATTTTTACAGTTTGCATTTTCAAAAGAATGAGGAAGCGATTTAAACGTTTCAGCAAAATCGAGGACTATGACCCCTTTCTTTTGCTGATTCGCTTAATTTCAGACTTGTTCATTTGAGAATGTGAAATGTTATTTTTAGAATACACAATTTTGCACTTTAAAGGAAACGATAAAGAGATTTAAATGATTTAGCAAAAGTACGGAGTATGGGACCATACTTTTACTATTTCGGTTAATTCCGGACTCGTTAATTGAGATATTTGTTATTTCTAATTATCGTTTTTGATAATCGGATATTTGTGATTTCTGATTATCATTTTTGATAATCGGATATTTGTGATTTCTGATTATCCTTTTTGATAATCGGATATTTGTGATTTCTGATTATCGTTTTTGATAATCAGATATTTGTGATTTCTGATTATCGTTTTTGATAATCAGATATTTGTGATTTCTGGTTATCGTTTTTGATAATCAGATATTTGTGATTTTTGATTATCCTTTTGGATAATCGGATATTTCTGTTTTCTGATTATCGTTTTTGATAATCAGATATTTGTGAAATCTGGTTATCGCTTGTGATAATTAGATATTTGAGATTTGATTATCGTTTGAGATAATTAAATATTTGTGATTTGAAAATTCGATTATCGTTTTTGATAATTGAATATTTGTGATTTGAGATCTGATTATCGTTTTGATAATTAGGTAATTGCTAATTTTACTGATTAAAAGATTTTCTAGTCTCTAATTGATTCTAGATTATGTTGATTATATTAAATTGTTGTTTTCTACCTATCTCTGTTGATAGTTAGAGTTTGCTGATTATAAAGTTCGTGTTTTCTACTTATCTGCTGGATAACTAGCAAGGTTTTAAATCTCCCCGAGATCAGCCGAGATGAAAATCCGAGATATTAGCCAAAATCCGAGATTTGGCAGCTTGGTTAGTTATAAGTCTTTTAAATATCGCCCGAGACAGCCGAGATATTTTCCCGAGATATTGGCCAAAATCCGAGATTTGAAACCTTGATAACTAGATATTTGCAGTTTTGCGATTTGCGAATTTTGTTTTCTAATTATCTTTGTTGATAATTAGATTTTGCGGTTTTCTAATTATCGTATCGATAATTAGATATTGCTATTTTGTGATTTCTGAATTCTAATTGTCTAATTGATAATTGAATATTGCTGATGATTGCATCTACTCAGTTTTGCTGTTTTCTGATTATCCATTTGATAGTTATATTTTGTTGAGAATTGTGAATTTCTTTTATAAAATTAAAAGATTTCTTTGATGTTTGAATTCTCTACCTTTATTTTTCTAGGTTTACCAGTTTATGTTAGAAAATTTATTGTTAATGACGACCTTTATTATGAAAATTACGGGGACGCAATTTCTATAAGGAGGGGAGTCTGTAACAACCCGAGATTTCGTACCAATTAATTATCGTCTCTAGACGATTAAATCTGGTTGTTAATTGCTGATGGAAGTTTTTAATCGGTAGAAATTCTTTTACAATTTTGATTAAAAGAGTATGCGGGCTTTAAAAATTGTTTTGGCCCACTCCTTTGTTGCCGAGATTATCAAGCTAATAACCGGCCCTTATTCATTTTTTGGTTTGAACCCTAAATCGAATGAAGGAAATTAAATGGCGGCCTCTTCCTCGTCTTCTTTTTGAAAGCGGAAATTAGGGCATGCTCGTCTCGTTCACTCTTTTCGAGTTTGGGCTTCTGTCGATTTCAATTGCGAGATTGGGTTGGTTCTTCGAAGCAAGGTGAGTGATTTATTCACTCACATCTAGTTTAAATTGCTGTTTTTGTTCGATACGAACTTGCGATTTCGTGATTTCTTTTGTTTGTTTTGACTTCGGTCGCTTTGATTTTCGTTCTGTCTGCTTTGACTATTGAGGCCTTCGGCCATGGTGACTTGTGATGATATGTTGTTTTTTTCTTCGACTTGGGTTTTGATATCACTAGACTTTGACTGTAAAAATATTTGACTTTGGCATTTATCTTGACCTGGTGTTGAGACCTTTTGCTTGACTGGTACATCATTATGATGATGATGCTTCTCTGTTGACATGTGTTATTCAGCCATGACACTACCTTGGTTCGAACTGGTCCATTGATGTTTCATTGATTCGCTTGTATTCAAGTTCATTATATGTGTACATCTATTTCACTGTTTATTATTCTGCATCACTCGTATACCATTTGAAGCTTGATTAGCTAGATTGTAGTCCATGTGTTCACTCTGATGTATATGCATTTGCCACTGTTTGTTGACTTTGATTTTGAAACTGCTTGCCGATGAGATTTCTATTTTATAGGGTTCGAAACCCTTACTTTCGTTTGTAAGAACTTGTTTGAATTTATCAATCGATATCTCGGCCTGACTTTGTTTATGTGTTATTTTTGTGGCATTGGCTCATTTTGAAACTTGACTTGTATCTTGCTAACTTGATAAATTCAGATTTGAATTGGTCTTGACTTTGGTAATGGTTGACTCCGGCAATTTTGAAATGATTTCTGGACTTTGCGTTGTCGAACATATGAGTTTTATTTTTCCTTTGTGCCTCTTTGCCTTTGTGCACTCCTGTAGACGGTTGTATCTGTATTTATTGTATTACTGTTTTTGAATCTTGATGGTTGCCTTTGTGCACTCCTGTAGTCGGTTGTATCTATATTTATTGTATCACCGATTTTGAATCTTGATGGTTGCTTGTTGCTTATGCCTTGACTTCGAGCTCTGTCTTTGTCATGTGCATGTGGTACTGATTTGGTCTTGTTCATTTGGTTGTTCACTGAACTTCGTTTTCATATGATATATATAGTTCACAGTAGTGGTTCGTGTCTGCAGTTTTAGGTGCTGTGCCACTATTGTGTACTGTGCCTTGGTCTTTGAGCATTGTTGAGTTTGATTCTTCTTAGTGTTGCATTTGTGTTGTTGAATCTGGCCTTGAGTCTGATTCATATAGTCTTTCTTCCATGACTTCAGTGGTATGTTTTACTATACCTTCTGATGCATTCTATTTTCACTACTGTTGCATCTCAATTGAGTTTGTACTTTGTCCACTTGATGGCTTCAAGCCTGAACTACTCTATTCTTGTTTGGTATGCCACTGTTTTACATATTAGGACCAGGTTGTGCTATCCAGTTGAGTTCGACACTTGAGTTGTCGTTGTTTGACTGTTTAGTTTCCTGGTTAATCGTTTGTTTCAACTGCAGTTTTATTGTGCAGTTGTTTCTTGCTTCCTTTTATTGCAGTTTCGCCTTTGTGATCTTGTGGTGACTGCAGTTTTGTTGCAGATTGCCCTTGTATTCATTCATGTCTGCAGTTTCGTTTTATATGCAGTTTTGGCCCTTGTTGGTCTGCATTGCATTAATACATTTGGATTTGTTTTCGAATTCCCTTGTGTTGAACCCAGTATTTTGGGTTTGACCTTGTGATCATTTGTGAATTTTCAATGTGTACATGTTTGCACATTGTACATGTCTGCCTGCTTTGACATTTGAGTCCGTGGCATTGAGATTTGAATCTTCATTTGATTTTGGTCCGTTGATCTTTTGTGTATTTCAGGTTGTAGTGGCGAGGCAGTATATGCGTGCGTATACTGCAGCCCTACCCGAGTTGATGTTTTAAATTGATTATTTTGTTGTTGTTAATTGTCGTTTAGACAATTCTGTTGTTTTCTAAATTATCTTCATTGATAATCTTTTTATCTATCTTTATTGATGATTTGGAATTGCTGATATGTTGTTTAACACTGTTTAGTATTATATCTGCCGTTATCTAATTCTTTTATCGAAGAGTCGGATATACGAGATTTTTGTGACTGTCGTCTATTTGTCATTTGATTATTATTTCTTCTGTGCATTAATAACTAAGTTTGAATTAGACTAACCCGTGTATTTTTTCTTTTGAATGTAATACTCGGGTCAGACCCGAGTTATTTCTGGTTGTAGATTTCCTGCTTTGAGTTGCTGTTTGAACTATGAAGACATTCCGCATCTTTTGAAGTGGTCTTCGTCTTGTTGTAATAGTCAGTGTGTCTCTTTAGGGTTGATATGTATTCATGTACATTAGTTGATAATGTATTTGTATATATATAACTTCCAGAGTCGACGGTTGTTGTTGTATCATATGTATTGTGTCAAATGTATTGTAACTGACATCAGTTATTATATATATGAGACTTTTTGTTATCTGTGTTCTGCATTCTTTTGTATCTGTGTTATTAGTATTTTTATTGTCCTAAACTATTATAGCCACTATGTAGTAGCTTTGAGTCTGTATTGGTATGTCGGATTTCCTCTTGAAATAAAAATGCATGTTATATTATCTGACATCGGTGCTCGCACAAAGCAATTACATGGATGGTCGCTCCTCAACAGCCTTATTCTCCGTGCTAGTTGACAACATTACACCATAGTGTTCTTGGCTAGCGTGGGTATAGAGGTGGGGCATCACAGCTTGGTATCAGAGCCTAGGGTTTAGGACAATTATAAAACATAACTTAGATGGAGCATGTGTTACAACTATTTGTCGATGTTTTATCTCTCATCTTTACATATGATTATCTTTGATTGTTAGGTATGAATTCCTAACGCTTATTCATGTGCATTTGATTTTGATTTCGTGAAAGTATTTTGGCTTCTGCCTCCATTTGCTTTGCGAACTCAAGTTGGGTTTTTGATGATGAGGATTTTGTTCTTGTGTTTTTGGCTTTGAATTGATTTAGCCGATGTTGATTTTGTTCGAATTTGGCCAACTAAAGCTATTTTGACCTCTGGACTTTGTTCCACTTTTGTGCTATGCTATGGGTGTCATTGTGTACCTGTTACACTATGATGAAAAATAGCTCGACCGGTTGCAAATTGAGTGATTTTGATTTTTCACTGATATCTAGTTCGAATCTTAGTGATTTTGAATTTAATATTTTGTGTTTTCCTCGGCTTGATTTCCATTCGACTTCGGTCACTTTGTTTTTGCGAAATTGCTAATTTCTTGATTTCCAAGACTCTGACTTTGTTTGCCATTGGATTCTTTGATGATGACGTTGATTCATTTTGTAATCGACAGTGGCCATTAATTGTTGACTTCGGCATTGACTTGATTCTTATTTTTGTTGAAGTCATTTATGCATTTATGCTCGTTTTGATTTGTTTTTCCAATTGATAATTGATTCTTCTTTTCAAATTAGTTGTTATCACCTTTGTCGACTTTGATAACTTCTATTTCTGGAATTTTTGGGTATTTCTACTTTGATGAATTTGGAATCCAACTCTTTGGATTTTATTCACGTCTTCGAATGTGAATTTTAGTGAATTGATTTGGTTTCCATATTTAATCTATTCTTGATCATTTCCCCAATTTGTTGCTATCATTTATTAGCAACTTTAATGACATTTTCTTCGGGATTTTTGTGAACATACTTTTTGATGGATTCAGTATCGATTTCTTTGGATTCTATTCACATCTTTGTACGTGAATTCTTGTGATTGATTGTTTCTACAATCATTTTTGTGATTTGTCACTTTAAAAATATAAAGGTTTCAATACTAGTAGTAAATATCAAAATTCTTTCATTTAAACGATTTCAACACTATTTTATTTATAAAGCTCGCTTTCTCAAACAGTTTTCCAATCTATTAGTATATACAAACCTTTATTTCACTCGTATGAGAAATTGAATTAAACGGCTTAGTAAAACAAGTGGTATGAAACACTTGCGTTTACTTCGTCGGTTAACTCCTGGACATTTTCGATTGAACCTTTTGTGACAATTTTCTAGTGAAGATCTACAGTTTGTTCGTAAATATTTGAGTTAAGAAAGTGGTTATGGGACATGAAGATTAACTCTTATATTAACTAACTTAGTGTAATTGACACTTCTTTATGATCATGACGATCATTTTTGTGATTTAGACTAGCGATTGAGCGATGTCTCTTGGTCTGTGAGGGAGACTAGACCCCGCTTGTGTGATGTTTCACCATCACATATATGGGGTAGCGCCCCATGGTCTCCGGGCCATTCGTGTGTTCGATGGTTTCCGGGCCGTTCGTGTGTCAAAGGTCTTCGGACCATTCGTGTGTTCGAAAAATTATATGGATAGCTTCCATGAGATAGCTTCTCATTTGTGTGACAGGTCTCCCCCCTTCTTGTGATTTCTGGATTTCGTGTGTGGATTTCTGGAATTTGTTCTGGATTTCGTGTGTTGATTTCTGGAATTTGTGATTTCTGGATTTCGTGTGTTGATTTTTCGAATTTTTTCTGGATTTCGTGTGTTGATTTCTGGAATTTGTGATTTCTGGATTTCTTGTGTTGATTTCTGGAATTTGTTCTGGATTTCGTGTGTTGATTTCTGGAATTTGTGATTTCTGGGTTTTGTGTATTAATTCCGGACTCGTTAATTGAGATATTTGTTATTTATGATTATCGTTTTTGATAATCGGATATTTTTGTGATTTTTGATTATCATTTTTGATAATCGGATATTTGTGATTTCTGATTATCCTTTTTGATAATCGGATATTTGTGATTTCTGATTATCGTTTTTGATAATCGGATATTTGTGATTTCTGATTATCGTTTTTGATAATCGGATATTTGTGATTTCTGATTATCGTTTTAGATAATCGGATATTTGTGTTTTCTGTTTATCGTTTTTGATAATCGGATATTTGTGAAATCTGGTTATCGGTTGTGATAATTAGATATTTGAGATTTGATTATCGTTTGAGATAATTAAATATTTGTGATTTGAAAATTCGATTATCGTTTTTGATAATTGAATATTTGCGATTTGAGATCTGATTATCGTTTTGATAATTAGGTAATTGCTAATTTTGCTGATTATAAGATTTTCTAGTCTCTAATTGATTCTAGATTATGTTGAGTATATTGAATTGTTGTTTTCTACCTACCTCTGTTGATAGTTAGAGTTTGCTGATTATACAGTTCGTGTTTTCTACTTATCTGCTGGATAACTAGATATTTGCAATTTTGCGATTTGCGAATTTTGTTTTCTAATTATCTTTGTTGATAATTAGATTTTGCTATTTTCTAATTATCGTATCGATAATTAGATATTACTGTTTTGTGATTTCTGAATTCTAATTGTCTAATTGATAATTGAATATTGCTGATGATTGCATCTACTCAGTTTTGCTGTTTTCTGATTATCCATTTGATAGTTATATTTTGTTGAGAATTGTGAATTTGTTTTATGAAATTAAAAGATTTCTTTGATGTTTGAATTCTCTACCTTTATTTTTCTAGCTTAACCAGTTTATGTTAGAAAATTTATTGTTAATGACGACCTTAATTATGAAAATTGCGGGGACGCAATTTCTATAAGGAGGGGAGTCTGTAACAACCCGAGATTTCGTACCAATTAATTATCGTCTCTAGACGATTAAATCTGGTTGTTAATTGCTGATGGAAGTTTTTAATCGGTAGAAATTCTTTTACAATTTTGATTAAAAGAGTATGCGGGCTTTAAAATTATTTTGGCCCACTCCTTTGTTGCCGAGATTATCAAGCTAATAATCGACACTTATTCATTTTTTGGTTTGAACCCTAAATCGAATGAAGGAAATTAAATGGCGGCCTCTTCCTCGTCTTCTTTTTGAAAGCGGAAATTAGGGGATGCTCGTCTCGTTCACTCTCTTCGAGTTTGGGCTTCTGTCGATTTCAATTGCGAGATTGGGTTGGTTCTTCGAAGCAAGGTGAGTGATTTATTCACTCACATTTAGTTTAAATTCCTGTTTTTGTTCGATACGAACTTGCGATTTCGTGATTTCTTTTGTTTGTTTTGACTTCGGTCGCTTTGATTTTCGTTCTGTCTGCTTTGACTATTGAGGCCTTCGGCCATGGTGACTTGTGATGATATGTTGTTTTCTGCTTCGACTTGGGTTTTGATATCACTAGACTTTGACTGTAAAAATATTTGACTTTGGCATTTATCTTGACCTGGTGTTGAGACCTTTTGCTTGACTGGTACATCATTATGATGATGATGCTTCTCTGTTGACATGTGTTATTCGGCAACGACACTGTCTTGGTTCGAACTGGTCCATTGTTGTTTCATTGATTCGCTTGTATTCAAGTTCATTATATGTGTACTTCTGTTTCACTGTTTATTATTCTGCATCACTCGTATACCATCTGAAGCTTGACTAGCTAGATTGTAGTCCATGTGTTCACTCTGATGTATATGCATTTGCCACTGTTTGTTGACTATGATTTTGAAATTGCTTGCCGATGAGATTTCTGTTTTATAGGGTTCGAAACCCTTACTTTCGTTTGTAAGAACTTGTTTGAATTTATCAATCGATATCTCGGCCTGACTTTGTTTATGTGTTATTTCTATGGCATTGGCTCATTTTGGAAGTCGACTTGTATCTTGCTAACTTGATAAATTCAGATTTGAATTGGTCTTGACTTTGGTAATGGTTGACTCTGGCAATTTTGAAATGATTTCTGGACTTTGCGTTGTCGAACATATGAGTTTTATTTTTCCTTTGTGCCTCTTTGCGTTTGTGCACTCCTGCAGACGGTTGTATCTGTATTTGTTGTATTACTGTTTTTGAATCTTGATGGTTGCCTTTGTGCACTCCTGCAGTCGGTTGTATCTATATTTATTGTACCACCGATTTTGAATCTTGATGGTTGCTTGTTGCTTATGCCTTGACTTTGAGCTCTGTCTTTGTCATGTGCATGTGGTACTGATTTGGTCTTGTTCATTTGGTTGTTCACTGAACTTCGTTATCATATGGTATATATAGTTCACAGTAGTGGTTCGTGCCTGCAGTTTTAGGTGCTGTGCCACTATTGTGTACCGTGCCTTGGTCTTTGAGCATTGTTGAGTTTGATTCTTCTTAGTGTTGCATTTGTGTTGTTGAATCTGGCCTTGAGTCTGATTCATATAGTCTTGCTTCCATGGCTTCAGTGGTATGTTTTACTATACCTTCTGATGCATTAATTCTATTTTCACTACTGTTGCATCTCAATTGAGTTTGTACTTTGTCCACTTGATGGCTTCAAGCCTGAACTACTCTATTCTTGTTTGGTATGCCACTGTTTTACATATTTGGACCAGGTTGTGCTATCCAGTTGAGTTCGACACTTGAATTGTCATTGTTTGACTATTTAGTTTCCTGGTTAATCGTTTGTTTTAACTGCCGTTTATTGTGCAGTTGTTTCTTGCTTCCTTTTGTTGCAGTTTCGCCTTTGTGATCTTATGGTGACTGCAGTTTTGTTGCAGATTGCCCTTGTATTCATTCATGTCTGTAGTTTCGTTTTATATGCAGTTTTGGCCCTTGTTGGTTTGCATTGCATTAATACATTTGGATTTGTTTTCGAATTCCCTTGTGTTGAACCTAGTATTTTGGGTTTGACCTTGTGGTCATTTGTGAATTATCAATGTGTACAAGTGTGCACATTGTCCATGTCTGCCTACTTTGACATTTGAGTTTGTGGCATTGATACTTGAATCTTCATTTGATTTTGGTCCGTTGATCTTTTGTGTATTTCAGGTTGTAGTGGCGAGGCAGTATACGCATGCGTATACTGCAGCCCTACCCGAGTTGATGTTTTAAATTGATTATTTTGTTGTTGTTAATTGTCGTTTAGACAATTCTGTTGTTTTCTATATTATCTTCATTGATAATCTTTTTATCTATCTTTATTGATGATTTGGAATTGCTGATATGTTGTTTAACACTGTTTAGTGTTATATCTACCGTTATCCGATTCTTTTATCGAAGAGTAGGATATACGAGATTTCTGTGACTGTCGTCTATTTGTCATTTGATTATTATTGCTTCTGTGTATTAATAACTGAGTTTGAATTAGACTGACCCGTGTATTATTTTCTTTTGAATGTAATACTCGGGTCAGCCCCGAGTTATTTGAGGTTGTAGATTTCCTGCTTTGAGTTGCTGTTTGAGCTATGAAGACTTTCCGCATCTTTTGAAGTGGTCTTCGTCTTGTTGTAGTAGTCAGTGTGTCTCTTTTGGGTTGATATGTATTCATGTACATTAGTTGATAATGTATTTGTATATATATAACTTCCAGAGTGGACCGTTGTTGTTGTATCATATGTATTGTATCAAATGTATTGTAACTGACATCAGTTATTATATATATGAGACTTTTTGTTATCTGTGTTCCGCATTCTTTTGTATCTGTGTTATTAGTATTTTTATTGTCCTAAACTATTATAGCCACTGTGTAGTAACTTTGAATCTGTATTGGTATGTCGGATTTCCTCCTGAAATAAAAATGCATGTTATACTATCTGACATATCGGTGCTCGCACAAAGTAATTACACGGATGGTCACTCCTCAACAGCCTTATTCTCCGTGCTAGTTGACAACATTACACCGTAGTGTTCTTGGCTAGTGTGGGTATAGAGGTGGGGCGTCACATTTGCCAAATTTAAATTAACTATTCGGTATTTTGAATCATTCAAGTCCGACATGTGCGGATGCGAATGGTCAAAAATAGCTGGTCGTTACAGCTACAGATTGAAGCTGAAACCATCACTACTCCTTTAGGGTTCGCCAACGTGGCCACAACGGCTACATCTGGGACAATCGGCGACCACCACGCATCGCCCTAGCCTCCACGCACCACCACCAGGAATCACGATGAGCTCGGCATCCCCAGTTGCCCAGAAAACACGTACGAACGCGAACACTTCACGGTGATAATCCCGACGATCCACAAAGTTAAACATGATCTCGGCCGTTGGATAGATAGTCCTCGGCATGCTCTACAAAAATGCAGTAGAGAGTTTTTGCAATGGATTGATAGATTTGGAGGAAAATGAGGAGGAACTTCAGAGCGTTTCGGCCATTAAAATGAATGGAGACGGCGGCTCAACACTCTGCTAGGGTTTTCGGCTGCGTTCACGCATATATAAGCATATATAATAATATTTTATTAATATTCTCAAATTTAACCATCTTTTAAAAATGAACTCCAAATCACACGTGCCGCCAGGCGTCTATAAGGTTTTACCTGCGTTCCGAACGCAATGGAACATGTTTCTGAGGCTAATTCGGTCATATGAGGGAGTTACGGAAATAAACGATCAATTTTAAATTAAATCGATTAAAATAGTTTCTATGCATTTTGAGTTCCCACGGTCAAAAGACAACTCTGATTGCTACGAAAATTGAAATCCGATAATAACTAACTATTATGGATCCAGTGGAACTGGTTTCGTCGAATTCCGAGACTGTGCCCTGGAAGGCTATTTTAATTCGTCGATTAAATCGAGCGATTTTCAAAATCGTCGAAATCACTTAAAATTTCACTTTTAAAATTTTACTAACTCAAATTTTAAATTATATAAAATTTATAATAACATTAGAAATTATTCTGATTCATTCCGGACCAAAATATGATTATTTACATGATTATATTATTAAATTCCATTATTAAATTCATATAAAAATTCCAAATTTAATTTATCGACTTTTGATGCCATCCAAAAGTCCAATATCATTATTTAAATCCAAATAGACTTAAAATAAATTTTAGAAACCATTTTTATAACTATTTCCATCCAGATTCACAATTTTCCCAAATTTCAAATATTTAATTATTATTATTCAAATTCAATTAAATTGCCATATTCGAAATTGTAACCAAATTTTATTGATTTAACAGAAAAATTCTTATTTCAAATCCAGTTATAATTCAAATTTAACATTTAAAATGAATTAAATGTTCAAAATCTAACGACCAAAATTCCAGGTCGTTACAAGGGGGTGGAGCTAGGGTATTAGATGGGTTGATGGGCTGAAACCCAAACCCAAAGCCCAATAGAAAAAAATACCAAATTCTACTCAACCCCAAACATATCAATGTTTATACTCAAAATAGTTGTAAACGCCATTTTGGACTCAATGGAAGTGGTCTCGAGTCCCAATTTGACTGTTTACAAAAAGTAACATTACGGACTTTAATCCGATTTACGATGCTATATTTAAATTAAACATTTAAATATACAATCGAAAAATATGCGGGTTGTTACAAGTGAGATATGGTTGTTTTTTAATATAGTTTGGTTAATTAAGAAGTTAATTTATAAATGGAATTCAATTTAAGAAATTGATTTATCAATATAATTTAATTTAGAATCAAATTATAATGGGTTTAAGTGATGTGAAACCGTTATAAACTAGAATTGAAAATGGTGAGATTTATAAACAATGTTTATAAATAAAGTGGAATGATTATCAGTTGATAAATTGAAGTTATAAGTTCACGGTAAGAATTATAATGAGATGGGTAAATCGGTTCAAAATAAATGATAAATTTACTTCTAGAATTGTGAAAAGGGGGGTTTACAAAATGGGGACGTAAATCCATTGGCGATAAATCTAGAGAGATTTATAAATATTAGACTGGCTATATTAGGATGGGAAAATATATTTTATCTATAAATTGATTTTTTTCTGAAAAGAGGATTTTAGTTATTAAACTAGGTAATTTAAAAGTGTTTAAAAATATTTCATAAAGTTAGTTATTTAAATATTTTTAAATTGTCAAAATGAATTATAAGTTTCATAAAACAGTCTTGTAAATTAATTAGAATCTTATAAATAAATCAGAATTAATTATCCTTTCAAAGTTATGTAATTATTTTAAATTGTTTAAAGTATATTTAATTATTAATTAAGTTACCTTATAATGTATTGTTTTTAAATTAACTATTATTTAAGGAATAATATGAATTATCATTTAAAGGCTAAATTATTAAATAATAATATTATTTTACATAATAACTTTTACAGAATTGTATCTTCCTAATTAAACTTGGAAAATTTATATAGAAATTTTATAAGTATTATTTTGAGTAAATTTTTAACTAAAGTTTTCGGAAAGTATTGGTATACTTTCATGGCAAAATCGGAGGCAGAGATTGCTTGTAGTTAAGTTCGAACTCTGGGATAGAGACGTAATCATTGAGCTGTGAATCCATGGTTGATACCGCATGGTACTTTCCATATTCATTTTAAAAAAGTTTTCAAATATATTTGAAAAGAATGGTTAGTGAACGTACTTACTCCGATAAGATAAGTACATACCTTTTGATAAAGAGATTTAATTTATTAAAATTAAATTAAATGAGGCTTAGTGTTTTCAGTGGAAAATGAACTCTTTGGTTGAATGATTGTTTATTTAATAGTTAAATAATCGACTATCAAATCTAGACCAAAAATATAGCTTTGGGAATATCTAGGAGAAACACGGGAATTGTATGGTACAGTTACCGTCGGAAGGTGCTATACTGTACGTATAAACTCGTTTCGCTCTTCTAGGACGATCATAATGAAATCCGTCCACTAATGGTTAGGAGGTGATCTCCGATCTTATTTTCGTCTGTTTATTTCCTAAAGAACCGGGGTTGAGTTTACCGGAAATATCGAACGTTGTTTCGAAGAGACTGGGGTCAGATAAGTTATTCGATAACCAACGAGTATGTTTTCGATATGAAGACAAGAGCATGGAATCGACGATGTAGTATTGAAGTGCAAGGGCTAACCGTTGCTAATCCTGAGGATGATTCCAAAATGGATGTAGTAGGAACAGTGCCTTCGGTTTCATTCAGACCTAGAATGGACTTGTATGGATGAATGCTATCAGTACATTGTCATTGGAGGACAATGAGCATTCCAAGTATATATTCCTTAAAAGGTAATCGTAGCCTCAACCCTCATCAACCGTGAATGATTGAAAATCATGGAAGATGCAGCAAGGCTAAGTGGGTCACACCCAATTAGAGTATGTTTATAACTTTTCTAGATACCCTTAGATATTATTACTACGGTGCATAGAAGAACTCGGAAAGGGTGGGAACACCCGGGGTGATAGCATATTCGGTCTATCCAGGTTAGGGGTAGTTCGGTCTTGTGTTACAGGAGATACCGGCATGGTCCTTGGTACATTTTTCTATATGTGTACTGTGATAGGTGGTACCCCAGTGCCTAGTCATTCGTATGGAATCCATTCTCCAATACGTGCCTTTACGCTTTTAGTTGTAGAGCCTAGTATGCTGGAATTAAATTAATGTAACAATTTCGGCTATTTGAATAAGTATTTGTACTTAGACCCTATTATAATATCTGATGATTTTGATATAAAATGTTTTGGTTATTGTAAGGTAAAATCTCATCGTGTTTGTGTGTGGCGTGGTCTTATGCGATACCTTTTATTTCAAAGGATTTTGATAACTTTAATAATTCAAACTAAGTGTGTTTTCTCATGCTTGGGTATTATTTTATTATAATGCTCAAGTCAGACCAAGTATTATAGATTTAGGTTAGGATGCTATAGAGCTTAGGAGACGAGCTGGTTGACAAAGACATATTACACATATTTGATTTTATTCCGATGTGTATTTATGCTGTATATTCGGCATTTGTGAGGACAAGTTATTATAACCGTCTGGTATTGTGTTATTGATGTGTTGTACTCTGATGATGAATATGTAAATAACAGTTGTAGTTCTTTTTGTATAAAGACATATTATTATCTATTATATATTGTTCCGCTGCGATTGTGAGATTCTGTGTTGTTATTTCTATTTTCTTCTTCTACCTCTTTCTTCTTTTCTCTAATGATCTGGTATTTTCGCACTCGATTGCTTGGCTAGTAATACAGTGGACGTATTGATGTTACTTTTCGAGCGTCGAAAATCCAAGCCGTTACATAAACAATCCTCCGCATCTGGCAAGACCAGCCTATCCCTATTTGGCACTCATACATTGCCTGGATAGAACCGAATAAGACATCACTCCAGTAATAACCGACCTATCTAGGGCCCCATAGCATACACCATATACTCGACATATAGAGAGTAATGTAGAAAGGTGATGACCATACCCTAATGGTTACGAACCACATAGCCTTGCGGCGTACCCTGTTTATGCCATTACCGGGTGATGAGAGCTGAGATAGCGATTACCATTCACATAGTACATTCCACTTTGAATGCCACACTGCCATTCCGTAGTCCCAAAACCGATTTCTACAAATGTAAAACTCCTGAGTTCGTACGTATCAGGAAAGGGTGTTAAGCTAAGAGAAGTCACCTTCCCTACCACCAAAATAGATGATACGTTCATAGAGATCAATTTATATAACTAGAAATACAACGTCAGACATTCGTCCATACAAGTTGCCCAGCAATAGGACAAACCGAAGGCACTCTCCTACCACATCCTGTTGGGAGTTATCCCTAGGATCAGTAGCAAGAAGTCCTTGCATCGAAGATCTTAAATAAAGAGCTACTGTCACATAATATAATATGGGAAATTGTTCCCGAGGGTTGTGACAAGCAGCCCAACATTCCATCTTCCAAATCATTTCTATGTCTTCACTACGAATACGTAAATTGGTTCGAAGTTGTCTTCAAATAGGAATCACCCAAATCCGACATCGGTTCCTTCGAACCAATCATCGATAAAAGGATATTAAGTAAATAAGTAATTATTCTTTTAATTTATTACTTCCTTTTTATCAAAAATATCTTCAAGAGATATATATATCTTTAGAACTTTTCTTTTCGGTATCTATGGATCATTAAACCTCTCTTATAAAATTATTTGAGAACATTTTTGAATCTTGGAATAATTCCAAATCGTTTCGCCCTTTTACTAAAGAAAATATTTCCAAATCATTTCATTTAAATCTTAACATAACTTTCGTAACTCAAAATTCAAAATTTTGATTAAGTTAAAACCACGTTATCTAGGATGTTAATCCAAAACCAGCAAATATTAAATGAGCAGAATATATAGAAATCATCTAATTCTACTCAATATCAATTCCCATACTCAACAAATACTATGGGCAGAATAATGGTGAAATCACCTATTAAATCCACGAATAGTACGAGTTCCCTCTTCGGGCTGTAATACCGAGTACAAGAAGATTATCTCCGTAAAATCCAAGTTGCTTATATTCGGAAAATCATATCCTTTATACCTTTGAAAATTTTGACCCTAGGCAATCAAATTTACTATCCCATCCGTCGGGCCAGTCCAGATAGCTAGGGAGAGTATGAAACTGATTTTCCAAACCCAAGCCTAGAGGCTATCTCTCTGATACCCATAAGGCGGTCAAGTCATTTGATCGACTCTAAATCATTTTATTTTTAACCATTCTATAAAATCTTCAAATTACCTTTGAAATACTTTATTAATCATTTAAAAGAAATTATAAAAGATTTGGAAAAGAATGGTTGCGTTTAAAACTTTGTTTCAAAAGTTAAAAAAAAGTGCTGCGGAAAGTGCTTTTTAGCTATATTGATCAAAAAAATTTATCATTCGAAAATTCAATTTTAGAACTCAAATCGCTTTTAGAATGTTTTAAAAGATTTTTAGAATTCATGTCATAATTTTAAACAATTTTAAAATATCATTCTCAAAGAAATCCTGTTATGGATTACGAATTGCAAAATCGCGATCTTTTCAAAAAATTGTTTTACTCATATTTCAAAATCTATTTATCAAAATCTGTATTTTCTTTCTTTATTTGAAAACTATGGATATAGTAGTTCGAAAATTCTTATCTAGAAGAATTCCGAGTTATATTCCATTCTATATACTCATTTGACCTTTATGGCACGAAATCGCGAACTGTCGTTACGCGACGAGTCTAATTTTGACTAAATTTTCAGTTACCTTTCAAAAATCACTAAAACACTTTCATATATTTACAAAACATTTCAAAATCATTTTTAAACCTTTTTAAAGAGATTTAACGTCCCATATACACCAATTCATTAAATAAAGGAAAATGTTTTCCTTTGTGCTTATCGACGTGTATTTCTATGACTTGCATTTATATTCAACATTCATATTAAACAACCAAACTTGATGATTAAAGCGTATAAAACATTTATTGCAAATGTCATATCCTCATCCAAGAATATATTATAAGTAAGAGTTTCTCACATTGATTCTCTATCGAAAAAAGGTTATAACTTCATTAACTCATGATCTAAGCTTATGAATCCCAGCAACTTGCCTCCAATATGCTCGACCATTCCATGCCAAAAGTGGTGCTCGACCAAGCATGGGAAATGAGGTGTAGGACTTTGGATTATTATTGAATTTACCAAAAACTAGACCTAAAAATAGGTCATTTTCTCATGGATTTTTGGACATTCTATTCTATGTATTTCGAAATGTGGTCAACATGAAAGTTGTAGAAAATTCACTCCTCTATGGTTTCAAAAAAAAAGAATCATCCAATTTGGTTTAGTCATGTGGAAGTTATGTCCAAGAGAAAATAGATATTTTCGGAATCCCGAAAATCAAACTCGAGGATGGTTCTATTCTAGCTAATTTTTGGACATGTTGCTCTAGGAGTTTTGAAAAGTGATCAAAAGAAAAGTTCTTGCAAATTATTTTTTGTACAATTTGAATAAAAGAGAACTTGATTTCAATTTATTATGAGAAAGATATGATCCAAAGAACAGAGGGTATTCTCAGATTCATAAAAATGAAGCCCGAAAATACACTGTAAAGAAGATGAATTTTGACATGGGTAAGCTAAAAAATGAAAGAAGTGCTTAACATAATACTTGTAGCCACTGGAATTTCACATGGTTTAGAGAAAGGAATTACTACATTTCGATCAGATTTAGTAGAGTTATGCTCAAGTGAAAAGGAGGTATTTTCGGCCTTTAAAACTGGGCTTGAAATGCTCTAGAAAGAATGGAGTTTTTAGTATGGCTAAGTTTAGAATTGGGAAATATGGTAAACTATAAAGTTGTAGCCACTGAAATTTTGAATGTTATGAAAAAAACAGATTCACAATATCGTTTTGTTATGAATAAGTTATGGAAGATGAAAATATGACTTGTGGAGGGGCTATTTATAGGAAAAGAGAATGAGGAAAATATCTACCATTACATCATCCCCCTCATCATCACCACATGCTCCATCTCCATCACCCATGTGCCCACTTTTCCATCCAACATTTTAGGTACCCAAATCCACCATCATAACCCCCATGTGTGTGTACTCAAATGTGTACTTGGTTGACTTTGAGCTTGCTTAATGTTTAAGTAATTTAGAAATATCTTATATATTTCTTTTATATATGTATATGTATGTATGTATGTATGTATATTTGTATGCATGTTTATGTATGAGTTAAATTGTATATTAGGGTGTGTATTTATGTGTTATATGTGTGCACATGAAATGAAAACAAGGTTGCAATGATTTAAAACAACTTTCGTTCGTCAAACCGTTGAAAATCGAGAAACCGATTCCTAGTCACAATTTCACTTATACATTAAATTACATATAAACGTAAACAAAATTTGAAAATAAATTTCTTATAAATTTTAACTGATTAAAATTTTCACATTTCATTTGTAGAACCATATAAATTAATATTAACAATTATTTACAAAAATCATTATTATACCGATAAAGCGATATCGATTTTTCCTTATATTTTCAAATCAAATATATATATCTTTATAAAACTGTTATAAATGATTTATTATCATTTTGTAACTATTTAAAATGAATTATTATCATTTAAAAAATTTATTTATAAAATTATAGTAATTATTAAATCATTAAATCTCAATTAGATTAAATAAATCAATTATTAAATATAAGGGCATCAATGATGATGTCCTAAATTACATTTTATTACAAAAAATAAAATAATTAATTTTATTTCACATTTTTGTTTAATTATAAAAATAAGTTTATGTATTCAGCTCTATGTGCAAGTTTTACGATTATAGAGCTGGTTTTCGATAAAACGGTTTTAAGCCCTTTTATCGATTTAAATCCCGAGGAAAAATATTTTTGTAAATATCTACTCAAAATAAGATTTATTATTATTTATTATCACTCAAAACAATATTATTTGTATTATTAATATTTTATTTGAATAAATTTAAAAATAAATAAAATTTATCAAAGTGCTGAATTTGCGGGTCGTTACAGACTTTCCCCCTTAAAAGAATTTCGTCCCCGAAATTACCCAAGGAAAAACCCTAAGGTCTTGCCCAAATTATTTATTTTTAAACTTATATTTATACGACGTATATAGATCGTCTATCCACAATATCTGATTCGATCTTCTATTTGGATTCACAACTTTACTTCCGAACTAGTATTGATTCCCCGATCCTTTAGTGCGGACTCTGACCAGGCTTTTTGATAAGAATTTTTGTTCTTCCTTACATAGCTCTCAACTACGATAGAAAACTCAAGTATCCAACCACAAGCCCTCAACACTGTTAGTCGTCAAGAATCGAGTGATAAATCCTTTTTCGGATCATTGTGAACACCTTAAAGTTCTACACTCAAATCTTAGATTAAATCGTGCGACGAAATAATCCACATATTTCATGTGTATTTATTAACCTTTCCAAAATTCTTATGAAATTACTTCATAAACCTTTCATCTTTTATTCAAAATTTTATAAAGATATAACCATTTTACATTTTTATTTCCAAATATTCCTTCTTAAAAACACATTTCTTCAAAATGCAATTCAAGGGTTTAAAAACAAATATTGCTATAATATCGTTTACTACAAACAAAAAACCATTCATTAATAACTTTAAACATTTATTTAAAGATCAAAGCATGCACAGGCTTATCAATTAAGATAATATATTTTGATAAAAATTGACAATCATCAATTAATTTATCAACTAATGATTCACGGTATGCTTTTTAACTTTAGAAAATTATATTGATCGAGTAACTCAAAAATGATACCAAGGAACTGGGTACTACCAATAGTAACACATATTTTTTTTAACAAGAAGGAGAGTACTTAAGAGAAGCGTTTACTATCCGAACACATCTCTTGCCCATTTTTAGTTACTTTCGAGCCACTCGAATTAATTAATCATAAGATTGTTTTTCGTTTTCAAAATCTCATTTTTGAAATAATACTATTATTATTCCTTTTTTAAAAAAATCATTCGAAATTCCTTTCAAAAATACCAGAATTTAAATTCTCAAAAAACTTTTATAAATTATGTTTCATATATCCAATTTATAAAATCACTTATATAAAACTATTCCTAAGATTTATTTATCTTAAATAAATTCCTTTAGTAAACATTGTTATTTATAGAATACCCCATTATCAAATTGTGAAACTAAATTCACGAGGTGTTTGTATTTATAAATTAAACAACCAATTAATCAATGATAATAACTAAGTATTATCATTTCCTTAGTCAAATAAATATTAATACTTGAAAAATATTCTTTATATTCAAAATATACTCCAAGGTAAAATTATTTCATTTACCAATTTTCAAAAGCAAAATCATTTGTATATAATATTAACAAATACGCGCTCATATATAATACTTTCAAACTCATTCTAGAGTGCCACTAACCCTACCTCTAATGAGTTACTCATCTTAGGGTATTACTAACTCTATCTCTAATGAGACTTTAACCTAACAAAGCCAAGGTTCTGGCTTAACCTTGCACTCTGATACCAAATGTGATGACCCACCTCCCCGATCCTCGGAAATCAAAACTAATACATCCTCGGTATTCACGTGCCACAAATCCAAGTGCCGGAGAAGCGGATTATCATAGGTAAGAAAGAAAATAAAGACAGAACAGAATCACACATAATTGGAATAACATATATATTTCAACATATAACCTTTAGAACGGAAATTTTGAATACATTTATCAAAGTTAAACATGGACAGTTATAAATATCTTTCCTTACAAATGCAGAATATAATGATGGACAAGTGTGGTGGAAATAAATAACAATCTTCAGAAGAACCTTTTAACTCCATGCTCCGAGCAACATCCAGAATTCTTCGAACTAAACCCGACTACTAGGCTGCCCGGGAAAATTAGGGCACTTTGAGTTTAAGGGAAAAAGGGAAATAAACTCCGGGTCAGTCATGCGATTGATGTAAGAAACTCAAAATACGTGGTTTGAAAAAGAAAAGGTATCTCATAAGACCACGCCACACATAAACATGGAATGGGTTTTTACCTTATGATAACCAAAAAATTTGCTACATAAATCAGTTGGTATTATTTTCAATGACATTCCTTTGAAAACACTTTTCAAGTAAATATATTCAAATAACTGAAATTGTCATATTGGTTAAATTTGACGATATAATAGGTTTACATTCAAGTCCGTAGGAACTTATGGGAGAATGGATTTCCATACAATAGCAGGTAAGGGACTACCTTCCGTAAAGTACATCTCTAGAGGAATGTACCGAGGATACACAAACAATCCTCCACATCTAGCAAGACCAGCCTATCCCTATTTGCCCTAATACATGGCCTGGATGGAACCGAATATGACATCACCCTGGTCGTAACCGACCTATTTAGAGCCCCATAGCATACACCATATACTCGACATATAAAGAGTAATCTAGAAAGTTGATGACCATACCATAATGGTTGCGAACCACATAGCCTTGCGACATACCCTATTTAAGCCATTACCGGGTGATGAAGCCTGAGGTAGCGATTACCTTTCACATAGCACATTTCACTTTGAATGCCACTCTGCCATTTCGTAGTAACACAACCAATTTCTACAAATGTATAACTCCTGAGTTTTTACGTCTCAGGAAAGGGTGTTAAGCTAAGAGAAGTTGCCTTCTCCGCCACCAAATAGATGATACGTTCATAGAGATCAATTTATATAACTAGAAATGCAACGTCAAACACTCGTCCATACAAGTTGCCCAGGAATAGGACAGACCGAAGGCACTTTCCTACCACATCCTGATAGGGGTTATCCCTTGGATTAGTAGCGAGAATTCCTTTTATCAAAGATCTTAAATGAAGAATTATTATCACATAATATGATATGGGAAATTTCCCCCGAGGGACTGTGATAAGAAGCCCTACATTCCATCTTCCAAATCATTTCCATGTCTTCATTTCGAATACGTAAATTGGTTCGAAGTGGTCTTCAGATAGGAATCACCCAAATCCGACCCCAGTTCCTTCAAACCAATCATCAATAAGAGGATGTTAAGTAAATAGGGAATTATTCTCTTAATTTATTACTTCCTTTTTATCAAAACTATTTGAGTAAATAGGGAATTATTCTCTTTATTTAGGCATTAAATAAAGAGAAGATGGTAGGGTACTTATAGGAAAAAAGAAGAGTGTAAAAGAGGACATGTATACATCACTTTTTCAAGGCTTCTCTAACGCACTTCCCCTTCAAAATGCATGGCCAAAGCCCCTCCCTAATGTGCACATCACTTCCAACGTCTTCGGATAGGAATCACCCAAATCCGACCACAGTTCCTTTGAACCAATCATCAATAAAAGGATGTTAAGTAAATAGGGAATTATTATTTTAATTTATTACTTCCTTTTTATCAAAAATATCTTCAAGGGATATATATATATCTTTAAAACTTTTCTTTTCGGTATATACAGATGATTAAACCACTCTTATCAAACTATTTGAGTACTTGAAACATTTTTGAATCTTTGAATAATTCTAAATCATTTCTCCATTTAACCTAAGAAAATATTTCCAAATCATTTGATTTAATCTTAACATAACTTTCGTAATTCAAAGCTCAAAATTTTGATTAAGTTAAAACCACGTTATCTAGGATGTTAATCCAAAACTAGCAAATATTAAATGAGCAGTATCCATAGAAATCATCTAATTCTACTCAATATCAATTCTCGTATTGAACAAATACTATGTGCATAATAACGGTGAAATCACCTATTAAATTCCGCGAATAGTATGAGTTCTCTCTATGGGTTGTAATACCGAGTACAAGAAGATTATCTCCGTAAAATCAAAATTGTTTATATTCGAAAAATCATATCCTTTATACCTTGGAAAATTTGATTCAAGTCAATAAAATTTACTATCACATCCATCTGGCCAGTTCGGATAGATAGGGAGAGTAGGAAACTGGTTTTCCAAACCCAAGCCTAGACAATATCTCTCTGACACCCATAAGGCGGTCAAGTCATTTGATCGACGCTAAATCATTTTTTTAACCATTCTATAAATTCTTCAAATTACCTTTAAAATACTTTATTAATCATTTAAAAGAAATTATAAAAGATTTGGAAAAGAATGGTTGTGTTTAAAACTTTGTTTCAAAAGTTGAAAAAAAGTGCTGCGGAAAGTGCTTTTTTAGCTATATTGATCAAAACTTTTTATCATTCGAAAATTCATTTTTAGAACTCAAATCACCTTTAAAACGTTTTAAAGGTGATTTTTAGAATTTATGTCATAATTAAACAATTTTAAAATATCATTCTCAAAGAAATCCTGTTATGGATTACGAATTGCAAAATCGCGATCTTTTAAGAAACTTGTTTTACTCATATTTCAAAATCTCTTTATCGAAATCTTTATTTTCTTTCTTTATTTGAAAACTATGGATATAGTAGTTCGGAAAATTCTTATCTAGAAGAATTCTGAGTTATATTCCATTTTATATACTCACTTGACTTTTATGGCACGAAATCGCGAACTACCGTTACGCAACGAACCTAATTTTGACTAAATTTTCAATTAGCTTTCAAAAATCACTAAAAAACATTCATATATTTAAAAAACATTTCAAACTCATTTTAAAACCTTTTTAAAGTGGTTTAACGTCCCATATACATCAATTCATTAAATAAAGGAAAATGATTTCCTTTGTGCTTATCGACGTGTATTTCCATGACTTGCATTTATATTCAATATTCATATTAAACAACCAAACTTGGTGATCAAAGCATATTAGACATCTATTGAAAATTTCATATCATCATCCAAGAATATAATATAAGTAAGAGTTTCTCACATTGATTTTTTATCGAAAAAAGGTTATAACTTCACTAACTCACGATCCAAGCTTACGAATCCCAACAACTTGCCTCCTAATATGCTCGAACATTCCATGCCAAAAGTGGTGCTCGACCAAGCATGGGGAATGAGGTGTAGGACTTTGGATTATTATTGAATTTACCAAAATCTAGACCTAAAAATAGGTTATTTTCTCATGGATTTTTGGACATTCTATTCTCTGTATTTGGAAATGCGGTCAACATAAAAGTTGTAGAAAATTCATTCCTTTATGGTTTAAAAAAAAGAATCATCCAATTTGGTTTAGTTATGTGGAAGTTATGTCTAAGAGAAAATAGATATTTTCGGAATCACGAAAATCAAACCCGAGGATGGGTCGATTCTAGCTAATATTTGGACATGTTGCTCTAGGAGTTTTGAAAAGTGATCAAAGGCAAAGTTCATGAAAATTATTTTCTATACAATTTACAAAAAAATAGAACTTGATTTCAATTAATTATGAGAAAGATATGATCAAAAGAACAGTGGGTATTCTCAGATTCAGAAAAATGAAGCCCGAAAATACACTATAAAGAAGTGGAATTTTGACATGGCTAAGCTCAAAAATGAAAGGAGTGCTCAACATAAAACTTGTATCCATTGGAATTTCACATGGTTTAGAGAAAAGAATTACTACATTTCAATCATATTTAGAGGAGTTATGCACGAATGAAAAGGAGGTATTTTCGGCCTTTAAAACTGGGCTCGAAATGCTCTAGAAAGAATTGAGTTTTTAGTATGGCTAAGCTTAGATAGGGAAATGGGGTCAACTATAAAGTTGTAGCCACTAAAATTTTAAATGTTTTGTAAATAACAAATTCACAATTCGTTCAGTTATGAAGAAGTTATGGACGATGAAAAAATGACCTGTGGAGGGGCTATTTATAGGAAAAGAGAAGGAGGAAAATATCTACCATTACATCATCCCCCTCATCATCACCACATGCTCCATCTCCATCACCCATGTGCCCACTTTTCCATCCAACATTTCAGCTACTAAAGTCCACCATCATAACCCCCATGTGTGTGTACTCAAGTGTGTACTTAGTTGACTTTGAGGTTGCTTAAGGTTTAAGCAATTTAGAAATATCTTATATATTTCTTATATATATATATATGTATGTATGTATATTTGTATGCATATTTATGTATAAGTTAAAGTGCATGTTAGGGTGTGTATTTATGTGTTATATATGTGCACATGAAACAAAAACAAGGTTGCAATGAATTAAAACAACTTTCGTTCGCCAAACCATTGAAAATCGGGAAACCGATTCCCGATCACATTTTCACTTATACATAAATTACATATAAATGTAAACAAAATTTGAAAATAAATTTCTTATCAATTTTAACTAATTAAAATGATCACATTTCATTTATAAAACCATATAAATTAATATTAACAATTATTTACAAAAATCATTATTATACCGATAAAGCAATATCGATTTTTCCTTATATTTTCAAATCAAATATATATCTTTATAAAACTATTATAAATGTTGTAATATCACATTGTAACTATTTAAAATGAATTATTATCATTTAAAAAAATTTAGTTACATACTTATAGTAATTATTAAATCATTAAATCTCAGTTAGATTAAATAAATCAATTATTAAATATAAGGACATCACTTATGATGTCTTAAATACATTTTATTCCTAAAAATAAAATAATTAAATTTATTTTATATTCTTGTTTAATTATAAAAATAAGTGTATGTATTCAGCTTTGTGTGTGAGTTTTATGATTATAGAGCTGGTTTTTGAAAAAGGGTTTTCGGCCATTTTATCGATTTAAATCCCGAGGAAAAATATTTTTGTAAATATCTACTCAAAATAGGATTTGTTATTATTTATTATCACTTAAAAAAAATTATTTGTATTATAAACATCCAAATCAGCCAATAAATCACACAATTAACTAGTTATCAATATCGGGTATTTAACTAGTAATTTGATTTCAATTTAAAATTTAATTGTCGGTTTAAATTTTTAATAGTCATTTCATATGTCAATTTAAAATGTCGATTAAATTGCCAAACTACGGTCAGTAAAATTAAATTACTTCATGATATCAATTTAATGAGCATGAAAATATTTTTGTACTTCGTGAGCATTTAAAACACTCACCTTTATGTGAAACTGAAAATTTTTCAGCTTTAAATAAATTTCACTTCGATTCCATGCTGTAGCCTTTGTCGGTACGATCGCAGCTCGAAACAGATCTCGTGTACAAAAGTAACGAATTTTTTAATATTGATATATAATTAAAGTTTAAATAACATCATTAAAATAATTAACTTGATTAAGATTACCTTCATCCCTCTCCTCAGCGTACAGTGCCAGGCCGAGAAACCCAATCGCGAACAATCCTCTCACCGTGCATGCAACCCTAGACGACTGGAGCTCAATCGGAGCCACCACCGGATGTGCCACATGCCATTCCGCCTATGCCAACCAACACGCCTCCATCACGCATCGCGCGTAAAACCCCAAAACCTATTACACTAACGCGAGCAGAAAACGATCACCACGTCGCGAAACAGCTCGATCCAAGCATCCACCTCGTAGTGCTCATCGAGATCTACGTTTTTGGCTTTTCGAGTCGTTAAATTTCTTTGAATGGATTGAGAGAAATTGAGGAGAGAAGTTCAGCCATTTTGGCAATTAAAAATTTAGAGAGAGAGAGAGAGCGACTGCGATATTTCTTTTAGGGTTTGCGTGAATGAAACAAATGGCCCATTATATAAGTTTATGACCCGATTGACCCGCAAATTTTCCGAACTCTAAACGAAGTGTGCTGCCTGACGTTGTATATGTTATACCCCTATTCCGAACACAATGGAACTAATCTTGAGGACTAATTCGATCACATGTAGAAGATAGCTTTCAAAATCAGTTTATTTTAAATGAATTCCTTTTATTGATTTCTACGCGTTTCAAGCTCGCATGGTCAAACAATAAGTCTGATCGCTATGAAACTTAAAATCCTATATTAATTCACTATTACGGATTAAATGAAACTGGTTTCGTCGAAATCCAAGACAATGGACAAAATGGCTATTTTTACACGTTAATTACAACAAGTAATTTCCAATTTTAGTTTATTCACTTTTAAATTCAATTTTAAAAGTTGAAAATTTTCATTCCTTTTTAAATAAAATTTAAATCAACTTCTGACATCATTTTCATTTATATTAAATTCAAGATTCAATTATCTAAAAAAATTCCAATATTAAAGTTAAACAATTTTAATTCACTAATAAATCACCATATTTTATATATAAGTTATTTAACTTATAAATTTTAACTTCTAATACAAATTCAAATAACAAAACAACTGCTACCATTTTACAAAAGCTCAACATTTATTATTCAATTCTTGCTATTTATTATAAACACATTAAATATATTGAACACTATTGTAATACAAATAATTCCTTAAACCTTATCGAAATTGTTATTTCAAAATTTTATTCAAGTTCATATTCAATAACTACATTAATAAATCATCAAATTATATTTCTAACCAATTGTTATTCAATAATCACATTAAATTTAATAATTTAAAATAGTTAAAAATACGGGTCGTTACAACAAACATATTGAAAATTGCTGCATAAAATAAAAATCCTAATTTTTGTTTCACTTTTAACGAGTTATCTCATTCTTTTCTGGTTTTAACATGTGTTCTACTATAAGTTTCACATTCTTATATACTGAATATTTTAGTGAATTAATATAGGATATATATTTTAATTCTTATTTTAAATGATGATAATTCATTTTGAATAGTTATAAAGTGATAATAAATCATTTATAAAAGTTTTATAAAGATATATATTTGATTTGAAAATATAAGGAAAAATCGATATCGCTTTATTGGTAAAATAACGGTTTTGTAAATAATTGTTAATATAAATTTATATGGTTTTACAAATGAAATTTGATCATTTTATTTCATCTAAAATGAAGAGAAAATGTTTTTTAAATTTGGTTTACAAATATATGTACGTTAAAGTATAAGCAGAAATGGGACCGGGAATCGGTTCTCCGATCGACAACGGTTTGCCGAACTAAAGTTGTTCGGAATCAATGCAACATTGTTTATATGTCATGTATACATATATATAACATATAAATGCATCCACTAACATGCACATGAACATATGTATAAATACATAAATACTTATACACTTAAGAATACATACATAATACAAAATCGAAGATATTTTAAGTAAGCTTCCTCCTTAAGCCTAAATAAGTAAACTTATGCATGCATGAGACGTTGGAAGTGATGTGGACATGGGGGAGGGGCTTTGGCCATGCATTTTGAAGGGGAAGTGTGTTGGAGAAGCCTTGAAAAAGTGATGTATACATGTCCTCTTTTACACTCTTCTTTTTTCCTGTAAGTACCCTACCATCTTCTCTTTATTTTCTTTCATCTTCTTCCTTTTTCTTAAGCTTACTAAAAGCTTCTTTAATGGTTTCCAAGCCTTAGAAAATATTGAGCAAAAGTTATGGCAAAATATTAGTAAAATAAACACACATTGATGCACTTCAAAACAAAGCCAAATCACCTCCATTTGACCACTCAAACTCACGGCCACCAATTCCCAAAGCAAGGCCGAGCCTTTCCTCCCCTACGCTCATGGCTGTGAGTCCCTTAGCCAAGGTGGAGCCCTTCAAAGTCAATAGTGCTAGTGATCATGAGCATAGATTTGTAGATAGCGGAGCTATAGCCGATTTTATATTAACACGAAAGGAAAATGATGGTAAGAACTCCTGAACTACTATATTATATTTTGAATGATGATTTGATGTTTGCAAATGGATGTTTAATATGCTTTGATCATCAAGTTTGGTTGTTTTCATAAAATGTTGAATATACATGCAAGTCATGAATATACACGTCGGTAAGCACAAAGGAAATCACTTTCCTTGAATTAATGAAACGGTGTGTATGGAATTGTTAAATCTTTTAAAAATGGTTTAAATTGTATTTGACATGCTTTATAAAAGTTTTTTGTTGAAGTTTGAATGAGAACTGAAAATTTAGTTAAACATAAGTGCGTCGCGTAATGGCAGTTCGTGATTTCGCGCTATAAAAGTCAAACAAGTGTAAAAGTTAATATTTAGCTCGGAATTCGTCGAGATAAGAATTTTTTGAACTATTATATCCATAGTTTTCCAATGAAGAAAGAAAGTCTAGATTTTGATAAGTAGATTTTGAAATATGAGTAAAACAAGTTTTTGAAAAATCTTGAATTTGTAGTTCGGAATCCAAAACTGAATTTCTTTATAAATGATGTTTTAAAGTGTTTATAAAATGTGAAATAAATCTTATAAATCTTTTAAAATGTTTTAAAAGTGATTTGAGTAATACAAATGAATTTTCAAATAATAAAAAGTCGTTTTGATCAATATTGCTTAAAAAGCACTTTCTACAGCACTTTTCCACAACACTTTTCCATAGCACTTTTCTATAACTTTTGAAATATAGTTTTAAACTTAACAATCCCTTTCCAAATCTTTTATAAATGTTTTTAAATAATTAATAAAGTGTATTAAAGGATATTTGAAGGATTTATGAAATTATCAAAATGTTTTAATGGTTTAAAGTCGATCAAATAACTTGACCGCCTTATGGTGTCAGAGAGATTGTGTCTAGGCTTGAGTTTGGAAAACTAGTTTTCTGCTCTCCCTGGCTATCCAGACTGGCCCGCGAAGGGGGAACTCATACTATTCGTGGAATTTAAAAGGTGGTTTCGCCGTTATTCTGCCCATAGTATTTGTTGAATATGGGGGTTGATATTGTGTAGAATTGGATGATTTCTATAGAATCTGCTCACTTAATATTTACTGGTTTTTGGATTAACATCCTAGATAACATGGTTTGTTACTAAATAGAATTTCCAGTTTTAAATTAAGAAATCTTTGTTAAGATTTAAATGAAATGATTTTGGGAATATTTCTCTAAGTATAAAAGAAATGATTTCGAATTAGTCCAAGTTTAAAAAGGGTTAAATAATCAAAGATTTGATAAGAGAGGTTTGATAATTCCGTATATACTGAAAAGAATGTTTTAGAAATATATATCTCCAAAAGAGATTTTGATAAAAAGAACATAATCAATTAAAGAATGATACCCTATTCACATAATCTTTTTTTATCGATGATTGGTTCGAAGGAACCAGGGTAAGATCTAGGTAATTCCTATCTGAAAACCACTTTGTACCAATGTATGTGGTTGAATAAATGAAGACTTGATAAAGAAAATGTAGGATGTAGACCAAGGATTTTTAGGGTGAAAGGACTACTTGTTGTTAATTCCGGTTAGCTCCCAAATACTAACATAGCAGTGGTCCTTTCATTTCTGAAATTCTTTAGGTTGCAAGGACTCCTCGCTACTAATCCTATGGTTAATTCCCAACAAGATGTGGTAGGAGAGTGCCTTCCATTTCGTTCAATCCCAAAATGAACTTTGATGGATGGATGTTTGACACTGCATTCTTGAGATTTCATCGTTGACTTTTATAAACGTATATCTATTTGGTGGCGAAGAAGGTAACTTCTCCTAGATTAACACCCTTCTCTAAGACTTATGAGCTCGGAGTTTGTATGTTTGGGGAAGTCAATAAGGATCGATGGAATGGCGATGCGGCATTTAAAGAAAGAAGATGTGCAGTGAGTGAGGTAATTGATACCTCAACCCTCACTCCCAAAAATGGCCGAAATAGGGTAGATGTGGTAAGGCTATGTGGTCGCAACCATTAAGATACGATCATCCCCTTCTAGATATATTTCTTCACGCTGTGACGTTCGCGATGTATATTAATATGGATGTATGCTACGAGGGCCTTCAAATAGGTCGATAACGACCGAGGTGATGACATATTCGGTACTATCTAGTGAGAAAGGTAAGCCGATCTTGCATTGGTAGAGGTGCAGATGTTCTATTGACCTTGGTACATTCCTCCAGAGATGTACTACCGGAAAGTAGTCCCTTCACCTGATTATTTGTATGGAATCCATTCTCCAAATAGTGCCTCCCATTTTGTTTGTAGAGCCTAGTATGCTGGAACTTAATAATGGTAACAATTTCGGCTAAGATTAATAAGTTTACTTGCTAATGATTTCAAAGATATGTCATTAAAAATAATATTAAGTATTTAGATGTAGAATATTTTGGTTATCATAAGTTAAAACCCCGTTCCGTGTTTATGTGTAGTGTAGTCTTATGAGATACCGTTTTGTTTTCAAAACACGTATTTTGAGTTCTCAGACCAGTCTTATGAAAGACCCGGAGTTTATTTTCCTTTCTTTAAACTCTAGGTGCCCTAATTTTTCCTGGGCAGCCTGGTAGTCAGGTTTAGTTTAGAAGAAAGCCGGATGGAGCTCGAAGCATGGAGTTAGAAGATTTTACTGAAGATTTTTATCTATTTCCACCACATTCTTATACTATAGTATTCCGCAAAATTTGTATGGACATGAATTTATAACTGTCCCTGTTTAACTCTAATATATTTATATTGATTTCCGCTATAAAGATTATTTGTTGAAATAACAAATTTGATATTCTGTTCTGTCTTTATTTTTCTATTTTACCCTTGAGAACCCGCTTCTTTAGCACTTGGATTTACGACACGTGAATACCGAGGATGTGTCGGTGTCGATTTCTAAAAGTCGAAGGAATAGGTGCTTACATCATGGTATTGGAGCTTAGGTTAAGCAAACACCTGAGCCTGATAGGGGTAAAGGTCTCATCAGAGATAGGGTTAGTAATGCCTTAGGATGAGTAACTCAATAGAGATAGGGTTAGTAACACCCTAGAATGAGTTTGAAAGTATTATCTGTGAGCGCGTATTTGTCAATAAAACATACAAATGAATTTTGTTTTATATGAAATCATTTTACCTATATATATGCATGTATTTGAAAGAAAAAGAATAATTTGGTAAAATTTTCAAAGAGTTTTCAAAATAATAGAACATTTTATAAAAAGAATTTTAAAAGCTATCTTTAGAAACTTGAAACATTTTCTGCGTATTTACCAAACCTTTATGCCTAAGAATACGTTGGGAATTACCTACTACTTGTATCTAAAAGAATGATTGTTTGCCTTATATAAACCATATAGGGGAAGTTACGCAAAACGAGTCCTCTAGAGCGAATTGGGACGAGGTGAATAGCCTTATAGTACTCCCTAGCTACAAAGAGGAATAACCAGAATATCCACCTAGAAATGGTGGTTTCCGATCGATGAAGATTATCCCCATAAGATCTAAATGATTTTGGCTTTGAAAATTGGTAAATGAAATAATTTTACCAATGATATATTTTGGATATAAATAATATTTTTCAAGTAATATTGTTATTTTATTAAGGAAAGGATAATACTCAGTTGTTATCATAAATTGATCGATAGTTTAATTTAAAAGTTTAAGCACAGACAACTCGTGAATTTAATTTCACAATTTGACTATGAGATATTCAATAAATGTTTATTAATGGAATTTATTTAAGATAAATAAATCTTAAGAATATGTTTTATATACGTAATTTTATAAACTTTATTTATAAAACGTGCTTTATAATGAATTTTTTTTTTGAGAATTTAAATTTCGGTATTTCGAAAAGAATTTCAAATGATTTTTGGAAACAGAATAATAATAGTATTATTTCTAAAAGGGGATTTTGAAAATGAAAACAAACTTATGATTAATTGATTCAAGTGACTTGAAAGAAACTAAAAATGGCCAGGAGATGTGTTCAGATGGTAAATGCTTCTCTTAAGTATTCCCCTTCTTGTTAAAAAAATATGCGATACCATTGGTAGTACCCAGTTCCTTGGTATCATTTTTGAGTTACTCGATCAATATAATCTTCTAAAAAAATAAATAATGTGAATCACTTATTTGACAAATTAATGGTTGTTAATTTTTATTAAAGTACATTATCGAAATTGATAAGCACGAGTATGCTTTGATCTTTAAAATAAATATCTAAGTTAATAATGAATGGTTTTGGGTTTGTAGTAAACGATTTTTTAGTAAAATTTGTTTTGAACCTCTTGAATGACACTTTGGAAGAAATCTTATGAGTATATTTAGATCTTTAATAATGGAATTTTAAAGATAATAACAAGTATTAGAGCCTTTTATAAAAAGATAGAAATATTATAATTATCATGTTATAAAAAGAGAAGTTCATTATGACAATGTTTTGGTAGTAGTTGTTTAATCTCTTTGATAATATTTTAGAGTAAATAAAACTCATCAAGTAAATTATGAACATACTTAAAACATTTGAATAAGTTTATAAATACTTTTTAAGTATTAAAACTAGTATGTATAATGAAAGTTAAATTGATAAGGAGTGTTAATTAATAAAAAAAGTTTTAACTAAATAAAGAATGTTTTCATATTTGATATTAGTTAAAGGAAGTTTATGGAAATTTATCAATTTATTGAATTAGTTTGAAATAAGTTTCGAGAATACATTAAGATATGTTCAAAAATGTATTATAATAAAAAGATATTTATCTTTTGAAAAGAAATGTTTTCTTTAAGTTGAAATATTTAGAAATAAAAATGTAAAATGGTTATCTTTATTAAAGATTGAAAAAAGGAATGGAAGTTTACGAAATGTTTTCATAAATTTTTTAAAAAAATTAATAAATACATATGAAGTATATGGATTATTTCGTCGCATGATTTAATCTAAGATTCGAGTATAGAACTTTGACGTGTTTGAAACTTGTCCGAAAAAGAATTTATCACTCGATTGTTGACGTCGAACATTGATAAGGATTTATGGTTGGATGCTTGAATTTTCTATCATAGTTGAGTGATATGCAAGGAGAACTAAAGTTCTGATCAGAAAGCCTAGTCATAGTCCGCACTAAAGGATCGGTGGATCAATATTAGTTTAAAAATAAAGTTGTGAATTCGAATAATAGATATTGTGTACGGGTGATCTATATGCATCTTACGGGTATAAGTTTAAAATTATATATTTTGGGCAAAACCTTTAGGTTTTTATTTTGGATAATTTCGGTGTAACGACCCGTATTTTTAACACTTTAAAAATACGAATTAAAATGAACATTTTGGATAAAAATCCGAAGGAAATAAAATTTTGTGTTGTTAAATGTGAATTACAAGTTAAAATACAAAACTGAATTCTGAAATAACTTATTTGTAAATTAAATATGGATGTTAACTTGTAGTGAATGTAAATAATGAATTGAATTTGATTGTAAACCAAATTGGTTATGATTGTAAACAAAGAATAAATAAAATGGTAGATTTAATAATGAAAGTTTATGTTATTGAAACTAATATAAATAAATGTAACTTAATATTACAGTTGATTGGAAGCAGATAATAACTGAAACTGTAATTCGATAAAGAATTTAACTTGTAATTGAACGTAAGTAAAGATTTAAATTTGAATGTAACAAGTAATTGAATTGAATTGAATTTGATTGTAAACAACGAAATAAATAAAATGTTACATTTAATATTGAAGTTATAATATGGAAATCAACGTAAATGAATGTAATTTAATATTACTGTGAATTTAAATAAGATGATAGCTGAAGAAAATGAAAGTAAATAAATTATAAACTATTGATAATAATGTATAAGTAAATGGTTGATTCAATAATGAAAGTGTAAATTGAAATAAAAGAATTCATTTGGAATTAAATAACTTGAATTTGAATTACAATATAATTGTACGCTGAATCTAATATAATCTTTTATATTGGATTTATAATGGAAAACTGCATTGTAAAAGATTGTTAATTATTGTGAAATTAAAAATGGGATTTGTGAACAATTAAAATTTGATTTAAAAGTTAATAATTTAAAATTGGGAATTTTATATTGAAATTAAACAGTCGAATAATTTATTTTTCGAATATTGGATTTAATTAGACAATTAAATCGATAATTTAATAAGTTAAATTTCAGAAATAGTTGAAAATCGAGTTGAATATGATTGAAAATGATTTGTAAAATTTTATCTTATCATATTGGAGTTATAGTAATGTTATAGAACTTTTAAAATTGAATTTAAAGTTAATTTGTGGAAATTGAATATTTTTAATATTTAATTATCGACTGAAAAATAGCCATTTTTCGAACAGTCTCAGAATTGAACGAAACTAGTTCCATTGGATCCGTAATAGTTTTTATTGTCGGATTTCAATTTTCGTAGCAATCGGAGTTATCATTTGACCGTGGCAGCTCGAAACGCATCGAATTGTTTTTAATATTAATTCGGCGAGAGAAAATAGTCATTTTTCAAAAAGTCTCGGATTTCGACGAAACCAGTTTCATCGGATCCGTAATGTGATATTATTGTATGGTTTCAAATTTCGTGTCAATTGGATGTACCGTTTGTCCAGGGCAAGCCAAAACGCATCGAAATCGGTTTAAATCAGTTTAATTTAAAACTGATCGTTTTCTCCGTAACTCGCCCAGATGACCGAATTAGCCTCCGAAACATGTTCCATTGCGTTCGGAACGTAGGGTAAACCTTAGAAACGCCAGCCGGCACGCTTCGTTTGGAGTTCGAAAAATTTCGGATGAATAGTGTCGCGTATTTTTCTATAAAAGCCCCTCCATCAATTCATTTTTCACAAAAACCCAACCTGCTAGGGTTAGCCGCCACCATCAGTTTCAAAGGCCAGAAATTCATCTTCTTTTCCCTTTAATCACTTCCAATCAGTGAAGAATTAGAAGAATTGTTCAACTACAAAGTTGCAGCACTCGTCGAGAGCTTTCAATCCATACGGAGATGATGGGGTATGGCGCAGCGATGGAGGAGTTGGGGGGTCGTGTTTGGGGTCGGGCTGGGCACGTTTTCCCAGGCCATGGGTTGGCCGAGCTGGCCATGGTGGCAGGCATGGGTGGTGTTGTGTGGGGGCTTCGAAGTGGTGTCCTCTGATCATCATCAAAGTGGATGAAGCTTGTGCAAAATGAAACCCTAGGCGATGGATGATGGGTTCATCATGTACGTGTTTTACTGGAAGGAGTGCGTTTGGGAAGAAGGCAAAACATGTGGCCAGATCTGGTAGAGGCAAAATCAAGGGCACAAATCTGATGAGGTTTAAAATTTGAAAAGAAATTGTAATTTATTTATATTAAAACGTGTACAAACTTTAAAATAGCATAACTTCTTCATACGAGGTCCGTTTTGGACGAAACTTTTTGCGTTGTGATCGTAATGATGAGAGCTTCGAAATGAAACTGGTTTAGATGGATTTGGAGACGGTGGAAATTTGGGCTAAAGTTGGGCGTCGTCTAGTTTCAGTTCCAAACCGGAACGTCTCGACGACAACAGAAAATCAAAGTGAGTGTTTTATAACGCTCACAACGTACTGAAGATCTTTATGGTAGTTAAATTTGACATTATGAAGTGATATGAATTTATTTATCGTTATTTGATAAAAATTTAATTGTCATATAGATTGTCGTGTGAATTCACCGTTGAAAATTTAAATTGATAGTAAATTGAAATTAGGATTTAATTGAAATCAAATTTCCCGATATTGATAATTATGAAATTGCCGTGAATTGTATTGACTATTGGATGATTTATTTCGATGCATGCTATTGGTTGATATTTAAATGTTTGGATGTTTATTTGCTTATATATATCCTGTTATACATGCACATGACACTGTGATTGGTTTAAGTAATATATATTCATCCCTGACATATAAATGAAATAACTAACCACTTGGCCATAGGTTAGAGAATTATATACGGACACCGGGTTGGTTAAATTAAATGATTTTAAAAGTTGTTTTGAAATTATTTAAATGAATTGATTTAAGAATAAAATCCAATTTATGGAAATTGAATTATTTTGAATTGAAGCTCGAGATGTTGGAATTTAAACTTGGTAAATGAAATGGTTTAATTATTCGAAGTTTAGATTTTTAAGAAAAACTGAAATATGGCGTAAAGTTTCGAAAGTCGATTTGTTTTAAAAGATTGGACTTTTAATCGAACTCTGAATATTTCTAAGAAAATTTATATGAAATGATATTTCAAGTTTGAGTTTGGAAGTGAAAATTAATTTGAAATTGAGATTTAATTAATTTGGAATTAAATTGAAATTTAAATAAATTTGTGAATTGAACTAAATTGAAACTATTGAATTAAATTTGAAGATAAAATTGATTTGAATAGGATTTGAACTGAAATTGATTTGGAATGTAATACTTAAATGAATTCTTGAAATCCGAATATTAATCTAAGTTTATTAAATGGGAATTGTTCCAGAAATTAAGTAAACCACTTAATACGGATGTTTAATTTGAAGTATATTCTAATTTGAATACGAAATGGTTTTAAAGCGAATCTTATATTTTTATATAAATATATGAGCTGTTTTGAAATGTGAAATATTTAAAGTTTCGAAATATATTGGAAGTGAAATTGTTTATTTTGTGGTTCAAATATGTATTTGAAATTGATAATTTGAAATGGTTTATTGAGAAGCTGAATCGAGTTGAAATTGATGATTTAAAATTGGATTAAATTTTAAATTTTGGAATTCGAGTTTATGTTAATCGTTTTGTGAAAAGTAAGGCGAAAATGATTTTTGAAATGAAATCGTATATTTTGAGTAGATAGGATGATTTTGAAATTGAAATGAGATATTGAGGAGAAAATGATTTTGAAATGAAATCGTATACTTTGAGTAGATATGATGATTTTGAAAAGGCTTTTATTTTTGAAGCGAATATGATATTTTTGATAATCAATTATGAATTGATTTTGAAAATGTAAAAGAGCCATCGGTGTAATAATACGTAGTTATTAAAGAGACCGGGATCGGATATGGACATACTCTCTGTCGATACCGAAAACCACTTTAATAACTAGTATACGCGGAGTGTTGATCCAGAACGAAGTGGATGGTTTGATGAACGCGTTGATTGAAGAAAGAGAACGATATTGGATGACCCCTGACATGACTAAAACAGGAGCCGTGCCGGGCCATTGAGGTTCGCCACCTCTAGCGGACACACTTCTTCGTTACCATGTCTATTACTTTTGTGATTCGATTTGGGTGCACCCCTCGATTTTGGGAGTGTTGTTTCGTGGTGTTGGGATAGTAGCTGCTATGCCCAACATCAGTCCGGATCACGCAACTACTAGTATCCTAGTTGGTATTGCCTCATGTACCTTGTCATACTGATTATCCTATTTGCGACCACTACGATTTTTGTTTGTACCTTTAGTATATGGATTGCCCTCTGGTGACTTCCGGTTTTGGGGAAACTACGGTCTTGTATATGCTCTTGGGAATATAAACTGTGTTAAGGGTGGAATGGGCCATGGCTTAACGCTATTTTAATACTTTTACTTTAATGTAGACATATTATAATAGCGTATTGTACTACATAGTAGATAGTTTAACGGATCCTTGAGAGATGGAAAATCTCGTAACATCTCTTAAGTTATTGCACTCACGTTGACACTGGTCAGGAGATGTCAAACCCTGTAAACATCTCTGACGCCGTCACACTTATATTTTCTTATTCGATTTGACTTACATGAGATATTTTAGTCCTGACTCGAGTGTTTTGTCTTTTCATTACGCTCGGGACAGCCTGAGCATTTCAGATAAGGTTGAAGATCTATTTTGGAGGACGAAGACGGAGTTTGGTATTACATCATTTGTATTCTACTACCATATTATTTTTCCGCTGCATTATTGTATTATCTCTGATATGTATGTAACTCTGATTTATGATGTATAATAATAATCAAATTTATTTATTTAACAGCTTCATTAACTGTTATTTTATTATTATATCTTGTTCCTTCCGCTGCAAGATTCTGAGTTTGCTTCTGTTCTTTCTTTCCTTTTCTTATTTAACCCCAATAACCATCTGCCTTTTTGAACGGTTTGAGTTGGACATGTGCGGATTATTGTCGACTAGAACGGTCAAAAATGGGGGTCGTTACATTCGGGGATGAAATTCTTTTAAGGAGGGAAGTTTGTAATGACCTACAAATTTATCACTTTGATAAATTATATTTATTTTTAAGTAAAAAGTTGATAACGTAAATAATATTGTTCTGAGTGATAATATGTAATAGTAATCTTATTTTGTGTAGATAATTATAAAATATTTTCCTTGAAATTTAAATCGATAAAATGGATGAAAATTGCTTTAATCAATAACCAGCTGTATAATTGTAAAACATCATGCACGGAGCTGGATACATACTCTTATTTTTATAATTAAATAAGAATATGAAAAAAAATCAATTGATTTGTTTTTGAAAATATAACGTGTTTCTGACATAGTTAACAATGCCCTTATAAATGATAATTGATTTATTAAATTAAATTGAGATTTAATGATTTAACAGTTATTTTAATTATTCAAATAATTATTTTAAATGATGATAATTCATTTTTAATAGTTACAAAGTGATAATAAATCATTTATAATAGTTTTATAAAGATATATATTTCATTTGAAAATATAAGGAAAATTCAAAAACGCTTTGTTGGTACAATAGCGTTTTTTGTAAATAATTGTTAATATAAATTTCTATGGTTTTATAAATTAAATTTGATCATTTTAATTCATCTAAAATGATAAGAATTTTTTTTTTCAAATTGTTTACAAATATATGTACGTTAAAGTATAAGTGGAAATAGGATCGGGAATCGGTTCTCCGATCGACAATGATTTATCGAACGAAAGTTGTTCGGAGGCAATGCAACATTGTTTATATGTCATGTACACACACATATATATACAAAATCAAAGATATTTTAAGTCCTCCTTAAGCTTAAATAAGTCAACATTTGCCTACATGAGATGATGGATGTGATGTGCACATGGGGGAGGTGCTTTGGCCGTGCATTTTTAAGGGGAAGTGTGTTGGAGAAGCTTTGAAAAGGTGATGTATACATGTCTTCTTTTACACTCTTCTTTTTTCCTATAAATACCCTACCATCTTCTCTTCATTTTCATTCACCTTCTTCCTTCTTCTTAAGCTTCCTAAGAGCTTCTTTTATGGCTTCCATGCCTTAGAAAATAATAAGCGAAAGTTATGGCAAAATATTAGTAAAATATATACACATCGATCCACTTCAAAACGAAGCCAAATCACCTCCTTTCCACCATTCAAATTCACGACCACCAATTCCCAAAGTAAGGCCGAGCCTTTCCTCCTGTTAACGCTAAAAAGTGAACGCTAACACCCGGTGTGTGTAATAGATTCGTGAAAGCACCACCCGTTGATACGGGAATAGAATACAGGTTGAAAATAGCAGTAAAACAGTAAAGGAACAGCAGATTTATAGTGGTTCGGCCCATAATTGAGCCTACGTCCACTTTATAGTCTTTATTACTGAATCGGGTTACAAAACGATACAAAACACTTGTCAAATATAGTACAATTTGATCACACAACAATCTTGACTACTAGCTAAAACTTCGGTGACGAATCTTGCTAAATCCGTGTCGGATGAATGAAGTCCTTCACGAAGCTTGTTGTAGTGCCTTGAATGTTGGAAGATCTTCACTTGTCGGATGAGTTGAGAGTGCGGTAGAATCACGATGCTTTAGAAAATGAATGGCCAAAAGTCCTCCTCATGTTGGAGGTGGTGGTCTATTTATAGGAGCTGAATTCTGGACAGAAATATCTCCTAAGTCTTAAGTCGCGGCCGACTTATAGAAAGTCCTAGGTCGTAAGTCGGCGAGGAGATAGGGGTTTATATTAGTCCCCCCTGAATGTCCAGTACGAGCTAAAGTCATAAGTCGGCAGTGACTTAGCATACGTCGTAGGTCGGTAACGACTTAAGAGATGTATCTTGGGTAACATGGTTTCTTCTGAATGAGTTAGTATGAGTCGTACGCGACTTATAGAAGATCGTAGGCCTTAAGTTGGAGACTTCTTTATCTCGTAGACTCTTAAGTTGGAGCATCTCTTAAGTCGGTGCCTATCTTAACCCGGAGCACCCCTTAGGCGGTAAGTCGTGAACGACCTAAGGTAGGTCGTCTCCCTTCCTTTGCCTTTAGCTCGTCAAGCTGCTTAGGTAGTAATACTGCTAGGTCGCAATATCCCCTAAGTCGTTAGGTCGTGAAGCTTCTTTCCGGAGTTAGGTTGCGAGGTCCCTTAGGTCGCGGCATTCTTTAGGTCGTGAGCTTTTTTAGGTCGCAGCTCCTCTTAGGTCGCTCAGCATGCTAGGTCGCGAGGTTCTTTCAATAGTTAGGTTGCAAGCTACCTTCAATAGTTAGGTCGCAAGCTTTTTAGGTCGTTAGGTCGGGGACTCTCTTAGGTCGTTAGCTACCTTAAGTCGTTAAGTTCCTAAGGTCGTTAGCTACCTTAAGTCGTTAAGTTCCTTAGATCGCTAACTACCTTAGGTCGTTAAGTCCTTTAGGTTGCTTGCTACTATAAGTCGTTAGATCTCTTAGGTCGTTATGTTTCTTAGGTCGTGAAGAGTTGTTAGGTCGTATAGTTTTAGGTCGCCGAAAATAAAGAGGTTAACATTTGCCCCTCGAAGTACACGCCTATGCCATAGGTCGTGTGCTTCGACATACTCTTGCTAGATCGTGGACGACCTAAAACTTACGTGCCTATTCGCCTTCCACTCTCAACCCCATATAAACTGTTAAGTCGCCTTCTTCCTCCTTATCCTTCTGCTCTGATTTCCCGTTGCCATTGACAAATCTTTGAACTTCTAAGGGAGAATTCAACTTGTTTAATCGACGATTCATACTTTCTAATAAACTACGTAAGTGAGTTCGATCTCTATCCCACCATAATCGTCGCCCAATCATGAGTTCATGTTTTCTGACCCAAGTTCAATTCCATGAATTTGTGTTTCGTTTTTTGAATGATTGTCACAATCGACACGTTGACATGATTCGTGAATGCACGGTAATGTTCGTAATGAATCGGAGGGACTTGAAATCGATTTACTGGGCGATTCGGTGGTATGTAGAGATGAATGGGATTCAAGAAGAGGATGAACCGTTTTCTTTATACTAGCAGTATCGGGTTATTGGATTCAGTAGGATGTTGTTTGGAGAGGAAGCCAGCAACCTACCAGATCCGGACGACTTTAAAAGTTAGGTCGTAACGAGATTCTTGGCGACCTAAGCCTTGCGATCTAAAAACATCCACGACTTAAACGAAGCCGATCAACCCCTTTTGCGACCTAAGAGTTCTCGACCTATGCTAAGTCGTGTGCGACCTAGGACATGGAGAAAATTGCATTGCCTTGATCCATACAGTTGCATTGTGCGACCTAACTATGCCCCGACCTATGATAGGTCGCTGAACGACCTAGCACTTGAAACAACTTTGCACAGCCCTGAACGCTTTAATTTGAACAGCACGACTTAAAAATGCTTCGACCTATGTTAGGTCGTGAACGACCTAGGACTTGGAAATTTGAGCAGAATTTGACTGATTATTGAATTTGAATTGTTTTGGACTTTGTAGTACTTCTTTTGAGATTGCCTTAACTTTAATGCTAATAACCTGTTTAAAAGCAACATTTGAAGGAAAATGGGGCGAATATACTGCCATTGACTTCATATTTGAATATCCAGTTCCTTGTGTAGAATGGCGTCTCAACAAGAAGATACAAAACCTGCCAGAGAAACTTTTCCGATTGCCAACCCACTGATCGATCCTCCGGAAAGAACTCCGACCACTCTAAGCCACAAAGTTTTCAAACAACTATGTACCCAGTTTGGTATTGCCGGGTCAGATGCTATATTCCCTGGGGCGAACGATACTACTGACAGGCCACCTCTTGGTTTTGTCGCAGTGAATCGTCAGATGTGTCTAAGTGGAGCCATCCCACCTTTCAATGAATTTCTTCGAGAACTCTTTCTCCGACTAGCCATTTCTCCCTTCCAGCTACATCCCAACGGTTACACCGTCCTGATGGGATTGTGTGTTCTGTTTAGGAGGACGCTTGACCGTCTTCCGAGCTTTGATGAAATTTGTTACTTATGCACCTTTTCAAAGAATAAAGATCAACCTTCGATCGTGCTGGTAAGAAGTGCCAGAAACCGGAAATTGATTTTGGATTTGCCTGATAGTGCCCACGGCTTTCTAAATCAATTCTTCTATGTTCGATGTCCTCCGGGATTTTATGCAGTATGGAGAATCAGGAGTAAGATTGCCTTACTCTGTTCATCTTATAAGTTTTTCGAAACCCGAATTATCAAATGCTTATCTTCATTCTTTTCCTTTTTTCAGCACTTCCTCCCCGGCTTAGAAATCCCAGCCTCAAGTCAATCCTTGAAACTTTAAATGCTGTAGCGGCGGAAGAAAGAAGCGCCAAATTTTTGTTGAAAAATGAATTTTTGCACCAGCATGGACTTTTACACTCTTCCCGATCTACTCAGCCTTGTGAAGTCCCCAATTCTCCAGAAAAAACATCGGATGCCCCAGTTCATGCTGAAGAACTCGCACCTAAAGAACTTACCATTGAGACTTCATTGGTAAAGTGTTCTACTTCTACCGACATTGCAAGGCCATCTAGTAAGTTAGCACTTGCCCCAGTTGTTGAAGAGGAGGAAAATCTTCACATTTTTGAAAAGATGGTTGAGGTGGAAGTTGAAAAAGATAATTCTTCCGTGCCCCATGGCGATGATACCTTTCACAGTTTGAGCGACATCATGATAACCTCTCAGGAGCTCTTTAAAGATGATGTTTCTAAAGTGATCTCTCCTGTTATTGAAGCAACTTCTTCTTTGCGACAAACCACAACGCCTTCTACACAAGCCGTTGCCACTCCCACACCACAGAGTGGTTTGTAATCTGATGCGCGTAGCTTACACGCCACACACACTTAGGATTCTAAGCACTTGTATGCACTTAAATTCTCTACTTCGAAGATTTCTAAGACTTGCTTTTTCTTCAATTTCAGGTTCTACAATGGTGCGAAGTGGCTCGTACTACGACAACTTTCGGCGCTACGGAGGGCGCGATTTATACGATTATGGACATTCTCCCCCCCTCGTAGAGAATCTGATGAGGAGCGGGCAAGTAGGAAGGCTCAAGAGAAGCGTGCCTATGAAGAGCAGCAGAGAAGGAGGGACGATGACTCACATAAAAGAAAGTATCATGATGACAAAGGGAAGAAGCATGCTACCGATGACCCGAGTAAACGGGTTAAACTTGATGAAAAGGACGCGTCTGCAATTTCTGAGAAAACTGACGCTCCTATCTCTTCTAATATCCCGGCCGGCTCTCCTCCTTTAAAGAAAACCGACATTCAAGCAATCATCTCAAGGCCACAATATCAAGTTAAAGACGACCCTCCAACACTTCAGAGCCGATTTCCGAATTGGTGCCTAAAAGGAGTGCGCTTTGATCTAGATTTGGTTCCAATTGATAAACAAGCCATGCTCAGAAATCTAGACGCTGTTAAGCTTGACATTGAGAGGATGTCGCAATGGCAAAAACTTGTTGATGAACTCCAAAGAGTCAATCACATGAATCTTGAAAATATGCTGACTCTGGAGAACGGTAAAGCTGAATGGGATAAATGGTGCAAGCAGCATGATGCAGAAATGACAAGCACCGCGAACGACAATGCAAGGCTTGAATCTGAAGTCAAGCGACTTAAAGACGATCTTGCCACTTCCTCCGCTTAGCACACTCAGAAAGTGGAGGTCTTGCAGAAGCAAGTGCGGGATGCACACGCTGCACAAAGAGAGGCGGAAATGAAACTAGCAGCTGAGAAGCACATTACTGAGAATTACCGCACAGAAAATGCTGAGTTGCGAGGAACAATTATGTCCCAAAATGCGGAGATTGAGATGCTGAAAGCTAAGCTTCTTAAAGTTGAGAAGGAGCGTGACGACGCGGTTGCTGGACAAGTTGCGGCCGAAGAGTCTCACGAAGCCACTAAAGCTAGCATCGATTCTACTCTATTTGACTTTTATATGCACAACGTTCTGGGTCGCGGTAGTCTTTCGTTCTTGGGTCATAAATACGAGACTACACTGGCTGAAGTTTGGGAGGCCATTCTTGACATGTTTGCCAGCTATGCGGAGGCAGATCTTGTGGCACTTTACTTGGATGATGAAGCACGTGCCGCGCTTGCTAGAGGGAAAGAGCAGCTTGCTAGGGAACGCGCCGAAGTGGCAGGAGAAGAGCATTTGGAGAAAGCACCTTCAACCGATCCTGCTCATCTTCCGGCTCCGGTTGTCCCTAACATTGTCGGCTCTAGTTCTTATTCTTCACCTCCCGCGAAAGCCGAAATCAAGACCGCAACTGTCGAGCCTTCCACTTCCCAAGAGAAGACCCAAGATGACGCCGAAGCTGAAAATTTTGAAGTCGTCGCAAATAAACCAACTTCTCCAGGTAACTTCAAGTCTGACTATTCCATCGATTCAACCGATCTCGATGAATTTTGTTAACGGTAAAAAGTGAACGCTAACACCCGGTGTGTGTAATAAGATCGTGAAAGCACCACCCGTGTGACGGGAACAGAAATCAAGCAGGAAAATAGCAGAAATGCAGTAAAAGACAGCAATTTATAGTGGTTCGGCTTGAGATTTAGCCTACATCCACTTTGAATCTCTTTATTATTGAATTTGGTTAAAAATCGGTACAAATCTCTTCAGGAAACAGTACAATTCGATCACAAGAAACAATCTTGACTACTAGCTCAATCTTCGACGGTGAAACTCGATGAATCCATGTCGGATGTATGGAATTTCTCTCGAAGCTTGTTGTAGTGTCGCGAATGCTTGAAGGATACTTGATTACTGAATGAATGGAGAGTTCGACGGAGTAACAGCGCTGTAGAAATGATTTGCCAAAAGTCTTCTTCATGTTGGAAGTGGTGGCCTATTTATAGGAGCAGATTTCTGAGCTCTCGGTTTGGCCAAGTCATGAGTCGTGACCGACTCATGGTAAGTCGTGACTCGTATTTGACTTAAGATGTCTCGTGGGCGCCATATTTGGTCCATCTTGTGACTCAGTTGGAAGAGAAGTGCTAAGTCGTAGTCGACTCATCAGATCAAAGTAGCACAGGCAAGGGCCTTGGATTCCAGCTTGATAGCCCTTAAGTCGTAAACCTGATGAGTCGTAAGACCTCCTGAGTCGCAAGTCCTCATGAGTCGCAAGTCCTCATGAGTCGTAAGAGTAATGAGTCGTAAGACCTCATGAGTCGTCAGTTCTCATGAGTCGCAGGTCCTCATGAGTCGTAAGAGTGATGAGTTGTAAGACCTCCTGAGTTGTAAATCTGATGAGTCGTAAGCCTGATGAGTCGTAAGCTTGATGAGTCGTAAGCTTGATGAGTCGTAAGCTTGATGAGTCGTAAGACCTCTTGAGTCGTAAATCTCCATGAGTCGTTGAACCGCCTGGACCATGAGTCGTAGATGGTTTAACCCATTGAGTCGTGTAACTATCTTGAGTCTCGCCCGTTGGTCCCTTCACCATCTAGGTCGTTAGCTTCTTATCTCGCGAGATCATGAGTCGTGCGGGTCTTATCTCGTAAGGCTATGAGTCGAAGAAACTTAAGGGTTAACATTTGCCCCTCGAAGTACACGCCTAAGTCGTAGGTCGTGTGCTTCGACTCATCTTAACTCGTGTACGCCTCTTCGTGTTCTACTGCCCAACGGTATAAAATGCTTGAGTCGTTCCTTCTACCCATCACCTATCTCCTGAGTCGTATCCGCCATTAACATTCCTCCGAGCTTTCTCAAGGCGATTTCTTCCTTTTTTATCAATCAACCAACTTGATTCTCGATTCTTCATTGCGTAAGTGTTTCTGATCCATCCTCGACCTTTAATCATCATTGATTCGTGAATTCTCCTCCCTATACCTAATCTGTCCCCTCGTGCAATGCTTTGTCGCGAATTCCACTGTGCCGGTAGTTCGTGAGCCTGATTTTGCTCGATTTCGTCTTTAGATGAATGGGGCGATGGAGATATAGGGTTACTGTGCTTTAGGTTTCAATTGATTAGGTTGGTGAGGCTTTGGCAATCTGAACTTAGTTCTTTGGATGGCTCAATGGTGTCGTGGAATCAAGATGGGGATCGCAATTTGATGGAGAGGTTATCGGGTTTGGAGGGTAATGGGTTATAAGAAAAGTCAATGGGCTCACACGAATGAGTCGCTGGCATGGCCATGGTTTAGCAGTTTTGTACGACCCACGACTCAAGCCTCTTACGACATAGCTCTTGAGTCGTAGACGACTCAAGACTAGGATTGTATGCCGCTTTGGACTGGAGCTTTTTCTATTTTCACATGACTTAAGACTTGAAGTACGACTAACTTGCCTTGTAACCATTAAGTCGTAGACGAGTCAGAACATAAGTCGTGGACGAGTCAATACATAAGTCGTTGGCGACTCATGACTTAGGCTTTGAATGAACTTTGAACTGCTGCATTTTGAACTGCTGAATTACGAACTGCTGCATTTTCCCACAGATCACTCTAACTTGCAAACTAATAACCTGTCTAATACAATATCCACAAAGAAATTGGGACGAATATACTGTCACCGACTGCCCATATCAAATGACAGATTAGTTAATAACAGATAATCAACATAAATAGATTGTGTGTATGAAGTGCTTTAAATCAACAAGTTCAAGCAAAGTATTAAAACAACGTTGAAATAGTCAATTGAAAATGTCCGGTTTGCATTTAATACCGTACCTGAACTTTTAAATTAACAGGTCCTGAAATTTGATAATCGATTAGTTACCGACTAGTCTTTAATTCCAGTTTGTATTTATTTGTTATCTTTGTTAATTTTGCACAACACTTCACACTATTTAGGAAACGTGCACCTTCATATTTGAATATCCAGTTGCTTGTGTAGAATGGCTTCTCAACAAGGAGATGTAACAGTTCGGACCGGAGAGTCCATTCTCATTCCAGCTCCTTTAGTCAATCCCCCAGAGAGAGTCCCTTCCACTTTATTGTACAAAACTTTTCGGCAACTGTGTACTCAATTTGGCATTGCTGAGGATGACGCTATTCTTCCTGAAAAGAACAACACTGCTGATGTAGCACCTCTTGGCTTTGTGACGGTCAACCGACAAATGTGCTCGAGCGGAGCCATTCCTCCTTTCAACAATTTTCTTCAACATCTTCTCCGTCAATTGGCAATCGCTCCATTCCAATTACACCCCAATGGTTATGCTGTTCTAATGGGGCTATGCGTACTATTTGGTAGAACGCTTGACCGTCTTCCCAGTGTTGACAAAATCTGTTATCTATGCTCTTTCGTCAGAATCAAAGATCATCCTTCGATCATTGTTATAAGAAGTGCCAGGAATCGCAAATTGGTTGTCGGCCTCCCTAATACCGCTCATGGGTTTTTGACTCAGTATTTTTACGTTCGCTGTCCTCCTAGGTTTTACGCCGTATGGAGAGAAGGAAGTAAGAATGCCTATCCTTTCTTCTCCTTATTCTTTGAGTATTTTGCAGTCCGAATCACTAAGTGTTAACTTTGCTTTCTCATTTCAGCGCTCCTTTCTCCCTCTAGGGACCCTAGCCATAAGCAAACTCTGGGAAGACTCATGGTTGTCCCAGTTGAAGAACGGGATGCAAAATTTCTGTTGAAAGATGAGTTTCTTCACCAGTTTGGACTTTTACATCCTTCTAGATCAACTCAGATCCATGAAATCTCTAGCTCCGATGCGGAAACGTTAGCTGCTTCGGACTCTCAAGCAGAGACCTCGAATGCCCCAGCTTCTGTAGAAGAAATTGCATCAGAAGCACCCGTTGTTGAAGCTGCTTTGATAAAATGTTCTGCATCCACCGATATCGTAGGGTCAGTTGGCAAATCAGCACTTGCCCCAATTATTGAGGAAGAAGAAAATCCTCGAGTTTCCGAAAAATCAATTGATACGGAAGTTGAAAAGGAGAGGTCTGCTGAATACCGTGGTGACGACACCTTTGACGGTTTGAGCGATATCATGATAACTTCTCAAGAGCTTTTTGGGGATAATAATCCAAAAGCAACTTCTCCCGTTGTCGAGGCGACTTCCACCTTTAAACAAACCCAGACGCCTACTACACCAGTCGTCTCTGGTTTCACACTAAAGCGTGGTCTGTAGTTTGACGCATGTAGCTTGCACACCACACACACTTAGGATTTTTCAGCACTTATAAGCATTTATCCTCTTTCTCCTGGAAATTTCTAAACTTCACTCCTTTTCTACTTTCAGGTTCTCCAATGGGACGTACAGGTTCATATTATGACTCATTCAAGTACCGTGGAGGCCGCGACTCTTATGATTTTAGGAAGTACCTTGATACCCCAAAAGAAACAGATGAAGAGAGGGCTCGAAGGAAAGCCCAGGAGAAGCGGGATTACGATTAGCGGCAAAGAAGGAAAGATGCCGAGCGATATGACTCTTCGCATAGAAGTGACTACTCTCATAAGCGGAAATCTTACGATGATAAGGGAAAAACTCAGATTGCTGACGAACCGAGCAAGCGATCTAAACCGATTGACGCGTCTGAAATTTCTGAAAAGATTGACGCCCCCATTTCTTCCGATATTCTGGCCAGCTCTCCTCCTCTGAAGAAATCTGACATTCAGACTATCATTAACAGACCACAATATCAAGTCAAGGACGGCCCCCCAACACTTCAGAGCCGTTTTCCGAATTGGTGCCTAAAAGGGGTGCGCTTTGACTTGGACTTAGTTCCGATTGATAAGCAAGACATGCTTAGCAGTCTTGACGCAGTCAGGCTTAATATCGAGAGGATATCGCAGTGGCAGAAGCTTGTCGATGAACTCCAAAGGGTTAATCGTGCAAACCTTGAGGCGATGCTGACTATGGAAAACGACAAGGCGGAGTGGGACAAAATTTGCAAACAGCACAATGTCGAGATGGCAAGTATTGCTGATGGTTATGCAAAACTTGAGTCCGAGGTTAAAAAACTTAAGGAAGATCTTGCCTCTTCTTCTGTATCTCATACTCAAAAAGAGGAAGTCTTTCAAAAACAAGTGCGGGATGCACATGCTGCACAAAGAGATGTCGAAATGAAGCTTTCCGCTGAACAACATATTACTGAGAAATACCGCACAGAAAACGCCGATCTGCGGGAAAAAGTCACCTCCCAGAACGTAGAGATTGAGTTAATAAAGTCTGGACTTGCTAAAGCTGAGGCAGAGCGTGATGAGGCTACCGCTGGCCGGGTTGCTGCCGTTGCCGAAAAGGAAGCGGCTGAGCAATCACATGAGGCGACGAAAGCAGACATCAGCTCTACCTTATTCGACTTTTATTTACACAGCGTTCTGGGTCGTGGGAGCCTCTCTTTTCTTGGTCCCGATTATGAAATTACATTGGCTGAAGTGTGGGAAGTCGCAATGGATATGCTTGGCGGGGCCGGCTATGATGAGTTGGAACTTGAGGAGCGCTATCTCGATGATGAGGCTCGTGCCGCTCTTGTTAAGGGGAAGGAGCAACTTGCCAAAATACGAGCTGAGTCAACGGGAGAAGAGCCTCCAAAAGAAGAAGCTCCTTTAACTGCCCCCGTTCATACTTCCACTTCAGCCGACGTTAATATTATGGATTTCAGCTCTCATTCTTTACATCTAGCTAAAGTTGCCCAAGAAACTGCAACTACTCCTACTGAAGATGAGGCACTGGATGATATTGAAGCCGAGAAGTTTGAGGTTGATCTTGCAAAGCCAACTCCTCCAGGTAATTTTGGCGTCGTCTCGGGCCCAATGAACCAGTCATTTGACTTAGCCGAATTCGATGACCTTCTTACTTGTTACTTAAACTTTGGTGAACCGATGCCTTCTTTATTTTCGGGGGATGTTGATTTTAACTTCTTTTCTTCTACAGCGGAGGCACCAAGCACTGCACAAGCTTTCACTCCTTCAGTTGCCGTTCCTCCGTCTTCCCAAATTACTCCTCCTTCTGCTTCCCAACCGGGATCACAGGCAGAGAAAATCGAAGCTCTTCAAGGCTTGGATGATCCGGCTGCTTCACAGGAGCAGAAGGTGGAGGATCTTGAAGCAATTGAGAAGACCCCGGAGCGGTCTCTTGATGACAATACGAAGCTTTCAACATTGCTTGCTACTCCGGGGAGTGTGTCTTCTTCAAAGAGGAAGGGGAAGCGTGCCGTACGGAAGAAGAAGAATACTTCCGCTGAAGAGGAAGCAGTAGTTGATCTGGCCGTACCTCTTTCTCCTTCTGCCCCTACCCGTTCACAACGACTTCAAAAACTAATCATTAGGCCGGGAAAGGGCTCCAAAGGTGGTGAGAAGAAGGAATAATCAAGCTGGATTTTCTACTTATTATTTTTGCTCTTTGCATGTATTGACTGGGGATTGTGCGGGTACCGGTCTCCGCTTTTGCTTGTTTGAGATATCTGCACATGTAAAGAATTTTCATAGTACTAAATAAAACAATTATTTTACTTGTACAAACTCTTGTGTATGTGAGAATGCATTTGTTTTTTATTTTTAGTGTAGAACACACGATTCTTTTTACTTGTACAAACTTTTTGTTTGTGTTTAAGAATTCATTTATTCCACAGCTTTTTCGCGTGATATTGTTATGTGCTTGTGGTATGTTGCTTGAATACTGCTTTTTATTGTTGTAGCCGTATCATATGATATTGCCCCTATACCACAAGTGCCTTACAATATCTTTTGCTTTTAGCGAGAACTGTACTCTTATTTTCCATAGAATAACTATTCCGTCTTTGAGGGAATGATTATTCTACTTAAACGGAGCGTGTCTCATTTTCGGATAAGTTTTCACGCTTCAACCTTCGGAGATGTTTACTTCATGTTTTTGAGAAGTGAATTCTCCTACGCGGTAAAGCGAATCTCAGAAGAAGATATTACTTAGCACTTCGATTTCTGGGGAAGAGTTTTTTAAGATGAACAAGTAGGTCTTCCTTAAGAACCGAAGTGTGCCTCTAAGGAGGGCTTTATTTTGGTATTTTTGAGGAGTAGCATATGGACTCCGAAGAGCAGCATTATGCTTTGTGGAGTATTGTTGTGCCCCCGGAGAGGTCTTGTGCTTCTGAAGAAGTCTTGTTTTTGGTCTCCGAAGAGAAGCAATTTTTGTATTTCTACTTGGGTGAAGTGGGTCTCCGAAGAGAAGCATTTTGCACTTTTACCCTGGTGAAATGTGCCTCCGAAAAGGGCTTTTGCCTCCGAAGAGGGCTTTTGCCTCCGAAGAGGGCTTGTGCCTCCGAAGAGGGCTTGTGCCTCCGAAGAGGGCTTGTGATTGCCTAGAAGTTACTTTCTCATGGTCAGAGGGGTCTACGGGGCGAACGCAAGTTGCTTGATTGGATGTTTGCTTGCACAAACGATCGCAATTAACTAACATGGTGCCCCTTTGGTAGTCCCACCGATCTTTTTGATTGAGTAAAGCACTCCCATTTATTGGCGTGCCTCGTTAGAGGGCTTTGGTTGGTTGGTGTGCCACGTAGGTTGCGTCTCAGGGGCGAGTGGATCCACGGGACGGACCTACGCTATCTGATCGGATGCATCACGACCAGTTAGCGAGGGTCTTGTTCCTTCCGATTGGGAAGGCGTCCCTTGAGTGGATCTCCCGGCCTTCCTGTTGAGAGGCATACCTCCCTTTGTCTGCTTCTTTGTTTGCTTGGCAATTTTCTCTCATCATCTGCCCATTAGTGATCTCTTATCATCGTTTCCAAGCACATCTTTTTTCCTTTTGCGAGTAAATTGCTTCATCCGAAGGAGTGTACTTCACTGTTGAATGACTTCACGAGACAAACGCGAGTTATCTAGTTGGATGCCCGTTCATAACGACAATCTCAACTAGTGAACAAAGGTTTGTCCCAGTGAAGTCGCCAACTTTTTATGTGAAGTTTTCCTTGCATAGGATTTGAGTTTGGAATTTTTGTGCAATAGCTGATTTATAGAGGTCGCTTAGCTTTGTGATGAGCAAGCCTTGTTATAATGTCCTGCAATTTTGAATCGATATTTTAGCGATACATTCAAAGTATTTACATATCGAAATAAAACAGGCATTATGAAATAGTAAAGAACACAAGATTTATAGTGGTTCGGCCAAGAATCGGGCCTACGTCCACTTTATAGCTTTCATTCATTTACACTGATTTACAATGTTTCACAATACAACTGATACATTCATCATCATTTTACAATTTTGAGCAGAGCTCTTTTCAAGTAAAATCAGGGCGCAAATGGTTGCTGTTCCAGGCTCTTGGAATTGGATCTCCTTCAACAGTTATGAGTTTGAAAGTGCCATCAAGAAGTTTAGTGCCTATGACATATGGCCCTTCCCAGTTTGGCCCGAACACACCAGTTGCTGTCATGATCCTTTTCAAAACCAAGTCTCCGATTTCAAAGCTGCGTTGGCGAACTTTGGAGTTGAAATGCCTGGCTATTCTCTGCTGATGAGCTGAAACTCTGAGCCTAGCTTTCTCTCTTTTCTCATCAAGAAAATCAAGCGCTTCAAGTTGCAGTTTTTCATTTTCGGATTCATTGAAATGAACTCTTCTATGTGAAGGAACCTCTACTTCTACTGGAATCATTGCCTCAGATCCGTATGCCAGTGAAAATGGAGTGTGCCCAGTCGCAGTTTTGTAAGTAGTTCTGTACGCCCATAGTGCTAATGGAAGCTTATCAACCCAACCACCTTTTGCTTTTTCAAGTTGCTTTTTGATAGTTGACTTGATGATCTTGTTAACTGCTTCCACTTGCCCATTTGCCTGCGGATGAGCCACTGCTGAGAAGCTTTTTCGAATTCTGAACCGTTTGCAAAAATCCTGGAATTCTTCACTCTCAAATTGAGTGCCGTTGTCGGTGATTATCTTCTGTGGCACACCATATCTGCAAATGATATTCTTCGTTACAAAATTTATCATCTTTTTAGAAGTGATGGTGGCCAAAGGTTCAGCTTCGGCCCATTTGGTGAAATAATCAACGGCAACAATAGCATATTTAATTCCTGATTTAGCGATCGGTAAAGGTCCAATCAGGTCTATTCCCCAAATGGCAAATGGCCTTGGGCTGACCATCTGTGTGAATTCGGTGGAAGGCGCTCTTGGGATTTTTGCAAATCTTTGGCATTTGTCGCACTTCCTGGAGTAAGCTGCAGCATCTCGATTAACATCCGGCCAGAAATACCCATATCGGAGAATTTTCTTTGCGAGTGTTTGACCACCTGAATGATCTCCACATTCTCCTCCGTGTACCTCTGCTAAAATTGTCTTAGCTTCTCCCTTGGTTACACATCGAAGTAAAGGCATTGAGAATCCCCGCCTGTACAACCGACCATCCTGAATTACATATCTTGATGCTTTTCTTAACAGCTTTAGACGTTCTTTGGAGTTTTCTGGTAATGAACCATTGAGCAGATACTCTTTGATTGGAGTCATCCATGATTCATGCTCTGGATACGTAGCTATAATCCAATCAACATCCATTTCATCAATGCTTGGAGCCGATAGAACTTCCACAAGAACTAATCCCAGTAACTGAGCTTCCCCGGAACTAGAATACTTTGCTAAAGAATCTGCCTTCTTATTTTCCTCCCGAGGTATGTGGCTTATTGAATAGTGATCAAAATCATTGAGAAGTTCGAAAGTTTTAGTCAAATATGCAGGCAAATTCCCTCCTTTGGCTTGAAATTCTTTCTTCACCTGGCAAACAATAAGCTGAGAATCACTGAAAATCTGTATCACTTTGATATTTAATTCCTTGGCGATTCTCAATCCGGCAATAAGGGCTTCATATTCTGCCTCATTGTTTGTCGAAGGAAATTCTAGTCTCAATGCATAACATAGTGATCGTCCTTCGGGAGTTTCGAGCACAACTCCTGCCCCAGAACAATAATCATTTCTCGAGCCATCAACATACAACTTCCACTGTATCGGAATGCAGTCAGTTGTTTCTTCCTTACTGTCACCTTTGTCAGTGGATTCTGCAATGAAATCTGCTAAAGCTTGTCCGTTAATTGCTCTTCGGGGATGGTAAGTGATGTCATATTGGCTGAGTTCTATGTTCCACTTCAAGAGACGACCCGAAGTTTCAGGACGATACAGGACTTGCTTCAAAGGTTGATCAGTCCGGACCTTGATAGGATGAGATTGAAAATAGGGCCTCAACTTCCTGGAAGCGATTAGCAGACAATAAGCAAGTTTTTCTATCTTTGAATAATTCATCTCAGCCCCAGCGAACCGTTTGCTGATGTAGTAAACTGGAGGTTGTATTTTCATATCTTCTCGTACGAGTGCTGCACTTAAAGCATGGGATGAAATTGCCAAATAGATGAAGAGGTCTTCACCATCACTAGGCTTGGAGAGGACCGGAGGAGTTCTCATATGATGAATCAGTTGATCGAAAGCATTCTGACATTCAGGAGTCCATTCGAAAATTTTCTTTCCTTTCTTTAGAGCATCAAAGAAGGGAATGCATTTGTCTGTGGCCTTGGAAATGAAGCGACTAAGAGCGGCAACCTTTCCATTGAGACTTTGCAGTTCTTTCTTTGTTCTAGGGGCTTTAACTTCTCTTAGAGCTGTGATTTGAGCAGGATTGGCCTCGATGCCCCTAGCGCTCACGATGAAACCCAGGAATTTCCCAGACTCTACTCCGAATGAACATTTCAATGGATTGAGCTTCATTCCGTACTTCCGAAGAATTGAGAACATTTCTGCCAAGTGATCCATGTGGTCTACTGCTTTCTTTGACTTTACTAACATATCATCAACATAGACTTCCATCGTTTTGCCAATCTGAGGCTTGAACATAGCGTTGACAAGTCTTTGGTATGTTGCCCCTGCATTCTTTAACCCGAATGGCATGACTTTGTAACAGTAGAGTCCCACATCTATAATAAAGCTTGTGTCCTCCTGATCTGGTTCATTCATCATAATCTGATTGTATCCGGAATAGGCATCCATAAAAGATAACAACTCATGTCCAGCCGTCCCATCTACTAGTTGATCAATTCTAGGCAACGGGAAGCAGTCTTTGGTGCAAGCTTTGTTCAGATCTGAGAAATCAATGCATACTCTCCACTTTCCATTTGCCTTCTTAACTAGTACTGGATTTGAAACCCAATTTGGATAAATGGATTCTTTGATGAAATTATTCTCTAAGAGGCGATCTACCTCTTCCTTTAAAGCTACTGACCTTTCTGGACCTTGAGTTCTTCTTTTCTGTTTCACTGGTGTGAATTTCGGATCGACATTCAGAGTGTGAACAGCAATTGTTGGAGAGATTCCGCACATATTAGCATGACACCAAGCGAACACGTCCAGATTTGCTTTTAGAAATGATATCAGTGTATTTTGAACTGTTGTACTTAGTTGCGAACCCACATTAAGTACTTTATTTGGGTCTTTTGAGTCGACAGGTATTGGTACCGTAACTTCTGCAGGCACCACTCTATTTTCCTTTGCACTGGATTTTCTGGGGTCCATTTCTCGCCTTGCACCACTATGCTCACCAGTGCAGGGGCCACCTTGTATTTGCTATAAGGTTGGGTTTTTGATGCGGAGGGGAGCTGCCGCACCTTTACCCATCTCTCTCTTTCTGGCTTCTCGAAGCTCTATAAGATAACATTCACGTCCAGCATTTTGATCTCCCTTGATGACACCAACACCATTTTCTGTAGGAAACTTCATAGTTAGGCACCACGGGGCCAAAATGGCCTTGAATACAACTAGAGCTGGCCTGCCTAGGAAAGCATTGTAGGCAGAAAATCCATCAACAATCACAAAGGTTTGTTTTCGAGCTACCCTTTTCTGCCCCTCACCAAGTTCCACGAACAAATCGACAGTTCCGATTGGTTGCTGTGGTTCCCCAGTGAAACCAACGATCTTTTGTGATGAAGCCTGAACGTCGGTCATTGGGATCTTCATCTGGTCAAATGTTTTCTTGAAGAGTATATTGCAGGAAGCACCGCAATCAATGAGTACTCGTCTTACTATTGCTGGCCCAATTCCTGCAGAGATAACTAAGGGATCTATGGTGGGAGCTTCAATACCAATAGAATCCCTAGCCTTGAACAAAATATCATTATCTGAAATCTTTTGCTGTTTTAGGGGTGCAGCATTTTCTACAGCAAAAACATCTTCCTCTATCGGGATATACTTCAAAGCATGAGCATATCGTTCCATCTCACCCCAGCTTCTGCCTGCTGGGTGTGGGCCCCCTGAAATGACGTTGATAACGGGCCTCTCAGATTCTTGTGCCGCAGTACCTTTACTTGAGTCTGACGGCTGATTAGAGGGTTGTTGCCTCTGAGTAGACGAAGATGGATCACTTCTGTTTTTCTTGACATATTGTTGCAGCTTGTTTTCTCTCAACAATTCTTCAATTAAGCTCTTTAAGTGACGACAGTCATTGGTATCATGACCGGGTTGGTTATGAAAACGGCAGAACTTTCCATTTCTCATAGCGCCCTTTCTCGGTTTTATCTCAGCCGGTTTGGGATAGTCAACAGCATCTTTGGTGGCGAAGAAGATATTTTCCAGAGTGTCGGTCAATGGAGTGAAATCTGAGGGTTTGAAGAAGCGAGGTTTCTTTGTATCCTTTTGTTTCTTCCCCTCGTGATTTTCCCTTTTCTGACCTCCGGAATCTTTCTTTTCCGAAGCGGCAGTATTATTTTCCACCTTTGCTGCCACCACCTTCATTGATGCTGGAAGATTTTCCAAGCGTATGAATTCATCAGCTTTCTTGTAGAATTTCTCGAGAGAATTTGGCTCTTTCATCTTCAGCCATTTTCCAAATTCGCTCGATTTGTCGATAGCACGCATCAAATAGGTCAAGATCATCCGTGGCTCTGCGTTATCAACTTCTGCCAGAGCTATATTGAAACGGTTCAGGAATGATTTTATAGGTTCTCCCGGATTCTGTTCAAGACTGGATAATGACATTATGTCCCTTGCCTTTGAAGCGTATAGCCTGAATTGCTCTTTGAACTTTCTAGTCAGATCGGAAAACTGATCTACTGATCGGACAGGAAGTTTGGTGAACCAGAGGAGTGCCACTCCTTCCAAATATACTGGGAAATACCGGCACTTGATTTCATCAGTTGCTCTCGCACCGGTCATGTGCCAGTCATACTTATACAAGAATTGGTTTGGATCACTTGTTCCCCGATAAGCAGGAATGGTGGGGGGAACAAATTTTCTAGGAAATTCAGCCTTTAGAATCTTCTCGGTAAACGGAGTCTTGCTTGGCGCGAACCCCCATTCACTCTCATCTTCACCTCTCTGCATGCTCTCTTTCATTATTTGCTTGATCATGCCAGAAAGATATTCCTTATTGTTCAAAGATTTTGCGGAGTAGACTTCTTCCATTTTCTCAGATGTTTGCCCGGGCAGATTTTCGTGGAAAATTGGCGATGGTCTAGATCCTTCAGCTCGGAGGGGTGCCCCTTCAGCAGCACCTGATCCCCCCTGAGGAATATTCCTCCCTTTGGAGTTGCGAAGAGCATCAGCGGTGTTTTCTTCATTACCCGCTGGTCTTTGGTTGGCACCAAGCAGAGCATTCAGTTTTTCCATCATTAGATTGTTTTGAGTCTCAATCTGTTGGTATAGTCCGGATACAGCAGCGTCTAGCTCCTCTCGCGTCACCCCGACGCTTGGAGCTGCTTGACTTGGTGAAGAAGAGGTGGCGGTATCATCATGAACATTTTCAGATCTGACAACCTTTCGTTTCCTTCCAGGAGCCATTATGTCTGATAGACTTTTGGTTTTGTAGGAAATCTTTTCAACAAACTTGTGTGAAGCAATGATGGATGGTAGCCTGAGTTTAATTCTCAGTGAAAGCACCAAAATGTTAACGGTAAAAAGTGAACGCTAACACCCGGTGTGTGTAATAAGATCGTGAAAGCACCACCCGTGTGACGGGAACAGAAATCAAGCAGGAAAATAGCAGAAATGCAGTAAAAGACAGCAATTTATAGTGGTTCGGCTTGAGATTTAGCCTACATCCACTTTGAATCTCTTTATTATTGAATTTGGTTACAAATCGGTACAAATCTCTTCAGGAAACAGTACAATTCGATCACAAGAAACAATCTTGACTACTAGCTCAATCTTCGACAGTGAAACTCGATGAATCCATGTCGGATGTATGGAATTTCTCTCGAAGCTTGTTGTAGTGTCGCGAATGCTTGAAGGATCCTTGATTACTGAATGAATGGAGAGTTCGACGGAGTAACAGCGCTGTAGAAATGATTTGCCAAAAGTCTTCTTCATGTTGGAAGTGGTGGCCTATTTATAGGAGCAGATTTCTGAGCTCTCGGTTTGGCCAAGTCATGAGTCGTGACCGACTCATGGTAAGCCGTGACTCGTATTTGACTTAAGATGTCTCGTGGGCGCCATATTTGGTCCATCTTGTGACTCAGTTGGAAGAGAAGTGCTAAGTCGTAGTCGACTCATCAGATCAAAGTAGCACAGGCAAGGGCCTTGGATTCCAGCTTGATAGCCCTTAAGTCGTAAACCTGATGAGTCGTAAGACCTCCTGAGTCGCAAGTCCTCATGAGTCGCAAGTCCTCATGAGTCGTAAGAGTAATGAGTCGTAAGACCTCATGAGTCGTCAGTTCTCATGAGTCGCAGGTCCTCATGAGTCGTAAGAGTGATGAGTTGTAAGACCTCCTGAGTTGTAAATCTGATGAGTCGTATGCCTGATGAGTTGTAAGCTTGATGAGTCGTAAGCTTGATGAGTCGTAAGCTTGATGAGTTGTAAGACCTCTTGAGTCGTAAATCTGATGAGTCGTAAGCCTGATGAGTCGTAAGCTTGATGAGTCGTAAGCTTGATGAGTCGTAAGCTTGATGAGTCGTAAGACCTCTTGAGTCGTAAATCTGATGAGTCGTAAGCCTGATGAGTCGTAAGCTTGATGAGTCGTAAGCTTGATGAGTCGTAAGCTTGATGAGTCGTAAGACCTCTTGAGTCGTAAATCTCCATGAGTCGTTGAACCGCCTGGACCATGAGTCGTAGATGGTTTAACCCATTGAGTCGTGTAACTATCTTGAGTCTCGCCCGTTGGTCCCTTCACCATCTAGGTCGTTAGCTTCTTATCTCGCGAGATCATGAGTCGTGCGGGTCTTATCTCGTAAGGCTATGAGTCGAAGAAACTTAAGGGTTAACAAATTTCTTGCTTAATACTTAAGTTCTGATGATTTGATGTCTTCTCTTTTTTCGGAGAGTACTGATTTTAACTTTCTGTCTTTTGTAGCGGAAGCACCTGGCGCTGCGCACTCCTCTCCTCTTCCAGCTGTTCCTCCTCCAACTCTTCAAATTACTCCGGCTTCTCAGCCAGGGTCGCAGGAAGAGCAAATAGCAGCCCTTCAAGGCTTAGAGGATCCACCTGCTTCCCAAGAGCAAAAAACAGAAGATACGGAGGATAGTGAGAGGACTCCAGAGCTGTCGTTTGACGACGACACCAAGCTTTCCACTTTTCTCTCTCCGGGAAGTGAGTTCTCTTCGAAGAGGAAGGGGAAGTGTTCAATAAAGAAGAGGAAGAAAAGTGCTTCAATTGGAGAAGACAAAGCAGAGGAAGATCCGACTACTCCTTCTTCTCCAACTTGTTTACGCCGGATTCCAAAACTTAAAATTAAGCCGGGCAAGAGCTCCAAAGGCGGTGGGAAGAAGGAATGATTAAGTTGGATCTTCTACTTCTTGTTTTGCTTTTCGTATGTATTGACCGGAGATTGTGCGGGTACCGGTCCCCGCTTCTTTTTGAGATCTGCACAATGTAAAAAGTTTTCATAGTATTTGAATAAAATAGCACTTTTTTACTTGTACAAATTCTTGCGTATGTGAGAATGCATCTGTTTCTCATTCTTAGTGTAGAATAAACGATTCTTTTTACTTGTACAAACTTTTTGTCTGTGTTCGAGAATGCATTTATTCCACATCTACTTTTTCGTGATATTGCAATGAACTTGTGGTATGTTACTTGCATATTACTTTTATTAATGCAACTGAATTGCATAGTGTTGCCCCCATATCACAAGTGTATTGCAACATTTCTAACTTTTACGAGACTGATACTCTTATTTCAGAGAATAACTATTCCACTTTTAGGGGAAGAATCATTCTGCTTTTAATAGAGTATATCTCGTTTTTGGAGAAATTTTTACTTTTTCTTCCTTTCTAAAGAACACTTCAACTTTCGGGGATGATCACTTTTTATTTGTAAAAAAGTGGATTTTCCTACGCAGTGAAGTGAGCTCTTGAAGAAAGTTTTGATCTGTTTGTTAGACAATTATATTTTACTGTTGAATGGATCCACAGGACAGTCCTTGGCTGTTTTACTACACATTTGCTTGTACAAATAATCATAAGATTTCAACTGCGGACGTTAGTGGTTCCATCAGCAAAGTTTTTTGAATGTGCCTTGTCAAAAGGCTTTATTTGTCTTAGTGCTTCCGAAGAAGGCTTCGTGGTCTCCGGAGAGAAGCAATTTTGGTCTCCGTAGAGAAGCAAGTTTGGTCTCCGAAGAGAAGCGATTTTGGTCTCCGTAGAGAAGCAAGTTTGGATTTCATCTTTGGTGAAGTGGGCCTCCGAAGAGAGATTTTTGCACTTCAACTCCGGTGAAATGTGCCTCCGAAGAGGGCTTGTGCCTCTGAAGAGGGCTTTTTATCATTTCAGCTCTGGTGAAGTGGGCCTCCGAAGAGAGATTTTTGCACTTCAACTCCGGTGAAATGTGCCTCCGAAGAGGGCTTGTGCCTCCAAAGAGGGCTTTTTATCATTTCAGCTCTGGTGAAGTGGGCCTCCGAAGAGAGATTTTTGCACTTCAACTCCGGTGAAATGTGCCTCCGAAGAGGGCTTGTGCCTCCGAAGAGGGCTTTTTATCATTTCAGCTCTAGTGAAGTGGGCCTCCGAAGAGAGATTTTTGCACTTCAACTCCGGTGAAATGTGCCTCCGAAGAGGGCTTGTTGATTGCCTGGAAGTTACTTTCTCATGGTCGGACGGGTCCATGGGGCGGACGCAAGTTGCTTGATTGGATGTTCGTTTGTACAAACGATCGCAATCAACTAACAAGGTGCCCCTTCGGTGGTCCCACCGATCTTTTTGATTGAGGAAAGCACTCCCATTTATTGGCGTGCCTTGTTAGAGGGCTTTGGTTGGTTGGAATGCCAGGAAGGTTGCGTCTTAGGGGTGAGTGGATCCACGGGACGGACGCAAGCTGTCTGATCGGATGCATCACAACCAGTTAGCAAGGGTCATGTTCCTTCTGCTTGAGAAGGTGTCCCTTTAGTGGATCTACCGGCTTTCCTGTTGAGAGGCATACCTCCTATTGGCTGCTTCTGTGTTTGCCGGCTCATGTTTTTCCATCATCTGCCCTTCTGCGATCCTTTATCATTGTTTCCAAGCGTGTCTTCCTTTCTTTTGCAAGTAAATTGCTTTATCCGAAGAAGTAAACTTCACTATTGAGTGACTCCACAGGGTAAACGCAAGCTACTTGGTTGGATGTCTTTTTATATCAACGATCGCAACCAGTTAACAAGGGCTTGACACAGTGGGGTTGTCAACATTTTATGTGAAGTTCCTCTTGTATGGGATTTGAGTTTGGAATTTTTGTTGCTTGAAATTCGTTTATTGAGCGACTTATAGGGCTCGCTTAGCTTTGTGATGGGTGAGCTTTGCTTTAATGACCTGCAATATTAGATTGATATTTTAGCAATACATTTAGAGTATTTACACATCGAAATATAACAGGCATCTTATAATAGAGAAGACAGAATTCATAGTTTTTCATTATTGAATCACACTGATTTCTCAGCGGTTTACAATGCAAAAGTTACACATCCATTATTATTTTACAAATTTAAGCAACTCTATTAAGTAAAAATGGATGCGAGTGACTGTTGTTTCAGAATCTCCAGGCTGAATTTCCATTAGATTCACATCTTTGTACTCATATGCCAGAGAAAGTGGAAGATGCCCCAGCTGCAGTTTTGCGGGTAGTTAGTAGTCATCCCAACTTCTGCATGCCAGTTGTGGACCTCCTGTGACAACATTAATGACAAACTTTTCAGATTCCTGTGCTTCAGTACTGTTGTCTGAGCCGGATTGGTGAGTAGCAAGATGTTGCCCCTGAGTAGATGAGGTTGGATCGACTTTGCTTTTCTTCAGGTATTGTTGCAGCTTGTTCTCTTTCAATAGCTCCTCAATCAAATCCTTCAGATGGTGGCACTCGTTGGTGTCATGGCCAGGCTGATTATGGAACTTACAGAATCTTCCACTTTGCGTGGCATTTTTCCCTATCCTCAACTTTTGCGGTTTCGGGTATTCAACAGTATCCTTAGTTGCAAAGAAAATATTCTCTGGAGTATCTGACAAAGGAGTGTAACCTAAAGATTCAAAGTAACGAGCTTTCTTTGCGTTTTCCTGTTTCTGGTTTCCAGATTCTCTTTTATTGGAAGTAGCATTGTTATCAGTAACTTTGGAAACAACTACTTTCGATGTCATAGAAAGGCTTTCAAGGCGAATGAACTCGTCGGCCTTTTTATAAAACTTTTCAAGCGAGTTTGGTACTTTCATCTTTAGCCATATTCCAAATTCGCTCGATTTATCGATGGCTCGCATCAAATAAGTCAGGATCATACGTGGCTCTGCATTATCTACTTCTGCTAAAGCTATATTGAAACGGCTCAAGAAAGATTTAATTGATTCTCCGGGCGCTTGTTCAAGGTTAGTCAGTGACATTATATCCTTAGCTTTCGAAGCATACAATCTGAACTGTTCTTTGAACTTTCGCGTTAAGTCGGAGAATTGATCTACTGACCGAATTGGAAGCTTTGTAAACCAAAGTAAAGCCACACCTTCCAAGTACACCGGAAAGTATCGACACTTGATTTCATCTGATGCTCTTGCACCGGTCATATGCCAATCGTACTTGTATAGGAAATGATTAGGGTCACTCGTTCCCCTATAGGCTTGGATAGTAGGAGGTGCAAATTTCCTTGGAAATTCCGCTTTCAGGATCCTTTCAGTAAACGGAGTTCTGCTCGGCGCAAATCCCCAGTCACTCTCATTCTCTTACCTTTGCATGCTCTCTTTCATGATGCGACCAACCATTTCAGACAGGTACTCTTTATTGTTCAGAGACGTCTTCGGACAGGCATCAGTCCTTCTCTCGGAAGCTTGCCTGGGCACATGTTCGTGATAAGTTGGTTGCGGCATAGAACCTTCAGCTTGGAAAGGCGGCATTTCAGGAAAGGTTGTTTGATGGTTTTCTGGTTGACGATTTGCCCCAAGAAGAGCAGTTAATTTATCCATTACCAAAGCGTTTTGGGTTTCAATTCGTTGATATAATCCAGAAACTGCTTCATCTAATTCAGCCCTGGTGACTCCAACGGTAGGAGTTGTTTGATCTGCTGTTGGAGAAGCGGAGGTTCCTTCATGAGCATTTTCGGATCTGGTAGGCCTACCTCTTCTTCCAGGAGCCATTATCTCAGATCAACTTCTGTTTTAAGAGAGGTTCTTTCACAAGTTTTTGCGAAGCAACGGTGAAAATCTTCCTAAGTTCAATTCTCAGTGAAAGCACCAAAATGTTAACGCTAAAAAGTGAACGTTAACACCCGGTGTGTGTAATAGATTCGTGAAAGCACCACCCGTTGATACGGGAACAGAATACAGGTTGAAAATAGCAGTAAAACAGTAAAGGAACAGCAGATTTATAGTGGTTCGGCCCATAATTGAGCCTACGTCCACTTTATACTCTTTATTACTGAATCGGGTTACAAAACGATACAAAACACTTGTCAAATACAGTACAATTTGATCACACAACAATCTTGACTACTAGCTAAAACTTCGGTGACGAATCTTGCTAAATCCGTGTCGGATGAATGAAGTCCTTCACGAAGCTTGTTGTAGTGCCTTGAATGTTGGAAGATCTTCACTTGTCGGATGAGTTGAGAGTGCGGTAGAATCACGATGCTTTAGAAAATGAATGGCCAAAAGTCCTCCTCATGTTGGAGGTGGTGGTCTATTTATAGGAGCTGAATTCTGGACAGAAATATCTCCTAAGTCTTAAGTCGCGGCCGACTTATAGAAAGTCCTAGGTCGTAAGTCGGCGAGGAGATAGGGGTTTATATTAGTCCCCCCTGAATGTCCAGTACGAGCTAAAGTCATAAGTTGGCAGCGACTTAGCATACGTCGTAGGTCGGTAACGACTTAAGAGATGTATCTTGGGTAACATGGTTTCTTCTGAATGAGTTAGTATGAGTCGTACGCGACTTATAGAAGGTCGTAGGCCTTAAGTCGGAGACTTCTTTATCTCGTAGACTCTTAAGTTGGAGCATCTCTTAAGTCGGTGCCTACCTTAACCCGGAGCACCCCTTAGGTGGGTAAGTCGTGAACGACCTAAGGTAGGTCGTCTCCCTTCCTTTGCCTTTAGCTCGTCAAGCTGCTTAGGTAGTAATACTGCTAGGTCGCAATATCCCCTAAGTCATTAGGTCGTGAAGCTTTTTTCCGGAGTTAGGTTGCGAGGTCCCTTAGGTCGCGGCATTCTTTAGGTCGTGAGCTTTTTTAGGTCGCAGCTCCTCTTAGGTCGCTCAGCATGCTAGGTCGCGAGGTTCTTTCAATAGTTAGGTCGCAAGCTACCTTCAATAGTTAGGTCGCAAGCTCTTTAGGTCGTTAGGTCGGGGACTCTCTTAGGTCATTAGCTACCTTAAGTCGTTAAGTTCCTTAGGTCATTAGCTACCTTAAGTCGTTACGTTCCTTAGATCGCTAACTACCTTAGGTGGTTAAGTCCTTTAGGTTGCTTGCTTCTATAAGTCGTTAGATCTCTTAGGTCGTTATGTTTCTTAGGTCGTGAAGAGCTGTTAGGTCGTATAGTTTTAGGACGCTGAAAATAAAGAGGTTAACACCTCCCCTACACTCTTGGATGTGAGCCCCCTAGCTAAGGCCGATCCCTTCAAAGTCAATTGTGCTAGCGATCGTGAGAGTAGATTTCGAGATAGCGGAGCTATAGCCGTTTTTATATTAGCTCGAAGGGAAAATGATGGTAAGAACTCCCGAACTACTATATTATATTTTGAATAATGATATGATGTTTTTAAATTGATGTTTAATATGTTTTGATCATCAAGTTTGGTTGTTTTCATATGAATGTTGAATATATATGCAAGTCACGAATATACACATCGATAAGCACAAAGGAAATCACTTTCCTTGAATTAATGAAATGGTGTGTATGGAATTGTTAAACCTCTTAAAAATGGTTTAAAATTTATTTAAAATGTTTTATAAACATTAAAAAGTGTTTTGGTAAAGATTGAATGAGAATTGAAAATTTAGTTAAAAATAACCGCGTCGCGAAACGGTAGTTCACGATTTCGCGCTATAAAAGTCAAACAAGTGTGGAAGTTAGTATTTAGGTCGTAATTCTTCGTGGTAAAATTTTTTCAAACTATTATGTCCATAGTTTTCCAATGAAGAAAGAAAATTGAGATTTTGATAAGTAGATTTTGAAATGAGAGTAAAACTAGATTTTGAACAATATTGAATTTGCACTACGGAATCCAAAACTGAATTTCTTTACAAATGATGCTTTAAATTGTTTAAAAAATGTGTAATAAATCTTATAAATCTTTTAAAATGTTTTGAAAGTTATTTGAGTAATAAAAATGAATTTTCAAATAATAAAAAGTCGTTTTGATCAATATAGCTTAAAAAGCACTTTCTGCAGCACTTTTCCACGACACTTTTCTTTAACTTTTGAAATATAGTTTTAAGCTTAACAATTCATTTACAAATATTTGATAAAGATTTTTAAATGATTAATAAAGTGTTTTAAAGGAATTATGAAGTGATCAAAATGTTTTAATGGTTCAGAGTCTATCAAATAACTTGGCCGCCTTATGGGTGTCAATGAGATTATCTAGGCTCGAGTTTGGAAAACCAGTTTCTTGCTCTCCCTGGCTATCCAGACTAGCATGACGGAGGGGATAGTGAATTTGATTTACTCGAATTGAAATTTTCCAAAGCATTAAGTTTTCCAACATTAATACGATTTGGATTTTATGGAAATGATCTTCTTGTACTCGGTGTTAAAGCCCGAAGAATTCATGGAATTTAATAGGTGATTTTTCCGTTATTCCGGCCATAGTATTTGTTGAATACGGGGAATGATATTAGGTAGAATTAGATGATTTCTATAGATTCTGCTCACTTAATATTTACTGGTTTTTGGATTAACATCCTTGATAACTTAGTTTTTTACTAAACAAAATTTTAAGTTTTAAATTATGAAATCTTTGTTAAGATTTAAATGAAATGATTTTGGGAATATTTCCCTAGATATAAAAGAAATGATTTCGAATTAGTCCAAGATTAAAATGGGTTAAGTAATCAAAGATTTGATAAGCGAGGTTTAATAATTCTGTATAACCCGAGAGAATGTTTTAGAAATATATATCTCCAAAAGAGGTTTCGATAAAAACAACATAATCAACTAAAGAATGATTCCCTATTCATAGAATCTCTTTTTATCGATGATTGGTTCGAAGGAACCGGGGTCGGATCTGGGTAATTTCTATCCTAAAACCACTTTGAACCAATGTATGCATTAGAAAAAATGAAGACTTGATAAAGAAAATGAAGGAAGAAGACCAAGCATTTTTGGGGTGAAAGGACTGCTTGTTGATAATTCAGGTTAGCTCCCAAATACTAACATAGTGGTGGTCCTTTAATTTCTAAAATTCTTTGGGTTGCAAGGACTTCTCGCTACTAATCCTAGGGTTAATTCCTAACAGGATGTGGTAGGAGAGTGCCTTCCATTCAATCCTAGAACTTACTTGTATGGATGGATGTCTAACACTGCATTCTTGAGATTTCATTGTTGAATTGTATAATCGTACATCTATTTTGTGGTGGATAAGGCAACTTCTCTTAGCTTAACACCCTTCTCTGAGACGTATGAGCTCGGAGGTTGTATGTTTGTGGAAGTCAATAGGGATCGATAGAATGGCAGTGTGGCATTCAAAGGAAGAAGATGTGCAATGAGAAAGGTAATCACTACCTTAAGCCTCAAACCCAGAAATGGCCGAAACAGGATAGAGGCGGCATGCTACATGGTTCCTAACCGTTAGGGTATGATCATCCCCTTCTAGATATATTTCTTTCCACTATGATGTTCGGGATGTAAATTAATGTGGATGTATGCTATGAGGGCCCACAGATAAGTTGGTAATGATCGGGGTGATGACATATTCAGTACTATCTAGTGAGAAAGATATGCCGGTCTTGTGTTGGTAGAGGTGCGGATGTTCTGTTGACCTCGATACATGCCCCTAGAGATGTACTATCGAAAGGTAGTATCTTCACCTGGTCATTTGTGTGGAATCCATTCTCTGATAAGTGCCTGCCATTTTGTTTGTAGAGTCTAGTATGCTGTTATTTAATAATGGCAACAATTTCGACTAAGATTAATAAATTTACTTGCAAATGTTTTCAAAGATATGCCGTTAAAAGTAATATCAAGTATTCTGATGTAGAATGTTTTGGTTATCATATGGTAAAAACTCGTTCCGTATTTATGTGCGGCGTGGTCTTATGAGATACCCTTTTATTTTCAAAATGCATATTTTGAGTTCTCACACTAGTCCCTTGACTGACTGACTGACCCGCAGTTTATTTTCCTTTCCTTAAACTCTAGGCGCACTAATTTTCCACACGCAACTTAATAGTAAGGGTTAGTTTAGAAGAAAGTTGGATGGAGCTTGAAGCATGGAGATAGAAGTTTTTATTGATGATTTCTATATATTTACACCACATTCTTATACTATAATATTCCACAAAATATATATGGATAGGAAGTTATAACTGTCCATGTTTAACTCTGATATATTTATTTAATTTCCGTTGTAAAGATTATTTGTGAAATATCCTATGTGAGATTCTGTTCTCTCTTTATTTTTCTTTCTTACCCTTGAGAATCCACTTCTCTGGCAATTGGATTTATGGCACGTGAATACCAAGGATGTATTAGTGTCTGTAACGACCAGTAAATTTTTGACCTCGAAAATCAACATCAATACGCCCAGTGTATCGAATGCTGAATATCCAAGTGCCAGAAATACCAAGTCATTAGGGTTAAAGAAGAACGAGGTTGAAGAAGAAAAAAGAAAACAACATCAGAATCTCACACTCGCAGCGGAACAATATATAATAGATATCAACAGATCTTTATACAAAAGAACTATTACTGTTTTTATTCATTACATCATCAGAGTATAACACAATTCATAACACACAACTGGACAGTTATCATAACCTGTCCTTACAAAACTGAATACACAGCGGAATAAACATCAAATACAAGTGATACGTCTCGCCATCCAGCTCATCTCCTAAGCTCCACAGCATCCTATCATGTATTTGTAATACTCGGTCTGACCCGAGCATTATAATAAAATAACACCCGAGTCAGTCTAGAAAACCAGCGTGAGAAAACACACTCAATTGGATTATTAAAGTTTTCAAAATCCTTTGAAATCAAAAGCATCTCGTAAGACCGCGCCACAAATAAACATGTAAGGTTTTTACCTTACGATAGCCAAAACACTTTTTATCAAATTCATCTGATATTATAATAGTGTCCATAGAAAGTAAATAGAATCTAGCTGAAATGCTTGCATCTCACGTTTCAGCAATAGTTTGGCACAATCAAAACCGTACAGGCGCTTAGGGAGAATGGATTGCCAACTAATGAGTAGGCACTGGGGTACCACCTGTCACAGTACCTGGTCTAGATCAACGTACTGAGGACCACGCCCGATCCCCTGCAACACAAGGCTGGAACTACCCCTTACTGGATAATTCCAAGTAAGATCACCCCACGGTAGGGATCACCAACCGCCACTAAGCCGAAATAAAAAGGGACATCTGGATAGGGATGACCTCACCCTAATGGGCGCTACCCGCATAGCCTTGCTGCATAACCCCTGATTTTCAGTCATTCCCGGTTGATGAGGCTCGAGGCTAAGCATTACCTTTTTAGAAAGTTTCACTTAGAATGCCCATCGTCCACCTGACGATGTTCCGAAAGCATTCATCCATACAAGTCCGTCCCGGGTTCGAACGGAACCGAAAGCACTATTCCTACTACATCCATTTTGGAATCACCCGCAGGATAAGCAGCGATTAGCCCTTGCACTTCACTGCTCCATCTTCGACTCCAAACTCATTTTCCCCACGAAAACATACAAACCAGATCGATGTAGTTTTTGGAAAATAAATCCCGATCCCGGTCTCTTCGAAACGATCAGCGCATTGGCCAATATTGATAGTCGGTTATTTAACTATCACATAACATTCACAATCAACCTTCAATCAATAAATAATTTTCCAAATTATTTATTTACCTCACAAATATCTTCACAAGATATGTTTCCATATTCAACCCTTTTGAAAACAGTTTCAAACCATTTTCACTCACTGAATAAATTCCCCGAATATTTTCTATCTCCACTAAAATCACCAAGTACAAACACTTTAGATTTCTAAAATAATTTTAAATACTATATTATAAAATATACTTTAAACAAAACATTTAAATTAAAACTACTTTAATACTTTATTCAAAAATATATACCTTAAGAATATTTAAAATAAAGCTACTTAATAAAATATAAAACTAGATTTTTTTATCTTTTAAATCATAATACCAAGCCATCTTTAAATAATTACTACTAAAATAAATTTGAAAATACTTGCTTTAAAATTTAAACATTTAAGAATAATAAATTTTCTAAATCATATTTTAAAACAACCTTAAACTTTTAGCTTATACTTAAAAATTTTCTTTGAAAATGTTCTTGGATATTCAGGAAAATACACTTCTCTCACACATCTTTTAAAAATAAATCACTATTTACTTTTAAAACTAATTTACCCATTCCTTTAATAAATTCCCACCATGAATTTATTCTTCCAAATATCCACTAATATATTCACCTTTATAAACCCAGTTTATAATTTCCAAAATCTCACTTCTCTTTTAAATTCCAATTCCAAACACTTAAATCAATTTACAATTGATTTCCAATTTACTTCACTTTGAAATAAATCTCCTTACTTACTCCATTTATTTCAAAATCCATTAACATTCAGATTTTATTTCTTTATTATGATTTAAAATCTTTATACTGAAAATTTAAATTCCAGATTTCCCGAATTCCTTCTTTTTCCTTGTAATTAAATTTAAACCTTGAATTAAAATAAATCCTTTATTCTTTTAAATAATATCACTTAATTTTTAAAATTCATTAATCCTCTGTTTATTCAAATTCCCTCTTCCATACTCGGAATTTTATTTATTAGAATTTTAAAATCACTTTTATTCTTTTCCAACTCATTCTTAAATTTATTCCAATTCTCTATAATTATTTTACTTAAAAATTCACTCCTTTATTTTCTTTTCAAAAATCCAATCTATATATTATTGGTAACTTAGTATACCCAAATATATTCAATCAAACATAGCATCCATCATTCCCAATTACCAATGTAATCTATCACAGATCACCAAATATATCATATCACATAATATTAAAATAATCTAAATAAATTTGAGGAATCCAGTTGGATCCCTCCAAACTGTTTCCCTGCATCCACAGATGTTAGCATAATACCAATTCCACTTCGAGGTGGAATATCGCGGTATATGGGTTTGTATAATATCATCCGCTATTATGCAGCGCATAGGGTCTCATCCGCTATATAATGCGGGAAATCAATCACTGCAATATATATATATACTACTATATAATATATATCACATCCAATCAATTCAATCATTCAACCAATTATTTAAATTTATCCATTTAAATTTAAATAGCAATCCAGAAGAGTGAGATTAACTCACCTTTGATTTTAATATGCACTCCATTTCCATCTTGACTTGTGTTAACGCTAAAAAGTGAACGCTATCACCCGGTGTGTGTAGTAGAATTGTGAAAGCACCACCCGTGTGACGGGAACAAGATATAAGCAGTAAAATAGCGAAAAAGCGGTAAAAGACAACAGTTTATAGTGGTTCGGCTAGAGATCGAGCCTACGTCCACTTTGAATCTCTTTATTATTGAATCTGGTTACAAGACGATACAATACACTTGAGAAAACAATACAATTTGATCACAAAGAACACTCTCGACTACTAGCTCAAACTTCGATGATGAAACTTGATGAATCCATGTTGAATGTATGAAATTCCCCTCGTAGCTTGTCGTAGTGTCTTGAGTGTTTGAAGATCTTCGATTGTTGAGTGAGCAGAGATTTCTGCAAAGTATCGACGCTTTGAGAAATGAACAGCCAAAAAGTCTCCTTCATGTTGAAAGTGGTGGTCTATTTATAGAAGTTGAATTCTGGACAGAAAAATTGCCCCAAGTCTTAGGTCGTGTACGACCTAAGTTAGGTCGTAGGTCGCGAGCGACCTAAGCTAGATCGCAGTCCACTAATGACTTAAGAAGTAGGTTGATGAAGTGGTAAGTCGCGAACGACCTATGGTAGGTCGTCTCCCTTCCTTTGCCTTTAGCTCGTCAAGCTGCTTGGGTAGTAATATTGCTAGGTCGCAATATCCCGTAAGTCGTTAGGTCGTGAAGCTTCTTCCTGGAGTTAGGTCGGGAACTCTCTTAGATCGTTAAGTCGTTGAGAACTGGAGTCACTAGGTCGTTAACTCTTTCAGGTCGGTAAGCTTTAGGTCGTTAACTCCTTAGCTCGTTTGCCTCTTAAGTCGTAGGTCGTTGAGCTGCTTCAAGAGTTAGGTCGTGTAGTCCGTTAGGTCGTGACATCCCTTAGGTCGTGACATCCCTTAGGTCGTTAGGTTTCTTAGGTCGTGAGTTCCTTTAAGTCGTGAGTTCTCTTAGGTCGTGAGTTCTTTTAAGTCGTGAGTTCTCTTAAGTCGTGAGTTCTTTTAAATCGTGAGTTCTTTTAGGTCGTTAAGAGCTGTTAGGTCGCATAGTTTTAGGTCACCGAAAATAAAGGAGTTAACATTTGCCCCTCGAAATACACGCCTATGCCATAGGTCGTGTGCTTCCACTTACTGTTGCTAGATCGTGGGTGACCTAAAACTTGCGTGCCTATTCGTCTTCCTCTCTCAGCCCCATATAAACTGTTAAGTCGCCTTCTTCCTCCTTATCCTTCTGCTCTGATTTACCGTTGCCATTGACAAATCTTTGAACTTCCAAGGGAGAATTCAACTTGTTTAATCGACGATTCATCCTTTCTAACAAACTGCGTAAGTGAGTTCAATCTCTGTCCCTCCATAATCGCCGCCCAATCATGAGTTCATGTTTTTTCGACCCAAGTTCAATTCCATGCATTCGTGTTTCGTTTTTTGAATGATTATTACAATCGACTTTCGATCGTTGTTTGATATGTTGATATGATTTGTGAATGCACGGTAATGTTCGTAATGGATCGGAGGGGTTTGAAATCGATTTGCAGGGCGATCTGGTGGTATGTGAGATGAATCAAATTCAAGAAAAGAAGGATCTTTTTTCTTTGTAATGGCAGTATCGGGTTGTTGGATCCATTAAGAGATTGCGTGGAGGGGAAGTCGGCGACTTAACAGATTTGTACGACCTAAGAATTTTGTGCTGAGCTAAACATTCTTGCGACCTAAGAATCCCTGCGACTTAGATAAACTCGAACATTTCCGACCAATGCTAGGTCGAAAGCGACCTAAGACTTGAACCTTTGGACTCAACTGAACTTTGAACATGACGACTTAACAGTTGTACGACCTAATTTCTGCGACATAAGCTCTAAGTCGCAGCCGAGCTAGGACTTGACAAATTTAAATTGCCTTGACCTTTCCAGCTTGCACTGTACGACCTAAAAAGGGCTCCGACCTATGCTAGGTTGTGAGCGACCTAACACTTGAGAATTTGAGCAGAACATGACTGAACTTTGAATTTGAACTGTTTGGGACTTTGTTGTACTTCTTTTCAGATTGCCTTAACTTTAATGCTAATAACCTGTTTAAAAACAATATTTGCAGAAAAAATGGGATGAATATACTGCCATTGATTACCCACATCGAATGACAGATTAGTCGACAAAGAATAATTAACTTAAATGAGTTTTGTGAATGAAATGCTGCGAACTAACAAGTCTAAGTGAAGTATTAAAGCAAAATTGAAATGATCAACTAAAGCTGATTTATTTGCATCGACACAACACTGTACTCGGACTTAAGATATCAAGCCTTGAAACTTTATAATCAACGAATATCAATTAACTTGGTTTCAATTATATTTGCTTGTTATTGTATTAGTTTCACACAACACTTCACTCTTTTAGGAAACGTGCACCTTCATATTTAAATATCCAGTTGATTGTGTAGAATGACATCTAACCAAGAAGATTCAGGACCAGTCGAAGAAGCTTTCCCGATTGCCAATGCACTGATCGATCCTCCGGAGAGAACTCCGACCACTCTGAGCCACAAAATTTTTAGACAAATGTGCACCCAATTCGGTATTGCCGATTCAGACGCTATATTTCTTGGAGCAAGTGATACAGCTGACAGGCCACCTCTCGGTTTTGTCGCAGTGAATCGCCACATGTGTTTAAGCGGAGCTATTCCACCTTTCAATGAATTTCTCCGAGAACTCTTCCTTCGATTAGCTATCTCGCCTTTCCAGCTACACCCCAACGGTTACGCCGTTCTGATAGGGTTGTGTGTTCTGTTTAGGAGGATGCTTGATCGTCTTTCGAGCTTTGACAAAATTTTCTATCTATGTACATTTTCTAAGAATAAAGATCATCCTTCAATCGTGCTTGTAAGGGGTGCCAGAAATCGAAAATTGATTCTGGATTTGCCTGATAGCGCTCATGGGTTTCTAAACCAATTCTTCTTTGTTCGATGCCCTCCGGGATTCTACGCTGTTTGGAGAATTGGGAGTAAGATTGCCTTTCTCTTGTCATCTTATAAGTTTTTCGAAACCCGAATTATCAAATGCTTATCTTCATTCTTTTTCTTTTTCCAGCACTTCCTCTTCCGCTCAGAAATCCCAGCCTCAAATCAATCCTTGAAACTTTAAATGCTGTGGCGGCAGAAGAAAGAAGCGCCAAATTTTTGTTGAAAGATGAATTTTTGCACCAGTATGGGCTTTTACACTATTCTCGTTCCACCCAGCCTCATGAGATTCCTGATCTTCCAACAACAACGTCAGATGCCCCTGCTCCTGCAAAAGAACTTTCACTAAAAGAAACCACCGCTGAGACGTCACTAGTGAAGTGCTCTACTTCTACTGATGTTGCGGGGTCGTCTAGCAAGCTTGCACTTGCCCCGGTTGTTGAAGAAGAAGAAGAAGAAGGAAAAGAATCTCCCCGCCATTCCGGAGAGGCGGCCAATGTAGAGGCTGAAAGAAAAAACTCCGATGGGCATAATGGCGATGACATTTTTGAGGGGTTAAGTGACTTAATGGTAACATCTCATGAACTATTTAAAGACGATGGTTCAAAAACGATCTCTCCTGTTGTCGAGGCAACTTCTTCCTTGCGACAAACCACAACGCCTTCTACACAAGCTGTTGTCACTCCCACACCACAGAGTGGTTTGTAATCTGATGCGCGTAGCTTACACGCCACACACACTTAGGATGCTAAGCACTTATATGCACTTAAATTCTCTACTTCGAAGATTTCTAAGACTTGCTTTTTCTTCAATTTCAGGTTCTACAATGGGGCGAAGTGGCTCATACTACGACAACTTTCGGCGCTACGGAGGGCGCGATTCCTACGATTACGGACGCTATCTCCCTACTCGCAAAGAATCTGACGAAGAGCGAGCAATTAGAAAAGCTCAAGAGAGGCGAGCTTATGAAGAGCAGCAGAGAAGGAGGGACGATGATTCCCATAAAAGAAAATATCATGATGATAGAGGAAAGTGTCATGCTGCTGCAGACCCGAGTAAGCGGGTTAGACTTGATGAAAAAGACGCGCCTGCAATTTCTAAAAAAACTGACGCTCTTATCTCTTCCGATATCCCGTCCGGCTCTCCTCCTTTAAAGAAATCCGATATTCAAGCAATCATCACAAGGCCCCAGTATCAAGTTAAAGACGGCCCTCCAACACTTCAGAGCCGATTTCTGAATTGGTGCCTAAAAGGAGTGCGCTTTGATCTAGATTTGGTCCCAATTGATAAACAAGCCATGCTTAGAAATCTAGACGCTGTCAAACTTGACATTGAGAGGATGTCGCAATGGCAAAAACTTGTTGATGAACTCCAAAGAGTCAATCACATGAATCTTGAAAACATGCTGACTTTGGAGAATGATAAAGCTGAATGGGATAAATGGTGCAAGCAGCACGATGCAGAAATGACAAGCATCGCGGATGACAACGCAAGGCTTGAATCTGAAGTCAAGCGACTTAAAGAAGATCTTGCCATTTCCTCTACTTCGCATACCCAGAAAGAGGAAGTCTTGCAGAAGCAAGTGCGGGACGCACACGCTGCACAAAGAGAGGCGGAAATGAAGCTAGCAGCTGAGCAGCACATTATTGAGAAATACCGCAAAGAAAATGCTGAGCTGCGGGGAACAACTATGTCCCAAAATGTGGAGATTAAGATGTTAAAAGCTAAGATTCTTAAAGTTTAGAAGGAGCGTGATGACGCGGTTGCTGGACAGGTTGAGGCCAAAGAGTCCCACGAAGCTACCAAAGCAAGCATCGATTCCACTCTATTCGACTTTTACATTCACAATGTCTTGGGGCACGGAAGTCTAGCGTTCTTTGGGCCAAAATATGAGATTACTCTAGCCGAAGTATGGGAGGCTGCGATTGATATGCTTGGGGGAGCCGGCTATAATGAGACGGCGCTTGAGGAAATTTATGTTGATGATGATGCTCGCGCCGCTCTTGCTAGAGGAAAAGAGCAGCTTGCTGAAGCTAGAGCTGGAACGGTGGCAGAAGAACACTTAGAAAAGAACACGTCTTTAACTGCCCCTGTCCACACTTCAATTTTGACTGATGTTGATATCATTGGTTCCAGCTCTCACTCTCCTCTCCCTGCAAAAGATGCTGAAGCCAAGCCTGCCACCACTGAGTCTCCCCTTATACAAATCGAAGAGAAAAGCCAAGAAGATACTGAGGCTGATAAATTTGAAATTGACTTGTCAAAACCAACTTCTTCAGGTAACTTCGATTCAGATCTGGCTCAAGTGGATTATTCATTCGATTCAATTGATTTGGATGAATTTCTCACTTATTACTAAAGTCCTGGTGATCCGATAACTTCTCTTTTTTCGGAGAATACTGATTTTGACTTCTTTTCTTCTATAGCGGAAGCACCGATCGCTGCACACACTTCCCCTCTTCCAGCTGTTCCTCCTCCATCTCTCCAAGTCACTCCTGCTTCTCAGCCGGGATCGCAGGAAGAGCAAATAGAAGCCCATCAAGGCTTGTAGGATCCACCCGCTTCGCAAGAGCAGAAGGCGGAAGAACTTGAGGACAGCGAGAAGACCCCGGAGCAGTCTCTCGATGATAATACAAAACTTTCCAAGCTGCTGTCTCCGGGGAGCGAATCTTCTTTAAAGAGGAAAGGAAAACGTGCATTAAAGAAGAAGAAGAGAAGTGCTTCAGTTGGGGAAGACAAAATAGAAGAAGACCCAGCCACTCCTCCTTCTCCATCCTGCCCGCGCCGGATTCCGAAATTAAAGATCAAGCCAGGCAAAGGCTCCAAAGGTAGCGGGAAGAAGGAATGACTGGATTTTCTGCTTATTATTTTGCTTTTTTGCACGCATCGACCGGAGATTGTGCGGGTACCGGTCCCAGCTTCTTTTTGTGATCTGCACAATGTAAAAAGTTTTCATGGTATTGAATAAAATAGCTATTTTACTTGTACAGATTCCTGTGTATATAAGAATACATCTGTTTCTTATTTTTAGTGTGGAATAAACAATTCTTTTTACTTGTACAAACTTTCATCTGTGTTTGAGAATGCATTTATTCCACATCTTTTTCACGTGATATTGCAATGAACATGTGGTATGTTGCTTGTATATTACTTCTATTAATGTAACTGAATTGTATAATGTTGCCCCCATACCACAAGTGTATTGCAATATTTCTTGCTTTAACAAGACCGATAATCTTATTTTAGAGAATAACTATTCCACTTTTAAGGGAAGAATCATTCTGCTTTTAATAGAGTGTATCTCGTTTTTTAGAGAAATTTTTACTTTCTCTTTCTTTTTGAAGAACGCTTCCACTTTTGGAGATGGTCACTGTTATTTGTTTAAAAGGTGAATTTTCCTATGCGGTGAAATGAGCTCTTGAAGAATGTTTTGATCTGTTTATCAGACAATTATATTTTATTGTTGAATGGATCCACAGGACAGTCATTGGTTGTTCTACTGCATATTTGTTTGTACAAATAATCATAAGTATCCAGCTGCAGCCGTTAGTGGTTCCATTAACGAAGTTTTTTGGATGTGCCTTGCTAAAGGGCTTTGACTTGGCACTTCAAGCTTAGTGAAGCGTGCCTCCGAAGAGGAGCTTTTTGGTCTTCGAAGAGAAGCAATTTTGTGCATTTCAATTCTGGTGAAATGTGCCTTCGAAAAGGTCTTCGTGCCTCCGAAGCGATTTATGCCTACGAAGAGGTCTTGTGTTTGTGCCTCTGAAGAGGGCTTGTGCTTCCGAAGCAATTTCTTGCCTACGAAGAAGTCTTTGTTTTTGTGCCTTTGAAGAGGGCTTGTGCTTCCGAAGCAATTTCTTGCCTACGAAGAAGTCTTTGTGTTTGTGCCTCTGAAGTGGGCTTGTGCTTCCAAAGCAATTTCTTGCCTACGAAGAAGTCTTTGTGTTTGTGCCTCTGAAGAGGGCTTGTGCTTCCGAAGCAATTTCTTGCCTACGAAGAAGTCTTTGTTTTTGTGCCTCTGAAGTGGGCTTGTGCTTCCGAAGCAATTTCTTGCCTACGAAGAAGTCTTTGTGTTTGTGCCTCTGAAGAGGGCTTGTGCTTCCGAAGCAATTTCTTGCCTACGAAGAAGTCTTTGTTTTTGTGCCTTTGAAGAGGGCTTGTGCTTCCGAAGCAATTTCTTGCCTACGAAGAAGTCTTTATTTTTGTGCCTCTGAAGAGGGCTTGTGCTTCCGAAGCAATTTCTTGCCTACGAAGAAGTCTTTGTGTTTGTGCCTCTGAAGAGGGCTTGTGCTTCCGAAGCAATTTCTTGCCTACGGAGAAGTCTTTGTGTTTGTGCCTCTGAAGAGGGCTTGTGCTTCCGAAGCAATTTCTTGCCTACGGAGAAGTCTTTGTGTTTGACCCTCTGAAGAGGGCTTGTGCTTCCGAAGCAATTTCTTGCCTACGGAGAAGTCTTTGTGTTTGACCCTCTGAAGAGGGCTTGTGCTTCCGAAGCAATTTCTTGCCTACGAAAAAGTCTTTGTGTTTGTGCCTCTGAAGAGGGCTTGTGCTTCCGAAGCAATTTCTTGCCTACGAAGAAGTCTTTGTGTTTGTGCCTCTGAAGAGGGCTTGTGCTTCCGAAGCAATTTCTTGCCTACGAAGAAGTCTTTGTGTTTGTGCCTCTGAAGAGGGCTTGTGCTTCCGAAGCAATTTCTTGCCTACGAAGAAGTCTTTGTGTTTGTGCCTCTGAAGAGGGCTTGTGCTTCCGAAGCAATTTCTTGCTTACGAAGAAGTCTTTGTGTTTGTGCCTCTGAAGAGGGCTTGTGCTTCCGAAGCAATTTCTTGCCTACGGAGAAGTCTTTGTGTTTGTGCCTCTGAAGAGGGCTTTGCTACTTGGGTTCTTTCACCATTTGCCTCTTAGCGATTCCTCGTTACCACTTCAAGTACATGTCTAGTTCTTTTGCTAGATGTTTGACATTTTGAACTTTTTATGGCTTATCATTCGAGTGATTTGTAGGAAGCGCTTGGCTTCGTGATATGTTGAATAGGTAAGCTTTGCTTTGATAGCCTACAATGTTAAATCGACATTTCAGCAATATTTTAAAGATACTTGCACATCGAAAATGAGACGGGCATTTTATAGCATTAGAGAACACAAGATTTTAAGTTTTTTATCATTGGATTTCACCGATTTCTCAACGGTTTACAATACAAAAGTTATACATCCATAATCCTTTTACAAATTTCAGCAATGCTATTAAGTAAAAAATGGATGCAGGTCATTGTTGTTCCAGGATCTCCAGATTAAATTCCCATTTCTACTGCATTTGTAGTTTCGGATTCATATGCAAGCGAGAATGAAAGACGCCCCAGCTGCAGCTTTGCGGGTAGCTAACAGTTATCCCAACTTCTGCCTGCTGGGTGTGGACCCCCTGTGACAACATTAATGACCAGCATTTCAGATTCTTGAACTGTAGTGTTGTTGCGGGAGCCAGATTGATTAGCAGGTTGCTATTGCCCCTGAGTGGATGAGGATGGGTCGACTCTATTTTTCTTTACATATTGTTGCAGTTTACCCTGTTTTAGCAAATCTTCAATCACACTCTTTAACTGGCGACATTGGTTAGTGCCATGGCCAGGTTGATTGTGAAATCGACATAATTTCCCATTATTTGCAGCTCTTCCTCTCATTTCAGGTGGCTTAGGATACTTGACGGCATCTTTCGTCGCGAAAAAGATATTTCCCGGTGTGTCAGTTAAAGGAGTAAAATCTGGAGGATTGAAGCGGCGGGATTTCTTTTCATTCCCCAGGTTCTTTCCTCCGTCATTCCCCCTTTTCTGATTCCCGGATTCTCTTTTGTTAGATGCAACCTCGTTATTGTTGACTTCAGCAGCAACCACCTTTGCTGGTGCGGCAAGGCTCTCTAAGCGCATGAATTCGTCGGCCTTTTTATAGAACTTCTCAAGTGAATTCGGTTCTTTCATTTTTAACCATCTACCGAACTCACTTGATTTGTCGACGGCCCGCATTAAATAGGTCAAGATCATACGGGGCTCTGCATTATCTACCTCGGCTAGGGCAATATTGAAACGACTCAAGAAAGATTTGATTGATTCTCCGGGAGCTTGTTCGAGACTAGACAGCGACATTATATCCTTAGCTTTCAAACTATACAATCTGAACTGATCTTTGAACTTTCGTGTCAAATCAGAAAATTGATCTATGGACCGTATTGGTAGCTTCGTGAACCAAAGTAGAGCCACTCCCTCCAAGTACACTGGAAAGTATCGGCACTTAATCTCGTCCGATGCTCTTGCACCGGTCATATGCCAGTCGTAATTGTATAGGAAATGATTAGGGTCAGTCGTTCCATTATAGGCCGGGACTGTCGGAGGTGTGAATTTCCTTGGAAATTCGGCCTTCAGGATTCTTTCGGTAAACGGAGTTTTACTTGGTGCAAATCCCCAGTCATTCTCATTTTCTTCCCTCTGCATACTCTCTTTCATGATTCGGCCAACCATCTCGGATAGGTACTCTTTATTGTTTAGAGACATCGCTGGGCAAGCATCTGAAGTCTGCTGCGGCCTAGAACCTTCAGCTTGGAAAGGTGGCATTTCGGCAAAGGTTGTTTCATGGTTTTCTGGCTGACGATTTTCCCCAAGTAGAGCACTCAATTTATCCAGCATCAAAGTATTTTGAGTTTCAATTTGTTGGTATAATCCTGAAACTACGTCATCTAATTCAGCCCTTGTGATTCCAATGGTAGGACCCGGCTGGTCTGCAGTTGGGGAAGCGGAGGTCCCTTCATGAGCATTCCCAGATCTGGCAGGTCTACCTCTTTTTCCAGGAGCCATTATTTCTGGGAAACAATGGTGAATGATCGCCTGAGTTCAACTCTCAGTGAAAGCACCAAAATGTTAACGCTAAAAAGTGAACGCTAACACCAGGTGTGTGTAGTAGAATTGTGAAAGCACCACCCGTGTGACGGGAACAAGATATAAGCAGTAAAATAGCGAAAAAGCGGTAAAAGACAGCAGTTTATAGTGGTTCGGCTAGAGATCGAGCCTACGTCCACTTTGAATCTCTTTATTATTGAATCTGGTTACAAGACGATACAATACACTTGAGAAAACAATACAATTTGATCATAAAGAACACTCTCGACTACTAGCTCAAACTTCGATGATGAAACTTGATGAATCCGTGTTGAATGTATGAAATTCCCCTCGTAGCTTGTTGTAGTGTCTTGAGTGTTTGAAGATCTTCGATTGTTGAGTGAGCAGAGATTTCTGCAGAGTATCGACGCTTTGAGAAATGAACAGCCAAAAAGTCTCCTTCATGTTGAAAGTGGTGGTCTATTTATAGAAGTTGAATTCTGGACAGAAAAATTGCCCCAAGTCTTAGGTCGTGTATGACCTAAGTTAGGTCGTAGGTCGCGAGAGACCTAAGCTAGATCGCAGTCCACTAATGACTTAAGAAGTAGGTTGATGAAGTGGTAAGTCGCGAACGACCTATGGTAGGTCGTCTCCCTTCCTTTGCCTTTAGCTCGTCAAGCTGCTTAGGTAGTAATATTGCTAGGTCGCAATATCCCGTAAGTCGTTAGGTCATGAAGCTTCTTCCTGGAGTTAGGTCGGGAACTCTCTTAGATCGTTAAGTCGTTGAGAACTGGAGTCACTAGGTCGTTAACTCTTTCAGGTCGGTAAGCTTTAGGTCGTTAGCTCGTTTGCCTCTTAAGTTGTAGGTCGTTGAGCTGCTTCAAGAGTTAGGTCGTGCAGTCCGTTAGGTCGTGACATCCCTTAGGTCGTGACATCCCTTAGGTCGTTAGGTTTCTTAGGTCGTGAGTTCCTTTAAGTCGTGAGTTCTCTTAGGTCGTGAGTTCTTTTAAGTCGTGAGTTCTCTTAAGTCGTGAGTTCTTTTAAGTCGTGAGTTCTTTTAGGTCGTTAAGAGCTGTTAGGTCGCATAGTTTTAGGTCGCCAAAAATAAAGGAGTTAACAACTTGTTCTTCATGATTATTGACCTTACTGCCCGAACCCGTCTCCTTAACACACTCGGACAACAGCAGCCAGATTTGCACTTGAACTTGCAACCCAAACATCCACCAATCACCGCACTGGATCCACATCAACTACATCCCCCTTGACATCCCCGTGCATCAATCACCAAGTCACCATTGCGACGCCATCGAAGAATGACTTCGATGATTCCCTGAGTCGTACCTCCCATCGCCATCACGACTTTGCCATGGACTCCAAATGAAGCTCCACACGAACCCACTCGAATGCGAGTAGCACGCGAACGCGACCTAAACCCTATGCTGCAACAAACCTTCCCCATATGACGTCGTCGCCCAGATAATCGCGCCTCCGCCCTCGTGATTCGATTTCTTGGCCGCCATGAATTCTTGTTTTGGTCGATTGGAATTAGAATGGGAAAGAAAAATAATAGCTTTGCCTGATTTTAAACTAGTTCGAACGAACTTCCGTTAGTTCGTTTTTTATATATATTTGTTTCCCCAAAATTGATTTCGAATGAGGGAAAAGAAGTGCGGCATTTTCTTAAACGAACAATCGTTTGTTTATTATTAATAATTCTTTGTATATCGATTTTGAGAAGAACCCTTAGGCTTGATGTAAATAACAAGTGCACGGCGTATTGAGGAAGAGAAGGCTTTTAATTTAAAATTTATTTATTTACTTTATGTCAAAACCGAAACATCTCGTTTGCAAGAGAGTGATGGATGTGATTTATGCATGCTCAAATAAGCTAGGTCATATACAAGCTGCAGAAGGTAAGACAGGCTTTGACCAGTCAACAATTACATATACATTTAAATTTAAACCGTCTCGAAATCGTAGCTTGAAATTTTGACATCCTATCGAGGCATGCCGCTAGGCGCTTATAAGGTTATACCCTTATTTCGAACGCAATGGAAAAGATTTCGAGTCCTAATTCGATCGTATGGAGAAGATAGCTTTTGGATCCAGTTATTATACTGAATTTTGATATAGATTTCAACGCGTTTATATATCGTACGATCATACGACAATTCCAATCACTACGAAAATTGAAATCCGATAATAATACACTATTACAGATCCAATGAAACTAGTTTCGTCGAATTCAGAGACTGTGACTCGGAAGGCTATTTTTAAATATTGATTTAAACAATAAAATTTCAAAACTAAACAAACGCTTTTTAAATTTGATTTTAACAGTTCTATTATCTTTAATATTATCAATATAGATTTTACAAGCCTTCAAATTATTTTTAACAAGCGTAAAACTCCAGATTCAATAATTTACCCAATTTTTTTAATTGTTTAATTCAAAAATTAATTATCCAATAAATAGTGATATTTTAAATTCAAGCTAAAATTCACTTTTGAATATTTAAAATCAATTAAATATTCCCATTTCAAATATCCAAAATACCGGGTTGTCACATTCCTCCCCCCTTAAAAGAATTTCGTCCTCAAAATTGCTAGTTAAGAGGAATGGTCCATAGCCCGTTTACTTTTTCCCAAAACCAAACAATTTTCAATGACTTCCCAAAACAATCTTTTAATTAAGATACACTATCACTCTACTAACTTTCCAAACTCATCTGTAGTTCCAAACAATATTACTCACTTATCAATTCAAATTTAAATTTGAAACCAAATTTTGAATTATCAAAATTTTCTCAAAATTTTTCTAACTCCCTAAATTCCCGAAAATTTTTGCCAGCGTCTCCTTTGCGCGGCTAGCTCGGTACAACTACAAAATTGCCTCTACGGCCCCCAAATTTTCAAAGGAAAACAAAACCAAGTGGCTTGATCAGAAAATCATCAAATTTCATACAGAAATTTAAACACATACCTTTTGTTGGGCCATTTAAATTTATTTTCTGAAATCAAAAATACCAATTCCTTTTGCTTTTTAAACACCTGAATATCTCACTTAGCAATAATATCCAATTACAACATTCAAAACCGCTTTACACATTTCTTTACAAAAGTTTCATATCTATTTCATTCACATTCGTACAATGCACATATATCATTCGTACGCAATACCAAATCCGATCGCTCCCTCGATCACACAATTTCACTTCCGAACTAGTATCGTCCACCTGACTTCCTAGTGCGAACTCAGATTTGGTTTCTTGATCAAAAACCGTCATTCTCCTTGCATAGCCACAAACTATGATAGAGAATATCCAGAATCAATAAAAATCCATATCCAGGGTTCGCTATCGAAAATCGAGTGAAAAATCCTAACTCGGATCGATATAACTGTCTCGAAATTCTATGCTCGAATCTGGATCAAACAGTTGTGCGAATAAATAATATACGTACATCCTACGTATTAATTTCAATTAATTATCAATTATATCAATTTCCTTTTTATTCACATTCATTTTGATTTCTATTCACTTATCCACGATTATCCCATTCACATTTTACTTAATCTCCATTCAAGGATTAACTTAGTATATCCCAATACCAAATTTACTTAAGAATTTCATCCTTCATTTCTTAAGTTCAATATAAATATTACTTATATTTATTTTTACTACTTCGCTGCTGAAGTTTATATTCAAATTGAATTCCAATTCCATATGAATTTCAATTTGCTTCAATTTACTAATTCATTTCAAATCTAAATACTTTTTCCCAATTTTCATTCAGATTTTCATTTTCAATTTTGCTTGAAATCAATTTATCTTCAAACTCTGAATATTAAATTTTGTTCACCTTATCTCAACCCATATTTAATTAACCATTTCCTTTTATTAGTTTCACTTACTACTTTATTTAAAATCTCAAATAAAAGTTTATTTGCAAACTTTTTCTTCCTTTAGTTTCTTCGAACAATTTCTTCGATTTCACCTAATTTTACATACACAATATTCCACTTATGTTAACCAAGCTAATACATGAATTCTATAACAATTCATGTTATATAGTTTTTCATAAGCACATATAAGGTTTCGACACCTATTTCAATTGCATATTTGCATAGTTTTCATTCGAAACCATTTTATTTAGGCTCGACAACATTTCCTTTTATTAATTCATCTCTACCACTTTTATTTAATGAACTTCCATTTTCACCCGAAACCAAGCTTCCATAAATTTAAACTTAAGTTAATTTACTTCAAATCATTCCAATTTCATAACTTAAGTTCATTCTCATTTTATTTGATTTTCATCAAATTTCATCTAATTCAAATTGTCCATTCTCTTTATCCATTTTAAAATTTAATTCACATTCTCAATTTATTTCAAAACTTATTTCATTAATAACAAGACCAATTCAATTTTTATTAATACAATGCCGTTTCCAATTTATTTCAACTTGTTAACTCATATTTTGTAACGACCTAAAACTCTGCGACTCAAGACTTTCGACCTAAGGGACTTAACGACCTAAGACAGCCTCCGACCTAACCACTGAGCAGACCTTCGACCTAAGGACTTTACGATCCAGCAGGTTAAGAAAGTTCGCGACCTAACTTCTGAAGAATGTTCGCGACCTAACTTCTGAAGGTAGCTTGCGACCTAACTACTGAAGGTAACTCAAGACCTACCGATCTAAAAGGGCTACCGAGTTAAGGAAGTTCCGACCTAAGAGCTTAGCGATCTACGACCTATGAGATAGCATGACCTAATAGCTTATAAAGGCTCTGACCTAAAGCAGCCCTCGACTTAGGCTGCAGGACCGACTCAATGGTTGACCGACCTAAAGCCATACCGACCTAACTATTAAAGAGAGCTCCGACTTAGCTACGGCTCCGACTTAAGACACTTACTAACTTAGATGGTGTTACGACTTACCGATCTAAGGAGTTAACGACTTATACTAAGCCGCTGCCGACCTATGACTTATACCAAATAACTCGTTCTGGACGTATTCAGGAGTAACTGGTACAAGCGCTCCTATCTCGTCGCCGACTTAGGACCCACGACTTACTATAAGTCGGCTACGACTTAAGGACTTGGAGAATTTTTCCTATTCAGATTCGACCCTATAAATACCCCCCAAATTCCAACGAGTGGGGGACTTTTGTCTATTCATTTCTAAAAGCGTCGATACTCTGCTGAACTCTCTACTCAATCTACAATCGAAGATCTTCAAACACTCAACGCACTACAACAAGCTACGAATGGAATTTCATACATCCAACGCGGATTCGTCGAGTTTCACCATCGAAGTTTGAGCTAGTAGTTGAGATTGTTCGTGTGATCAAATTGTATTGAGTTTCACAAGTGTATTATACTGTTTTGTAACCAGATTCAATAATAAAGAGATTCAAAGTGCACGTAGGCTCGATCTCAAGCCGAACCACTATAAATTGCTGTCTTTTACTGCATTTTCGCTATTTTACTACCTATCTCTAATTCCCGTCACTCGGGTGGTGCTTTCACGATTTTACTACACACACCGGGTGTTAGCGTTCATTTTTTAGCGTTAACATTTTGGTGCTTTCACTGAGAACCCAACTCAGGGGAGATTGTCATCATTGCTTCACGGAAGTTCGTTGAACAAGTCTCTTTCAAGACTAGAAGTTTATCTGAGATAATGGCTCCTGGAAGGAAACGTAAGGCTGTCAGATCTGAAGATGTTCATGATAATACCGCCACTTTTATTTCTCCCAGTCAAGCAGCTCCAAGCGTCGGAGTGACGCGAGAAGAGCTGGACGCTGCCGTATACGGACTGTACCAGCAAATTGAAACTCAGAATACTCTGATGATGGAAAAATTGAATGCTCTGCTCGGTGCTAACCAAAGACCAGTGAGTAATGAAGAAAACATCGCTGATGCTCTTCGCAACTCCGAAGGGAGGAATATTCCTCAAGGGGGATCAGGTGCTGCTGAAGGGGTACCCCTCCAAGCTGAAGGATCTAGGCCATCACCAGTTTTCCATGAACATCTACCTGGACAAACTTCCGAGAAAATGGCCGAAGTCTACTCCGCAAAATCTTTAAACAATGAGGAATATCTTTCTGGTATGATTAAGCAAATAATGAAAGAGAGCATGCAGAGAGACGAAGATGAGAGCGAATGGGGATTCACACCGAGTAAGACTCCGTTTACTGAGAAGATTCTAAAGGCTGAGTTTCCTAGAAAATTCGTTCCCCCCACCATTCCTGCTTATCGGGGAACAAGTGATCCAAATCAATTCTTGTATAAATATGACTGGCACATGACCGGCGCAAGAGCGACTGATGAGATTAAGTGCCGGTATTTCCTAGTATATTTGGAAGGAGTGGCACTTCTATGGTTTACCAAGCTTCCTGTTCGTTCTGTGGACCAGTTTTCCGATTTGACCCGAAAGTTCAAAGAGCAATTCAGGTTGTACGCCTCAAAGGCGAAGGATATTATGTCATTGTCTAGTATTGAGCAGAATCCTGGAGAGCCTATTAAGACATTCCTGAATCGCTTTAACATAGCTCTTGCTGAAGTTGACAATGCAGAGCCACGAATGGTTTTGACTTATCTAATGCGAGCAATCGATAAGTCAAGCGAATTTGGGAAGTGACTGAAAATGAAAGAACCCAATTCGCTCGAGAAATTCTATAAGAAAGCTGACGAGTTCATACGTTTAGAGAATCTTCCAGCACCGGTGAAAATGGTACCGACAGGGGTAGAGAACAACATTACCACTTCAGCTAAAAAAGATTCTGGAGGTCAGAAAAGGGAAAATAATGACGTGAAGAAACAAAAGGATTTAAAGAGACCTCGCTTCTTCAAGCCTTCAGATTTCACCCCATTAACTGACACTCCTGAAAACATCTTCTTTGCCACCAAGGATGCTGTGGATTATCCCAAACCTGCTGAGATAAAACCGGGAAAAGGTGCTATGCGAAATGGAAAATTCTGCCGCTTTCACAACCAACCCGGTCATGATACTAACGAATGTCGTCACTTGAAAAGCTTAATTGAAGAGTTATTAAGGGAAAACAAGCTGCAACAGTATGTAAAGAAGAGCAGAAACGACCCAAACTCGTCCACTCAGGGGCTGCAGCTTCCCACTCATCCATCTGGCTCGGGTAAGGGCGCTCCCGCATATGAATCTGAAAGACCAGTTATCAACATGATTACAGGAGGCCCACACCCAGCGGGTAGAAGCTGGGGTGAAATGGAACGATATGCCCGCGCTTTGAAATACACCCCGGCGGAAGAGGAAGTCTTTGCTGTAGAATACGCTGCACCTCTGAAGCAACAGAAAATTTCTAATGATGATATTATATTCAAGGCTAGGGATTCTATGGGTATTGAAGCTCCAACCATAGATCCCCTGGTCATTTCTGCTGGGATTGGGCCAGCTATTGTCAGACAAGTTCTCATTGATTGCGGCGCTTCCTGCAACATACTCTTCAAAAAAACATTTGATCAAATGAAGATTCCTATGAATGACATCCAGGCTTCATCACAAAAGATTGTTGGATTCAATGGGGAACCGCAGCAACCAATCGGAATTGTTGACCTGTTCGTGGAACTTGGAGAAGGGCAGAAAAGAGTAGTTCGGAAACAAACCTTTGTAATTGTTGACGGGTTTTCTGCCTACAATGCCTTCTTAGGCCGGCCAACTTTAGCCGCATTCAAAGCCATTTTAGCCCCATGGTGCTTAACTATGAAGTTTCCTACAGAAAATGGTGTTGGTGTCATCAAGGGAGATCAAAATGCTGGACGTGAATGCTACCTGATAGAACTTCGAGAGGCCAGGAAAAGAGAAATGGGTAAAGGTGCGGCAGCTCCCCTCCGCATCAAAAGCCCAACCTTGTAGCAAATACAGGGCGGTCCCTGCACTGGCGAGCATAGTGGTGCGAGAAGAGAAATGGACCCCAGAAAAGCCAGTGAAGAGGAAAATCGAGTGGTGCCGATGGAAGTAACGGTACCGATATCTATTGATCTTAAGGACCCGAACAAAGTGCTAAATGTGGGTTCGCAACTTAGTATGGCAGTCCAAAATATGCTAATATCATTTCTGAAAGCAAATCTGGACGTATTCGCTTGGAGTCACGCAGATATGTGTGGAATAACTCCAGAGATTGCTGTACATACTCTTAACATTGATCCGAAATTCACGCCTGTGAAACAGAAGAGAAGGACCCAAGGTCCAGAAAGTTCAGCAGCACTAAAGGAAGAGGTAGACCGACTCATGGAAAATCATTTCATCAGAGAATCTATATATCCAAACTGGGTTTCGAATCCTGTGCTGGTGAAGAAGGCCAATGGAAAGTGGAGAGTGTGCATTGATTTTTCGGATTTAAACAAATCCTGTCCAAAAGACTGCTTCCCGTTACCAAGGATTGATCAGTTGGTAGATGGAACAGCCGGACACGAATTGTTATCTTTTATGGATGCTTACTCCGGGTATAACCAGATAATGATGCATGAGTCGGACCAGGAAGACACGAGCTTCGTTACAGATGTTGGTCTTTACTGCTACAAAGTAATGCCCTTTGGATTGAAGAATGCAGGGGCAACATACGCAATGTTCAAATCACAACTTGTGAAGACAATGGAGGTCTATGTCGATGATATGTTAGTCAAATCAAAGAAAGCAGTTGACCATATGGACCATTTAGCAGAGATGTTCGAAATCCTCCGAAAATACGGAATGAAGCTCAACCCTTTGAAATGTTCATTCGGAGTAGAGTCCAGAAAATTCTTGGGCTTTATTGTAAGTGCTAGGGGCATTGAAGCTAATCCTGCTTAAATTACTGCTCTACGAGAAGTCAAAGCCCCTAGGACAAAGAAGGAACTGCAGAGTCTAAACGGAAAAGTTGCTGCCTTGAGTCGATTCATTTCCAAAGCTACTGATAAATGCATCCCCTTCTTTGATGCTTTAAAGAAAGGAAAGAAAAATTTCGAATGGACACCCGAATGCTAGAAAGCTTTCGATGAGTTAATCCGTCATATGGAAAAGCCTCCAGTACTTTCCAAACCCAGCAACGGCGAGGACCTTTTCATATACTTGGCAGTTTCATCACATGCCCTAAGTGCAGCATTGGTATGAGAGGATACAAAAGTTCAACATCCGGTCTACTATATCAGCAAAAGACTCACTGGGGCAGAGATGAATTATTCAAAGTTGGAAAAGCTCGCCTACTATTTACTGATTGCTTCCAGAAAGCTGAGACCGTACTTTCAAGCTCACCCTATCAAAGTTCTCACCGACCAGCCCCTAAAGCAAGTCCTATTTCGCCCTGAAACTTCGGGCCGACTTTTAAAGTGGAATATCGAACTTAGCCAGTATGATATCACTTATCATCCCCGAAGAGCGATCAATGGGCAAGCCTTAGCGGATTTCATTGCAGAATATACAAATAAGGGTGACAAAGAGGAAGAGATTACAGTTGACATCCCAACCAAATGGAAGTTATATGTTGATGGCTCAAGAAATGATTACTGTTCCGGAGCTGGGGTAGTACTTGAAACCCCCGAAGGACGATCATTGTGTTATGCATTAAGACTGGAATTCCCTTCTACAAACAATGAAGCAGAATATGAAGCTCTAATCGCTGGACTAAAGATTGCAAAAGAATTGAACATCAAAGCATTGCAAATCTTCAGTGATTCTCAGATCATTGTGTGTCAAGTCAAGAAGGAATTTCAAGCCAAAGGAGAAAATCTGCCCGCTTATTTGTCAAAGGCTTCTGAACTCCTCAATGATTTCGATCATTATTCAATAAGCCATATACCTCGAGAGGAAAATATGAAGGCAGATTCTCTAGCAAAATATTCAAGCTCCGGAGAAGCTCAGTTGTTGGGATTAGTTCCCATGGAGGTTTTGTCAGCACCAAGCACAGATGAAATGGATATCGACTGGATCATGGTTGTATCTCAAGAACAAGAGTCATGGATGACCCCAATCAAAGGATATCTGCTCAATGGTTCCCTGCCAGAAAGTTCTAAAGAACGTCGAAAACTATTGAGGAAAGCATCAAGATATATAATTCAAGACGGCCGATTGTACAGACGGGGATTCTCAATGCCATTACTCCGATGTGTAACCAAGGAAGAAGCCAAGACTATTCTAACTGAGGTACACGGAGGAGAATGTGGAGATCATTCAGGTGGCCAAACTCTAGCCAAGAAAGTTCTCCGATATGGGTATTTCTGGCCAGACATTAATCGAGATGCTGCTATCTACTCCAGAAAATGTGACAAGTGCTAGAGATTTGCAAAAATCACAAGAGCACCCTCAACTGAACTAACACAGATGGTCAGTCCATGGCCGTTCGCTATTTGGTGGATAGATTTAATCGGACCTTTGCCAATTGCCAAGTCGGGAATCAAATATGCTATTGTTGTTGTTGATTATTTCACCAAATGGGCTGAAGCTGAACCTTTGGCCACTATTACTTCTAAAAAGATGTTAAATTTTGTAACGAAAAATATCATTTGCAGGTATGGTGTGCCACAGAAGATAATCACAGACAACGGTACTCAGTTTGAAAGCGAGGAGTTCCAGGACTTCTGCAAGCATTTCAAAATCCGAAAAAGTTTCTCAGTAGTGGCTCATCCGCAGGCAAACGGGCAAGTGGAAGCAGTGAAAAAAATTATCAAGTCAACCATCAAAAAGCAACTTGAAAAAGCAAAAGGTGGATGGGTTGATAAGATACCACTAGCACTATGGGCATACAGAACAACTCATAAAACTGCAACTGGGCACACTCCATTCTCATTGGCATACAGATCAGAAGCAATGATTCCGGTAGAACTAGAAGTCCCCTCTCACAGGAGAGTTCATTTCAACCAAGCCGAAAATGAAAAATTGCAACTCGAAACACTTGACTTTCTTGATGAAAGAAGGGAAGAAGCCAGACTCAGCGTTGCGGCTCATCAGCAAAGAATTGCAAGGCATTTCAACTCTAAAGTCCGTCAACGAAGCTTTGAAGTCAGGGACTTGGTCTTGAAAAGGATTATGACAGCAGTCGGAGTATTCAGACCAAATTGGGAAGGGCCATATGTCATAGGCAGTAAACTTCTTGATGGCACATTCAAACTCACGACTGTCAAAGGAGATCCAATTCCAAGAGCATGGAACAACAATCATTTGCGCCCATACTTTACTTAAAAAGCTTGGCTTGAAATTGTAAAATGATTATGGATGTATCTTGTATTGTAAACCATTGTAAAATCAGTAATGATGAATGAAAGAGCTTTAAAGTGGACGTAGGCCCAATTTTTGGCCGAACCACTGTAAATCTTGTGTTCTTTGATATTTTAAATTGCCTGTTTTATTTCGATGTAAAAATACTCTAAACGTATTGCTAAAAATATCGATTTACTATTGCAGGTCATTAAAACAAAGCTTACCCATCACAATGCTAAGTGAACCCCGTAAATCACTGAATAAACAGACTTTAAGCCATATAAAATTCCGAAGTCAAATCCAACATAAGAAGAACTTTACATCAAAAGTTGATGATTTCACCGAAGGGACACTTTTTCAAGGAAAAAGAACTAGACGCTTGTTAACTAATTTTGATCGTTTGTATAAACAGACATCTAATTGAATAACTTGCGCCTGTCCTATGAAATTAATCAACAGTAAGGTACATTTCATTAGATAAAGCAAACTGCTTGCAAAAGGAAGGAACAAAGGCTCGGAAACAATAACAGGGGATCATCAATGAGCAAACAACGAAGGCATGTGGGCAAGCTAATCAAGACAAGCCCTCTTCGGAGGCACAAGACCTCTTCGGAGGCACAACTCTTCGGAGGACAAAGACCTCTTCGGAGGCACGCCAATAAATGGAAAAGCTCTTCTCAACAAAAATGTTAGTGGAACCACTGAGGCAAGGCCTTTGTTAACCAATTACGATCATTTGCGTAAGCGAACACCCAATTAAATAACTTGCGTCTGCTCCGTGGATCCATTCAACTGTGAGAAAGTAACTTCCAGGCAACCAAATCAAGACCTCTTCGGAGGCACAAGACCTCTTCGGAGGCAAAAGCCCTCTTACGAGGCACAAGCCTTCCCCAAAGGCACACACTGCCCTCTTTGGAGGTAGAAGACCTTCCCCAAGGCACACAAGACCTCTTCGGAGGCACAAGACCTCTTCGGAGGCACAATACTTCTTCGGGAGCACAAAAACAAGACCTCTTCGGAGGCAGAAGCCCTCTTCGGAGGCACAAGCCTTCCTCGGAGGCACAAGTCCTCTTCGGAGGCACAACTCTTCGGAGGCATGTCCCAAAAAGAGAATTCTCAAACAAAAAAGCCTTCTCCGGAAGCACATTTCAACTCTCAAAGGAAAGTTAACTTATTTATCTCAAAAAGTTCTTCCTAAAAAGTTGGAATGCTACAAAAAAAAAGACCTCTTCAGAGGCATATTTCACCATGCTTGAAGTACAAAAAATAAGCTCTGTACCGGGGCACAAAATCAGAATCTTCTTCAGAAGCTCATTTCACCACGTAGGAGAATCCGCTTTTTAAACAAATAAAAGTGATCCTCTCCGAAAGTTGAAGTGTTCTTCAAGAAAGAAAGAGAAAGTAAAAATTTCTCCGAAAATGAAATACACTCTATTAAAAGAAAAATGATTTGTCCCTCAAAGAGTGGAATAGTTATTCTCTAAAATAAGAGTATCAGTCTTGTAAAAGCAGGAAATATTGCAATGCACTTGTGATATGGGGGCAACATTATACAATTCAGTTACATTAATAGAAGTAATATACTAGCAACATACCACAAGTTCATTACAATATCGCATAAAAAGATGTAGAACAAATGCAATCTCAAACACAGACAGAATGTTTGTACAAGTAGAAAGAATCATTTATCCTACACTTCAAATGAAAAACAGATGTGTTCTTACATACACAAGAATTTGTACAAGTAAAAGAGTTATTTTATTCAATACTATTGAAATTTTTACACTGTGCAGATTACAAAAAGAAGCGGGGACCGGTACCCGCAAATTATCCGGTCGGTACAAGCAAAAAGTAAGACAAAAAGCCCAGTTCATTACTCCTTCTTCCCACCTTTAGTACTCTTTCCCGGTTTGATGACCAGCTTCGGAATCCGGCATGGACGGGATGGAGAAGAAGGAGTAGTTGGGTCTTCTTCAACATTTTCTTCATCAACCGAAGTGCTCTTTTTCTTCTTCTTCATGGCGCGCTTCCCTTTCCTTTTTGAAGAAGACTCACTTCCAGGAGTAGTGAGCAGTGTGGAAAGTTTCGTGTCGTCATCAAGAGATAGCTCCGGAGTCTTCTCGCCTTCTTCAAGCTCCACAGTCTTTTGCTCTTGCGAAACAACTGGATCATCCAAGTCTTTGAGGGCTTCTATTTTCTCTACTTCTGATCCTGGTTGAGAAGCAGAAAGAGGAGTAACTTGGGAAGGAGGAGGAACAGCAGCCGGAGAAGGAGAAGTTAGTGCAGCTTTCGGAACCTCCACTGCAGAAGAAAAGAAGTTAAAATCGGTATTCTTTGAAAAAAGTGAAGTTATTAGTTTGTCAAACTCGGTTAAATCGAATAGGTGATTGACTGAATCCGAGTTGACACCAAAGTTACCTGGGGAAGTCGGTTTCAAAAAATTAATCTTGAATTTCTCAGCCTCAATATCTTCCAGGGCCTCGTCCTCAGTAGGAGTAGTCACAATTTCTGTGTCAACTTTGGCAGAAAGCAAAGAATGGGCACTGGAACCTATGATGTTGGCATCAGCTGAACTTGGAATATGAGCAGGGGCAGTTGAAGGAGCTCCCTCTTTCGGGTGTTCATCTCCTGTAGACTCAGCTCGCGCTTTGGCAAGTTGCTCTTTTCCTTTAGCAAGAGCAGCACGAGCTTCATCGTCAAGATAGCGTGTCTCAAGCTCTGCCTCATCATAGCCGGCACCGCCTAACATATCAACTACGGCTTCCCACACCTCAGCCAGAGTAATCTCATATTCAGGACCCAGAAAAGAAAGACTCCCACGCCCCAGAATGCTGTGCAAATAGAAGTCAAATAAGGTAGAGCTGACATTAGCTTTTGTTGCCTCGTGCGATTGCTCGGCCGCTTCTTTTTCGGCAACGGCTGCAACTCGACCAGCAACAGCCTCATCACGCTCTTTTTCAGCTTTGGCAAGTCGAGACTTTAGCAATTCAATCTCCACATTCTGGGAGTTAATTGTTTCCCGCAACTGAGTGTTATTTTTGCGGTACTCTTCAACAACGAACTGCTCAGCTGCAAATTTCATTTCAGCATCCCTCTGAGCGGCGTGCGCATCCCGCACTTGTTTTTGAAATACTTCTTCTTTCTGAGATTGCAAAGCGGAAGAAGCGGCGAGATCTTCCTTGAGTTTTTTAACCTCGGACTCAAGTCTCGCATTGTCATCAGCAATGCTCGTCATCTCGACATCATGCTGTTTGCAGATTTTAGCCCACTCCGATTTATCATTCTCCATGGTCAGCATGGCCTCAAGATTCGCACGATTGACTCGTTGCAGCTCATCGACAAGCTTTTTCCATCCGGACACCCTTTCGATATTAAGTTTGACGGCATCAAGGCTACGCAGCATATCCGACTTATCGATCGGGACCAAATCAAGGTCAAAACGCACCCCTTTTAGGCACCAATTTGGAAATCGGCTTTGAAGAATAGGAGGGGCATCTTTGACCTGATACTAAGGTCTGCTAATGATCGCCTGAATGTTAGATTCCTTTAAAGCAGGAGAGCCGGATGGAATATTAGGAGAGATGGGAGCATCGGTCTTCTTAGAAATTGCAGGCACATCACTAGGCTTGGACCGCTTGCTTGATTCGTCAACAATATGAGTCTTCCCCTTATCATCGTAAGACTTTCGCTTGTGAGAGTCGTCGCCTCTGTAAGAAGAGTCGTACCGCTCATCCCTCCTCCCATGTTGACGGTCATAATCCCGTCTTTCCTGAGCTTTCCTAATAGCTCTTTCTTCATCTGTCTCCCTCGGGGCATCGAGGTATCGCCTAAAGTCGTAAGTCCCGCGGCCCCCATAGCGCTGAAATCTGTCATAATGTGAGCCAGAGCGCCCCACTAGAGAATCTGAAAATGGAAAAGAAATGAAGTTTAGAAATCTCCAGGAAAAAAGGATAAGTGCGTGTGAGTACCGAAAAATCCTAAGTGTGTGCGGCGTGCAAACTACGCGCGTCAAACTACAAACCACTCTGTGGTATGGGAGTGGCAACGGCTGGTGTAGAAGGTGTCGAAGCCTGTTTCAAAGAGGAAGTCGCTTCAACGACGGGGGAGATCGCCTTTGAAGTATTATCTTTGAAAAGCTCTTGAGAGGTTATCATTATATCACTCAAATCATCAAAGGTATCATCGCCAAGATGCCCAGCAGAACTCTCTTTCTCGGCTTCCACGTCAGCCTTCTTTTCAGAAATATGAAGATTTTCCTCCTCTTCAATAACTGGAGAGAGCATCAACTTGCTGGATGACCCCGCAACATCGATAAAAGAAGAACACTTTAATAATGCAGTGTCTGCGGTGGGCTCCTTTAGAGCCATCTCTTCCGTTGAGGCTGGGGCATCTGATGTCTGTGCTGGAAAATTGGAAACTTCATGAGGCTGAGTAAAGCGGGAAGAGTGTAAAAGGCTGAATTGATGTAAAAATTCGTCTGTCAATAGAAATTGGATACTCCTTTCCTCGACTGGCACCGCCATAAGCCTCTCAAAAGTCGCTTTGTGACCAGGATCTCTAGAAGGAGGAGGAAGTGCTGAAAAGAAAAAAGGCAAAGTTAACACTTGACAACTCAAACTTCGGCAAGTCCGAAAAGACGTAGGAAACAGAGACAAGTGATCTTACTTCCTACTCTCTAGACAGTGTAAAATCCCGGAGGACAGCGAACATAGAAGAACTGGCTTAGGAAGCTGTGAACACTGTCAGGGAGACCGATAATCAGTCTACGGTTCCTGGCACTCCTCACAAGTGTGGTAGAGGGATGGTCTTTGTTCTTTGCGAATGTGCACAAGAAGCGAATTTCTGCAAAACTGGGATAACGGTCCAGCGTTCTCCTAAAAAGCACACACAGTCCCAGCAGGATGGAGTAGCCATTAGGGTGTAGCTGAAAAGGGGAGATAGACAGTCGGAGGAGAAGTTCCCGAAGACAGTCGTTAAATGGGGGGATAGCTCCACTAAAACACATTTGGCGGTTAACTGCGACAAAGCCTTGGGGTGGCCTATCAGCAGTATCATTTATTCCAAGGAACAAAGCGTCAGCTTCGGCAATGCCAAACTGAATGCATAATTGGCGAAAAACTTTATGGCTCAGAGTAGTAGGAGTCCTTTCCGGAGGATCGTTCAATGGAGTAGCAATTGGAAAAGCTCCTCCAGCTGGTTCCAAGTCTTCTTGTTGAGACGTCATTCTACACAAGGAACTGGATGATCAAATGTGAAGGTGCACGTTTCCTAAAAAGTGTGAAGTGTTGTGCGAAACTAATAAAAAATAACAAATAAATGTAACTGAAATTAAACTAGTCGACAATCGGTCGGCTACGAAATTTCAGGATTTGTTAGTTGAAATTTAAGTGTAATGTTACTGCAAACAAACCAGCTTTAGTTGATCATTTTAACTCAGCTTTGACGCTACACTTGAATTTAATATCTCACAGCATTTTGTTCACACAATTCATTTAAGTTAATATTTTCTTTATCGACTAATCTGTCATTCGATGTAGGCAGTCAATGGTAGTATATTCATCCCAGTCTTTTTGCAAATATTGTGTTTAAAAGGTTATTATCATTAGAGATGACCTATAAAAAGTTTAGGCAGTTCAGTTCAAGCAATTCAGATTTAAACAGTTCAGTCAAGTCCTGCCCAGATTTTACAAGTGTGAGGTCGTTCAGCGACCTAGCTTAGGACAGAGATTTCTTAAGTCGCACCATGCAGAGAAAGGTTACAGGCAATTCAAATTCGTCCAAGTCCTAAGTCGGTCGCGACTTAAAAAGCCTATGCCGCAAGGAAATTAAGTCATCAGTCTTAGGTCGTCTGATTCCAAGCACGACCTAAAAACCGAATCACAGGAAGTTGTTCGACTTAGCATAGGTCGCAAGAATTCCTAAGTCGGTGAAGTTCCTTAAAACATAAGTCTTAGGTCGCAAGAACTTCCTCGCGATCTAATTCCTAGCTCGCTCAGATCCGCTAAGTTACTAACTTCCTCCCCATGCAATTCGTCTCAACCCAATAACCCGTTATCAACTACACGTATAAGTCCATCATCTTCTTCATCCTTTCATATCACCAAGTCGCCCCAAGAGCAATTCAAAACATCCCCAATCCATCGCAGATTCAATACGTTGCTATGACTTCATGAATCGGTTAAAGCCGTGATCAAAGATCAATTACGACAATCACACGAGGCGACGCACATCTCATAGAATGGGACTAAGGTCGAAAGATAGGGATTCAAGATTCAACGATGATTATGGTAGGATGGAGATCAAATTCACTTACGAGATGTAGTGGTGAGGATGAATCGGTGACTGGAATGTGTTGAATCCGTCTTTAAAAAACTCGGAAATTCTTCAATGGCAGAGCGAGAAGTCGAAGTAATTAAGTGAGGAAGAAGCTCACGACCTAAATGATTTATACGTGGCTGAAAGAGGAGGGCGAATAGGCGTACGGGTTAGCACGAGTTTTAGGTCATTCATGACCTAGCAAAGTTAAGTCGAAGCACACGACCTATTACATAAGCCTGCACTTCGAGGGGCAAATGTTAACTCATATTTTGTAACCACCTAAAACTCTGCGACTCAAGACCTTCGACCTAAGGGACTTAACGACCTAAGACAGCCTCCGACCTAACCACTGAGCAGACCATCGACCTAAGGACTTTACGACCCAGCAGGTTAAGAAAGTTCGCGACCTAACTTCTGAAGAAAGTTCGCGACCTAACTTTTGAAGGTAGCTTGCGACCTAACTACTGAAGGTAACTCAAGACCTACCGATCTAAAAGAGCTACCGAGTTAAGGAAGTTCCGACCTAAGAGCTTAGCGATCTACGACCTATGAGATAGCATGACCTAATAGCTTATAAAGGCTCCGACCTAAAGCAGCCCTCGACTTAGGCTGCAGGACCGACTCAATGGTTGACCGACCTAAAGCCATACCGACCTAACTATTAAAGAGAGCTCCGACTTAGCTACGGCTCCGACTTAAGACACTTACTAACTTAGATGGTGTTACGACTTACCGATCTAAGGAGTTAACGACTTATACTAAGCCGCTGCCGACCTATGACTTATACCAAATAACTCGTTCTGGACGTATTCAGGAGTAACTGGTACAAGCGCTCCTATCTCGTCGCCGACTTAGGACCCACGACTTACTATAAGTCGTCTACGACTTAAGGACTTGGAGAATTTTTCCTATTCAGATTCGACCCTATAAATACCCCCCAAACTCCAACGAGTGGGGGACTTTTGGCTATTCATTTCTAAAAGCGTCGATACTCTGCTGAACTCTCTACTCAATCTACAATCGAAGATCTTCAAACACTCAAGGCACTACAACAAGCTACGAATGGAATTTCATACATCCAACACGGATTCGTCGAGTTTCACCATCGAAGTTTGAGCTAGTAGTTGAGATTGTTCGTGTGATCAAATTGTATTGAGTTTCACAAGTGTATTGTACTGTTTTGTAACCAGATTCAATAATAAAGAGATTCAAAGTGGACGTAGGCTCGATCTCAAGCCGAACCACTATAAATTGCTGTCTTTTACTGCATTTTCGATCTCAAGTGTATTGTGCTTTTACGATTTTACTACACACGCCGGGTGTTAGCGTTCATTTTTAGCGTTAACACTACTCATTTGAGTTTTATTTGCAATTCAAACCATTACTATTATTATCCAATTCCAATTCATTTGACAACATTTCCACTTACATTTAATTCATCCCCAATCCAAGTTGAATTTTATTTATAACCCAAGTTTATTCCACAATTCAACTTCTATTTTACCAAATTGGGTTCCATTCCCATATCTCACCAGCATATTCAATTTCTAATTTATTCCAAATTAGTTTACTCCCACTTCCAAATTCAATATTTGATTTCTATTTTCAATATCACATCATTATTTTACTTGAGTTCAATCTAATTTATAATCCGAGTTTAGATTCCTATTTCACTTTCCAAAATAGCAAATAAATTTTATTTTGGCTTACTCCTTCCATTTTTAGATTTTAACTCGAGATTATTTAGCCCAGAGTATTTTATTCAACGGACTTCTATTTCTTTATCGGTCATCAAAGAGTATTTATTCCAATTCAATTTTGCTTTAACTTACTTCAAATAACTAGACTTTATTTTTAGTTTAATCCAACTGATAGCTTAACTTCATTTAATTCAACTCACTTCCATTTACTTGGCTTAAGGTCAATCAAACTAAATTTACATTTTAACTCGGAATTATACATTTTATTTAGCCAAGTATATATTTATATTCAATGGGTTTCAATTCTTTTATAAACCATCGAAATCTATTTATTCACATTCAACCTTATTTAACTTAACTCCAGTTAAATCTAACCTCATACTATTCCTTTAACTTCACACAATTCATCTACATTTTATTTAGTAAGAACTTCAATTTCATTTAATGTATCCACCACATGATACAATTCCATAAGCATTTTAAATTATTTTCCAGAGTATAAGCAACATTTCAAAATCACCCTTGAAATCAATTATATCCAAAATTCTTTGGTAAATTCAATTATCTCCTTGAATTTCAAAATCAAACCCGGTTCTGCAAACAATTTCAATTTAAAACAATTTGGCAGCAATTCCTCTCTTTGAAAATCGAAAATGAACATCGATGATGCTGCAGTCATCACCGAAGTTATTTTCCAGCGACCGAAAAACTTCAATGCCTTTATCTCTTTAAAATCATTTCAAATATTTTTAAATTCCAAATCTCTCCAGGTTTCAAATTATATTTAAAAATATTTTCTCAAATACTATCACCATTATATCTCTAAATCTTTTGAAAACCATTTTATATTCAAAGGAATTTAAATTTTTCAAAAATTCCAAATTCCAAATCCATCAAATTTTATATTCAAACATTACTCCGGAATTTTCATCTCAATTTCAATTATAAATCACATTTATAGTTTACATTTACATATCGCATTTGTATATGAATTTATTTCTTAGCTGCTAGTTATGATTTCAATTTCTTATTCAATTTCCTCACAATAGTGATAATAATTAATATTATCACTTCCTATCATCCAAGCAACCCATATAAATCTATAATAATTTCTGAAATTTATTTCCTTTATATACAAAAATAATTTGGGTAAAATTATTTCATTTACCCTATTTTAAAACCTTACTATGTTTGTTTATCTCATTCAAGAGTTTAGAAACCCCTATCGATGACATGGCGTCCCACATATCGACCCGAATCCATAAACACTCAACCGATAAATCAACACAGTATAAAAACAAATTTTATATTCACTAACAAATACGCGCTCATATCTATTAATACACTCAAACTCATTCTAGAGTACCACAGACTCTATTTTCAAATGAGTAATCCCCACCAGAGCCAAGGTTCTCGCTTAACCTTCAGCTCTAATACCACTGTAATGACCAGTAAATTTTCAACCTTGAAAATCGACATCAATACGCCCATTGTATCGAATGTCGAATATCCAAGTGCCGGAAATACCAGGTCATTAGGGTTAAAGAAGAAGGAGGTAGAAGAAAATAGAAAACAACATCAGAATCTCACACTCGCAGTGGAACAATATACAATAGATATATTTTGGGTTGAGATAAGGTGAACAAAATTCAATATTCAGAGTTTGAAGATAAATTGAATTCAAGCAAAATTGAAAATGAAAATCTGAATGAAAATTGGGAAAAAGTAGTTAGATTTGAAATGAATTAGTAAATTGAAGCAAATTGAAATTCATATGGAATTGGAATTCAATTTGAATATAAACTTCAGCAGCGAAGTAGTAAAAATAAATATAAGTAATATTTATATTGAACTTAAGAAATGAAGGATGAAATTCTTAAGTAAATTTGGTATTGGGATATACTAAGTTAATCCTTGAATGGAGATTAAGTAAAATGTGAACAGGATAATTGTGGAAACCAACCTTCCCCACTTGAACACGAGCAGCTCACGAACGCGACCTAAACCCTATGTCGCAACCAACCTTCCCTATATGACGTCGTCGCCCAGATAATTGCACCTCCGCCCTCATGATTCGATTTCTTGGCCGCCATGAATTCTTTTTCTGGTCGATTGGAATTAGAATGGGAAAGAAAAATAAAAGCTTTGTTTGATTTTAAACTAGTTCGAACGAACTTCCGTTTGTTTGTTTTTTTATATATTTGTTTCCCCAAAATTGATTTCGAATGAGGGAAAAGAAGCGCTGCATTTTCTTAAACAAACGATCGTTCGTTTATTATTAATAATTCTTTGTATATCGATTTTGAGCAGAACCCTTAGGCTCGAGATAAATAACGAGTGCACGACGTATTGAGGAAGATAAGGCTTTTAATTTAAAATTTATTTATTTACTTTATGTCAAAACTGAAATATGTCGTTCGCAAGAGAGTGATAGACGTGATTTACGTGTGCTCAAATAGGCAAGGTCATATACAAGTTGCAGAAGATAAGACAGGCTTTGACTAGTCAACAATTATATATATATATATATATATATATATTTAAATTTAAACCGTCTCGAAATCGTAGCTTGAAATTTTGACATCCTATCGAGGCGTGTTTATAAGGTTATACCCCTATTCTGAACGCAATGGAAAAGGTTTCGAGTCCTGATTCGATCGTATGGAGAAGATAGCTTTTTGGACCCAGTAATTATATTGAATTTCGATACAGATTTCAACGCGTTTATATATCGTACGATCATACGACAATTCCAATCACTACAAAAATTGAAATCCGATAATAATACACTATTATGGATCCAATGGAACTGGTTTCGTCGAATTCTAAGACTGTGCCCCGGAAGGCTATTTTTAAATATCGATTTAAACAATAAAATTTCAAAACTTAACAAAACACTTTTTAAATTTGATTTTAACAGTTCTATTACCTTCAGTATTATCAATATAGATTTTACAAGCCTTCAAATTATTTTTAACAAGCTTAAAACTCCAAATTAAATAATTTACCTAATTTTTTTAATTGTTTAATTCAAAAATTAATTATCTAATAAATAGTGATATTTGAAATTCAAGCTAAAATTCACTTTTGAATATTTAAAATCAATTAAATATTCCAATTTCAAATATCCAAAATTCTGGGTCGTCACATTCCTCCCCCCTTAAAAGAATTTCGTCCTCGAAATTGCTAGTTAAGAGGAATGGTCCATAGCCCGTTTAGTTTTTCCCAAAACCAAACAGTTTTCAATGACTTCCCAAAACAATCTTTTAATTAAGACACACTATCACTCTACTAACTTTCCAAACTCATCTGTAGTTCCAAACAATATTACTCACTTATCAATTCAAATTTAAATTTGAAACCAAATTTTGAATTATCAAAATTTTCTCAAAATTTTTCTAACTCCCTAAATTCGCGAAATTTTTTGCCAGCATCTCCTTTGCGCGGCTAGCTCGGTACAACTACAAAATTGCCTCTACGGCCCCCAAATCTATTACTTATAAAGGAAAAGAGAAACCAGATCGTTTAAATGATGCCACGTGTCCTTTTTTCCGGTCCGCCTGCTATCTTCAACTACATCAGTTTTAATTAAACTTCTTCTCAAATCCCACCCCTTTTTTTCCACCGAACCCACTTGCTTCTCTTCTCCTCCACTTTTACTCTCCGCCCAACCCGTTCTCACCAGTCCTCTTCACAACCGCTATTTGTACAGGGTTATTCATTTCTGCCTTCGATTGGGGAATTTACTGGCCCGGTTTTCTACGCACAGCCCAGTTGCTTCTCCGGCTCTTCCACTTTTACTCTCCTCCACACTGTTTGCCAGCAGCCCTGTTCACAACTGATATTCATACAGGGTGATTCACTTCTGTATTGGACTTGGGAATTTGTCGACAAATAGGTCAGTAATTTTTTGTTATTCATATCTGTAATTTTGGTTTTCCTATACACTCCTCAGCATTTGACAGGTTGTTGGTTAAAGTCATAGTCGCGTATTTATATGCCATAGCAAATGCGTTCCTGTTCCTCCGATCTTATTTGCCTCCAATGTGTTGGATTAGTGGCAGTATTTCAGTTGGGTATTTATAGGCCGTATCTGCAACTATTTCTCCACCCTGGTTGTGGTTTACTTCCCTTCGACTCCAGTACGTTATTCGTAACGATAAGTGCAAGCTCAGACTTACAACCATTAACCATATGTTAGCGCAACCCTTTTGTCTACCACTATATGTTCGACTACAAGTTAATGCTCATTTCATATAACTAACCTACGATGGTTTGTGATGGCTACTACGTTAGGTACTGACCTCTACCTTTTACCTATCCTCTTTTTGGAAAAATGTATTAAGCTTTTATGCTTTGTTTAGTGAAACTTCGTTCACCACCTCCAATGTCGGGTAGACAAGAACAGTATTAAATTGCAGTATGTTATATCTTTTTTTCCCCCGGCTGCAAGCGGACGACATACCATATTTGTATTTGACAGAAGGGTAACACACTGTGAGGTGTTATGTATGGGAGTTCGAAACATATGGAATCCAGAAATAAAAGATCAGTACCTAAAATTGTGTGTGAGGGACAAAACTGAATGTGCAAATAAAACCAGTAGCTTAGGTAGCAGTACACGAACAATAAGTTCGTACAAATTTCAATATGATTAGGCCAATCGGTCGGTACTGACTTATTGTTAGTTATATATTTTCATTGTTTACCCCTGCCTTTTGTTCCCGGTTGGACGATTCTGATTTCTCTCCCAGTTTCATTTTTGTTAAGATCCTGCAAATATGTTTTACTGTGTCCACATGTCTGTCTGCTTATGTTAATATCGTTATGTTTTAGATTTTTTTCAGCCCTATCACGTGCTTTTTTGTCCTACACAGCAACAGTTTTTCCTGCCCGGTCCTTGTCCTGATGTTAGAAAACCAAGTCAACTGTCTGTCTGTCTGTGGAAGGTACTTTCCTGATCCATAGCGAAGTATGTAACTTGGTACAATGAATTTGAGGTATAACTTTCATTCTGTGCTAGAATAACTATCCTTATATAATCATAATGTATAAAATTTGACGTGATGTGTACTTCATAATAAGGGATGAGGTTGTAGAGTACACCATTTTTTGTTCAGCTGTGGTTTTTAATGTACAACAGGTGGAGCATAAATATGTGACTGTTGGGTAGAATAGTGAAAATTGGATGTAGAAGTAGGTGGTAGAAAATGCAAGTGATAGATACAGTCACTTGCAACAAAAGGCTGGTCATCTTAACTGCATAAACAAACAGGCACTATTTGTCAAACATGTATTTCCTTTTCTTTGTGAAATGCAAATGGTCGGCACTATATGGTATTTGAAATAATCATGGTACACTGGTCTTTTACTATGTGATTTTGTGGTAACAAAGTGAAGCTGTGTTGTACATTGTTATGATATAACTATACTTTACTACTGCAGTAAGACGATACTCGACATGGTCGACATGACAGTCGTTGGGCAAAGAACGATAGGTTGATCGTTAAAAACTTGCTATATGTATGCTGCCTTTCTTTCTCACTGAGAGATTGATAGGATCTATGTTATTAACAGTAATCAAAGGAGGATTTAAGAGGAGAGGAAGAGAGAGTTGAAGGAGACAAGAAGGAAGATAGTAATTTCAGAAATCAGCTGTTAATCCTCTTTTGCTTGCGACTTAATGGTCACGACTTAACGGGCTCCGAGTTAAAGTAGGTTACTGACCTAAGAGAGCTACGACTTAACAGTTCGCGAGTTAAGGATGGCTACGACCTATGGGGACTTATGACCTACCGGGTTAAGAAGCATACGACTTATCAAGTGTGCCGACTTAACAGGTTACTGATTTAAGAGATGCTTGCCGACTTAAGATTCCAGCCGAGTTAAGATGCTTGCCGACTTAAGAAGATACCGATTCAAGGGGTAAGGGGTTAACTCTGCACCGACCTACAACCTGGAGTGTGCCGACTTAACGACTTAAAGTAGCATATGACCTAAGCTACAGGTCCGACCTAAAATGACTACCGACTTAAGGAAGCCAACCAATTTAACAAAGTACGAGTTGGCAAGGCCTGCCGAGTTAACAAACTGCCGATTTAAGATTGCACGTTAACTCTGCTCCGACCTAACAACACTGAGATACCTTATGCACCTTTACCTCGTCACCGACTTACCTTACGTCTTCAGCGACTTAGGACTTAAGCGTAAAACCAGAAGAGGAGGTGAACTACTAGGGAAGTGTTGGAACTGATAAACCGGCTATGACCTATCGTAAGTCGGCAGCGACCTACCATAAGTCGGCGACGACTTAGGACTTAGGAAATTTTCCAGAGTCCAGATCAGCTCCTATAAATACCCCACCACTTCCAACATGAAGGGGACTTTTTTGGCAATTCATTTCTAAAGCGCCGTTACTCTGTCAAACTCTCCAATCATTCAGCAAACAAGGATCCTTCAAGCATTCAAGACACTACAACAAACTTCGAGAGAAATTCCTAACATCCGACATGGATTCATCGAGTTTCATCGCCGAAGATTGAGCTAGTAGTCAAGATTGTTTCTTGTGATCGAGTTGTACTGTTTTCATAGGAGATTTGTATCAATTTGTAACCAGATTCAATAATAAAGAGATTCAAAGTGGACGTAGGCTAAATCTCAAGCCGAACCACTATAAATTGCTGTCTTTTACTGCATTTCTGCTATTTTCCTGCTTGATTTCTGTTCCCGTTACACGGGTGGTGCTTTCACAATCTTACTACACACACCGGGTGTTGGCGTTCACATTTTAACGTTAACATTTTGGTGCTTTCACTGAGAATTGAACTCAGGCTGCCACTCACCATTGCTTCTCAGAAGTTTGCTGAAAGAATTTCCCACAAAATCAGAAGTTTATCAGACATAATGGCTCCCGGAAGGAAACGAAAATCTGTCAGAACTGATGATGACCGTGACAATACTGCCACTTCTCTCTCTCCAAATCAAGCAGCTCCGAGCATCGGTGTTATGCGACAGGAGTTAGATGCTGCTGTATCCGGACTGTACCAGCAGATTGAAACTCAGAATAACCTGATGATCGAAAGGCTGAATGCTCTATTTGGTACGAGTCAAAGACCAGTAAATAATGAGGGAAACTTTGCTAATGCTGCTCCCAATTCCGAGGGAAGAAATATTCCTCACGGGGGATCAGGTGCTGCCGAAGGGGCACCCCTCTAGGCCGAAGGATCTAGGCCGTCACCAGTTCTTCATGAGCATCTACCTGGACAAACTCCCGAAAAGATGGCTGAGGTCTACTCTGCGAAATCTCTAAACAATGAGGAATATCTCTCTGGTATGATCAAGCAAATAATGAAAGAGAGCATGCAAAGAGATGAAGACGAAAGCGAATGGGGATTCGCACCAAGTAGAACTCCGTTTACCGAAAAGATTCTGAAAGCTGAATTTCCTAGAAAGTTTGTTCCCCCCACTATTCCTGCTTATCGGGGGACAAGTGATCCAAATCAGTTCTTGTATAAATACGACTGGCATATGACCGGCGCAAGGGCGACCGACGAGATAAAGTGCCGATATTTCCCAGTCTATTTAGAAGGGGTGGCGCTTCTCTGGTTTACCAAGCTTCCAGTCCGATCTGTAGATCAGTTTTCCGATCTCACCCGAAAATTCAAAGAGCAATTCAGGCTATACGCTTCAAAGGCAAAAGATATAATGTCACTGTCCAGTCTTGAACAGAATCCGGGAGAGCCTATTAAGTCATTCTTGAACCGTTTCAACTTAGCTCTGGCAGAAGTCGATAATGCAGAGCCACGAATGATTTTGACCTATTTGATGCGTGCTATTGACAAATCGAGCGAATTTGGAAAATGGCTAAAAATGAAGGAACCAAATTCGCTTGAGAAATTCTACAAAAAAGCTGACGAATTTATACGCCTAGAGAATCTTTCCGCACCAGCTAAAGTTGTGACAACGGTGGCAGAAAATAATGTTACTACTCAAAGCAAGAAAGAACCGGCAGATCAGAAAAGGGAAAGTAATGGTGGGAAAAGGCAGAAAGACTTCAAAAAACCCCGTTTCCTTAAACCATCAGACTTTACTCCTCTGACCGATACCCCGGAAAATATCTTCATCGCCACTAAGGATGCTGTTGAATTTCCAAAACCACCGGCCGTGAAAGTTGGGAAGAATGCTGTTCAAAGCGGAAGATTTTGCAAGTTTCACAACCAACCAGGGCATGATACCAACGAGTGCCGCCATTTGAAAAGTCTGATTGAAGAGTTGCTAAGAGAGAATAAGTTGCAGCAATACGTCAAGAGGAATAGAAAGGACCCATCTTCATCCAGCCAAGGGCAGTTACCTCCAACTAATTCATCTGATTCAGGAGAGAGGCCAGCTGGAAAGGAAAGACCTGTTATTAATGTGATCACAGGGGGACCTCACCCGGCTGGCAGGAGTTGGGGTGAAATGGAAAGGTATGCAAAAGCTTTGAGGTATGCACCAACCGAAGAAAGTGTCTTAATCCTGGAAGATGCTTCACCTCTAAAGCAGCAAAAGACTTTCCATGACGATATTATGTTCAGAGCCAGGGATTCTGTTAATGTGGAAGCTCCTACTGAGGACCCTTTGGTTGTCTCTGTCGGCATTGGGCCGGCTATTGTCAGAAGAGTGCTAGTTGATAGTGGTGCCTCATGCAACATCCTCTTTAAAAGGACATTTGACCAAATGAAAATTCCGATGACTGATGTACATGCTTCTTCACACAAGATTGCTGGATTTACAGGAGAGCTGAAACAGCCGATTGGAACAGTGGACTTGTTTGTTGAAATGGGCGAAGGGCACAAGAAATTGGTTCGGAAGCAAACTTTTGTAATTGTGGATGGATTCTCCGCCTATAACGCTTTCTTGGGCCGGCCTACTCTTGCTGCTTTCAGGGCCGTCCTCGCTCCTTGGTGCTTAACAATGAAATTTCCTACTGATAATGGGATTGCTGTTATTAAAGGAGATCAAAACGCAGGACGAGAATGTTATCTTGTAGAACTCCGAGAGGCCAGGAGAAAAGAAATGGGAAAAGATGCGGCAGCTCCGCTCCGCATCAAGGAACCGACCCTGTAGCAACTACGGAGCGGCCCCTGTACTGGCGAACACAGCAATGCGAGAAAAGAAATGGATCCCAGGAAAGCCAGTACAGGGGAGAATAGAGTGGTACCCGTGGAGGTAACGGTACCAGTATCTGTAGACCCGAAAGACCCAAATAAAGTACTCAATGTGGGCTCACAGCTAAGTATAATAGTTCAAAACACACTGATATCATTCTTAAAAGCTAATCTAGATGTGTTCGCCTGGTGTCATGCTGATATGTGCGGAATCTCTCCAACAATTGCTGTTCACACCCTAAATGTCGATCCGAAATTCACTCCAGTAAAACAGAAAAGAAGAACTCAAGGTCCAGAAAGGTCAGCAGCTTTAAAAGAAGAGGTAGATCGTCTCCTAGAGAATAATTTCATCAGAGAATCCACTTATCCAAATTGGGTTTCAAATCCAGTACTGGTTAAGAAGGCAAATGGGAAGTGGAGAGTATGCATTGATTTCTCAGATCTGAACAAAGCTTGCCCCAAAGACTGCTTCCCGTTGCCTAGAATCGATCAACTGGTAGATGGGACGGCTGGACATGAGTTGTTATCTTTTATGGATGCCTATTCTGGATACAATCAGATTATGATGAATGAACCAGATCAGGAGGACACAAGCTTTATTACAGATGTGGGACTCTACTGTTACAAAGTCATGCCATTCGGTTTAAAGAATGCTGGGGCAACATACCAAAGACTTGTCAACGCTATGTTCAAACCTCAGATTGGCAAAACGATGGAAGTCTATGTTGATGATATGTTAGTAAAGTCAAAGAAAGCAATAGACCACATGGATCACCTGGCAGAAATGTTCTCAATTCTTCGGAAGTACGGAATGAAGCTTAATCCATTGAAATGTTCATTCGGAGTAGAGTCTGGAAAATTCCTGGGTTTCATCGTAAGCGCTAGGGGCATCGAGGCAAATCCTGCTCAAATCACAGCTCTAAGAGAAGTTAAAGCCCCTAGAACGAAGAAAGAACTACAAAGTCTCAATGGAAAGGTTGCCGCTCTTAGTCGCTTCATTTCCAAGGCCACAGACAAATGCATTCCCTTCTTTGATGCTCTAAAGAAAGGAAAGAAAAATTTCGAATGGACTCCAGAATGTCAGAATGCTTTCGATCAACTGATTCATCATATGAGAACTCCTCCGGTCCTCTCCAAGCCTAGTGATGGTGAAGACCTCTTCATCTATTTGGCAATTTCATCCCATGCTTTAAGTGCAGCACTCGTACGAGAAGATATGAAAATACAGCGTCCGGTTTACTACATCAGCAAACGGTTCGCTGGGGCTGAAATGAATTATTCAAAGATACAAAAACTTGCTTATTGTCTACTAATCGCTTCCAGAAAGTTGAGGCCTTATTTTCAATCTCATCCTATCAAGGTCCTGACTGATCAGCCTTTGAAGCAAGTTCTATATCGTCCTGAAACCTCGGGTCGTCTCTTGAAGTGGAACATAGAACTCAGCCAATATGACATCACTTACCATCCCCGAAGAGCAATTAACGGACAAGCTTTAGCAGATTTCATTGCAGAGTCCACTGACAAAGGTGATAGTAAGGAAGAAACCACTGACTGCATTCCGATACAGTGGAAGTTGTATGTTGATGGCTCAAGAAACGATTATTGTTCTGGGGCAGGAATTGTGCTCGAAACTCCCGAAGGACGATCACTATGTTATGCATTGAGGCTGGAGTTTCCTTCGACAAACAATGAAGCAGAATATGAAGCCCTTATTGCCGGGTTGAAGATCGCCAAGGAATTGAATATCAAAGTGATACAGATTTTCAGTGATTCTCAGCTTATTGTCTGCCAGGTGAAGAAGGAATTTCAAGCCAAAGGAGGGAATTTGCCTGCATATTTGACAAAAACTTCCGAACTCCTCAATGATTTAGATCACTACTCAATAAGCCACATACCCCGAGAGGAAAATATGAAGGCGGATTCTTTAGCAAAGTACTCAAGTTCCGGAGAAGCTCAATTACTAGGATTATTTCCTGTAGAAGTTCTGTCAGCTCCAAGCATTGACGAAATGGATGTTGATTGGATTATGACTACGTCTCAAGAGCATGAATCATGGATGACTCCAATCAAAGAATACTTACTCAATGGTTCCCTGCCAGAGAGTTCTAAGGAACGTCGGAAATTATTAAGAAAAGCGTCGAAGTATATAATTCAAGATGGCCGATTATACAGGCGGGGATTTTCAACCCCACTACTCCGATGTGTAACTAAAGAAGAAGCCAAGACAATCTTAACAGAGGTGCACGGAGGAGAATGTGGAGACCATTCAGGTGGTCAAACACTTGCAAAGAAAATTCTCCGATATGGATACTTCTGGCCAGATATCAATCGAGATGCTGCAACTTTTTCCAGGAAATGTGACAGATGCCAACGATTTGCAAAAATCCCAAGAGCACCCTCCACTGAACTCACACAAATGGTCAGTCCATGGCCATTTGCCATTTGGGGGATAGACCTAATTGGACCATTACCGATCGCCAAATCAGGAATTAAATATGCTATTGTTGCCGTTGATTATTTCACCAAGTGGGCTGAAGTTGAACCTTTGGCCACCATCACTTCTAAAAAGATGATAAATTTTGTAACGAAGAATATCATTTGCAGATATGGTGTGCCACAGAAGATAATCACCGACAATGGCACTCAATTTGAAAGTGAAGAATTCCAGGATTTTTGCAAACGGTTCAGAATTCGAAAAAGCTTCTCAGCAGTGGCTCATCCGCAGGCAAATGGGCAAGTGGAAGCAGTTAACAAGATCATCAAGTCAACTATCAAAAAGCAACTTGAAAAAGCAAAAGGTGGTTGGGTTGATAAGCTTCCATTAGCACTATGGGCGTACAGAACTACTCACAAAACTGCGACTGGGCACACTCCATTTTCACTGGCATACGGATCTGAGGCAATGATTCCAATAGAAGTAGAGGTTCCTTCACATAGAAGAGTTCATTTCAATGAAACTGAAAATGAAAAACTGCAACTTGAAGCGCTTGATTTTCTTGATGAGAAAAGAGAGGAAGCTAGGCTCAGAGTTTCAGCTCATCAGCAGAGAATAGCCAGGCATTTCAATTCCAAAGTTCGCCAACGCAGCTTTGAAATCGGAGACTTGGTTTTGAAAAGGATCATGACAGCAACTGGTGTGTTTGGGCCAAACTGGGAAGGGCCATATGTCATAGGCACTAAACTTCTTGATGGCACTTTCAAACTCATAACTGTTGAAGGAGATCCAATTCCAAGGGCCTGGAACAGCAACCATTTGCGTCCTTACTTTACTTGAAAAGAGCTCTGCTCAAAATTGTAAAATGATGATGAATGTATCGGTTGTATTGTGAAACATTGTAAATCAGTGTAAATGAATGAAAGCTATAAAGTGGACGTAGGCCCGATTTTTGGCCGAACCACTATAAATCTTGTGTTCTTTACTATTTCATGATGCCTGTTTTATTTTGATATGTAAATACTTTAAATGTATCGCTAAAATACCAATTCAAAATTGCAGGACATTATAACAAGGCTTGCTCATCACAAAGCTAAGCAACTTCCATAAATCAGCTATTACACGAAAACCAAGCCACAAAAATTTTGTCCAAATTCAAATCCCAAGCAAGGAAAACTTCACATAAAAAGTTGGCGACTCCACTGTGACAAACCTTTGTTCACTAGTTGACATTGTCGTTATGAATAGACATCCAACTATATAACTTGCGTTTGTCTCGTGAAGTCATTCAACAGTGAAGTCCACTTCTTCGGATAAAGCAATTTACTTGTAAGAGGAAAAGAAGAAGATGTGCTTGGGAACGATAATAAAAGAGCGCTAACAGGCAGATGATGAGGGAAAGTTGCCAAGCAAACAAAGGAGCAGACAATGGGAGGTATGCATCTCAACAGGAAGGCCAGAAGATCCACTAAAGGGACGCCTTCCCAAGCGGAAGTAACAGGACCCTCGCTAACTGGTCGTGATGCATCCGATCAGATAGCTTACGTCCGTCCCGTGGATCCACTCGCCCCTGAGACGCAACTTACCCGGCACACCAACCAAAGCCCTCTAACGAGGCACACCAATAAATGGGAGTGCTTTCCTCAACCAAAAAGATCGGTGGGACCACCGAAGGGGCATCTTGTTAATTGATTGCAGTCGTTTGTACAAACAAACATCCAATCAAGCAACTCACGCCTGCCCCGCGAAACCATCCGACCATGAGAAAGTAACTCCCAGGCACTCAAAAGCCCTCTTCGGAGGCACAAGCCCTCTTCAGAGGCACATGACCTCTTCGGAGGCAAAAGCCCTTTCCCAAGGCACCACAAGCCCTCTTCGGAGGCACATGACCTCTTCGGAGGCAAAAGCCCTTTCCCAAGGCACCACAAGCCCTCTTCGGAGGCACATGACCTCTTCGGAGGCAAAAGCCCTTTCCCAAGGCACCGCAAGCCCTCTTCGGAGGCACAAGCCCTCCTCGGAGGCACAAGCCCTTTTCAAAGGCACAAGACCTCTTCGGAGGCACAACTCTTTAAGAGGAGCCCTCTCCGGAGGCATGTCCCAGAATAAAATGCTTGAACAAAAAGCATCGTCCAGAAGCACAGTTCAACTCTCAAAGGAAGGACTAACTTGTTCATCTAGAAAAGTTCCTCCTAAAAAAGTTGAAAAATGCTACAAAATTCTTTCGGAAAAGCTTATTTCACTTCATAAGGAAATTCACTTCTTAATAAATAAAAGTGATTATCCCCGAAAGTTGAAGCGTTCTTCAGAAAGAAAAAATAAAAATTCTTCTAAAGACTGGATATACTCTATTAAGAGCAGAATAATTCTCCCCTTAAAAGCGGAATAATTGTCCTCTGAAGTAAGAGTATTAGTCTTAAAAAAAAAAACTAGGAATATTGCAATGCACTTACGGCATGGGGGCAATACTGTACAATTCAATTATGTTAATAAAAGCAACATGCCACAAGTTCGTTGCAATACCACGGAAGACAGATGTGGAATAAATGCATTCTCAAACGCAGACAAAAAGTTTGCACAAGTAAGAAGAATCGTTTGTTCTACACTTAAAATAAAAGATAGATCATTCTCACATACACAAGAGTTTGTACAAGTAAAATAATTGTTTTATTTAGTACTATGAAAATTCTTTACATGTGCAGATATCTCAAAAAGCAAAAGCGGGGACCGGTACCCGCACAATCCCCGGTCAATACATGCAAAGAGCAAAAATAATAAGTAAAAAATCCAGCTTGTTTATTCCTTCTTCTCACCACCCTTGGAGCTCTTTCCCGGCCTGATGATTAGCTTTTGAAGTCGTTGTGAACGGGCAGGGGCAGAAGGAGAAAGCGATACAGCCGGATCAACTACTGCTTCCTCTTTAGTGGAAGTCTTCTTCTTTTTCCTTACAGCACGCTTCCCCTTCCTTTTTGAAGAAGACTCGCTCCCCGGAGTAGTCAGCAATGTTGAAAGCTTCGTATCGTCGTCAAGAGACCGCTCCGGGGTCTTCTCGATGTCTTCAAAATCCTCCGCCTTTTGTTCCTGAGAAGCAGCCGGATCATCCAAGCCTTGAAGAGCTTCGATTTTCTCTGCCTGTGATCCCGGTTGGGAAGCAGAGGGAGGAGTAATTTGGGAAGACGGAGGAACGACAATCGAAGGAGTGAAAGCTTGTGTAGTGCTTGGTGCCTCCGCTGTAGAAGAAAAGAAGTTAAAATCAGCATCCCCCGAAAATAAAGAAGGCATCGGTTCATCAAAGTTTAAGTAACAAGTAAGAAGGTCATCGAATTCGGCTAAGTCAAATGACTGGTTCATTAGACCCGAGACGACACCAAGAGTACCTGGAGGAGTTGGCTTTACAAGATCCACCTCAAACTTCTCGGCTTCAATATCATCCAGTGCCTCATCTTCAGTAGGAGTAGTTGCAGTCTCCTGGGCAACTTTAGCTAAATGTAAAGAATGAGGGCTGGAATCTATAATATTAACGTCGGCTGAAGTGGAAGTTTGAACGGGGGCAGTTAAAGGAGCTTCTTCTTTTGGAGGCTCTTCTCCCGCTGTTTCAGCTCGTACTTTGGCAAGTAGCTCCTTCCCCTTAACAAGAGCGGCACGATCCTCATCATTGAGATAGCGCTCCTCAAGTTCCAGCTCATTATAGCCGGCCCCGCCAAGCATATCCATCGCGACTTCCCACACTTCAGCCAATGTAATTTCGTAATCGGGACCAAGAAAAGAGAGGCTCCCACGACCCAGAACGCTGTGTAAATAAAAGTCAAATAAGGTAGAGCTGACGTCTGCTTTCGTCGCCTCATGTGATTGCTCAGCCGCTTCCTTTTCGGCAACGGCAACAACCCATCCAGCGGTAGCCTCATCACGCTCTGCCTCAACTTTAGCAAGTCGAGACTTTAGTAACTCAATCTCTACGTTCTGAGAGGTGACCTTTTCCCGCAAATCGGTGTTTTCTATGCGGTATTTCTCAGTAATATGCTGTTCAGCGGCAAGCTTCATTTCAACATCTCTCTGTGCAGCATGGGCATCCCGCACTTGTTTTTGAAAGACTTCTTCTTTTTGAATATGAGATGCAGAAGAAGAGGCAAGATCTTCCTTAAGTTTTTTAACCTCGGACTCAAGTTTTGCATAACCATCAGCAATATTTGACATCTCGAGATTATGCTGTTTGCAAACTTTGTCCCACTCCGCCTTGTCGTTTTCCATAGTCAGCATTGCCTCAAGGTTTGCACGATTAGCCCTTTGGAGTTCATCGACAAGCTTCTGCCACTGCGACATCCTCTCGATATTAAGCCTGACTGCGTCAAGACTGCTAAGCATGTCTGATTTATCAATCGGAACAATGTCCAAGTCAAAGCGTACCCCTTTTAGGCACCAGTTCGGAAAACGGCTCTGAAGTGTTGGGGGGCCGTCCTTGACTCGATATTGCGGTCTGTTAATGATAGTCTGAATGTCAGATTTCTTCAGAGGAGGAGAGCTAGCCAGAATTTCGGAAGGAATGGGAGCGTCAGTCTTTTCAGAAATTTCAGACGCGTCAATCGGTTTAGATCGTTTGCTCGGTTCATCGGCAATCTGAGTTTTTCCCTTATCATCGTAAGACTTCCGCTTATGAGAGTAGTCACTCCTATGCGAAGAGTCATATCGCTCGGCATCTTTCCTTCTTTGCCACTGATCGTAATCCCGCTTCTCCTGGGCTTTCCTTCGAGCCCTCTCTTCATCTGTTTCTTTTGGGGTATCAAGGTACTTCCTAAAGTCATAGGTGTCGCGGCCTCCACGGTACTTGAATGAGTCATAATATGAACCTGTACGTCCCATTGGAGAACCTGAAAGCAGAAGAGGGGTAGAGTTTAGAAATCTCCAGGAAAAAGAGGATAAATGCTTATAAGTGCTGAAAAATCCTAAGTGTGTGTGTGGCGTGCATACTACATGCGTCAAATTACAGACCACGCTTTAGTGTGGAAACAGAGACGATTGGCGTAGTAGGCATCTGGGTTTGTTTAAGGGTAGAAGTCGCCTCGACAACGGGAGAAGTCGTCTTTTTATTGCTATCCCCGAACAGCTCTTGAGAAGTTATCATGATGTCACTCAAGCCATCAAAGGTGTCGTCATCCAAATGTTCAGCAGATTTCTCCTTCTCAACTTCCACATCAATCGATTTTTCAGAAGCTCGAGGATTCTCTTCTTCCTCAATAATTGGGGGAAGTGCCAACTTGCCAGCTAACCCTACAACATCAGTGGATCCGGAACACTTTATCAAAGCAGCATCCATGACAGGTGTTTCTGGTGCAGTTTCTTCCGCAGAAGCTGGGGCATTCGACGCCTCTGTTTGAGAGCCCGAAGGAGCCGGTGTTTCTGCATCGGAACTAGGAATTTCATGAGTTCGAGTCGACCTGGAAGGGTGTAGAAGCCCAAATTGGTGCAAAAGCTCATCATCTAATAGAAACTGGATACTCCTCTCCTCCACAGGTACCGCCATAAGCCTCTCGAAAGTCACTTTGTGACTGAGATTTTTAGAAGGAGGAGGAAGTGCTGAAAAGAAAAAAAGAGCAAAGTTAGCACTTGATAATCCGAACTTCGGTAAGTTTGAAAGAACATAAGAAACAAATGCAAGTGATCTCACTCCCTATTCTCCAAATAGCATAAAACCCAGGAGGGTAGCGAACATAGAAGAACGGGCTCAGGAAACTATGAACACTTTCAGGGAGACCGGTGATCAACTTACGATTTCTCGCACTCCTTACAACTATGATGGAGGGATGATCTTTATTTTTGGCAAAAGTACAAAGATAGCGAATTTCTCCGAAGGTAGGAAAGCGGCCCAGCATTCTCCTAAAAAGCACGCATAGTCCCAGCAAGATGGCGTAGCCATTGGGATGTAACTGAAAAGGGGAAATAGATAGTTGGAGAAGAAGTTCTCGAATGCAGTCATTGAAGGGGGGGATAGCTCCGCTCAAGCACATTTGGCGGTTAACTGCGACAAAGCCACGGGGCGGTCTGTCAGCAGTATCATTTATTTCGGGAAGCAAAGCGTCAGCCTCAGCAATGCCAAACTGGATGCATAGTTGACGAAAAGCTTTAAGGCTCAAAGTAGTAGGAGTCCTCTCTGGAGGATCGTTTAGCGGGATAGCAACTGGAAATGCATCTTCAGCTTGCTCTGTTCCTTCTTGTGGAGAAGACATTCTACACAATCAGCTGAATGTTCAAATGTGAAGGTGCACGTTCCCTAAAAGTGTGGAGTGTTGTGCAAAAGCTAATGAAAATAAAAGACAAGCATAACTGGAATTAAATTAGTTAACAATCAGTCGATTACAGAATTTCAGTACTTGTCAATGATCAAGTGCAGTATTAATACAGACAAGTCAGTTTCATTTGACTAATATGATTTTGTCTTAATACTTCACTTGAGTTGGTTATTGTACAGCGTCTCGTTCATATTCATTTAATTTAACTTTCTCGTTACCAACTAATCTGTCATTCGATGTGGGCGGTCGGTGATAGTATATTCGTCCCAGTATTCTGTGAATGTTGTATTAAGCAGGATTGTTAGTTTGCAAAATTGAAGCAATATGTAAAATGCATGCAACACAGTTCATAATTCAACAGTTCGAAGTCCAGGCACAGTTCAAAAATCATCTGTTGAGTGGCCGAAAGCTTAAGTACTAACTCGGCTGCGACCTAAAGCCTTGTTGTGAAAAATAAGTCGTTGAAATTATTCCAAGTTCTAGGTCGGTCACGACCTAATACAAGAAGCTATGTGATAAGTTAAGTCGGGCTGCGTGCGAAAGGTCTCAAGTCAGAACGGCATGAATTTCTAAGTCCTAACTCGGCCACGACCTAAGGCTTATGTCGGCGAATAGTTAAGTCGCAAGAAAAACTGGACTGTTGAGATAGTTAGGTCGCATGAATGTTTTGAGTCGTCTCAAGCTACTTATCCTCCACCATAAATTTCACCTCCTTCCACCAATCAACTCGAAATTCACCAACCCAATAACCCGTTAACACCAACATCGTAGAATCCATTATCCTCTTCGTGAGATTCACCGTTCCCTTCATATCACCAAGTCGCTGGAACAACAATTCAACACATCTCCGATCTCATAAACCTGACCTACTGTCATGCGTTCGTAAATCACATCAACAACTAGTGACGATTAAAAATTGGTCACAGCACGATTCAAAGTGAAGCGCGACGTATTATTCCGATTCGGGGCTCGGAGGTTAGAATTCATGGTTCAATGGCGAACGTGAAGTGAAAAAGGATCGAAAACGCTTACGCAATTAGATAGCAAGGGTGAATCGCTGGGTGGTGGACTTGAATTTGTATTCGAAATTGAAAAATCTGTTAATGGCGGCACAGGAAGTTGGAACAGGTGAAGGAAGAGAAGGGACGGCTTAAGCTATTTATTCACTGGGGCAGTAAAAGACGAATCGACACATGATGTACGACTTAAGACTTACGTTAAGTCGCCTCCGACCTAACCAAAAGGAGTTAAGAAGAATCGAAGAATATGACCTACGACTTAGGCACACACTTCGAGGGGCAAATGTTAATCCTCTTTTGCTTGCGACTTAATGGTCACGACTTAACGGGCTCCGAGTTAAAGTAGGTTACTGACCTAAGAGAGCTACGACTTAACAGTTCGCGAGTTAAGGATGGCTACGACCTATGGGGACTTATGACCTACCGGGTTAAGAAGCATACGACTTATCAAGTGTGCCGACTTAACAGGTTACTGATTTAAGAGATGCTTGCCGACTTAAGATTCCAGCCGAGTTAAGATGCTTGCCAACTTAAGAAGATACCGATTCAAGGGGTAAGGGGTTAACTCTGCACCGACCTACAACCTGGAGTGTGCCGACTTAACGACTTAAAGTAGCATATGACCTAAGCTACAGGTCCGACCTAAAATGACTACCGACTTAAGGAAGCCAACCAATTTAACAAAGTACGAGTTGGCAAGGCCTGCCGAGTTAACAAACTGCCGATTTAAGATTGCACGTTAACTCTGCTCCGACCTAACAACACTGAGATACCTTATGCACCTTTACCTCGTCACCGACTTACCTTACGTCTTCAGCGACTTAGGACTTAAGCGTAAAACCAGAAGAGGAGGTGAACTACTAGGGAAGTGTTGGAACTGATAAACCGGCTATGACCTATCGTAAGTCGGCAGCGACCTACCATAAGTCGGCGATGACTTAGGACTTAGGAAATTTTCCAGAGTCCAGATCAGCTCCTATAAATACCCCACCACTTCCAACATGAAGGGGACTTTTTTGGCAATTCATTTCTAAAGCGCCGTTACTCTGTCAAACTCTCCAATCATTCAGCAAACAAGGATCCTTCAAGCATTCAAGACACTACAACAAACTTCGAGAGAAATTCCTAACATCCGACATGGATTCATCGAGTTTCATCGCCGAAGATTGAGCTAGTAGTCAAGATTGTTTCTTGTGATCGAGTTGTACTGTTTTCATAGGAGATTTGTATCAATTTGTAACCAGATTCAATAATAAAGAGATTCAAAGTGGACGTAGGCTAAATCTCAAACCGAACCACTATAAATTGCTGTCTTTTACTGCATTTCTGCTATTTTCCTGCTTGATTTCTGTTCCCGTTACACGGGTGGTGCTTTCACAATCTTACTACACACACCGGGTGTTGGCGTTCACATTTTAACGTTAACATCAGCCTACAAACCACTTTCACCACTTTTACTATATTAGCATTCCTAGATTGGTACTGTGAGTAATTTATAAACATATTTTTCACTATGCCACGTTTTTAGCTTTGAAAAAATTGTATATTACAAGTTTAAGACGCATATTATGAATAAATTACTGGCTGTCAACCAGTAATTATGCTGTCAAGTATTGTTGTAATGCACCTTTATATGCAACTTCTCATTGCTGCTTGCTGTAATGACAGTCTACGGTTTGTTTTTTATATTTACTCGATGGTAAGATTTTATGACGCAACACATTAAACAAGTTAACAATTCGTTTACTTAAAACATGAAATTAATCACGACTGTGGATGTTTCTGTCTAGCCGCACATTCAATCAGGTGTTCATATTCCTTATTTATGCCCAACTGTTCAGTAAATAGATTGCAAGTTTTATGGTGTTATGCTATGTTAATCAACTGATTGCATGTTGATTTTATTTCTTCACAACTGTCGTACAAATATTACGGACTTGCTGAACTCTATTTTCCAACTAATTTACTCATACACACACACACACACACACACACACACACACATATATATATATATATATATATATATATATATATGTAATTGATTTTAACTATCACTGAATATAGTTACAAATTAAAGGCTATTGACAGTAATAGATTTACTGGATGTGTTGATTTGTCTACCCTTATTCTTACTCTTTATTACTACTAACTATATATGTTTTGGATTACACTGAGCCTGTCCATGGTTAATATGAACACTATTATCAACGGATGTGTTGCAAATAGTGTGGAGAACGTTAGGAACATGAAGCCTCCCTGTTGTGATCATAGTTTGCGTGCATAATCTCTAATTCTCCTAACAACAACTGTCAATACGCTTTACTGGAAGATTATATATTCAGTGGTATCGTTTTCAACTGCACTACCCAATTTTTTTCCTTTAATTCATCTTTGCACTAAATGTCCAGACATGCGTAATAAGATTTACCATTGATCGATTAACGTTCTTATCTCATACAATCTACATTGTCTTCTATCTAATTAGGTTGGTACTAATTTATTCATATTTTTAGGACGTTAAGTGGAAGCAGAAAGTTGAGCATGTTTTTTCAACAAAACAGATGCAACACTATAAGCCAAGTAGTGCTGTGAGTACTCTACCGTCTAAAACCTGAACAACACAAAAAACCGGCAAATTTGTGCACACAGGAACAAAAACAAGCTACGTTACGGAACCTGGAATCACATTTGAACGTGGCCTACGATGTTGGGGTATTGACCTCACTACACTATTGGCTGATAAGACAGATACAAATTCAGTATATATTACTGCCCTTTTCCGGCTGATTCAAAAATGACTAATGGTAAAATAAAGAACCGTGGAAGAACTTTGGTGAAGAAAAGGAAGAAGTAGGCGTCCAAACGATTGACCACTATGGAAAACCACTTTGTCCATCATCATCTACACTATCTGCTTTTTGTCCAATTTTTAATTTATTTGCAAACTGTTTGTTTTATTTACTTTGTGCTTTCATCTCCTGCAAACCTGTAACTCCTGCTGTTTATAATGTAATTGCAGTTTGAACATCACTACATGTTTGTAATACTACCACTCTTTGTCAGCAAAACCAGCAGTTTAATAACGTATGAGCATGTGGCCTAATATATACACTGTGACACAATTCTACCTATATGTTATCGCCATGTAATTTTGATCACATTGTTAACTTACAGTTTACATATAGTGGCTTGAAACTCAGCTGTCTGTTGTTACTTTTACAATATTTGAATCCAAACTGTGAGGCATTTTACGCTGTTTTTATTAATCTATATTCAGGGAGAATATGTAACTACACTTTTATTACACTACTTTATATACATTATTATTACAATATACCTTATGTACGCTGTTTCAATGTTCAACGTATAGTACATAGCTAGAGTCATATACGTGCCTTTTTTTACCATTCTGCAACCTGAACTAATACTTAAGGCAGCAAAATTTAAGTGCCAGTCACTACCACAGTACACAGTGCGGCTGCTCTGTTCTTCATTATCTCAAACAAGTATATTTAACTACCTACAAATATATGTTGTTTGTTCACTGACAGTGCATACTTTGTTTACTACGCAGAAAAGTATCCCTATTACGTACGGACATCTACATTACTAAACATCAAGTTCAGGTAATATTTTCAATACATGGAGGTATTAACACAAATTGCTATGACGTGGTAATTTACCTTCACACTGTAAAACTTTAAATATATAACTGCCTCTGAATTTGGTTTAGAGGTAGTAGCTTCGTACAACAGCCTAGCACAGGAAATGTTTCATATACATATAGCTGTTATCAACCAATTTACAACTTATTTAACTACGCAGTATATTGGGTGTGGACGGAACTGTCCTTTGTATGTAGTTATTTCCAAGTGGTCAACTGCTCAAACCCATTTCCTTATATAACTACACCCACTACCTATACTTACAACCAGACATACATACACGTGTTCATAACATTGCAGTTTGCAACTGTGAAGTAGTTATATTCTTTAGTTCCCCACTACAAATAACTCAAACTGCACATTTGTTACATACCCTCTTCAACATCAAATTTTTATCTCCATCTTTCTACAACTCTCCAAGTACATTCACATTAATCACTCTACTATTCCTACTTCCCACTCCCTGTATGAAATACAAATCACTATACCCCTATACCTTCTATGTCACCTTGCCCGCTATAGTTCAGCAAATTTCTGCCTGCTATACTACCTTTTTGTTTCTTACTACTGTTAACTCCTTCTAACTTTTGTTCAACATATATCAGAATGGCCAACAGAGATCAACTACTTTCCTACTTAACCATCGGTCCTAACTGGGATTGCATCCACGTACGACTGTCTAGGATGTGGAATTCAATCTCCAAAGCCGCAAAAGAGGTTTACTCGACAAATCTTCAACTTCTTGACGTAAAGGTTCGTTTTAAACCCAGTTGATATATGTACATCTTATTTACCAATTACTATTATGCTGCAATAGGATAACAATGTATTGTATCGTAGGGCAACCAAAAGCATGCTATCGTGCCAAAGAGTTTGGTGGACAAATACTCACAGACGTTTGAAGAACATTGTTTATACGAGATTGAAACATTCAACGTCTACCCTTCGCAGACTGCGTACCGTCCTATAGATGAGGACTTGATGATCTTCTTCCGTAATGACACCCAAGTAAAACGGCTTCCACCTACACTGGACAATATTGCGAGATACAAGTTTGGTTTTGTTGATAATGACACTCTCGCTCAACGCATAGATAAGGTGGCTCAACTTACAGGTGAACAATATTTCCATATTACTATAAGCCATCTACTATTCGTTTACCATTTCCAGTTACACTACTCTATATATTTCTTTGAGCTTTCGCTTTTTAACGTATTTCTCCCAGACATTGGTGGTGTACTAAAAGACATTTCCGATGTTGTTCAAATCACAACGAGGACCGGATGTCAAACATCTAAGAGAGAGATTACTGTTTGCACTGGAAGGTTTCACATTTACCGCTTTATTACAGTTACGTATACTTATTTGATTCTTAACACCCTCCATTTCATCGTTACACAGTTCAAAAAATATATCTGTTACATTGTGGGCTGACAAAACACACCTCATAAATGTGGCCGCTATTGAATCTGAAAACTATCAACCCTCACTGATATTCACTTCTATGGTAGTAAAGCTTTTCAAAGGTAAATGTTTATTACTAAATTATATTTTAGTCTTTATTTTCAACCTTATCACCAAACTGATAATTTTAAGGGAGTTTACATTTTCATCCACCAATGCTACACAAATGTACTCCAATATTGACTGTCCAGAGGTAGCTAAATTAATTTCCAAGTATAACTCTAATTTAGTTCTAACAACTACTAATGCTGCCTACATTCTGTCCTCATCCTAACTCTGACTATATTACATTCCAGTGCCACGGAGAGCGGAGGCAGTACCGTTACATCAATTGAGCATCAACGACCTACTTCTTTAACAACTTACGATCAAGAAATTAGAAGTACCATAACTAATATGTTAGAAGACATAGGAGCTAATGACTACCACATAACTACATATCGTTTATTTCTGCCGCTATAATATCTTCATTATTTGGTTATCATTATTCACTACCTCTCTCACTTGCAATCCAAAAAGTATGTCATACACGCAACGTTGCTGAAGATTAACACATCATCTGGATGGAGTTATAATTCCTGTCCAATTTGTAGAGAAACGGTGACAAAGGAAGCAACCTGTTTTACCTGCCCTAAATGCAATAATAATATTGCCCATCCAGTGAATAGGTCTGTGTAATTCAATTTTTCTTACAGTTTACACTTCCTTACTTTCTACTATATGTACACAGATATCGGTTATCAATGGAAGTTTTTGACCATACTGGTTCTGCAACTGTAATTGCTTTTGATACATATGCTTCTTGCCTATCAAACAGAGCGTGGATGAGATGATGGAACTATCCAGAAAGGTACACATCTTATCCCTTCACCGAGTTTTTAAATTACACTCATAATTTCCGACCATCTAACCATAACATACAACTGTTGTCCCATTACTCCTACCTCCATTTTGTCAAACTGACTAACAACATTGTTTATATTCGTTTAGGTCAACGGTGATGAAATGATTGGTAAACTGTTCAACAGCTTGATGGGTTCAGAAGCTCAGTTTGAATTCAGACCTTCGAGCTATGACATAATGAATCATGGAAAAACATTGATTGTTAGTAGAATTTCAAATATTCACCAACCTGACAACTCCTTAACCGATCGAGCTGACTTTGTGGAACCAAACAATATAAAGGAAGTTGTTGGTACACAACTAACTGGCGAGTCAAGAAATGCTCGAACAATGAGTACGAATCTTTGTCATAGTTCTCTCACTTCTACATCACATATCTTATACTGTAATCTAACTAACAACGATGTGCTTCCCTTACTCAGGTGTTGGGAATAAAGGAAAGCACATAGTTAAGCAGGTTTATATTTCCACGCACAGTCCACGCTGTTTGCCAAGTAATAAACAAACTAACTGACATACCTACTCTTCTTTCGTGTAGGAGACTGAAGAATTATTGCACGATGCCAGCATGATAGAAGACACCGTTGGACATGAGAATGAACCTAAATGTGACATGCTTATTAGTGGTAAGCAAAGAATATGAGGATGAGAGACTGACAGAAAGAGAAAGAAGTAGCCAGTCCCATGGATAAGCGCAAGATGAAGCAACTTTTTTCCACTTCACCTACCTACTTCTGTATTCCCCTCTCCTTAGTTCCGTGTTATGTTTCCACTTTCCCCCTCTGCATTTACTGGTGTACTTATTTCTCTATCACCCTCCGCAAACAAAAGGCTACTCTATTTCTTTTATGTATGATAAACCCTATGTATTACTATTTGTACCCTTTTATTTTCAACCACTGTTCAATTGCAGTAAATATCACATTATTATGCTGTCCAACTCTATGTATTGTATGCAATGTGAATTCATTTAAATATCCCAATTTCTACTTATCAGTGCGGCTTCATATAACTAATTTACCCACCTTTGTATTCTACTTTTCTTACTGTTATCAAAGGCTTCATCACAGCTCATCACCCATTGAGCTTTTATTTCTGCTTTTCCTCCCCTACTTATATGCCTATTTTGTCACCCCGTATGTTTAACGCCAAAGCCATCCCAATGGCTGTTTCACTTCATACAAGATCATCATCTACATTCTACAGGAGCTACAACACAAATAGTCTACTACGCCGGGTAATGTTAAAGTGAAAACTGGTATTTGGTTCAACTGCAACATCATGCAGACAGGTGACATACAATGCAATTACTGACATTCTTTCCAACAGTTTTATCTCCACGCTAACGTTGAAAAAGGGTTACAGTGATGCACTCACTTTACCTACTGAACATCTAACAAAGCTAAACCTTTGTCAACTATTTGCCTACTGCTTTGACTCTCTGTAATTAACTGTTGCTACACCATGACACTGGCATTTCATACATACCGCGTTCTGCCTGCATATTCTTCGTCCAATTTTTTTTTAAACCTCGGTTTCATGATGACAGGCGACAGTTTACATCTGCCTTATCCCAGTTTGTTCCGGTTACTATCCACAGCTATGAAAACTGAAAGCATCTCCCTCAACATATTGAATCAACAAAAGTGCCCACCCTCTGTACACTACACAGATAAGAATTCCACCCTCTATCACTTGGTTCACGCTACACATTCGAGCATGATTCAAATTTGACAGATATGTTAACTTCTTACCCTTCATTCCGCGTTCAATTTGTTTATACAAACTGGATGTAATTTTTTTCTATTGCGGGAAATTGCTTGACCAATGTCTTATTGTTTCATACATTTTACATCGCATATTCATCAGATGAACAACTGACAAAGTCGACCTTCAATGCGTTCAGTTATACGATTGGTTTCATCACATAGGGTATTTTCAATATATCCTGACTAAACTTATGACTAAATGATGACTGGTACCACCTGACGTCTGCATCGGAAGAAGCATTAGTTTGTTATGCAATTTACATTTTCTACCAACTCCCATGCGGAGATGATTTCCGACTTTGCTATTTTGAACCATTGCACTTCTAACACCCTGTCTGACTCGACCTCCACCAAAAAATTGTTTCCATCTCCAATGGCAATGACGTAAAATGCTTGAAATAGTACAATGACTTACTATCATCTAATGGCATATATGTCCACAATGTTTCTACTAAAATTGCAACTTGAGTATCGTAGACGTAAATGTTTAATTGCGATGATATTACAATCTGTGGCATGTTGTTCTATACAAAATGACATATAAAACATGTATTTAGTAAGTGTAAAATGAGGCATGCATTTCTGGTTTCCATATTCTCTCCCCTTACTATTTTACATGGTTATTACATTACAGTAAACATGGGTTTTCACTTAAAAGTAAATACATCAATTTACATACATATTCCACTGTATTAAACAACATACCTCTATATATATATGTATGTGCGCGCACACACACACACATCTACATACAGACACTTATACATACATACATATCTGCATATAAACATACAACTATATATATATATACATATATATGTGTGTGCACGCGCGCGCGCGCGAATATCAGTCAACTACAACCCAAACATATACATATATCTAGATATACATATATACATACATATATATACATAAACACGGTAAGCAAGGCGATATAAGTCTCACTGCAATTACTGCCTCTTATCTACCTCTTACTCATCATCGAACTGCTGCTTACTTACTTTGCATTACTTATTCAAAACACCCTAACTTCATTTAATAACATTGCAGTAAGTTCATCCTCTATGCCTTCAAAAAATGGTGACAATGAAATACAGCTTAACTGAAAACTTCATATACTGCAAAAGGTAGAAATCAATTTCATTATCCGTTCCCTAAAGTACGGTGCAGTTGGGTATAGACCAATCACATTTGGCAAATGACATACTCCACTGTACACATAAAAAACTGATCACCAACCATCCGCCCTTAAATAATGAGCATATTTTGTAAGTAAATACATCTTTTTGGCTACAAACCAATTTTTTCCTATTTAAAACATAGTATCTCACTGCCCATCCATAGTAATCCATTGCTTTATTCACGCCCCTCACATGCATACACAAATTACGCACATTAAAGCACTAATCGCTTAACTCTACTACTTCTCCATGAAATTTAGCGTTGCAGAAGCCTTTAACTCTTCCACACAGGTTTCAATGCATATATATATATATATATATATATATATATATATATATATATATATACAGGCATCATTATATCTGTCTGCATACTGCAGTCACTCCTACACATCATAATATTCTTCAAATCTACATTCCACTACTACATAAAATCACGTTACATTGACACAGTACATTCTAAAATAGCTTTTAATACCAATTTGACTACAAACACCGCCCGTGTGCGTAGCACGGGCCACACACTAGTTTTCAAAAGAAAACAAAAGCCAAGTGGCTTGATCAGAAAATCATCAAATTCACTACGCCATAAATGGCCTTCTACAACACAAAAAAAATGTTAGCTCAGGCCCGAAAAATGTTGCCATAGGTCTATGGCAACACTTTTAGGGTGATGCAATTTTTGTCGTTGCCTTAGACCTCAAAGGCAACATTTTGACTATCTAAGGCAACATAAGTAATATTGTTGAAATAGAACCTTATTTGGGTCTATGGCAACACCCATAGGTATCTGTAGCAACATTCCAAAATGTTGCTATAGATATTAACTTTCTGAATTTGTGGGGCCCACAATTTAGATCATATTTGATTTTTTAATAGAAATAAATATTTATTTAATAAAATGCTATTGCACAGAATTTGATATTTAAATAGTAATTTATTTAAATAAATATTTTATTTCAACATTTGAAATAGTACAAATTCCTGACTCCACTATTTTACAATTCAATGATATATAACACTAATATTCACATATACAGATATTTCTCACTACATCACTCAGTTCACTCATTACGTATGCAGTTTCAATTTATATAGACACCGACACCAACACCGACACCGACACCGACAAATATATGACGAGCCAAGTGCTGAGCCGAAGGCGAGCCGAGTAGCGTGTCCGGGCGCAGCGCCGACGGGGGTCCGGGGCCTCGCAGGCCCGGCGGGGATCGACTGATTCATCCGATTTCGGAAGATCGAGCCTTCTTTGAAACGACGTAAAATGATGCACCACACATACTTCTAAACCACCAGCCTCCATCCTCTAATTGCCTCACCAACAAACTATTTCAGTTGCCAAATTCGACTTCAGGTTGCCAAATCGCCTAATCACCTAATCACAATCGCTGATTACCCATTCCAACAACCCAAACATCATCAAACTTTCACACTGCAAATTCGCAACAAAACCAAGCACCACCCTTGGCTGATAGCAAACAACATTGCTTCTCACTGCAAGCTATATATCTACAGATTTGGACCATCAACTATAAGCAGACTGCTTCGCCTTTCATCAACAAGAGAATCAATGGTCAGTTCATACATGTACATTAGTTCAAAGCACCAAGCTATATATCTTCAGATTTGGACCATCATTAGCCTACAAAATAAAAACCAAACTCGTTTACTCAATTTGAAAGAACAAAATGCAGTGAAAAATTTAAAGTATATCAATGTGAAACTACAAGAAACCGAATATTTTGATAACAATACCATTCACACAAAGTATCGAACACTTTTAGTGCATTACAAAATAGCTCTTCCAATCATTCTCTATTCTATCTTCAAGGTGCAATATGGAAGACCACTCCAATCCAAATTCAACAATAGACCTCAAAATACATGAAGCAAGATGAAATTTTGAAACTTACCATTCAGATACAGAAAATGCATAAATCCACAGTATCAAATATCACAAAATGAAAAAAAAGGTCAAAACAAACCGGAAATTATACAGCCTGCTCTTCATTGGACTGCAGTGGTATCTCAAGCAACTCAGGAGGCACAGTCTCGACGCTCTTAGGTGTGTTCCTGGCAGCAACAGGAACAGCAAAAAAAGTCTTGGTCTTGCTTATCAGCCTAATCTTTTCAAGCCCCACGTAATCTCCGACTTTAAATTTATTATCAGCATCATGTGCTTGGTACCTCTTCTTGATTCGAACTCTTCTCTTGTACTTCGGGTGTTGAGCTAAACGAACTACTTCAACTGCAAATTGAATAGAAAACGAAGTTGTGTCCTCTGAATACTGGAGTGGAAGATTGAATAGAAATGTAATAGCATCAGATCCGATTGGGTTAAAAGGGAACATCTTCCATACAGATTAGGGAAAACGAAATTAGGGATTTGGAAATTGGGGAGAGAACGAAATGATATGGAAAGTAAAGCGGGAAAATGAAAATTTGGGACAAATTGTAGTGGTGATCTATTTTAACAATCAGATTAAATGTAGATCGTTGGATCGTATTCACGCTGTTAACCCTTAATTCTCCACGACTAAAGAACGGCACGATTCAAGCAGGGTGTACGACTTAGCGAGTTAAGGGATTGTGCGACTTAACGAGTTAAGACTTGGATGATGTACAACTTAAAGTATTAGCCGACTTAATAGGCTACGAGTTAAAGAATAGTCCGACTTAACCAGTTAACGAGTTACAAAGGCTTCCAACTCAGCAGATACCGAGTTAAGGGGATCTCTGATTTAACAGTTCGCGAGTTAAGGAAAGGTTCCGACCTACCGAGTTAAGGAAATTCTGACTTAAGAGCTTAGCGATCTACGACCTATGAGATAGCATGACCTAACAGCTTATAAAGGCTCCGACCTAAAGCAGCCCTCGACTTAAGCTGCAGGACCGACTCAATGGTTGACCGACCTAAAGCCATACCGACCTAACTATTAAAGGGAGCTCCGACTTAGCTACAGCTCCGACTTAAGACACTTACTGACTTATATGGTTTTACGACTTACCGATCTGAGGAGTTAACAACTTATGCTAAGCCGCTGCTGACTTATGATTTAGTTTGTTCTGGACATTCAGGGGGAACTAATATAAACCCCTATCTCCTCGCCGACTTACGACCTAGGACTTTCTATAAGTCGGCCGCGACTTAAAGACTTAGGAAAATTTCCTGTACAGAATTCAGCTCCTATAAATAGACCACCACCTCCAACATGAAGAGGACTTTTGGCCATTCATTTCCCAAAGCATCGATACTCTGCTGAACTCTCTACTCAATCTACAATCGAAGATCTTCAAACACTCAAGGCACTACAACAAGCAACGAATGGAATTTCATACATCCAACAAGGATTCGTCGAGTTTCATCATCGAAGTTTGAGCTAGTAGTCGAGATTGTTTGTGTGATCGAATTGTATTGAGTTTTACAAGTGTATTATAACGTTTTGTAACCAGATTCAATAATAAAGAGATTCAAAGTCGACGTAGGCTCGATCTCAAGCCGAACCACTATAAATTGCTGTCTTTTACTGCATTTTCGCTATTTTACTGCCTATCTCTAATTCCCGTCACTCGGGTGGTGCTTTCACGATTTTTACTACACACACCGGGTGTTAGCGTTCATTTTTTTAGCGTTAACATTTTGGTGCTTTCACTGAGAATTGAACTCAGGGGAGATTGTCATCATTACTTCACGGAAGTTCGTTGAACAAGTCTCTTTCAAGACTAGAAGTTTATCTGAGATAATGGCTCCTGGAAGGAAACGTAAGGCTGTCAGATCTGAAGATGTTCATGATAATACCACCACTTCTATTTCTCCCAGTCAGGCAGCTCCAAGCGTCGGAGTGATGCGAGAAGAGCTAGACGCCGCTGTATCCGGACTATACCAGCAAATTGAAACTCAGAATACTCTGATGATGGAAAAATTGAATGCCCTGCTCGGCGCTAACCAAAGACCAGTGGGTAATGAAGGTAACATCGCTGATGCTCTTCGCAACTCCGAAGGGAGGAATATTCCTCAAGGGGGATCAGGTGCTGTTGAAGGGGTACCCCTCCAAGCTGAAGGATCTACGCCATCACCAGTTTTCCGTGAACATCTACCCGAACAAACTTCCGAGAAAATGGCCGAAGTCTACTCCGTGAAATCCTTAAAGAATGAGGAATATCTTTCTGGTATGATTAAGCAAATAATGAAAGAGAGCATGCAAAGAGACGAGGATGAGAGTGAATGGGGATTCGCACCGATTAAGACTCCGTTTACTGAGAAGATTCTAAAGGCTGAGTTTCCTAGAAAATTCGTTCCCCCCACCATTCCTGCTTATCGGGGAACAAGTGATCCAAATCAATTCTTGTATAAATATGACTGGCACATGACCGGCGCAAGAGCAACTGATGAGATTAAGTGCCGGTATTTCCCAGTATATTTGGAAGGAGTGGCACTTCTCTGGTTTACCAAGCTTCCTATTTGATCTGTGGACCAGTTTTCCGATCTGACCCGAAAGTTCAAAGAGCAATTCAGGTTGTACGCCTCAAAGGCGAAGGATATTATGTCATTGTCTAGTATTGAGCAGAATCCTGGAGAGCCTATTAAGACATTCCTGAATCGCTTTAACATATCTCTTGCTGAAGTTGACAATGCAGAACCACGAATGGTTTTGACTTATCTAATGCGAGCAATCGATAAGTCAAGCGAATTTGGGAAGTGGTTGAAAATGAAAGAACCTAATTCGCTCGAGAAATTCAATAAGAAAGATGACGAGTTCATACGTTTAGAGAATCTTCCAGCACCGGTGAAAATGGTAGCGACATGGGTAGAGAACAACATTACCACTTCGGCTAAAAAAGATTCTGGAGGTCAGAAAAGGGAAAATAATGATGTGAAGAAACAAAAGGATTTAAAGAGACCTCGCTTCTTCAAGCCCTCAGATTTCACTCCACTAACCGAAACTCCTGAAAATATCTTCTTTTCCACCAAGGATGCTGTGGATTATCCCAAACCTGCTGAGATAAAGCAGGGAAAAGGCGCTATGCGAAATGGAAAATTCTGCCGCTTTCACAACCAACCCGATCATGATACTAACGAATGTCGTCACTTGAAAAGATTAATTGAAGAGTTATTAAGGGAAAACAAGCTGTAACAGTATGTAAAGAAGAGCAGAAACGACCCAAACTCGTCCACTCAGGGGCAGCAGCTTCCCACTCATCCATCTGGCTCGGGTAAGGGCACTCCCGCACACGAATCTGAAAGACCAGTTATCAACGTGATTACAGGAGGCCCACACCCAACGGGTAGAAGCTGGGGTGAAATGGAACGATATGCCCGCGCTTTGAAATACATCCCGGCGGAAGAGGAAGTCTTTGCTGTAGAAGACGCTACACCTCTGAAGCAACAGAAAATTTCTAATGATGATATTATATTCAAGGCTAAGGATTCTATGGGTATCGAAGCTCCAACCATAGATCCCCTAGTCATTTCTGTAGGGATTGGGCCAGCTATTGTCAGACGAGTTCTCATTGATTGTGGTGCTTCCTGCAACATACTCTTCAAGAAAACATTTGATCAAATGAAGATTCCTATGAATGACGTCCAGGCTTCATCACAAAAGATTGTTGGATTCAATGGGGAACCGCAGTAACCAATCGAAACTGTTGACTTGTTCGTGGAGCTTGGAGAAGGGCAGAAAAGAGTAGTTCGGAAACAAACCTTTGTAATTGTTGACGGGTTTTCTACCTACAATGCTTTCCTAGGCCGTCCAACTTTAGCCGCATTCAAAGCCATTTTGGCCCCATGGTGCCTAACTATGAAGTTTCCCACAGAAAATGGTGTCGGTGTCATCAAGGGAGACCAAAATGCTGGGCGTGAATGCTACCTGATAGAACTTCGAGAGGCCAGGAAGAGAGAAATGGGAAAAGATGCGGCAGCTCCCCTCCGCATCAAAACCCCAACCTTGTAGAAAATACAGGGCGGTCCCTGCACTGGCGAGCATAGTGGTGCGAGGAGAGAAATGGACCCCAGAAAAGCCAGTGCAAAGGAAAATCGAGTGGTGCCGATGGAAGTAACGGTACCGATATCTGTTGATCTTAAGGACCCGAACAAAGTGCTAAATGTGGGTTCGCAACTTAGTATGGCCGTCCAAAATATGTTAATATCATTTCTGAAAGCAAATCTGGACGTATTCGCTTGGAGTCACGCAGATATGTGTGGAATATCTCCAGAGATTGCTGTACATACTCTGAACATTGATCCGAAATTCACGCCTGTGAAACAAAAGAGAAGGACCCAAGGTCCAGAAAGGTCAGCAGCACTAAAGGAAGAGGTAGACAGACTCATGGAAAATCATTTCATCAGAGAATCTATATATCCAAACTGGGTTTCGAATCCTGTGCTGGTGAAGAAGGCCAATGGAAAGTGGAGAGTGTGCATTGATTTTTCAGATTTAAACAAAGCCTGTCCAAAAGACTGCTTCCCGTTACCAAGGATTGATCAGCTGGTAGATGGAACAGCCGGACACGAATTGTTGTCTTTTATGGATGCTTACTCCGGGTATAACCAGATAATGATGCATGAGTCGGACCAGGAAGACACGAGCTTCGTTACAGATGTTGGTCTTTACTGCTACAAAGTAATGCCCTCTGGATTGAAGAATGCAGGGGCAACATACCAAAGGCTTGTTAATGCAATGTTCAAACCACAACTTGGGAAGACAATGGAGGTCTATGTCGATGATATGTTAGTGAAATCGAAGAAAGCAGTTGATCACATGGACCATTTAGCAGAAATGTTCGAAATCCTTCGAAAATACGGAATGAAGCTCAACCCTTTGAAATGTTCATTCGGAGTAGAGTCCGGGAAATTCTTGGGCTTTATTGTAAGCGCTAGGGGCATTGAAGCCAATCCTGCTCAAATTACTGCTCTACGAGAAGTCAAAGCCCCTAGGACAAAGAAGGAACTGCAGAGTCTAAATGGAAAAGTTGCTGCCTTAAGTCGATCATTTCCAAAGCTACTGATAAATGCATCCCCTTCTTTGACGCTTTAAAGAAAGGAAAGAAAAACTTCGAATGGACGCCCGAATGCCAGAAAGCTTTCGATGAGTTAATCCGTCATATGGAGAAGCCTCCAGTCCTTTCCAAGCCCAGCAACGGCGAGGACCTTTTCATATACTTGGCAGTTTCATCACATGCCCTAAGTGCAGCATTAGTACGAGAGGATGCAAAAGTTCAACGTCCGGTCTACTATATCAGCAAAAGACTCACTGGGGCAGAGATGAATTATTCAAAGTTGGAAAAGCTCGCCTACTGTTTACTGATTGCTTCCAGAAAGCTGAGACCGTACTTTCAAGCTCACCCTATCAAAGTTCTCACCGACCAGCCCCTAAAGCAAGTCCTATTTCGCCCTGAAACTTCGGGCCGACTTTTAAAGTGGAATATCGAACTTAGCCAGTATGATATCACTTATCATCCCCGAAGAGCGATCTATGGGCAAGCCTTAGCGGATTTCATTGCAGAATATATAGATAAGGGTGACAAAGAGGAAGAGATTACAGTTGACATCCCAACCAAATGGAAGTTATATGTTGATGGCTCAAGAAATGATTACTGTTCCGGAGCTGGGGTAGTACTTGAAACCCCCGAAGGACGATCATTGTGTTATGCATTAAGACTGGAATTCCCTTCTACAAACAATGAAGCAGAATATGAAGCTCTAATCGCTGGACTAAAGATTGCAAAAGAATTGAACATCAAAGCATTGCAAATCTTTAGTGATTCTCAGCTCATTGTGTGTCAAGTAAAGAAGGAATTTCAAGCCAAAGGAGGAAATCTGCCCGCTTATTTGTCAAAGGCTTCTGAACTGCTCAATGATTTCGATCATTATTCAATAAGCCATATACCTCGAGAGGAAAATATGAAGGCAGATTCTCTAGCAAAATATTCAAGCTCCGGAGAAGCTCAGTTGTTGGGATTAGTTCCCGTGGAGGTTTTGTCAGCACCAAGCACAGATGAAATGGATATCGACTGGATCATGGCTGTATCTCAAGAACAAGAGTCATGGATGACCGCAATCAAAGGATATCTGCTCAATGGTTCCCTGCCAGAAAGTTCTAAAGAACGTCGAAAACTATTGAGGAAAGCATCAAGATATATAATTCAAGATGGCTGATTGTACAGACGGGGATTCTCAGTGCCATTACTCCGATGTGTAACCAAGGAAGAAGCCAAGACTATTCTAACTGAGGTACACGGAGGAGAATGTGGAGATCATTCAGGTGGCCAAACTCTAGCCAAGAAAGTTCTCCGATATGGGTATTTCCGGCCGAACATTAATCGAGATGCTGCTATCTACTCCAGAAAATGTGACAAGTGCCAGAGATTTGCAAAAATCCCAAGAGCACCCTCAACTGAACTAACACAGATGGTCATTCCATGGCCGTTCGCTATTTGGGGGATAGATTTAATCGGACCTTTGCCAATCGCCAAGTATGGTGTGCCACAAAAGATAATCACAGACAACGGTACTCAGTTTGAAAGCGAGGAGTTCCAAGACTTCTGCAAGCATTTCAAAATCCGAAAAAGTTTCTCAGCAGTGGCTCATCCGCAGGCAAACGGGCAAGTGGAAGCAGTGAACAAAATTATCAAGTCAACCATCAAAAAGCAACTTGAAAAAGCAAAAGGTGGATGGGTTGATAAGCTACCACTAGCACTATGGGCATACAGAACAACTCATAAAACTGCAAATGGGCACACTCCCTTCTCATTAGCATACGGATCAGAAGCAATGATTCCGGTAGAACTAGAAGTCCCATCTCACAGGAAAGTTCATTTCAACCAAGCCGAAAATGAAAAGTTGCAACTCGAAGCACTTGACTTTCTTGATGAAAGAAGGGAAGAAGCCAGACTCAGAGTTGCGGCTCATCAGCAAAGAATTGCAAGGCATTTCAACTCTAAAGTCCGTCAACGAAGCTTTGAAGTCGGGGACTTGGTCTTGAAAAGGATCATGACAGCAGTCGGAGTATTCGGACCAAATTGGGAAGGGCCATATGTCATAGGCAGTAAACTTCTTGATGGCACATTCAAACTCATGACTGTCGAAGGAGATCCAATTCCAAGAGCATGGAACAACAATCATTTGCGCCCATACTTTACTTAAAAAGCTTTACTTGGAATTGTAAAATGATTATGGATGTATCTTGTATTGTAAACCATTGTAAAATCAGTAATGATGAATGAAAGAGCTATAAAGTGGACGTAGGCCCAATTTTTGGCCGAACCACTATAAATCTTGTGTTCTTTAATATTTTAAATTGCCTGTTTTATTTCGATAAAAAAAATACTCTAAACGTATTGCTAAAATATCGATTTACTATTGCAGGTCATTAAAACAAAGCTTACCCATCACAATGCTAAGTGAACCCCGTAAATCACTCAATAAACAGACTTCAAGCCATATAAAATTCCGAAGTCAAATCCAACATAAGAAGAACTTTACATCAAAAAGTTGATGATTTCACCGAAGGCACACTTTTCCAAGGCAAAAGAACTAGACGCTTGTTAACTAATTACGATCGTTTGTATAAACAGACATCTAATTGAATAACTTGCGCCTGTCCTATGAAATCAATCAACAGTAAGGTACATTTCATTGGATAAAGCAAACTGCTTGCAAAAGGAAGGAACAAAGGCTTGGAAACAATAACAGGGGATCATCAATGAGCAGACAACGAATACACATGGGCAAGCTGGTCAACACAAGCCCTCTTCAGAGGCACAAGACCTCTTCGGAGGCACAACTCTTCGGAGGATAAAGACCTCTTCGAAGGCACGCCGATAAATGGAAAAGCTCTTCTCAACAAAAAGGTTAGTGGAACCACTGAGGCAAGGCCTTTGTTAACTAATTGCGATCGTTTGCGCAAGCGAACACCCAATTAAATAACTAGCGTCTGCCCTGTGGATCCATTCAACTGTGAGAAAGTAACTTCCAGGCAACCAAATCAAGACCTCCTCGGAGGCACAAGCCCTCTTACGAGGCACAAGCCTTCCCCAAAGGCACACACTGCCCTCTTCGGAGGCAGAAGACCTTCCCCAAGGCACACAAGACCTCTTCGGAGGCACAAGACCTCTTCGGAGGCACAAGACTTCTTCGGAAGCACAAAAACAAGCCCTCTTCGGAGGCACAAGACTTCTTCGGAGGCACAAGACTTCTTTGGGAGCACAAAAACAAGCCCTCTTCGGAGGCACAACTCTTCGGAGGCATGTCCCAAAAAGAGAATTCTCAAACAAAAAAGCCTTCTCCGGAAGCACATTTCAACTCTCAAAGGAAAGTTAACTTGTTTATCTCAAAAAGCTCTTCCTAAAAAGTTAGAATGCTACAAAAAAAGACCTCTTCGGAGGCATATTTCACCATGCTTGAAATACCAAAAATAAGCTCTTTACCGGGGCACAAAATCAGAATCTTCTTCAGAAGCTCATTTCACCACGTAGGAGAACCCGCTTTTTAAACAAATAAAAGTGATCCTCTCCGAAAGTTGAAGTATTCTTCAAGAATGAAAGAGAAAGTAAAAATTTCTCCGAAAATGAAATACACTCTATTCAAAGAAGAATGATTCGTCCCTCAAAGAGTGGAATGGTTATTCTCTAAAATAAGAGTATCAGTCTTGTAAAAGCAGGAAATATTGCAATGCACTTGTGGTATGGGGGCAACATTAGGCAATTCAATTACATTAATAGAAGTAATATAAAAGCAACATACCACAAGTTCGTTACAATATCGCATAAAAAGATGTAGAACAAATGCATTCTCAAACACAGACAGAAAGTTTGTACGAGTAGAAGGAATTATTTATTCTACACTTCAAATCATTGATTCTTACGTACACAAGAATTTGTACAAGTAAAAGAGTTATTTTATTCAATACTATTGAAATTTTTACACTGTGCAGATTACAAAAGTAAGCGGGGACCGGTACCCGCACAATCTCCGGTCGATACAAGCAAAAAGCAAAATAAGAAAAGGATAATCTAGATTATCACTACTTCTTCCTACCACCCTTAGTACCCTTGCTCGGTTTAATGATTAGCTTTTGAATCCGGCGGGGACGGGACGGAGAAGAAGGAGGAGAGGGTGCAGCTGGATCTTCTTCTGCCTCATCTTCTCCAGCGGAAGTATTTTTCTTCATCTTCTTCATGACACGCTTCCCTTTCCTCTTCGAGGAAGACTCATTTCCCGGAGTAGTAAGTAGCACAGAAAGCTTAGTGTCTTCATCAAGGGATTGCTATGGAGTCTTCTCGCTATCAAAAGAAAGCTTAGCAGGCGGATCCTCCAAGCCTCGAAGGGCTTCTATCTGCTCTTCCTGCGAACCCGGTTGAGAAGCAGGAGTTACTTGAAGAGTTGGAGGAGGAATAGCTGGGAGAGGAGAAGAGTGCATAGCGCTCGGTGCCTCCGCTGTAGAAGAAAAGAAGTTAAAATCGATATTCTCCGAAAAAAGTGAAATTATTAGCTCGTCAAACTCGGTTAAATTGAATAGGTGATTGACTGGATCCGAGTTGACACCAAAGTTACCTGGGGAAGTCGGTTTCGAAAAATTAATCTCGAATTTCTCAGCCTCAATATCTTCCAGGGCCTCGTCCTCGGTAGGAGTAGTCACAATTTCTGTGTCAACTTTGGCAGGAAGCAAAGAATGGGCACTGGAATCTATAATGTTGGCATCAGTTGGACTCGAAGTATGAGTAGGGGCAGTTGAATGAGCTCCCTCTTTCGGGTGTTCATCTCCTGTAGACTCAGCTCGCGCTCTGGCAAGTTGCTCTCTTCCTCTAGCAAGAGCTACACGAGCTTCATCGTCAAGGTAGCATGTCTCAAGCTCTGCCTCATCATAGCCGGCACCGCCTAACATATCAACTGCGGCTTCCCACACCTCAGCCAGAGTAATCTCGTATTCAGGACCCAGAAAGGATAGGCTCCCACGCCCCAGAACGCTGTGTAAATAAAAGTCAAATAAGGTAGAGCTGACATTAGCTTTCGTTGCTTCATGTGATTGCTCAGCTGCTTCTTTTTCGGCAACGGCTGCAACCTGACCAGCAACAGCCTCATCGCGCTCTTTTTTCACTTTAAGGAGCTTAGTTTTTAACATCTCAATCTCCAAATCCCAAGAACTAACCTTTTCTGTCAACTGAGCGACGTCTGTTCGATATTTCTCAGTCGCATGACGTTCTGCCTCAAGGTTTAGCTCGGCATTTCTCTGGGCAGCGTGCGCATCCCGCACTTGTTTTTGAAGCACCTCCTCTTTCTGGGTGTGCGAAGCAGAGGAAGCGGCAAGATCTTCCTTAAGACGCTTGACTTTAGATTCAAGTCTTGCATTGTCGTCTGCGATGCTTGTCATTTCTGCATCATGCTGCTTGCACCATTTATCCCATTCAGCTTTATCGTTCTCCAGAGTCAGCATATTTTCAAGGTTCATGTGATTGACTCTTTGGAGTTCATCAACAAGCTTTTGCCATTGCGACATCCTTTCAATGTCAAGCTTGACAGCGTCTAGATTTCTAAGCATGGCTTGTTTATCAATTGGGACCAAATCTAGATCGAAGCGCACTCCTTTTAAGCACCAATTTGGAAACCGGCTTTGAAGTGTTGGAGGGCCGTCTTTAACTTGATATTGTGGCCTTGTAATGATTGCTTGAATGTCGGACTTCTTTAAAGGAGGAGAACTAGCCGAGATATTAGAAGAGATAGGAGCATCGGTCTTCTCAGAAATTGCAGACACGTCACTATGCTTGGACCGCTTGCTTGATTCGTCAGCAACATGAGTCTTCACCTTATCATCATAAGACCTTCACTTATGAGAACTATCGCTTCTGTGGGAAGAGTCGTATCGTTCGTCTCTCTTCTCGTATTGATTCTCGTAATCCCGCTTCTCTTGATAATAATCCTGTCTTTCCTGAGCTTTCCTAATAGCTCTTTCTTCATCCGTCTCCCTCGGGGCATCGAGGTATCGCCTAAAGTCGTAAGTTCCGCGGCCCCCATAGCGTTGAAATCTGTCATAATGTGAACCAGAGCGCCCCATCGGAGAATCTGAAGATAAAAAAGAAGTGAAGTTTAGAAATCTCCAGGAAAAAAGGATAAGTGCGTATAAGTACCGAAAAATCATAAGTGTGTGCGGCGTGCAAACTACGCGCGTCAAACTACAAACCACGCTTTAATGCGGAAACGGAGACGACTGAGGGTGTCAAGGCTTGTTTCAAAGAGGAAGTCGCTTCAACGACGTGGGATATCACTTTTGGAATATTATCTTTAAAAAGCTCTTAAGAAGTGATCATTATATCACTCAAATCATCAAAGGTATCATTGCCATGATGCCCAGCAGAACTCTCTTTCTCGGCTTCCACGTCAGCCGTCTTTTCAGAAATATGAGGATTTTCCTCCTCTTCAATAACTGGAGAGAGTATTAACTTGCTGGATGACCCCGCAACATCGATAGAAGAAGAACATTTTACTAATGCAGTGTTTGCAGTTGGCTCCTTTAGAGCCATCTCTTCCGTTGAAGCTGGGGCATCTGACGCCTGTGCTGGAAAATTAGAAACTTCTCGAGGCTGAGTAAAGCGGGAAGAGTGTAAAAGCTCGAATCGATGTAAAAATTCGTCTGTCAACAGAAATTGGACACTCCTTTCCTCGACTGGCACTGCCATAAGCCTCTCAAAAGTCACTTTGTGACCGGGATCTCTAGAAGGAGGAGGAAGTGCTGAAAAGAAAAGGGCAAAGTTAACACTTGACAACTCTGACTTCAGCAAGTTCGAAAAAACATAAGAAACAGAGACAAGTGATCTTACTTCCTACTCTCCAAATAGCGTAAAATCCCGAAGGACAGCGAACGTAGAAAAATTGGCTTAGGAAACTGTGAACATTGTCAGGAAGACCGATAATCAGTCTACGGTTCCTGACGCTCCTCACAAGTATGATTGAGGGATGGTCTTTGATCTTTGCAAATGTGCACAGGAAGCGAATTTCTGCAAAACTGGGAAAACGGTCCAGCATTCTCCTAAAAAGCACACACAGTCCCAGCAGGATGGCGTAGCCATTAGGGTGTAGTTGAAAAGGGGAGATAGATAGTCGGAGGAGAAGTTCACGAAGACAGTCGTTAAATGGGGGGATAGCTCCACTCAAGCACATTTGGCGGTTAACTGCGACAAAGCCTTCGGGTGGCCTATCAGCAGTATCATTTATTCCAGGGAACAAAGCGTCAGCTTCGGCAATGCCAAACTGGATGCATAATTGACAAAAAACTTTATGGCTCAGAGTGGAAGAAGTCCTTTCCGGAGGATCGTTCAATGGAGTAGCAATTGGAAAAGCTCCTCCAGCTGGTTCCAAGTCTTCTTGTTGAGATGTCATTCTACACAAGGAACTGGATGATCAAATGTGAAGGTGCATGTTTCCTAAAAAGTGTGAAGTGTAGTGCAAAACTAATGAAAATAAAAAGCAAAGCATAACTGGAATTAAACTAGTTGACAATCAGTTGATTACAAGATTTCAGAACTTGTTGATATTCAAGTGCAGTGTTAATGCAAACAAATCAGTTTCAGTTGACTACTACGATTTTGTTTTAATACTTCACTTGAATTGGTTATTGCACAACATTTCATTCCTGCAGTTCATTTAATTTGATTTTTTTCTTTATCGACTAATCTGTCGTTTGATGTGGGCAGTCAGTGACAGTATATTCGTCCCAGTTTTCTGTAAATGTTATAACTGGCAATTAGAATTATTGATAATCTGTAAAAGAATGCAACAAAGTTCAACAGTCCAAAGTTCAAGGCAATGAGAAATATGTTCAAGTTCTAACTCATCCACGACTTAGCATGGGTCGGAAATTCCTCAAGTTCTAGCTCGCCCACGGTCTAAGGGATATGCTATGAGTCAGATTGAGTCGTAACACTTAAATCGTGGTACATATTCAAGTTAAATCTGAACAAGTACTAAGTCGTAAACGACTCAAATGATAAGTCGCCCACGACTCAAGCATTGACTCGGCAACGACTTGGGTGCTAACTCGGCTGCGACTTAAAAGTTGCTTCCTGCGGGTTAAGGTCAGCTGAGCTCTAAGTCGTAGGTCGCGAAGGATAAAAGAAGCTACAATTCAAAGCGACAAAAAACTCCAAGTCCTAACTCGACTACGACTCAGAGCTTAAATCGCAGAAAGTAATAGGTCGATCCATAGTTAAATCATCAAAGTTGCTGGATCACGCGAAATCACCAATCCATCCAACTTCTGACTCGTTTAACCCTTAACTCATTAACCATCTATCCATCCAATTCTTAATCCATTCAACTCCTAACCCGTTAACCCAATAACCTCACAAGTCTTCAACCTTAACCTTGAGGCATCACTAAATCACCGCAAATCACGAATCAAGTAATATCAAACTACCCTAAGCCCATCAATGTCCAGTGTGACGATATTTGCAAGGTTCAAGGGAGCAAACCAGAAACAAAGGATTGATGATAATCGGCGATTGGAAGAGAGGTGAAAAAGCTTACGCAGTATGATGCTAGGGATGATCGAAGAAGAATGGAGTCGAAATCGCCTTTGGGAGCTTGAAATTGCGTTAATGGCAGATACGGCTTAAAGAGCAAGTAATAGGAAGAAGGAGATAAGAGGGACGACTTAAGCATTTTATACCTCGGGTCAAAGGAATTGGAATCGGCCCACACGAGTTAAGATGAGTCGAAACACACGACATACGACTTAGGAGTGCATTTCGAGGGGCAAATGTTAACCCTTAATTCTCCACGACTTAAGAACGGCACGATTCAAGCAGGGTGTACGACTTAGCGAGTTAAGGGATTGTGCGACTTAACGAGTTAAGACTTGGATGATCTACGACTTAAAGTATTAGCCGACTTAATAGGCTATGAGTTAAAGAATAGTCCGACTTAACCAGTTAACCAGTTACGAAGGCTTCCGACTCAGTAGATACCGAGTTAAGGGGATCTCTGATTTAACAGTTCGCGAGTTAAGGAAAGGTTCCGACCTACCGAGTTAAGGAAATTCCGACTTAAGAGCTTAACGATCTACGACCTATGAGATAGCATGACCTAACAGCTTATAAAGGCTCCGACCTAAAGCAGCCCTCGACTTAAGCTGCAGGACCGACTCAATGGTTGACCGACCTAAAGCCATACCGACCTAACTGTTAAAGGGAGCTCCGACTTAGCTACGGCTCCGACTTAAGACACTTACCGACTTATATGGTTTTACGACTTACCGATCTGAGGAGTTAACAACTTATGCTAAGCCGCTGCTGACTTATGATTTAGTTTGTTCTGGACATTCAGGGGGAACTAATATAAACCCCTATCTCTTCGCCGACTTACGACCTAGGACTTTCTATAAGTCGGCCGCGACTTAAAGACTTAGGAAAATTTCCTGTACAGAATTCAGCTCCTATAAATAGACCACCACCTCCAACATGAAGAGGACTTTTGGCCATTCATTTCTCAAAGCGTCGATACTCTGCTGAACTCTCTACTCAATCTACAATCGAAGATCTTCAAACACTCAAGGCACTACAACAAGCAACGAATGGAATTTCATACATCCAACACGGATTCGTCGAGTTTCATCATCGAAGTTTGAGCTAGTAGTCGAGATTGTTTGTGTGATCGAATTGTATTGAGTTTTACAAGTGTATTGTACCGTTTTGTAACCAGATTCAATAATAAAGAGATTCAAAGTGGACGTAGGCTCGATCTCAAGCCGAACCACTATAAATTGTTGTCTTTTACTGCATTTTCGCTATTTTACTGCCTATCTCTAATTCCCGTCACTCGGGTGGTGCTTTCACGATTTTTACTACACACACCGGGTGTTAGCGTTCATTTTTTTAGCGTTAACACACGCGGATTGCAAATTTTATTAATTTTTTAATTTGAATACATCTATAGCAACACTTTATAAAAATGTTGCATCGTGTTACACTTGTTTAGCTAGAGCAACACATTTTTATGGCTAAGGTAACACCAAAAATACAACGTTGCAGTAGGACCAAAATTTTATATCTATCGCAACATTTTAGCTGGCAACACCTTGCAAAAATGTTGCAGAAGGTCATCTATGGCGTAGTGAAATTTCATATAGAAATATAAACACATACCTTTTGTTGGGCCATTTAAATTTATTTTCTTAAATCAAAAATACCAATTCCTTTTGCTTTTTAAACACCTGTATATCCCACTTAGCAATAATATCTAATTACAACATTCAAAACCGCTTTATACATTTCTTTACAAAAGTTTCATATCTATTTCATTCACATTCGTACAATGCACATATATCATTCGTATGCAATACCAAATCCGATCGCTCCCTCGATCACATAATTTCACTTCCGAACTAGTATCGTCCACCCGACTTCCTAGTGCGGACTCAGATCTGGTTTCTTGATCAGAAACCGTCATTCTCCTTGCATACCAACAAACTATGATAGAGAATATCCAGAATAAAAAAAATCAAAATCCAGGGTTCGCTATCGAAAATCGAGTGAAAAATCCTAACTCGGATCGATATAACTATCTCGAAATTCTGTGCTCGAACTGGATCAAACCGCAGTGTGAATAAATAATATACGTACATCATACGTATTAATTTCAATTGATTATCAATTATATCAATTTCCTTTTTATTCACATTCATTTTTATTTCTATTCACTTATCCACAATTATCCCATTCACATTTTACTTAATCTCCATTCAAGGATTAACTTAGTATATCCCAATACCAAATTTACTTAAGAATTTCATCCTTCATTTCTTAAGTTCAATATAAATATTCCTTATATTTATTTTTACTACTTCGCTGCTGAAGTTTATATTCAAATTGAATTCCAATTCCATATGAATTTCAATTTGCTTCAATTTACTAATTCATTTCAAATCTAAATACTTTTTCCCAATTTTCATTCAGATTTTCATTTTCAATTTTGCTCGAATTCAATTTATCTTCAAACTCTTAATATTGAATTTTGTTCACCTTATCTCAACCAATATTTAATTAACCATTTCCTTTTATTAGTTTCACTTACTGATTTATTTAAAATCTCAAATAAAAGTTTATTAGCAAACTTTTCTTCCTTTAGTTTCTTCGAAAAATTTCTTCAATTTCACCTTATTTTACATACATAATATTCCACTTGCGTTAACCAAGCTAATACATGAATTCTATAACAATGCATGTTATATAGTTTTTCATAAGCACATATAATGTTTCGACACCTATTTCAATTGCATATTTGCATAGTTTTCATTCGAAACCATTTTATTTAGGCTCGACAACATTCCTTGCCTGTATATTAATAACCATTTCCTTTTATTAATTCATCTCTGCCACTTTTATTTAATGAACTTCCATTTTCACCCGAAACCAAGCTTCCATAAATTTAAACTTAAGTTAATTTACTTCAAATCATTCCAATTTCATAACTTAAGTTCATTCTCATTTTATTTGATTTTCATCAAATTTCATCTAATTCAAATTGTCCATTCTCTTTATCCATTTTAAATTTTAATTCACATTCTCAATTTATTTCAAAACTTATTTCATTAATAACAAGACCAATTCAATTTTTATTAATACAATGCCATTTCCAATTTATTTCTACTCATTTGAGTTTTATTTGCATTTCAAACCATTACTATTATTATCCAATTCCAATTCATTTGACAACATTTCCACTTACATTTGATTCATCCCCAATCCAAGTTGAATTTTATTTATAACCCAAGTTTATTCCACAATTCAACTTCTATTTTACCAAATTGGGTTCCATTCCCATATCTCACTAGCATATTCAATTTATAATTTATTCCAAATTAGTTTACCCCCACTTCCAATTCAATATTTGATTTCTATTTTCAATATTACATCATTATTTTAATTAAGTTCAATCTAATTTATAATCCGAGTTTAGATTCCTATTTCACTTTCCAAAATACCAAATAAATTTTATTTTGGCTTACTCCTTCCATTTTTAGATTTTAACTCGAGATTATTTAGCCCAGAGTATTTTATTCAACGGACTTCTATTTCTTTATCAACCATCAAAGAGTATTTATTCCAATTCAATTTTACTTTAACTTACTTCAAATACACTAGACTTTATTTTCAGTTCAATCCAACTGATAGCTTAACTTCATTTAATTCAACTCACTTCCAATTACTTGGCTTAAGTTCAATCAAACTAAATTTACTTTTTAACTCGGAATTATACATTTTATTTAGCCAAGTGTATATTTATATTCAATGGGTTTCAATTCTTTTATAAGCCATCAAAATCTATTTATTCCCATTCAACCTTATTTTACTTAACTCCGGTTAAATCTAACCTCATACTATTCCTTTAACTTCACACAATTCATCTACATTTTATTTAGTAAGAACTTAATTTCATTTAATGTATCCACCACATGATACAATTCCATAAGCATTTTAAATTATTTTCCAGAGTTTAAGCAACATTTCAAAATCACCCTAGAAATCAATTATATCCAAAATTCTTTGGTAAATTCAATTATCTCCTTGAATTTCAAAATCAAACCCGGTTCTATAAACAATTTCAATTTAAAACAGTTTGGCACCAATTCCTCTCTTGGAAACTCGAAAATGAACATCGATGATGCTACAGTCATCACCGAAGTTATTTTCCAAGGACCGAAAAAGTTTAATGCTTTTATCTCTTTAAAATCATTTCAAATATTTTAAATTCCAAATCTCTCTAGATTTCAAATTCTATTTAAAAATATTTTCTCTAATACTATCACCATTATTTATCCAAAGCTTTCGAAAACCATTTTATATTCAAAGGAATTTAAATTTTTCAAAAATTCCAAATTCCAAATCCATCAAATTTTATATTCAAACATTACTCCGGAATTTTCATCTCAATTTCAATTATAAATCACATTTATAGTTTACATTTACATATCTCATTTGTATATGAATTTATTTCTTAGTTGTTAGTTATGATTTCAATTTCTTATTCAATTTCCTCACAATAGTGATAATAATTTAATATTATCACTTCCTACCATCCAAGCAACCATATAAATCTATAATAATTTCTAAAAATTATTCCCTTTATATACAAAAATAATTTGGGTAAAATTATTTCATTTACCCTATTTTAAAACCATACTATGTCGGTTTATCTCATTCAAGAGTTTAGAAACCCCTATCGATGACATGGCGTCCCACATATCGACCAGAATCCATAAACACTCAACCGATAAATTAACACAGTATAAAAACAAATTTTATATTCACTAACAAATATGCGCTCATATATATTAATACACTCAAACTCATTCTAGAGTACTACGGACTCTATTTTCAAATGAGTAATCCCCACCAGAGCCAAGGTTCTCGCTTAACCTTCAGCTCTGATACCACTGTAACGACCAGTAAATTTTCAACCTTGAAAATCAACATCAACACGCCCACTGTATCGAATGCCGAGTATCCAAGTGCCGAAAATACCAGGTCATTAGGGTTAAAGGAGAAGGAGGTAGAAGAAGAAAATAGAAAACAACATCAGAATCTCACACTCGCAGTGGAACAATATATAATAGATATTAACATATCTTTATACAAAAGAACTATTACTGTTTTTATACATTACATCATCAGAGTATAACACAATTCATAACACACAACTGGACAGTTATCATAACCTGTCCTCACAAAACTGAATACACAGCGGAATATACATCAAATACGAGTGATACGTCTCGCCATCCAGCTCGTCTCCTGAGCTCCACAACATCCTATCCTGTATCTGTAATACTTGGTCTGACCCGAGCATTATAATAAAATAACACCCGAGTCAGTCTAGAAAACCAACGTGAGAAAACACACTCAATTGGATTATTAAAGTTTTTAAAATCCTTTGAAATCAAAAGCATCTCGTAAGACCGTGCCACAAATAAACATGTAGGGTTTTTACCTTACGATAGCCAAAACACTTTTTATCAAATTCATCTGATATTATAATAGTGTCCATTGAAAGTAAATAGAATCTAGCTGAAATGCTTGCATCTCACGTTTCATCAATAGTTGGGCACAATCAAAACCGTACAGGCGCTTAGAGAGAATGGATTTCCAACTAATGACTAGGCATTGGGGTACCACCTGTCACAGTACCTAGTCTAGATCAGCGTACCGAGGACCACGCCCGATCCCCTGCAACACAAGGCCGGAACAACTCCTTACTGGATAATTTCGAGTAAGCTCACCCCACGGTTAGGATCAGCAACCGCCACTAAGTCGAAATAAAAAGGGACATCTAGACAGGGATGACCTCACCCTAATGGGCGCTACCCACATAGCCTTGCTGCATAAACCCTGATTTTCAGTCATTCCCAGTTGATGAGGCTCGAGGCTAAGCGTTACCTTTTTAGAACGTTTCACTTAGAATGCCCAACGTCCACCTGACGATGTTCCTAAAGCATTCATCCATACAAGTCCGTCCCGGGTTCGCACGGAACCGAAGGCACTATTCCTACTACATCCATTTTGGATTCACCCCCAGGATAATTAGCGATTAGCCCTTGCACTTCACTGCTCCATCTTCGACTCCAAACTCGTTTTCCCTACGAAAACGTACAAACCGAATCGAAGTGGTTTTCAGAAAATAAATCCCGATCCCAGTCTCTTCGAAACGATCAGCGCATTGGCCAATATTGATAGTCGGTTATTTAACTATCACATAACATTCACAATCAACCTTCAATCAATAAATAATTTTCCAAATTATTTATTTACCTGACAAATATCTTCGCAAGATATATTTCCATTTTCAACCCTTTTGAAAACAGTTTCAAACCATTTTCACTCACGGAATAAATTCCCCGAATATTTTCTATCTCCACTGAAATCACCAAGTACAAACACTTTAGATTTCTAAAATAATTTTAAATACTATATTATAAAATATACTTTAAACAAAACATTTAAATTAAAACTACTTTAATACTTTATTCAAAAATATATACCTTAAGAATAATTAAAATAAAGCTACTTAATAAATTATAAAACTAGATTTTTTTATCTTTTAAAACATAATACCAAGCCATCTTTAAATAATTACTACTAAAATAAATTTGAAAATACTTGCTTTAAAATTTAAACATTTAAGAATAATAAATTTTCTAAATCATATTTTAAAACAACCTTAAACTTTTAGCTTATACTTAAAAAATTTCTTTGAAAACGTTCTTGGCTATTCAGGAAAATACACTTCTCTCTCACATCTTTTAAAAATAAATCACTATTTATTTTTAAAACTAATTTACCCATTCCTTTAATAAATTCCCACCATGAATTTATTCTTCCAAATATCCACTAATATATTCACCTTTATAAACCCAGTTTATAAATTCCAAAATCTCACTTCTCTTTTAAATTCCAATTCCATACACTTAAATCAATTTATAATTAATTTCCAATTTACTTCACTTTGAAATAAATCTCCTTACTTACTCCATTTATTTCAAAATCCATTAACTTTCAGATTTTATTTCTTTATTATGATTTAAAATCTTTAAACTGAAAATTTAAATTTTAGATTTCCCGAATTCCTTCTTTTTCCTTGTAATTAAATTTAAACCTTGAATTAAAATAAATTCTTTATTCTTTTAAATAATATCACTTAAGTTTTAAAATTCATTATTCCTCTGTTTATTCAAATTCCCTCTTCCATACTCGCAATTTTATTTATTAGAATTTTAAAATCACTTTTATTATTTTCCAACTCATTCTTAAATTTATTCAAATTCTCTATAATTATTTTACTTAAAAATTCACTCCTTTATTTTCTTTTCAAAAATCCAATCTATATATTATTGGTAACTCAGTATATCCAAATATATTCAATCAAACATAGCATCCATCATTTCCAATTACCATGTAATCTATCCCAGATCACCAAATATATCATATCACAGGATATTAAAATAATCTAAATAAATTTGAGGAATCCAGTTGGATCCCTCCAACCTGTTTCCCTGCATCCACAGATGTTAGCACAATACCAATTCCACTTCGAGGTGGAATATCGCGGTATATGGGTTTATATAATATCATCCGCTATTATGCGGCGCATAGGATCTCCTCCGCTATATAATGCGGGAAATCAATCACTCCAATATATATATACTACTATATAATATATATCACATCCAACTCAATCATTCAACCAATTATTTAAATTTAACCATTTAAATTTAAATAGCAATCCAGAAGGGTGAGATTAACTCACCTTTGATTTTAATATGTATTACATTTCCATCTCGACTTGTTCTTCACGATTATTGACCTTACTGCCCGAACCCATCTCCTCAACACACTCGAACAGAAGCAGCCAGATTTGCACCTGAACTTGCAACCCAAACATCCACCAATCACCACACTGGATCCACATTAACTACATCCCCCTTGACATCCCCGTGCATCAATCACCAAGTCACCATTGCGACGCCATCGAAGAACGATTTCGATGATTCCCTGAGTCGTACCTCCCATCACCATCACGACTTTGCCATGGACTCCCAATCAAGCTCCACACGAACCCACTCGAATGCAAGCAGCTCACGAACGCGACCTAAACCCTATGCCGCAACCAACCTTCCCCATACGACATCGTTGCCCAGATAATCGCGCCTTTGCCCTCGCGATTCGATTTCTTGGCCGCCATGAATTATTTTTCTGGTCGATCGAAATTAGAATGGGAAAGAAAAATAACAGCTTTGCCTGATTTTAAACTAGTTCGAACGAACTTCTGTTCGTTTGTTTTTTATATATATTTGTTTCCCCAAAATTGATTTCGAATGAGGGAAAAGAAGCGCGACATTTTCTTAAATGAACGATCGTTCGTTTATTATTAATAATTCTTTGTATATCGATTTTGAGCAGAACCCTTAGGCTCGAGATAAATAACGAGTGCACGGCGTATTAAGGAAGATAAGGCTTTTAATTTAAAATTTATTTATTTACTTTATGTCAAAACTGAAACATCTCGTTTGCAAGAGAGTGATGGACGTGATTTATGCGTGCTCAAATAGGCTAGGTCATATACAAGTTGTAGAAGATAAGACAGGCTTTGACCAGTCAACAATTATATATATATTTAAATTTAAACTGTCTCGAAATCGTAGCTTGAAATTTTGACATCCTATCGAGGCGTGCCACTAGGAGTTTATAAGGTTATACCCCTATTTCGAATGCAATGAAAAAGGTTTCGAGTCCTAATTCGATCATATGGAGAAGATAGCTTTTTGGACCCAGTTATTATATTGAATTTCGATATAGATTTCAACGCGTTTATATATCGTACGATCATACGACAATTCCAATCACTACGAAAATTGAAATCCGATAATAATACACTATTACGGATCCAATGGAACAAGTTTCGTCGAATTCCGAGACTGTGCCCCGGAAGGCTATTTTTAAATATCGATTTAAACGATAAAATTTCAAAACTGAACAAAACACTTTTTAAATTTGATTTTAATAGTTCTATTACCTTCAGTATCATCAATATAGATTTTACAAGCCTTCAAATTATTTTTAACAAGCTTAAAACTCCAGATTCAATAATTTACCCAATTTTTTTAATTGTTTAATTCAAAAATTAATTATCCAATAAATAGTGATATTTGAAATTCAAGCTAAAATTCACCTTTGAATATTTAAAGTAAATTAAATATTCCCATTTCAAATATCCAAAATTCCGGGTCGCCATAGTGTCGATTACTGCGAGTCGTGGGTCCTCACAGCATCTGTAATATTACAACTGATTTTGACACTCTTTTTTATCATTGATAAGGTTTCCAAGAGGCAACGAATTATGAGGCACTCATTTAGAGTTTAAGGAACATATAAAGTAAATAAAACAAGTGGTATGTGTATAAATCCATCAACGGATGAATATTCAAGATTTCATTGCAGGAACAACTATCGTAATTGTTAACCCTCTTTTGATATACGACCTAGCGACCTAACAAGATAAGCAAGCAAGCGACCTAACTTCGGAAGGAGAGCAGCAACCTAACGACCTATAGGAAGTTGCGACCTAACGACCTAAGGAGGCTAACAACCTAACTACAGAAGCGACCTAGTAGTCAAATGAAGACAGAGCGACTCAACGACTTAAGAAGGTAGCGACCTAACGGCTCAAGTACTTCGCGACCTAACTACCTAGAGGTTCAAGCAACTTAACGACCTAAAGTCTTAAGGGAGTTAGCGACTTAGTGGCTTAAACACTCAACGACCTAACAGGGAGCGACCTACCGACCTAAGAGAACCTACGGCTTAATGACCTAGTGAGATAAGCCACATAACAAGTTAACGACCTAGCCTAGGTCACTGCATTGAATGTCTTATTGAAGCTGCTCGGGACCTACGACTTATGATAGGCCGCTCGCGACCTAAGCAAACAAAGGGAAGTTTCTATGCCGCTCTGCTTATGCCGCTTCCTCCTAGATCGTTCGCGACCTATGACTTGCCAGAGTGTTCCAAATAGACAAGTGCACTCCTGATAAGTGTTAACCCGTGCTCTTTAGGTCGTGTGTGACCTACGACCTACCCTAGGTCGGGTGCGACCTACGACCCAGTCCAGAATCTCCCCTATAAATACAGTCCTAACTCCAACTAGAAGGGGACTTTTGGCCGATCATTCTCTGAAGCGCTGATACTCTGCCACTTTCTTAACTGAACCAACACTTGAAGAACTCCAAACACCAAAGACACTACAACAAGCTTCGAAAGAAATCTTGCATATCCGACATGGATTCAAAGAGCCTTATCACATCGAAGTTTGAGCTATTAGTCTGAAATGTTTTGGAATCGAAGTGTATTGTATTTTTGAAGTGCATTGTATCAACTTGTAACCAAATCAGCAATAAAGGAATTCAAAGTGGACGTAGGCTTGATCTTAAGCCGAACCACTATAAAATCATTGTCTTTTACTATTTTCTGCTATTTTTCTGCTTATATTCTATTCCCGTATCAACGTGTGGTGCTTTCACATTTTCTTTACACACACCGGGGTGTTAGCGTTCAATTTTCAGCGTTAACATTTTGGTGCTTTCACTGAGAAATCGAACTCAGGAGTATTGTCATCATTGCTTCACGAGAGTTTGTGGAAAAAGTTTCTTTGAGAACCAGAAGTTTGTCGGAAATAATGGTTCCTGGAAGAAAGCGCAAGTCTACCAGATTCGTCAATACTCATGATAACACTGCTACTTCTCCTTCATCAAGTCAAGCAGCTCCAAGCATTGGAGTGACACGAGCGGAGTTAGATGCTGCTGTATTTGGGTTATATCAACAAATTGTAACCCAGAACACCTTAATGCTAGAAAGGTTGAATGCTATGCTCGGAGCTAACCGTCAACCAGTGAATAATGAGGAAAATTTTGCTGATGCTGTTCACAACTCTGAAGGGGGAAACATTCCTCAAAGGGCAGCTGGCACTGCCGAAGGGGAACCTCCCCAAGCCGAAGTGACAAGGCCGCAATCAACTCACCACGAATGTTTGTTTAAGAAAACTTCTGAGAAAATGGCTGATGAATGCCCCGTAGAGCCTCTGAACAACGAGGAATACCTCTCGGAAATGATACGACAGATCATGAAAGAGAGCATGCAAAGAAATGAAGATGAGAACGACTGGGGGTTCGCTCCAAGTAAGACTCCGTTCACTGAGAAAATCCTAAAAGCCGAATTTCCAAGAAAGTTTGTTCCTCCTACCATTCCAGCTTACCGAGGGACAAGCGATCCCAATCAATTTATTTACAAGTACGACTGGCACATGACGGGTGCTAGGGCAACGAATGAAATTAAATACCGGTACTTTCCGGTATACTTAGAAGGGGTGGCACTACTCTGGTTTACAAAGCTGTCGGCCCGATCTGTAGACCAGTTCACTGATTTAACTCGGAAGTTTAAAGAGCAATTCAGACTGTACGCTTCAAAGGCGAAAGACATAATGTCATTGTCTAGCCTTGAGCAGAATCTGGGAGAGTCTGTTAAGTCCTTGAATCGCTTCAACATAGCTCTGGCTGAAGTCGACAACGTGGAGCCACTGATGGTTTTGACTTATCTCATGCGGGCTATCGATAAGTCAAGTGAATTTGGGAAATGGCTGAAAATGAAGGAGCCAAATTCACTCGAGAAATTTTATAAGAAAGCTGACGAGTTCATGCGCTTGGAAAATTTTCCCGCACCAGTGAAAGTGGTAGCAACAGGAGTGCAGAGTAACATTGTTGTGTCAGCTAAGAAAGATTCCGGGGGTCAGAAGAGGGAGAATAATGATGGACAGAAACAAAAGGATATAAAGAAACCTCGCTTCTTTAAACCCTCAGATTTCACTCCTTTAACCGACACTCCGGAGAATATCTTCTTTGCCACCAAAGATGCCGTGGAGTATCCTAAACCAGTTGAGATAAAGCCAGGAAAGAGTGCTATGTGAAATGGAAAATTTTGTCGTTTCATAACCAACCCAGCCATGATACCAACGAATGTCGTCATTTGAAGAGCTTGATTGAAGAATTGCTAAGACAGAATAAGCTACAATAGTATGTTAAAAAGAACAGGAATGACCCAACTTCGTCTGCTCAGGGGCAGCAACCCCCTACTCACCCATCAGGCTCGGGTGAGGGTACTACCGCACATGAATCTGAAAGGCCTTTTATCAATGTAATTACAGGAGGCCCACACCCAGCGGGCAGAAGCTGGGGTGAAATAGAAAGATATGCACGGGCTTTGAAATATACCCCAGCGGAGGAAGATGTTTTTCTTTTAGAAGACGCTGCACCCCTGAAACAGCAGAGAACTTCTAATGAAGACATTGTGTTTAAAGCTAAGGATTCTATGGGTATTGAAGCTCCAACCATGGATCCCTTGGTCATTTCTGCAGGAATTGGACCAGCTATTGTAAGGCGAGTGCTTGTTGATTGCGGCGCTTCTTGCAATATACTCTTCAAGAAGACATTTGATCAAATGAAGATTCAAATGACTGACGTTCAGGCTTCGTCGCAAAAAAATGTTGGGTTTACTGGGGAACCGCAGCAGCCAATTGGAACTGTTGACTTGTTTGTGGAACTTGGAGATGGACAGAAAAAGGTGGTTCGGAAACAGACTTTTGTAATTGTTGACGGATTTTCTGCCTATAATGCCTTCCTGGGCCGGCCAACTCTAGCGGCGTTCAAAGCCATTCTCGCCCCGTGGTGCCTAACTATGAAATTCCCTACAGACAATGGTGTTGGTGTCATTAAAGGGGATCAAAACGCTGGGCGGGAGTGTTATCTTATAGAGCTTCGGGAGGCAATGAAGAGAGAGATGGGAAAAGATGCGGCAGCCCCTCTCCACATCAAAAAGCCAACCTTGTAGCAAGTACAGGGTGGCCCCTGCACTGGCGAGCATAGTGGTGTAAGAACATAAATGGACCCCAGAAAGGCCAGTGCAGGGGAAAATAGAGTGGTACCAATGGAAGTAACGGTACCAATACCCGTTGATCTTAAAGACCCAAACAAAGTGCTAAATGTGGGTTCGCAACTTAGTGTGGCAGTCCAAAATATGCCGATATCATTTTTGAAAGCAAATCTGGATGTATTCGCTTGGAGTCACGCCGATATGTGTGGAATATCCCTAGAGATTGCCGTATATACTCTGAATATTGATCCGAAATTCACACCTGTAAAACAGAAAAGGGGAACCCAGGGTCCAGAAAGGTCAGCAGCGCTAAAGGAAGAAGTAGATCGGCTCATGGAGAATGGTTTCATCAAAGAGTCCACCTATCCAAATTGGGTTTCAAATCAGTACTGGTTAAAAAAGCAAATGGAAAGTGGAGAGTATGCATCGATTTTTCAGATTTAAACAAAGCTTGCCCCAAAGACTGCTTCCCGTTGCCAAGGATTGATCAGCTGGTAGATGGAACAACCGGGCACGAATTGTTGTCTTTTATGGATGCTTACTCCGGGTATAACCAGATTATGATGCATGAGCCAGATCAAGAGGATACGAGCTTCGTCACCGATGTTGGTCTTTACTGCTACAAAGTCATGTCCTTCGGATTGAAGAATGCAGGGGCAACATACCAAAGGCTTGTTAATGCAATGTTCAAATCACAGCTTGGGAAAACTATGGAAGTCTATGTTGATGATATGTTGGTAAAATCAAAGAAAGCAGTTGACCATATGGATCACTTAGCAGAAATGTTCGCAATTCTCCGAAAGTATGGAATGAAGCTCAATCCTTTGAAGTGTTCCTTCGGAGTAGAGTCCGGAAAATTCTTGGGATTTATCATAAGCGCTAGGGGCATTGAAGCTAATCCTACTCAAATTACTGCTCTGAGAGAAGTCAAAGCCACTAGGACAAAGAAGGAACTACAGAGCCTTAATAGGAAAGTTGCTGCTTTAAGTCGGTTTATTTCCAAAGCAACTGATAAATGCATTCCCTTCTTTGACGCTCTAAAGAAAGGAAAGGAAAACTTCGAATGGACTCCTGAGTGCCAGAAAGCTTTCGATGAACTAATCCGTCACATGGAAGCGCCTTCGATACTTTCCAAGCCCAACAATGGCGAAGACCTTTTCATATACTTGGCAGTTTCGTCACATGCCCTGAGTGCAGCATTAGTGCGGGAGGATGTAAAAGTTCAGCGCCCGGTCTACTATATCAGCAAAAGATTCAATAGGGCAGAAATGAATTATTCAAAGCTAGAAAAGCTCGCCTATTGTTTACTGATTGCTTCCAGAAAGTTGAGGCCATATTTTCAAGCTCACCCTGTCAAAGTTCTCACTGACCAGCCCTTAAAGCAAGTCCTATTTCACCCTGAAACTTTGGGCCGTCTTCTGAAGTGGAATATTGAACTTAGCCAATACGATATTGCTTATCATCCCCGAAGAGCGATCAACGGACAAGCTTTAGCAGATTTCATTGCAGAGTACACAGATAAGGGTGACAACGAGGAAGAGGTTACAGTTGACATCCCAACCAAATGGAAGTTATATGTTGATGGCTCAAGAAATGATTACTGTTCCAGAGCTGGGGTTGTGCTTGAAACCACCGAAGGGCGATCATTATGTTACGCATTAAGATTGGAATTTCCTTCTACAAATAATGAAGCAGAATATGAAGCTCTTATTGCTGGATTAAAGATTGCAGAGGAACTAAACATCAAAGCATTGCAGATCTTCAGTTATTCTCGGTTTATAGTATGTCAAGTCAAGAAGGAGTTTCAAGCTAAACGAGGAAATCTGCCTGCTTACTTCTCAAAGGCTTGTGAGCTTCTCGATGATTTCGATCACTATTCGATAAGCCACATACCTCGAGAGGAAAATATGAAGGCAGATTCTCTCGCAAAGTATTCAAGTTCCGGAGAAGCTCAATTATTGGGATTGGTTCCTGTGGAGGACTTGTCAACTCCAAGTACTGATGAGATGGATATCGATTGGATCATGGATGTATCTCAAGAACAAGAGTCATGGATGACCCCGATCAAAGAATATCTACTCAACGGTTCCCTGCCGGAAAATTCTAAAGAACGCCAAAAGCTGTTAAGAAAAGCATCGAGATAAGTAATTCAAGACTGCCGATTATACAGACGGGGATTCTCAATGCCATTACTCCGATGTGTAACCAAGGAAGAAGCCAAGACAATTTTGGCAAGGTGCACGGAGGAGAATGTGGGGATCATTCAGGCGGACAAACTCTTGCCAAGAAAGTTCTCCGGTATGGGTATTTTTGACCAGATATTAATCGAGATGCTGCTATCTACTCTCGAAAATGCAACAAGTGCCAGAGGTTTGCAAAAATCCCAAGAGCACCTTCCACCGAACTAACACAGATGGTTAGTCCATGGCCATTTTCCATTTGAGGGATAGATCTAATCGGACCTTTGCCAATTGCCAAGTCGAGAATAAAATATGCTATTGTTGCTGTTGATTATTTCACTAAATGGGCTGAAGCTGAACCTTTGGCTACTATTACCTCTAAAAAGATGATAAATTTTGTGACTAAAAATATCATTTACAGGTATGGTGTGCCATAGAATATAATCTCAGACAACGGTACTCAATTCGAAAGCGAAGAGTTCCAGGACTTTTGCAAGCGATTCAAAATCCGAAAAAGCTTCTCAGTAGTGGCTCACCCGTAGGCAAACGAGCAAGTGGAGGCAGTAAACAAAATTATCAAGTCAACCATCAAAAAGCAGCTTGAAAATTCAAAAGGTGGATGGGTTGATAAGCTACCACTAGCACTATGGGCATACAGAACAACCCATAAAACTGCGACTGGGCACACTCCATTCTCATTGGCATACGGATCAGAAGCGATGATTCCAGCAGAGCTAGAAGTTTCTTCACACAGGAGAATTCATTTCAACCAGGCTGAAAACGAAAAATTTCAACTCGAAGCACTTGACTTTCTTGATGAAAGAAGGGAAGAAGCTAGGCTCAGGGTTGCGGCCCATCAGCAAAGGATAGCAAGGCACTTCAACTCTAAAGTCCGTCAACAAAGCTTTGAAATCGGGGACTTAGTCTTGAAGAGGATCATGACAGTAACTAGAGTGTTTGGACCAAATTGGGAAGGACCATATGTCATAGGCAATAAACTTCTTGATGGCACCTTCAAACTCACAACTGTCGAAGGAGATCCAACCCCAAGGGCCCTGAACATCAACCATTTGCGTCCATACTTTACTTGAAAAGCTATGATTGAAATTGTAAAATGATGATGGATGTATCAATTGTATTATAAACCATTGTAAAATCAGTGATAATCAATAAAAGAGCTATAAAGTGGATGTAGGCCCAATTCGTGGCCGAACCACTATAAATTCTGTGTTCTTTATTATTATAAAATGCCTATTTCATTTAGATGTGTAAATACTCTAAATGTATTGCTAAAATGTCGATTTAATATTGCAGGTCATTAAGACAAAGCTTACCCATTACAAGGCCAAGTGAGCCCTGTAAATCACTCGATAAATGAATCTCAAGCCACAAAAAGTTCCAAATTTAAATCCACATAAGATGAACTTCACGCAAAAAGTTGATGATACCACCGAACGGACACTTTTCCAAAGAAAAGGAACCAGACACTTGTTAACTAATTACGATCGTCTGTATAAACAAACATCTGATTAGATAGCTTGCGCCTGTCCCGTGAAATCATTTGACAGTGAAGTACACTCCTTCAGATGAAGCAAACTGCTTGCAAAAGAAAAGAACACGGGCTCAGAGACAATAACAGGGGACCACTATTGAGCAAACAACGAAGAGACATGGGCGAGCCAATCAACAAAAGCCCTCTTCGGAGGCACAAGCCCTCTTCAGAGGCACAAGACCTCTTCGAAGGCGCAACTCTTCGGAGGATAAAGACCTCTACGGAGGCACAAGCCGTCTTCGGAGGCACGCCAAAAAATGGAAGTGCTCTTCTCAACAAAAAGGTTGGTGGAATCACCGAAGGGGCACCTTCCCAAGTGGAAGGCACATGGCCTTTGTTAACTAGTTGCGATCGTTTGTGCGAACGAACATCCAATTAAGTAACTTGCGTCCGCCTGTGGATCCATTTAACTGTGAGAAAGTAACTTTCAGACAATCAAAAAAAAGACCTCTCCGGAGGCACAAGACCTCTCCGAAGGCACAAGACCTCTCCGGAGGCATAAGACCTCTCCCAAGGCACCACAAGACCTCTTCGGAGGCACAAGCCTTCACCAAAGGCACATACTGCCCTCTCTGGAGGCAGAAGACCTTCCCCATGGCACACAAGACCTCTCCGGAGGCACAAGACCTCTCCGGAAGCACAAGACCTCTTCGGAGGCACAAGACCTCTCCGGAGGCACAAGACCTCTTCGGAGGCACGTCCAAGAATGAAATGCTCTTCTCAAACAACAAAGTTGACGGAACCACCGTAGGAGCACCTTCACAATATGAAGGCATAGGGCCCTTGCTAATTGGCTACGATCGCTTGTGCAAACGAACATCCAACCAAGTAAGTTGCGTCCACCCCGGAGTTCCATTCAATTGTGAAGAAGTAATTTCAAGCAAGTCAAACAAAAAGCCCTCTAACGAGGCACAACAAATAAAAAAAAGGGATAGTTTGGCTCACATCCCTGATAAGTTTCAAAATAGAGAAAAAATCCTTGCCAAACTTAACTTACATTTTCGGTCCCTGTTTTCAAATTCGCGCGCGTAGAAAGACCAAAATACCCTTTACGTTTTTAACATTTCAAACGCGTATAACTTTATGTAGAAAAATCAGATCAGCATACCGTTGTCACCAAAAAATCACAAATTTGATGATCTTTAAAATGAGATCCATTGTTGATACCAAAAAAACATATTTAAGGTAAGAGTGCAATTATTCCATATATTTGCGGAGAATTCAGCAAATTTTAAACATTATCGATTTTTCTTCAAATGCCAACAGATATTGCATATACTTGCTGAATTGTCTGCAACTATTGCGTATACTTGCAGGCATGTCATCAATTATTGCATATAATTGCTGAATTGTTTGCAAATATTGCATATAAACCTGCAATTATCTTTAATAATTGCATGTATGTTTGTAAATATTCTGATTAATTGCATGCTCATCGGCAACTATTCATATAAAAGCATTTCAATACAAAACTAGACATTTATAACTATAAATAACAAAATAAAGAATTTTAGTTCAATTATGAAGATTAAATTCATCATTCTTTACAATTATTCATAATATTTGCATAGTTATCAGCAATTATTCTCAATAATTGCATTTATTTCTGCAATTATTCTGATTAATTACATTCTTATCAGCAATTATTCATGTAAAATCATTTCAATCCTAAATTCATCTTTCTCTGCAATTATTCATAATAATTGCATAGTTATCAGCAATTATTCTCAATAACTGCATTTATTTCTGCAAACATTCAGAATAATTGCATTCTTATCAGCAATTATTCATGTAATCATTTCAATTCTAAATTCATGTAAAATCATTTCAATTCTAAACTCATCTGTCTCTGCAATTATTCATAATAACTGCATAGTTATCGGCAATTATTCTCAATAATTGCATTATTTCTGCAAATATTCAAAATAATTGCATTCTTATCAGCAATTATTCATGTAAAATTATTTCAATCCGAAATTCATCTTTCTTAATTACATTATTATTAGCAATTATTCATGTAAAATCATTTTAATCCTAAATTTATCTTTCTCTGCAATTATTTGTAATAGTTGCATATTTATTAGCAATTATTCTCAATAATTGCATTTATTTTTGAAAATATTCAAAATAATTGCATTCTTATCAGCAATTTTTCTTGTAAAATCATTTCAATACTAAATTCATCTTTTTCTGCAATTATTCATAATAATTGCATAGTTTTCAGCAATTATTCTCAAACAATTGCATTTATTTCTGCAAATATTCAGAATAATTGCATTCTTATCAGCAATTTTTCTTGTAAAATCATTTCAATACTAAATTCATCTTTCTGTGCAATTATTCATAATAATTGCATAGTTTTCAGCAATTATTCTCAAACAATTGCATTTATTTCTACAAATATTCAAAATAATTGCATTCTTATCAGCAATTATGTAAAATTATTTCAATCCGAAATTCATCTTTCTTAATTACATTCTTATTAGCAATTATTCATGTAAAATCATTTTAATCCTAAATTTATCTTTCTCTGCAATTATTTGTAATAGTTGCATATTTATTAGCAATTATTCTCAATAATTGCATTTATTTTTGAAAATATTCAAAATAATTGCATTCTTATCAGCAATTTTCTTGTAAAATCATTTCAATTCTAAACTCATCTGTCTCTGCAATTATTCATAATAACTGCATAGTTATCGGCAATTATTCTCAATAATTGCATTTATTTCTGCAAATATTCAGAATAATTGCATTCTTATCAGCAATTATCCATGTAAAATCATTTAATCCAAAAAAAGAACCTGTTGCAATTATTCATAACTGCAACTATTAATAATCTCATATTTTGTAAAAATGCTTGATTCGTCTTCAATTTAATTATAGTTTTTCATTTAAATCGAAAAATAAACCTTCGATTTTGTAGAGTCTTCAATTTAATTTCTGGATTCTCATAGTTTATAGACTCGGCTCGGTTTTTCATTTGATCAGAAGAAACTGAAGAAGAAGAACTGGAGCTCGACAGTGAAGCGTAGGGGTAATTTGGGGAAAAAATAGGCGGAAACCAAAAACAGGGACGTAGAAAGTATACTTTTTATCACAGGGATCCGCTTTGAATTAAGTTCTATTTTAAGGATGCGTGCCTAATATTCACTAAAAAAAAAGCCCTCTCCGGAGGCACACTTCAATTCTCAATGGAAGATTAACTCGTTCATCTTTAAAAGTTGTTCCTAAAAATTGAAGTGCTACATAAAGCCCTCTTCAGAGGCCCACTTAGGAGAATTCACTTCTCAAAAATATGAAGTGACCATCTCCGAAGGTTGAAGTGTAAAAACTTCTCCAAAAACGAGACAAGCTCCATTAAAGTAGAATAATTTTTCCCTCAAGATTGAAATAGTTATTCTCCAAAATAAGAGTACAAGTCTCGTCAAAGCAAAAGATATTACAATACACTTGTGGTATGGGGGCAATATCATACAAATATAGCTACATCAATAAAGGTAGTATTCAAGCAACATACCACAAGCTCATTACAATATCACACAAAAAAGATGTGGAATAAATGCATTCTCAAACACAGACAAAAAGTTTGTACAAGTAAAAAGAATCGTTTATTCTACACTAAAATGAGAAATAAATGCATTCTTACATACACAAGAATTTGTACAAATAAAAGAATTATTTTATTCAATACTATGAAAATTCTTTACATGTGCAGATCTCAATAAAATGGGGACCGGTACCCGCACAATCTCCGGTCAATACATGCAAAAAGCAAAAAGCAAAACAAGAAGCATAAAGTCCAACTTATCATTCCTTCTTCCCACCACCCTTAGAGCTCTTTCCCGGCTTGATAACTAGTTTTGGAAGCCGTTGTGGATGGGTCGGGAGGGGGAGGAGAAGGAGGAGTAGTCGGATCTTCTTCTACTTTGTCTTCTCCAGCTGAAGTGCTTTTCTTCTTCTTCCTCATTGCACGCTTCCCCTTCCTCTTTGAAGAAGACTCACTTCCCGGAGTGAGCAACGTAGAAAGCTTTGTGTCATCATCAAGAGACTGCTCCGGGGTCTTCTCGCTGTCCTCAAGATCTTCCGCCTTTTGTTCTTGCGAAGGGGCGGATCCTCCAAGCCTTGAAGGGCTTCTATTTATTCTTCCTGCGACCCTGGCTGAGAAGCAGGAGTGACTTGAAGGGATGGAGGAGGAATAGCTGGAAGAGGAGAAGAGTGCACATCACTCGGTGCTTCCGCTATAGAAGAAAAGAAGTTAAAATCAGTACTCTCCGAAAAAAGAGAAGATATTGGATCATCAGGACTTAAGTAATAAGCGAGAAATTCATCGAGCTCAGTTGAATCGAATGAGTAGTCAGACATGAAGTTACTTGGAGAAGTTGGCTTAATCACAACGACTTCAAAGTTTTCGGCTTCAGCATCATCCTGGGACTTCTCCTCAACTTGAATAATGGGAGACTCGGTAATGACGGGCTTAACCTCAGCTTTTGAAGGAGGTGGAGAATAAGAGCTGGAACCTATGATATCAACGTCGGCCGAAGTCGAAGTATGGGCAGGGGCAGTTGGAGATACTTTCTTTTCCGGATGCTCCCCTGCCGCTGCTTCAGCTCTCGCCCCAGCAAGTTGCTCCTTTCCTCTGGCAAGAGCGGCATGAGTTTCATAATCAAAATAATATCTTCAAGCTCTGCCTCATCATAACCGGCACCTCCGAGCATATCAACCGCGGCCTCCCACACTTCAGCTAAGGTGATCTCATACTTCGGTCCCAAGAATGAGAGGCTTCCGCGCCCCAGAACACTATGGAGATAAAAATCAAATAAAGTTGAGCTAACATTGGCCTTCGTCGCTTCGTGCGAGTGTTCAGCTGCTTCCTTTCCAACGATGGCTTCATCGCGCTCTTTTTCGGTCTTCAATAACTAAGCTTGCAGCCTTATAATTTCCAAATCTTGAGAGCTGACTTTTTCCCGCAGCTGGACGGTGTCATTGCGATATTTTTCAGTAACATGCTACTCGGCCTCAAGTTTCAGTTTAGTATCTCTTTGAGCAGCATAAGCATCTCTCACTTGTTTTTGGAAGACTTCTTCTTTTTGAGAGTGCGAAGCGGAAGAAGTGGCGAGATCTTCTTTGAGTTTCTTAACTACGGATTCAAGTCTCGCATTGTCGTCGACAATGCTCGCCATCTCTATGTCATGTTGCTTACAAATTTTATCCCACTCTGACTTGTTATTCTCCATTGTCAACATGGCTTCAAGATTATTGCGGTTAACTCTTTGAAGCTCGTCAACAAGCTTCTGCCAGCCAGACATCCTCTCAATATCAAGTTTGACTACATCAAGGTTCCTCAGCATAGCCGGCTTATCAATGGGTACCAAATCTAAGTCGAAGAGCACTCCCCTTAAGCACCAATTCGGGAATCGGCTTTGAAGTGTAGAAGGCGCATCTTTGACTTGATATTGAGGCCCGTTGATAATTGCCTGAATGTCAGATTTTTTAAGAGCAGGGGAACCGGAGGGGATGTCAAGGGTGGTAGGAGCATCGGTCTTTTCAGAAATTGCAGATGCTGGTTGATCGCTAAGTTTGACCCGTTTGCTCGGATCGTCAGCAATGTTACTCTTCCCTTTATCATCATGGGATTTCCTTTAATGAGAGTCATCGCTTCTGTGGGAAGAGTCGTATCGTACATCCCTTCTCCCGAATTGTTGCTCGTGAGCTCTTCTTTCTTGAGCCTTCCTAACGGCTCTTTCTTCATCAGTTTCCCTACGGACAGGGAGATAGCGTCTATGGTCATAGGTGTCACGCCCTCCATAGCACCGAAAGTCATCATAGTATGAACCGCTTCGCCCCATCGGAGAACCTGAAATTGAAGAAAAGTCAAGTCTTAGAAATCTTCAAAGTAGAAAAGTTAAGTGAATGAAAGTACTAAGCATCCTAAGTGTGTGTGGCGTGCAAACTACGCGCGTCAGACTACAAACCACTCTTTGGTGTGGGAATGGTGGCGACTTGTATAGCAGGCGTTGTAATTTGTTGTAAAGAGGAAGTCGCCTCGACAGCAGAAGAGATAGCTTTTGAAGTGTCATCTTTGAATAGTTCCTGTGAGGTTACCATCAAATCACTCAACCCCTCAAAGGTATCATTGCCATTGTGCCCGGTAGAACCTTCCCTTTCGATTTCCGCACCAACCGCCTTTCCAAAATGCTGAGAAGGCTCCTCTTCTTCGATGACTGGGGAAAGTATTAGCTTGCTTGACGACCCCGCAATTTCAGTAGATGTGGAGCATTTTACCAAGGAAGCTTCCACAATAGGCTCTTTAGGGGTGATCTCTTCGGTTGAAACCGGGGCATCTGACGGTCCGGCCTGAGAATCTGCAGCGTCGTGAAATTGAATTGACCTGGAGGGGTGTAGAAGTCTGAATTGATGTAAAAACTCGTCTTTCAACAGAAATTGGATACTCCTCTCCTCAACTGGCACGGCCATGAGCCTCTCAAAAGTTGGTTTATGACCAAGATCACTAGAAAGAGGACGAAGCGCTGAAAAATAAAGAGCGAAGTTAACACTTGACAACTCGAGCTTTGAAAAGTTCAGAAAACATAAGGAACGAAGATAAATGATCTTACTTCCTACTCTCCAGATAGCGTAAAATCCCAGGGGACAGCGAACGAAGAAAAACTGACTCAGAAACCCGTGAACACTATCAGGAAGACCAATGATTAGTTTGCGGTTCCTAGCACTTCTTACAAGCATGATGGAAGGATGGTCTTTATTTTTGGCAAATGTGCACAAGTAAAAAACTTCATCAAAACTCGAAAGACGATCCAGCGTCCTCCTAAATAGCACACATAACCCCATCAGGATGGCATAGCCATTGGGATGTAACTGAAAGGGAGAGATAGACAGTCGAAGAAGAAGCTGTTGAAGGAAATCGTTAAAAGGAGGAATGGCTCCGCTCATGCACATTTGGCGATTAACGGCGACAAAACCATGAGGTGGTATCTCAACAGTGTCGCTTTTCCCAGGTAGTATGGCTTCTGCTTCAGCAATACCAAATTGAACACATAATTGGTTGAAAGCTCTGTAATGTAAAGTGGTCGAGATTCTTTCTGGAGGATTAGTTAATGGGGCAGATATAGGAATGGCCTCTCTAGCTTGAACTATTATCTCTTCTGGTTGAGAAGTCATTCTACATAAGCAACTGGATGTTCAAATCTGAAGGTGCACGTTTCCTAAAAAGTGTGAAGTGTTGTGCAGAACTAATAAAAATAACAAGCAAACATAACTGGAATTAAGCTAGTTGACAATTGGTCGATTATGAGATTTCAGAACTTGTTAATTTAAAACTCAAGTGTAGTATTAATGCAAACAAATCAGCTTCAGTTAACTATTTTAGTTTTGCTTTAATACTTCACTTGAATTGGTTGGTTTACAGCATTTCGTTCACACAGTTCATTTAAGTTGATTATTCTTTATCGGCTAATCTGTCATTTGATGTGGGCAGTCAATGGCAGTATATTCGTCCCAGTTTTCTGCAAATATTGTGTTTAACAGGTTATTAGCATTAGAGATAATCTGTAAAGAAGTTTAAACAATTCAAAGATCAAGCGGTTCATTCTTGTTGTTCAAATTGAAAATTCAGTCAAGTTTCTTAGGTCGCATTGTTCAAGTCAAAAGTTCAAGGCGTAGAGCTTCAGGGCAAGGCAATGGAAATTTGTCTAAGTATTAGCTCATCCACGACCTAAAGGATATGTTGCGAGTTAAGTTAGGTCATCGACCTTTTAAGTCGTAATGCACATAAAAAAACTCAAGTCAAAATAGCACGAAGTTCTCAAAGTCTTAGCTCGGTCGCGACCTAAAGCCTATGCCACGAGTAGATAAGTCGTCGGAAAGTTGGGTTGCAAGCAAGATAGGTCGGCAGTTTGTTAGGTCGTCCTGTTTTAAACTTAAATGTTATTCCAACAAGTTAAGTCACAAGCTAGATAGGTCGCAAGTAAATTAGGTCGTGCGAATCACATCCAAACTGATAGGCCTAAGGTCGTTTGAAGCTCCTAAACTGGTCTTTTCTTAAACTTTCTTTAACCCGTTCGCTCCTTCCCACTCAGCAAATCGTCTAACTCATAAACCCGATAACCCATTATCATCTCTACCATAGAATCAATCGTCTCACCTCACCACCCAGAATCGACTCAAATCACCTAAAATCCATCATGAAACCAGTATGCTGCAGTGTTTTCGAGAATTACAATGACATCGCAACTAAAGGTAGTCAAGGATCGATTGCAACATAATTCATGATGAAGCATGGTATACAAACTTGGATTAGGGACGGTAAATAAGGGATTCGCGATTCGATGATGGACATGGTTGAACATTGGTTGAATTCACTTACATAATATGATGATGAATATGATTAATGGCCGAGTAATTTGGAATCGCCTTCGAGAGCTCGGAAACTTGTTAATGGCAGGATGGAATGATAGAGCAGATGAAGAAAAGAAGGAACAACCTAAGCTATTTATGTACCGAGGCAGTGGAACTCGTATCGGCACACACGACCTTACTTACTCATAGGTCGTTCACGACCTAGCAATTCAGAGTAATGCGAGTTAAGAAATATCGAAGCATACGACCTAACTCTTAGGCGTATACTTCGAGGGGCAAGTGTTAACCCTCTTTTGATATACGACCTAGCGACCTAACAAGATAAGCAAGCAAGCGACCTAACTTCGGAAGGAGAGCAGCGACCTAACGACCTATAGGAAGTTGCGACCTAACGACCTAAGGAGGCTAACGACCTAACTACAGAAGCGACCTAGTAGTCAAATAAAGACAGAGCGACTCAACGACTTAAGAAGGTAGCGACCTAACGGCTCAAGTACTTCGCGACCTAACTACCTAGAGGTTCAAGCGACTTAACGACCTAAAGTCTTAAGGGAGTTAGCGACTTAGTGGCTGAAACACTCAACGACCTAATAGGGAGCGACCTACCGACTTAAGAGAACCTACGGCTTAACGACCTAGTGAGATAAGCCACATAAAAAGTTAACGACCTAGCCTAGGTCGCTACATTGAATGTCTTATTGAAGCTGCTCGCGACCTACGACTTATGATAGGCCGCTCGTGACCTAAGCAAACAAAGGGAAGTTTCTATGACGCTTCCTCCTAGATCGTCCGCGACCTATGACTTGCCAGAGTGTCCCAAATAAACAAGTGCGCTCCTGCTAAGTGTTAACCCATGCTCTTTAGGTCGTGTGCGACCTACAACCTACCCTAGGTCGTGTGCGACCTACGACCCAGTCCAGAATCTCCCCTATAAATACAGCCCTAACTCTAACTAGAAGGGGACTTTTGGTCGATCATTCTCTGAAGCGCCGATACTCTACCACTTTCTTAACTGAACCAACACTTGAAGAACCCCAAACACCAAAGACACTACAACAAGCTTCGAAAGAAATCTTGCATATCCGACATGGATTCAAAGAGCCTTATCACATCGAAGTTTGAGCTATTAGCCTGAAATGTTTTGGAATCGAAGTGTTTTGTATTTTTGAAGTGCATTGTATCAACTTGTATCCAAATCAGCAATAAAGGAATTCAAAGTGGACGTAGGCTTGATCTTAAGCCGAACCACTATAAAATCGTTGTCTTTTACTGTTTTCTGCTATTTTTCTGCTTATATTCTGTTCCCGTATCAACGGGTGGTGCTTTCACATTTTCTTTACACACAGCGGGGTGTTAGCGTTCAATTTTCAGCGTTAACAGTAGTTTGAGTTCGAGAAGCAACTGATTAATGACCTAATTGTGAAATTTTCTTGATTTGCTTGATGTTTGGCCAGATAGACCCCAAAGTACCCCAATGGACAACTATGTATATCCTCTTTCCAAAGAAAAATTACGAATAAGCTTCTAAACATTGAAGAAGTGGTAGAAGAGTAATAAATGCACATGGTCATGAATTTACACAGGAATAAAGAATGGTTCTATTATTTACCACAGTCTAGATTTAGTATAAGAAAAGAACCTCTAAACCTACATGATAAAAAAATATTAAAAAACAAAAGTAAAATATGTAAAGTTTCTACATTATTTTGTTTCAATGATAATAATACAGATTTGTCTTATTAATTTCAAAAATATTAATTTTGTCATATTATATTATAGAAATCAGGGAATTCTATCTTAATTTCTAACAAGTCTTCAACTTTCATATGCTCCCTCCATATAAACAAGGGTCTAAAAAAATGAAACGTTAAAATCAAACACTATCAAATTGTAATATATAATTAGTATGTACTTCTTAATTTGTATTAATTAAATAAATATATATCAACTTGGACTATGTTTTCTTCAGAAATATTAGATAAATAGATATAAACTTATAGAGAATATACAATAATCCAGCTTATAATCTCATGTCTTTACATGTAACAAGCCGAACACTATCAAACATTTAACCCGTGAAATGCACCAGCTTACTACTTGTAAGAGAACATAATTGATCTTATATAAATTCTACTGAATATTAATCTTGGGTCCTTATTTTATAATTGGATTGTAAAGCAAGTCCTTCGATCACTAATTATATCAGTTAGGTCCCTGCGCCCCTAACATCACACCCGATAGTTTATAGCATTCGCGAACTCATTTATTTTCAATCCTTAAAACATAATGATATTTGGTAGATTAATTGAATTTATGAATCGTTTTCACCATTAAATCACAAATTTAATAGACTTTCCAATGATATCCATTATATATATGTAAATAAAATTTTGAAAATCATAATTTTATGTAGCAGTTTTTAACTGCATTTACGAAATGTGGTTAAAAACTATGCTTTACAGCGGAAGTTTTTAACTATGTTTCACATATGCAGTTAGAAACTGAACTTAAATAGTTCATTTTTAACTACATTTGTGAAATGCAGTTAAAAATTGCGTTACTATAATGCTGCTTTTACCTACATTTCACGATTGCAGTTAAAAATTGCATTATAATAACGCAAATTTTCAAAATTTTCAAAATTTTGAATTTGAATTGAATAATTTCTCAAATTTCTATTTTTACATATTCATAATGCATTTCATTAGAAAGATAATAAAATTGGTGACTTATTAATGAAAATAGTTGTTAATCCGATGTTTCTAGAAAAAGTTATTCCATCTTAAAGATTGATAATTACTTGATGCAGATGTGCATGGGGACCTAATTTACATAAATTATTAGGTAGAGGTGTTTTATTCATTTAATTAGTAATAGGGGCTTGTCGTACAAAGCCCCCAAGTTTTATTCATGTCCAAAAACTGAATAAACAACAATTAACAAAATAATCCTACTAAACTGAACCTTGACATTTTCTTATCCATGTACCATAAAAAGATTATACGTTGACATTATCTTGTCATTCTTTATCCTTACTAATACCATGATACTCGCATGCCCTTCTTTATACAACAAATGAAATATGGTAATAAAATAGTTTTCATTTATAGCATCAACAATACAAAAATTTCAAAATAGATTATAAAACTGAAGTGAAAACAATTTAGATAATATATATCCACTGTTTAAATTTCGGCCTTTCCAATCCAGATCTCGGGGAGAAGTTCTAGTGAAACGAAACATAAAATTTTGATGAAAATATCAGTCGAGATCTCGAACGATATATTTGTTATCAAATGTGATACCTTGACAAATATTAAGATTTTTTTGGAAACTTTAATTTTGATGGAAAATAAAATTATGTGATGGATAGTATAAATAATATTTATATATGCATAAAACCAGTCAAAATAAGTGGTTTTGAGACCAATAAAAACAATGAAGCAAGTCAAATTTTAATGACCCACAATCACTTTAATTAATTATATTTATTTTTAAAAAATTTCAAATAAAAGGTTGATAACACAATTAATATTGTTTTGAGTGATAATAAATAATAATAATCTTATTATGAATAAATATTTACAAAAATATTTTCTTCCGGATTTAAATCGATAAAATGGCCGAAAACCGTTTTATCAATAAACATCCCTATAATCGTTAAACGTCGTGTACAGAGCTGGATACACACACCTATTTTATAATTAAACAAGAATATGAGGTAAAATTAATTATTTTATTTTAAAAAAATAAAACGTGTTTCCGACATCGTTAGTAATGCCCTTATATTTAATAATTGATTTATTTAAATTAAATTGAGATGTAATGATTTAATAATTATTTTAATTATTTAGTAATGATTTTAAAAAGGTTATAAATCATTTTAAATAAGTTATAAAATGAAAATCAATCGTGTGTAATAATTTTATGAAGTTATATATTTAATTTGAAAATATAAGAAAATTAATATCGTTTTATTAGGATAATAGCAATTATTGTAATTAATTTTTAATGTTAATTTATATGGTTTTACAATTCAAAAATGAACATTTTAATTCATCTAAAATGGTAAAAATATAGGTTTAATTTTTTTTACAAATATATGTACGTTAATTAATTAGTGAAAATATGACCGGAAATCGGAATTAAAATTCGTAACGGTTTGACGTATATAAGTTTACAACACGTTGTTTATATAACTTGTACACCTTTGTGACACACACACACATATATTAACAAATATATATATATATATATCACAATGGTAGAAAAGTAGAAATATATTTACATATATTAAATATAAAAAATATCTAAGATATTTTAGTTTACTTAACACTTAAGCTTTCACAAAGTCAAACAAGGACATGCACTTAAGTATGCACATGGGCATACTCACACAGGGGTCATTTCAGCTGAAATGGTTAGGTAAGGCTGGTGTTTGAAGCAATGATGGTGGTGATGGTGGATGATGTAAGGTGGAGATAAATATCTACCTCTCTACTTGCGTATAAATACCAAACCATTTTGCCTCTTCTTCGTTCCTCCATAACTCCCTCAAAATGGAATTACAATGAGAAATTCATTTTTTAAACCATTTGAAATTCTAGTGGCTACTACTTTATGTTGAGCACTTATTCCATTTTTAATCTTAGTGTAACATCCCCTACCTAGAGGCCCAAAACTAAGCGCTACAAATGCTGCAGTCATCTATAGTATTAGCTTCCGGTGACTAAATACGGCTATGTTAATGGTATCACTAATATCAAAAGCACTTCAATATGAAACAAAACACAGATTTAAAAAAACCACATTTAATTCGCTACATTTCAAAATTGAATGTTTCACATTCACAACACATAATCCCAAATCATTCCCAGGCATAGGTCAAATATAATTATTACAAATTACGCCAAGAGTGGTATATGAAGCTACCCCCTTGGTTGATCAGAGTCACATGGACATAATAAACCTGGTACAAGCAACACAGCGGAAAATCCATCAAAACATAACAAGGACTGCAAATCCTAAGTAACTATCTGTTGCCTCCTACATGCCTCCGGTAGCTTATTCGTCAACATTCTAAAACCTAAAATAGAACCTGAACCCCTCAGCCTACTAAAATCAAATTTGAGCACCCAAGAGTTTAAGGGGAGAACATAACTTCGAGTCAGACATAAAGCCTTGTGTGAATAATATTATACATCCCGAAATAATTATGTTAAGTAAGACCACGCCGCTTAGTGGAACGAGTTTCCCCTAACTAACATCCCTTTAAAACATATCTTTGCAAAACCTTTCATAAAACCATATACTGTGCTCCTGCATCCACAATGGTTAAATACTGTAAAGCAATCATTATGTAAACATACACTAATATTAGGTAATAATGAACTATCTGTTCAAACACACAAGCTTTGTTTGGATAACTTTTAACCTTTGACTGACTCGGCCCTAACAGAAAATATAATCAAAATTAACCTAATACATGTTAGATATTCTTCTTTTGGATTCTCCATCCTTATATATCTGTTAAAATTTTCCATTTGGACGATCTATCCTTAACTATTTGTTAAATACTTCACTCCTGGACGGTCTTTCCCTAACTTAATCATCTCCCAGGTCTTCCCGATCCTATTAGTTTTTCAGGCTCACCAATAACCAATCTGTATACAAACACATATTCCTTGCGGTGTGTAACAATAATTTTAGTCTACCTGTGACAAAGCCCTACACACTGGAATTTTGGAAAATAATTAGCTAGGGCTATTAACTAATGTATAGGGCGCGACCCCATACTAGTCCCATTTGGTTTCTAATATCTGTGTAACAACATGAATTCCAGTGGTCCGGATTTTTCGCAAAAATGCTATAACCCAAGCCCATTGAAGCCCGAGTTGAGTATCTGGTACCTCGCAAATAGGAAAAGACAAATATATATCAGAGCTTAATAATTTATCTCACGGCGGGATTGACTAAAATATAATAGTAATTAAAGACTCACCCAAATAATAACACTTTCTAAGCAAGTGTCATAAAGCTGAGAAGTCTTTGCCATCTACCTAACCAGTAGGATGTTACGAGGAGAGGGTTAGAACAAAAGTTCTGGTGAATGAATAAATTATATACTTCTAGGCTTAATTCTACATATATCGTTTTATTTCCATTTACTCTTATATTAGATTCATTAGGTTACAATACTCTCGCCTCTATTTGTGAATCATGCCAATCTACTCCATAGTAGATTAAAACCTAATAACTAATTTATACATATATGTAGCTATACGCCCAATGACCATATTAGTCCTAGGTACCACCCATGGTTCCTTCCGTATCCTCCTCAAAATGGGCTCCATCGTCTTGCTTCAAGAGCATACCGTAACTACATCGATAAAGGACTACTTTGTAAGGCATATAATACAGATGCTCCATCGTCGTGCTCCGTAGCTATATCTGTAAAGGACTGCTTCGTAAGGCCTACAATATAGATATTCCATTGTCTTGCTCCACGAGCATTCCGTAGCTACATCAGTAAAGGACTACTTCATCAGGCCTATAATACAGATGCTCCACTAATTACAATGAAAACATAAATCGGATCCGCACAAGTGTATGCCAGTGGCCGGATATCGATAATGTACCACCCAGTGCGTACATTGAGGACTACGTAATCGTTCTGTTTACTTCTGAATCCCGCCAACAAGTTCTACCTTCTACGCAATTCAGTCAAGGATTTTCTATATCTGTAAAGACTGCCTCATTAGGCCTACAATATAGATATTCTAGTTGGTCCGTCTCTTTTTCATCGTGGCTATGGCCCCACACATCCACCTCTCAACTAACCGAAAGACTTCTAAAGAGTTAAGTGGTCATGCCCTATTGCAAACAGTCTAACATCCAATTGGTGGTGCCCCTCATCCAATGTCTTGATAGTGAAAGAATCATTGGCATGTTGGTTTAACTATAGTCTTTCCCGAAATCTCTCTTGGTCTTGATGCTGACTGATATCCGCATGCGACTATCCTTAAACTTACTTGCAAGTACTGGACAAACGAATACCCTACTCCGAACACCAAGCCCTTTTGACTGCCTACAAAGGACTGCTACATTAGGCCTATAATGCAAATGCAGTCAAGGCATACTCTCTTGATGGAACACCTACAGACCTACCTCCGAGGGTGCAGCTTCGTTAGGCCTACCCAGAGGGCCATTCTAGAGTGTCTTCACGTCCCGTTGAAATCTCGTACTTCTTTGAAGCCCAAAACTACTAATTTGGACGCGCTTCTCCATTTCTAAAATCCATGATGAACTGCTTCGTTAGACGCTTCATCCTTTGGGCTGCTCCAAACGCATCTCAATTCTTTTATTAGACCCTAAGTCTAATATTTTAATTTGCGTTTAGTTTACTTTCTTATTCTGTTGGCTACTTATTTACCCTAATTTGCATATTCTTGCCCTCGTCTCACCTCTATCTATTATGGGATTTCCATTTATTTAATAGGGAATGCAGTTGGTATGAGCCACATTCATTATCTTGCTTATTTAACTTAATATAAATCTTCAGTTCATTAAAATAAGCCTCTTTTATCATTCCTGCTTTATTAGCTTATTGACTTAATATAAATTATTTAAATAAGTTTCTACCATTATTATTGCTCATTAATTTATTCAAAGTCTCAAAATAAGGTTTTCCATTCTTATTACTTAATTATAACCTATGTTATAATTCTACCTGTAATTGTCATTTTCTCTTCTTTTATAGTCCATACATAATTCCAGCATTTCTTTTCTGTTCTAATCTTCCTTATTTTATTATGATATAAAATGTTCTTTTATTCTCTTATATAATTCACTTATCATAATAACTATCTTCTTAAATAGTCTGCGCAGTGAATGTAGACCTAGGTTCATTATCGTTTACAGCTTCAAGTTCTTATCTAATAATTTACTTGATTCATGTTATACTTTGCTTTATTATCTTCTATTCTAGGAAGTAATTCTATTTTATTTGGTTGGTTATGAAAACTATATTTAAAAATCCATTTCCATATTTTAATATTAAATAATACTATAAACAAAAATTCGTGATTGCTAGATATTTCTTTTACTATTTTGGAATAGTGTAAAATACAGTGGTTTCTCTATTTTACACTAATTCTCTTTTTCTTTCTTTTATTCTAGCAATTATGTTCATTGTTGTCTTTTAAATATTAAATTATAGAAATGTATCTTATTTTCTAAACCATCCAATTAACCTTTTAGTTACTCCCAAATCCAGTTATTAGATTAATTAACTTTTCTCATTTTAACATAATTTATTATAGTAATTCTATTCCTCAAACTTTTATTATTTTACATCTTATTTCTTTCATTTCAGTATTCTTAATTATTTAATCCACATTCACGTTTAATCTATTCTAATCCATTCGCAAAGAAAGAGGAGAAAATAGAAGAAGAATGTCGCTTGCATAGAAATCCAAAATGTAGAAACAGATGTAAAAAATACTAATACTATAAATAAAATGTGAATTCCTTATAGTTCAGCATAACTTAATTTATAGGATTAATTATTGAATAAAATTATCTAAAGAGGAATTTAACAATAATATTCTTAAACTTAAAAGATATATAAATAAATCCACTCACCTGACGTCCTTAGCTTTCCCTGTGCTCAATTTGGCTCCATGGTCCTTCTGGATCCCCTTCCAAGGTGCGTAATCCTACCTAGAAATATTTTCTTTTTAGGGTTCACCCTTAGGCAAAGAAGCCAAAGAAATATTTTTTATTTAGGATTCAGCCTCAGGCAATGAACCCATTGAGAGAAAATCTAATTGTGAGAAAATAGCTAGGCTTAGGGTCCTATTTATATTGGAGCTTGGGGATCTCAAACCGTTGCATTCTTAGATTGAATATGGAGCCACAACGTCACAGGGTCGTTCAGAGACATTGGATTGAACAACGTCTAGCTCGGATCGCCTAAAACTAAAAATTTACATTACTAGCATGTTATTTGGACGATTCTTCGTCCAGGCCGAAGGTGGGTCGATTGGGCTGTCGATCGCCCTACTCCAATGGTCGAGCGGTCGGTCGACCTTGGCGCCTTATGGGTCGACCTAACGGTCGGCCCATGTAATATATATATACACACATAAATATATATATATATATATATATATATATATATATTCGCTTTGTTACTCGTTTTTGTTTCATTCCTAACTTCTTTACATTGACTCGGATTTTGACAAGTTATATATGGAAACTGATCAGAAAATTGCCCGAGACGCAATGGTACAAGTTTCAAAGCCAAATTCTGATAATTCCAAAAATGTTTAATTTTATTACTTATCATTATATGCTAAATTTTAATTATATAAAAATATGGGGTGTTACATTCTCCTACCCTTAGGAAATTTCGTCCCCGAAATTTGACAAAGGTAAAAATTATGTTATCTCTCGCATTAAAAACAATCATTTTGTGTTCATCCAATTTTTCAACCATTCGTGCTTTCATGCAAAAGTATTTTTCAAGACAAAATATATGCATGTACATAAATTACTAAGTGGTACCTTATATATGAATGCTTTTTATCTTAAAAATTTACTTTTAAAACATGATGCGCACAACCTAAATATACTTGCTATTTCTATATGAATGTAATTTTTCAAAAAATTAAAACATTTTTCATCCAATTTTTCCCACTCCTATTGAATAGGGGTGTAGTTCAACAATTTTTCATCCAAATCATAACACACAACTTTTAATATTCGAATTTCAGAAAAATCTAATTTTCTGAATTCGAGTTCTTATGTTTGAAAGAAGATAGAGAATGGACAAACTTCATATTTCTCCGATTTTCTTTTACGCACATCTTTCCTCGTACTTGGAATTTTGGGTTACTATCCTATAAAAATCCCTTTTTATTTTCCCAAGTACAGTTTACATAAGAAAATATCTCTTTTAAAATTTTTTTGTTGACATTTCTGTCGCTTTCTTTAAATTTGTTATTTTCCTTTTAGTTATCTTATTTTGCTTTTACTCTTTTTTTATACAGAAACTAAACACAACGATCATCTAGGGCAAGGAGGTCTCGGACCATGTCCACTTTAACACAAAAAGGTCCTACTCTAGGAATCCAAGTAACTCATATGCTCCTCCTGCCGCCTATTACTTGTTACCATCTTACGCTGTATTACTCATGACGAATAAGATCTATTCATCTCTTTTATTCCATGCTCAAAAAGGAATAACTAAGTCTCATTTACTGCAATGGATAAGGTTTCAATCTATGCAGTCTCTATCTAAAAAGACAACTAAGCTTGGGAAAATTTTCTCTTTACCTTTCATTTTTCCCCAACTAAGGTCTACCTATCCCAACCATGTGTGCCTTATCATCTACTAATATCATTTCACCATTCTTCTATAGTCTGCACAAATAAAGCAACATTTCTAGGTTTTCACTAGTGTCTTATACACCTTACGAGAACATTTATTATTGCTAAGAGTAATTACTACTATAACCTTATACTTTTCCTGTTACACCTAGGAAATGATTCCTATCTGCTCCATATTTAAAAGTCTGATTTGGTTTAGTATTTATCAATTTTTCTTCAAAAATTAAAACTTATAAATTTTATCTTTTCAAAAACTTATTTACTTTTCCACCAAACCATCTTTTTTTAAACATATCTTGCTTGTTCTTAAAAAATATTTATATTTTTTCGACTTAAAAAAAATGTCCTCACATGTTTTCAAAATATCCTTCTTTTTTTTAGATTTTCAAATTTACTAAAACTGGGGTAAATAAGAACAATTATTTTATCAAAAATCTCTTAACTTTCCTACTCTTCCAATTACTTAACCTTGAAGGAGTTACTAACTTACTTCACTTAATGTTTTTATACCTTTATGTATTGGAATTACTTTCTCTTATGAGAAACCATTAACACTAAAATCTTCTATGAATCCTTTAAAGGAGGATTTCGTGTTTATGTGAAATTATAAGGAATTTATTTTATATTTTATTGAAATAGGCTATCAAAATATGGTGCTTTCCATACCTTGTAAATTTCTTTCACGTATTCCGTATAGCTTGCACAAAACATCTTTATTTGTGATTTATAGAAAATTATATCATTATTCATTTCATTCCAATAGATTAAGGTATGTTTACTCTATATTTAATTACGTAAGATATTTCCTACTAAATTCATTAATTTATCGTACATCATTTTTCAAAAGAACTCATTTTTTAAACTTTTTTATAACTAGAAAATATTTTCATGTGCTTATTTAAATAATAAGTGTACATACAAACCACTTTAGATATTATCTCCAAAACTCGTTGGGATCAAAACAGATGTTGCGTAAAACACCATTACTACAACCCAAAAATACTAATATATGGATTCAATTAAAATAAATATTAATAAATCCCATATGCTATGTAAAAACATTTACTTTGGGAGTCACCTACTATAACAATAGTGTCATAGTCTATGCTTCCTTTATTTTTACTGAAAACATTTATTACAACAATAAAACTTGTAACCTACATTTTTGATACTTAATACACTTTATGTTTTTATATTTAAAATCATTGTTTACCTGCAAAGAAACTAGCGAGCTATACATGCTCTGTAATTCTTCAAAAAGAATTTCACTTTTAACAAAATTTACACCATATAAAAACCAATTTAAAACCCACTATTTACTTCCTCAAATATATTAACAATTATATTTTTTTAACTTTTTTAATTCAAAAGTTCCATTTTTATTGGGTTAGACATAAAGTGGATTTTCTTCATACTAAAACCTCTTATTCTTCCTGAAATAAAAACACTCTCCCTACTATCCCTAAGGAACTTCTCTACTTCCTAAAACATATGGATACAAATTTTCTCTCAAAACATGGCTTATTTGTATGCTATAAATCGGTAATAACATAAGGCTCTAAGTACTTGGGTCATCCCAAACCCAACTAGCAAACTATGCATAAATATACTTCTAAAAACTTTCCATATGTTAAAATATATGGTTAGGGACTATTTGGATTTTAGTACAAAATATATTTATATTTTATTCATAAATACAAATACGTTCACTCACTATCTACCTAGGAATCCTAAACCTAAGCTCTGCTACCAAATGTAACAACCCGAATTCCAATGGTTTAGTTTTTTCGCAAAAATGCTAAATCCCAAGCCCATTGAAGCCTGAGTTGGGTATCTGGTATCCTGCGAATAGGCAAAGACAAATATATCAGAGCTCAATAATTTATCTCACAGCGGGATTGACTAAAATATAATAGTAAGTAAATACTTACCTAAATAATAACACTTTCTAAGAAAGTGTCATAAAGCTGAGAAGTCTTTGTCATCTACCTAATCTGTAGGATGTTATGAGGAGGGGGTTAGAACAAAAGTTCTGGTGAATGAATACACTATATACTTCTAGGCTTAATTCTACATATATCATTTTATTTCTATTTACTCTTATATTAGGTTCATTTGGTTATAATACTCTCGCCTCTGTTCGTGAACCGTGCCCATCTACTCCATAGTAGATTAAAACCTAATAACTAATATATACATATATGTAGCTATATACCCAATGACCATATTGGTCCTAGGACCACAAATGGTTCCTTCCGTATCCTCCTTAAAAAGGGATCCATCGTCTTGCTTCGAGAGCATTCCGTAACTACATCTGTAAAGGACAGCTTCGTAAGGCCTACAGTACAGATGCTCCATCGTCTTGCTCTGTAGCTATATCTGTAAAGGACTGCTTTGTAAGGCCTACAATACAGATGCTCCACTACTTATTACAAAAACATAAATCACGTCCGCACTAGTCTATGCCAGTGCTCGGACATTGTAACGACCTGCTATTTTGAACCCTTCAAATCGACATTAATCCACACACGTCAGACTTGAATTGCTCCAAATAATAGATTGTTAATATATTTATTTGGCATAACTTAGCATATACAGTAAACAAATCAATCACAGAATCACAAACACAGAGTTACAACAAAACAGTGGAAAGATAAATAGTTGTTCATAAATCTAGTACAGAAATAACATAGTCAGAAAACAAAATACATCAGAAAATCCAGTACATAGAAGTCTCTAGTACAAAGAAAATGACTAGTCTGAACATACAACTGGAAATAATAGAAATAAAATAAAAGTTGAAATAGAAAAGATAGATCTTCCAACGAACTACAGCTCCAAAGGATGAATCTCAAACTGTGACACCCAAGCTGACCCGAGCGTAATGCAAAAAAAACACTCGAATCAGGATTAACATTATTATGCAGATAAATCAAGTTCAAGTGAAATGTTAAGTAAATGCAATACAATTAAAAGGAATGTTGGGATTCCATCCTTTAAGGATTCGATAAACTATCTACATACATAATACAATACGCTACATATATAATGTCTACAGTAAAGTAAAATATCAAAATAGTGTTAAGGCGTTACCCATATCCCCCTTAACACATTTTATATATTCCCATAGTCTATACAGTACCGTACGCTCCTCGGTAAACTGGAGGTTTACCCAGAGGGCACTCCATAGGTATGGTACAAATCAAACTCGTAGAAGGCACGATTAGGCATGCGACAAGGCACGCGCGGCAATGCTCATGGAAGGATTCTACCGTTTTGTAGATCCGAACTGGTGGTAACGCATAGCAGCTACTACTGCCCACCTCGAGACACACTCCCAATCAAAGTTATGCACACCAAAATCATATCACAAAGCAATAGATATGGTTTCAAAGAAATGTGCCCGATAGGAGGAATGACCTCACTTGGCCCGGCATGGCTCCTGTTTTAGCCACATCAAGCTGACTCACGGGAGTTAGGGCTATGTAAATACCATACAGAATCGTTCGCCAAACCATCCTTCTTCATTCTGGAATCTCCACCATGTACACAGTTGTTTAAAGTGGTTTTCGGTATTGGCAGAGAGTATGACAATATCCGATCCTGGTCTCTTTAACAAGCAAACGCTTATTTCACACCGTGGTCATTTGTAAAATTACTTTATAAATATTTAAATAAAATCTCAAATATAAAATTTAAGTCGAACAAATATTCAAAATTTAATTCTATTTACATTTTAAAGTATTCATTTAATCACCTTTTATTAAAACAAGTTATAAATCATTTCCAAAATCATTAAGTTCTGATTGAATCTTTATTTAAAATCAGTTAATAACCAGTTTAAGTTACCAATCAAATTCCAATGTCCTTTTCCAACCTTTTTATTTATTAAAGTTAAAAATATCTATTTTTAAATATAAATTAAATGAACCTTTTAAAAATATTTTATATATTAAATAAAAACTAATTTTATACAATTTAAAATAAATTAGACTTTTTATTTATCTATTTAAAATCTTATTTTATATATTTTAGAAAATGAAACTATAAGTAAAATTTTACAAATTACCTTTAAATTAAACTCATAATTTTTATATCTCCAAAATCAACATTTAAGGTTATAAATTTTTCAAAAATAAAATAGGATACTTACTACATTTCAAAATCAAACTCATATATTTCCTTTCAAATATTTGGAAATCATTTTCCAAAAATATACCGATGTTGTCCGTATATAATTTTTATCCTAAGGTAAAGTGGTACGGATATTTGTTATTTCAATCTGTAATAGTTTAAATTTTACGGGTTTATATTATTAAATCCGTAATCCCAAAATTTAAATAATAACTGAAAATCGCTTGGGTTTATCATTTCAACCCATAACGAATTTTCTCCTATTCTAAAGTCTGTTTGGTTATGTATCATTTCTACCCATAGTGATTTCTAAAACTTTGGGAACTTGCTGTGACGACCCAAAATTTTAACGTGGGTTAATTGGGTAATTAACCAGTTTAAATTATCGGAATATTAATTTTATAAGTTATCAAACCCATTTATTTACGTTTCCATTATAACATTTAATTTAACAATCTCAAGAATATTTAAATATAAAACTCTACCTTATTAACACCCAATATAAATATATATAGAGAGAAGAATATAAATTAAGTAATTAAGCCTTGGCTAAGAATAAAAATAAAAGTAAAAATATATGTTTAAATAGGAATAAAAGTTTATAAGTAACTTATATGGTTGTATGAAACATAAGGTAAAAACATGTAAAATAACTATGGTAAAATATATATGAATACATATATATGTATGTAAGGTAAACAAGACAAAATAATATGTATACCTATGTATGAGATGTGTATATATATATATATATATGAATGGATATGCATGTAAACAAAAGAGGAGACAGGTATTTAAAGCCAATACATGGTATCACATCAGCACATAATATATCAAATCTAACAGAAAAAAAGAGTGAGAAGCCTGTACAAGCTTCACCAGTACACTTTATCTCTTCTTATACGTACCTAGGCTTATAAAACACACTTGGCAAAGAAGAGAATGGTTAGGCTGCCAATTAAAAACCGAGTAATATAAAAAGTCAGGGCATTCGAAAGTTAAGGGAAGAAAGATTAAAAAGCAGAACAGAGAATGTAACAACCCGATATTTTCAACCATTCGCATCCGCACATGTCGGACTTGAATTGCTCAAAATACCGCATTGTAAATAAATTTGGAGCAAATGAAATACAATCACATAATCACAAACACAGAAACATCAGAATAACTCGCAGTGGAAGTTAAAATACCATAGTAGTTCATGAAGCTACTATAACAAACTCTCAAAACATAATACATAATATCAGTCTGAAAACATATACAATAGAAATCTCCAATACATAGAAAATACCAGAGCTGAAATAGAACAACTGGAATTGAAAAGGAATAGATAATTGGACAAGTGGAATCTCCAGCGATTCCTAGCTCCAGAATGAAATCTAAAGCTAAGCTGTAAATACTCAGGCTGACCCAAGTGTGACGACCTGAATTTTTAACATGTGATAATTGCGTGATTAACTGAAACAAAAATCATTGGAATACCAATTTTATAAGTCGAACGAATAACATTTTAATAATTAAAGCATCTGAATATATCTAAATTGATTTGAAACCTATAATAAATATTGAATTATAGAGATCCTTGGGTATGAAAATCTCAAAGGAAATAAAATGATAAACTCCATTGTTTAAATTAAAATAAAATAACTATAACTAGAAATACATATAAGTATATGTTAACGCTGAAAATTGAACGCTAACACCCCGGTTTGTGTAGTAGTAGAGTGAAAGCACCACCCATTGGTACGGGAATAGAATATAAGCAGAAAAATAGCAGAAAACAGTAAAAGACAACGATTTTATAGTGGTTCGACTTAAGATCAAGCCTACGTCCACTTTAAATTCCTTTATTGCTGATTTGGTTACAAGTTGATACAATGCACTTCAAAATACAATACACTTCGATTCCAAAACACTTCAGATTAGTAGCTCAAACTTCGATGTGATAAGGCTCTTTGAATCCATGTCGAATATGCAAGGTCTCTTTCGAAGCTTGTTGTAGTGTCTTCAGTGTTTGGAATGCATGATGTGTTGGATGAGTTAAGAATTCAGCAGAGTAACGGCGCTTCAGAAGATCAGCCAAAGGTCCCTTTCTAGTTGGAGTTAGGGCTGTATTTATAGGGGAGATTCTAGGCAAGATTCAATCTCCAAGTCTTAGGTCGTGAACGACCAAAGTTGGGTCGTAGGTCGCTGGCGACCTAAGATAGGTCATGGGTCTTTAATGACCTATGAGTCGTGGCTTCAGTTATGAGGGTAGCACTGGTTTAGTGGATAACAGGTCCTAGGTCGCAAACGACCTAAAAGATTGAGCTAACTTATCTCAACTGCATTGAGTCTTGTCTGAACGAGTCAGTACGTCGTGTGCGACCTATAGTAGGTCGTGTAACTTTTCTCTGCTTTAGCTCGCTAGGTCGTTATATTGCTAGGTCGCTGATCTTCTTAGGTCGTTAGGTCGCTAACTCCTTAAGTCATTAGGTCGCGAACTCCTTAAGTCGTTAGGTCACCAACTCCTTAAGTCGTTAGGTCGCCAACTCCTTAAGTCGTTAGGTCGCTTCTCCCCATAGGTCGTTAGGTTGCTGCTCCCCATAGGTCGTTAGGTCGCTGCTCCCTATAGGTCGTTAGGTCACTGCTCCCTTCAGAAGTTAGGTCGCTGCTCCCCATAGGTCGTTAGGTCACTGCTCCCTTCAGAAGTTAGGTCGCTAGGTCGCAAATCAAAAGAGGGTTAACATTTGCCTCTCGAAGTACACGCCTAGGTCGTAGGTCATGTGCTTCGATCTCCTTAACTCGTGCTTTGATGAGTTGTTAGGTCGCGAGCAACTTAGCGAGGAAACTAGGGTCGTGTGTGCCGATTCGCATTTCACTGCCCCGGGGTATAAATAACTTAGGTCGTTCCTCCTTCACCTCATCTGTTCTAACATTCCATTTAGCCATTAACAAGTTCCTAAGCTCTCGAAGGCAAATTCAATTACTCGATCATCAATTATCCTTAACATTACATTGCGTAAGTGAACCCGCTTTCTACTCAATCCTCGATTATCATTGATTCACGAACCCCATCTTTCATCTCTGGCCGACTTCCTTACACCACGTTTCATCACGAATCTCGTTACATCGACTATTGATGGACTTGAGGTGATTCGATTTGGCTTTAGGCGATTTGCGAGAAGAAGGAGATGTGTTTCAGTGCTTTAGGCTAACTGATTTGTGATTTTAGAGGGGATGAGGAGGCCATTAACGGGTTAGAGAGTTATGGGGGATGAGACTTGGGTTTAGAAGTTGATGAGTAAATGAGCTTGTTAGTGGAGAGGAAGGTAGTTGGTGAAAGGAAACGAGGCTTTGGTTTGAGCAGGAGATAGCTCGAGATTCCATTAGAGACGACCTAATGAATCCTAGCGACCCATGAGCCTTTGCGACCAAGGACTTAAATGACTTAACAGTTTGCAACCTAGATCGCGCATGACCTAACTCCTTTGGTCGCTTCTGCCTTCATATGACCCAGGACTTAACCGACTGTATACTGCCTTGAACTGTTGGCTTAGGTTACGACTTATCGAATTAGCGACTTAAGCTCTTGCGGCATAGGGTTTAAGTCACGGTCGAGCTAGGACTTGAATGATTTGTATTGCTTTGACTTGAGGCTTTTTCCTTCATGTGCCTTACGACCTAAAGAATCAACGACTTAATTTAACTCGCAGCATGCCCTTTAGGTCGTGGACGAGCTAACACTTAGACATTTGCAAAGCTTTGACAGAACTTGACTGAATTTTCAGTTTGAACAGCCAAAATGAACCGCTTGATCTTCGAACTGTTTGAACTTCTTTACAGATTATCTCTAATGCTAATAACCTGTTAAACACAATATTTGTAGAAAACTGGGACGAATATACTGCCATTGACTGCATACATCGAATGACAGATTAGTCGATAAAGAATAATCAACTTAAATGAACTTTGTGAACGAAATGCTGTAAACCAACCAATTCAAGTGAAGTATTAAAGCAAAACTAAAATAGTTAACTGAAGCTGATTTGTTTGCATTAACACTGCACTTGAGTTTTAAATTAACAAGTCCTGAAATCTCGTAATCGACCAATTGTTAACTAGTTTAATTCCAGTTATGTTTGCTTGTTATTTTTATTAGTTCTGCACAACACTTCACACTTTTTAGGAAACGTGCACCTTCACATTTAAACATCCAGTTGCTTATGTAGAATGACTTCTCAACAAGAAGAGATAATAGTTCAAGCTGGAGAGGCTATTCCTATTCCTGCCCCGTTAACTAATCCTCCAGAAAGAATCTCGACCACTTTACATTACAGAGCTTTCAGCCAATTATGTGTTCAGTTTGGTATTGCTGAAGCAGAAGCCATACTACCTGGGAAAAGCGACACTGCTGACATACCACCTCATGGTTTCGTCGCCATTAATCGCCAAATGTGCATGAGCGGAGCCATTCCTCCTTTTAACGATTTCCTTCAACAGCTTCTTCTTCGACTATCTATCTCTCCCTTTCAGTTACATCCCAATGGCTATGCCATCCTGATTGGGCTATGTGTGCTATTTAGGAGGTCGCTGGATCGTCTTCCGAGTTTTGTTGAAGTTTGTTACTTGTGCACTTTTGCCAAAAATAAAGACCATCCTTCCATCACGCTTGTGAGAAGTGCTAGGAACCACAAACTGATCATTGGTCTTCCCGATAGTGTTCACGGGTTTTTGAGTCAGTTTTTCTTCATTTGCTGTCCTCTGGGATTTTACGCTATCTGGAGAGCAGTAAGTAAGATCATTTATCTTTGTTCCTTATGTTTTCTGAATTTTTCGAAGCCTGAGTTGTCAAGTGTTAACTTTGCTCTTTACTTTTCAATGCTTCCTCCTCCTTCTAGGGATCCCGGTCACAAATCTACTTTTGAGAGGCTCGTGGCCGTGCCGGTTGAGGAGAGGATTATCCAATTTCTGTTGAAAGACGAGTTTTTACATCAACTCGGACTTCTACACCCCTCCCGGTCAATTCAATTTCACGACGCTGCTGATTCTCAGACCGGACCGTCAGATGCCCCGATTTCAGCCGAAGAGATCACCCCTAAAGAACCTGCTGTGGAAGCTTCTTTGGTAAAATGCTCCATATCTACTGACGTTGCGGGGTCGTCAAGTAAGCTAACACTTTCCACAGTCATCGAAGAAGAGGATCCTTCTCAGCATTCCGGAAAAGCGGCTGATGTGGAAATTGAAAGGGAAGGTTCCGTCGGGCACAATGGCGATGATATCTTTGGAGGGTTGAGTGATTTGATGATAACTTCACAGGAGCTATTCAAAGATGACACTTCAAAAGTTATCTCTTCTGGTGTCGAGGCGACTTCCTCTTTACAACAAATTACAACGCATGCTATACAAGTCGCCGCCATTCCCACACCAAAGAGTAGTTTGTAGTCTGACGCGCGTAGTTTGCACGCCACACACACTTAGGATGCTTAGTACTTTCATTCACTTAACTTTTCTACTTTGAAGATTTCTAAGACTTGACTTTTCGTCAATTTCAGGTTCTCCGATGGGGCGAAGCGGTTCATACTATGATGACTTTCGGCGCTATGGAGGGCGTGACACCTATGACCATAGACGCTATCTCCCTGTCCGTAGGGAAACTGATGAAGAAAGAGCCGTTAGGAAGCCTCAAGAAAGAAGAGCTCATGAGCAACAATTCGCGAAAAGGGATGAACGATACGATTCTTCCCACAGAAGCGATGACTCTCATAAAAGGAAATCCCATGATGATAAAGGGAAGAGTCACAGTGCTGACGATCCGAGCAAATGGGTCAAACTTAGCGATCAATCAGCATCTGCAATTTCTGAAAAGACCGATGCTCCTAACCCTCTTGACATCTCCTCCGGCTCTCCTGCTCTTAAGAAATCTGACATCCAGGCAATTATCAACAGGCCTCAGTATCAAGTCAAAGATGCTCCTTCAACACTTCAAAGCCGATTCCTAAATTGGTGCTTAAGGGGAGTACGCTTCGACTTAGACTTGGTACCGATTGATAACCGGCTATGCTGAGGAACCTTGATCAGTCAAACTTGATATTGAGAGGATGTCTGGCTGGTAGAAACTTGTCGACGAACTTCAAAGAGTTAATCGCATGAACCTTGAAGCCATGCTAACCATGGAGAATGACAAGTCGAAGTGGGATAAAATTTGTAAGCAACATGATGCAAAGATGGCGAGCATTGCTGACGATAATGCGAGACTTGAGTCCGAAGTCAAGAAACTCAAGGAAGATCTCGCCACTTCTTTCTCTTTGCACTCTCAAAAAGAAGAAGTCTTCCAAAAATAAGTGAGAGATGCTCATGCTGCTCAAAGAGATGTTGAGCTGAAACTTGAGGCAGAGCAGCATGTTATTGAAAAATATCGCAATGATACCGTCCAGCTGCGGGAAAAAGTTAGCTCTCAAGATTAAAAAATTATAAGGCTGCAAGCTCAGTTATTGAAGACTGAAAAAGAGCGCGATGAAGCCATCGCTGGAAAGGAAGCAGCTGAGCACTCTCACGAAGCGACGAAGGCCAATGCTAGCTCAACTTTATTTGATTTTTATCTCCATAGTGTTCTGGGGCGCGGAAGCCTCTCATTCGTGGGCCCGAAGTATGAGATCACCTTGGCTGAAGTGTGGGAGGCCACGGTTGATATGCTCGGAGGTGCTGGCTATGATGAGGCAGAGCTTGAAGCATATTATTTTGATGATGAAACTCGTGCCGCTCTTGCCAGAGGAAAGGAGCAACTTGCTGGAGCGAGAGCTGAAGCAGCGGCATGGGAGCATCCGGAAAAGAAAGTATCTCCAACTGCCCCTGCCCATACTTCGACTTCGGCCGACGATGATATCATAGGCTCCAGCTCTTATTCTCCACCTCCTGCAAAAGATGAAGTTAAGCCCGCCATTACCGAGTCTCCCATTATTCAAGTCAAGGAGAAGTCCCGGGATGACGGTGAAGCCGAAAACTTCGAAGTCGTCGTGATTAAGCCAACTTCTCCAGGTAACTTCAAGTCTGACTACTCGTTCGATTCAACTAAGCTCGATGAATTTCTCACTTATTACTTAAGTCCTGATGATCCAATATCTTCTCTTTTTTCGGAGAGTACTAATTTTAACTTCTTTTCTTCTGTAGCGGAAGCACCGAGCATCGCGCACACTTCTCCTCTTCCAACTGTTCCTCCTCCATCCCTTCAAGTCACTCCTGCTTCTCAGCCAGGGTCGTAGGAAGAACAAATAGAAGCCCTTCAAGGCTTGGAGGATCCGCCCGCTTCATAAGAATAGAAGGCGGAAGATCTTGAGGACAGTGAGAAGACCCCAGAGCAATCTCTTGATGACGACATAAAACTTTCTACGTTGCTTACTCCGGGAAGTGAGTCTTCTTCAAAGAAGAAGGGGAAGCGCGCAATTTCAAAGAAGAAAAAGAAAAGTGCTCCAACTAGCGAAGATAAAATAGAAGAAGATCCGGCTGCACCATCTTCTCCTTCTTCCCCGACCCGTCCACGCCGAATTCCAAAACTAGCCATCAAGCCGGGCAAGAGCTCCAAAGGTGGCGGGAAGAAGGAGTAATGAGCTGGTCTTTACGCTTCTTATTTTGTTTTTTGCTTTTTGCATGTATTGACCGGAGATTGTGCGGGTACCGGTTCCCACTTTTTTGAGATCTGCACATGTAAAAAAATTTCACAATATTGAATAAAATAATTCTTTTACTTGTACAAATTCTTGTGTATGTAAGAATGCATTTATTTCTCATTTTAGTGTAGAATAAATGATTCTTTTTACTTGTACAAACTTTTTGTCTGTGTTTGAGAATGCATTTATTCCATATCTTTTTTGCGTGATATTGTAATGATCTTGTGGTATGTTGCTTGAATATTACTTTTATTGATGTAACTATATAGTATGATATTGCCCCCATACCACAAGTGCATTGTAATATCTTTTGCTTTGACGAGACTTGTACTCTTATTTTGGAGAATAACTATTCCATTCTTGAGGGAAAAATTATTCTGCTTTAATGGAGCGTGTCTCGTTTTTGGAGAAGTTTTTACGCTTCAGCCTTCGGAGATGGTCACTTCTTTTTTTTGAGAAGTGAATTCTCCTAAGCGGGCCTCTGAAGAGGGCTTTATGTAGCACTCCAATTTTTAGGAACAACTTTTCAAGATGAACAAGTTAATCTTACTTTGAGCGTTGAAGTGTGCCTCCAAAGAGGGCTTTTTTTTATGCCTCGTTAGAGGGCTTTTTGTTTGACTCGCTTGAAATTACTTCCTCACAATTGAATGGAACCGCGGGGTGAACGCAAGTTACTTGATTGGATGTTCGTTTGCACAAGCGATCGCAGCCAATTAACAAGGGCAATGTGCCTTCATGTTGTGAAGGTGCTCCTCCGGTGGTTCCATCAACTTTGTTGTTTGAGAAGAGCATTTCATTCTGGGACGTGCCACCGAAGAGGCCTTGTGCCTCCGGAGAGGTCTTGTGCCTCCGGAGAGGTCTTGTGCCTCCGGAGAGGTCTTGTGCCTTCAGAGAGGTCTTTATTTGATTGCCTGAAAGTTACTTTCTCACAGTTAAATGGATCCATGGGGCGGACGCAAGTTACTTAATTGGATGTTCGTTCGCACAAATGATCGCAACTAGTTAACATAGGCCCTGTGCCTTCCACTTCGGAAGGTGCCCCTTCGGTGGTTCCACCAACCTTTTTGTTGAGAAGAGCACTTCCATTTTTTGGCGTGCCTCCGAAGAGGGTTTGTGCCTCCGTAGAGGTCTTTTTGGTATTTCAGCTCTGGTGAAGTGGGTCTCCGAAGAGAAACATTTTGCACTTTAGCTCTGGTGAAATGTGCCTTCGAAAAGGTCTTTTTGAAGAGTTGTGCCTCCGAAGAAGGCTTTGTTGCTTGTGTCCTTCCACCATCTACTTCTTAGCGATTCCTCTTTACCACTCCAAGTATATGTTCCATTCTTTTGCGAGATGTTTGCTTGTTTCTAGAGGAGTGTACTTTATCGTTGAGTGAATCCACGAGGCAGACGCAAGCTACTTTACCGGATGTTTGTTTGCACAAACTATCACGATTAGTTAGCAAGGGTCTGGAACCTTCTCGTTAGGAAGGTGCCCGTTTTGGTGGAATCATCAAATGTTTGTGAATGGCACTTCTTTTGTGGTTTGACATTGTTGAGTGATTTGTAGGAATCTCTAAGTCTTGTGATGTGTTGAATAGGTAAGCTTTGCTTTTATAGCCTGCAATATTAAATCGACATTTTTGCAATATTTTAAAGATACATGCATATCGAAATGAGACAGGCATTTTATAGCATCAGAGAACACAAGATTTACAGTCTTTATTATTGAATCACACTGATTTCTCAGCAGTTTACAATACAAAAGTTATACATCCATCATCATTTTAAAAATTTAAGCAATGTTGTTAAGTAAAAAATGGATGCAAGTGATTGTTGTTCCAGATTCTCCGGATTGAAATTCCATTTCCACTGGATTCATAGTTTTGGATTCATATGCCAGAGAAAATGAAAGATGCCCCAGCTGCAGTTTTGTGAGTAATTAGCAGTCATCCCAATTTCTGCCTGTTGGGTGTGGACCCCCTGTGACAACATTAATGACAAGCTTTTCGGATTCTTGCACTACAGTGTTGTTGCCAGAGCCAGATTGATGGATCAGAAGTTGTTGCTCCCAAGTGGACGAGGTTAGGTTGACTCCGTTTTTCTTCACATATTGTTGCAGCTTACCCTGTTTAAGTAACTCTTCAATCACATTCTTCAACTGGAGACATTGGTCGGTGTCATGGCCAGGTTGATTGTGGAATCGGCAGAATTTCCCATTATGCGCTGCACCTCTCCCCATCTCAGGTGGTTTAGGATACTTGATAACATCTTTTGTTGCGAAGAAGATATTTTTCCGGTGTATCAGTTAGAGGAGTGAAATCTGAAGGATTAAAGCGGCGAGGTTTCTTCTCATTCTCCTGCTTCTTTCCTCCATCATTTTCCCTTTTCTGGTTTCCAAATTCTCTTTTGTTAGATGCTACATCGTTATTCTTGATTTCAGCAACCACCACTTTCGCTGACGCAGAGAGGCTTTCTAGGCGCATGAATTCATCGGCCTTTTTATAAAACTTCTCAAGTGAATTTGGTTCTTTCATTTTTAACCATCTTCCGAATTCACTCGATTTGTCGATGGCTCGCATCAAGTAAGTCAGGATCATACGGGGCTCTGCATTATCCACTTCGGCTAGGGCTATATTGAAACGGCTCAAGAAAGATTTGATTGATTCTTCGGGAGCTTGTTCAAGACTGGACAGTGACATTATATCCTTAGCCTTTGAAGCATACAATCTGAACTGGTCTTTGAACTTTCGCGTTAAGTCGGAGAATTGATCTACGGACCGGATTGGCAGCTTTGTGAACCAAAGTAGAGCCACTCCCTCCAAGTACACTGGAAAGTATCGGCAGTTAATCTCGTCGGAAGCTCTTGCACTGGTCATATGCCAGTCGTACTTGTATAGGAAATGATTAGGATCACTTGTTCCCCTATAGGCCGGGATAGTAGGAGGTGCAAATTTCCTTGGAAATTCTGCTTTCAGAATCCTTTCAGTAAACGGAGTTCTGCTTGGTGCAAATCCCCAATCGCTCTCATTTTCTTCCCTCTGCATGCTCTCTTTCATGATTCGACGAACCATTCCTGACAGGTATTCCTCATTGTTCAGAGGCATCATCGGGTAGACGTCAGTTGTTCTTTCGGAAGTTTGCCTGGGCAAACGTTCGCGAAAAGTTGGCTGCGGCCTTGAACATTCAGCTTGGAAAGGTGGTGCTTTGGTGGTGTCAGCTGCTCGTTGAGGAATACCTTTTTCTCGGGAATCACGGGCATCTTCGGCAAAGGTTGTTTCATGGTTTTCTGTTTGACGATTTGCCCCAAGCAGAGCGTTTAATCGGTCCATCATCAAAGCGTTTTGAGTTTCAATTTGCTGGTATAATCCAGAAACTACGTAGTCTAATTCAGCCCTTGTGACTCCAGCAGTAGGAGTTGGCGGGTTCTCTATTGGGGAAGCGGAGGTTCCCTCTTGAGCATTTCCGGATCTGGTTGGTCTACCTCTTCTTCCAGGAGCCATTATTCCCGATAAACTTCTGGTTTTTTAAGGAAAATATTTCAACAAGTCTTTGCGAAGCAATGGTGAGAAGATTCCTGAGTTCAATTCTCAGTGAAAGCACCAAAATGTTAACGCTGAAAATTGAACGCTAACACCCCGGTGTGTGTAGTAGTAGAGTGAAAGCACCACCCGTTGGTACGGGAAGAGAATATAAGCAGAAAAATAGCAGAAAACAGTAAAAGACAACGATTTTATAGTGGTTCGGCTTAAGATCAAGCATACGTCCACTTTAAATTCCTTTATTGCTGATTTGGTTACAAGTTGATACAATGCACTTCAAAATAGAATACACTTCGATTCCAAAGCACTTCAGATTAGTAGCTCAAACTTCGATGTGATAAGGCTCTTTGAATCCATGTAGAATGTGCAAGATCTCTTTCGAAGCTTGTTGTAGTGTCTTAAGTGTTTGGAATGCTTGATGTGTTGGATGAGTTTAGAATTCAGTAGAGTAACGGCACTTCAGAAGATCAGCCAAAAGTCCCTTTCTAGTTGGAGTTAGGGCTGTATTTATAGGGGAGATTCTGGGCAAGATTCAATCTCCAAGTCTTAGGTCGTGAACGACCTAAGTTGGGTCGTAGGTCACTGGCGACCTAAGATAGGTCGTGGGTCTTTAATGACCTATGAGTCGTGGCTTTAGTTATGAGGGTAGTAGTGGTTTAGTGGATAACAGGTCCTAGGTGGCAAACGACCTAAAAGATTGAGCTAACTTATCTCAACTGCATTGAGTCTTGTCTGAACGAGTCAGTAGGTCGTGAATGACCTATAGTAGGTCGTGTAACTTTTCTCTGCTTTAGCTCGCTAGGTCGTTATATTGCTAGGTCGCTGATCTTCTTAGGTCGTTAGGTCGTGAACCTCTTAAGTCATTAGGTCGCTAACTCCTTAAGTCTTTAGGTCGCCAACTCCTTAAGTCGTTAGGTCGCCAACTCCTTAAGTCGTTAGGTCGCCAACTCCTTAAATCGTTAGGTCGCTAACTTCTTAGGTCGTTAGGTCACTGCTCCCCATAGGTCGTTAGGTCGTTGCTCCCCATAGGTCGTTAGGTCGCTGCTCCCTTCAGAAGTTAGGTCGCTAGGTCGCAAATCAAAAGAGGGTTAACAGTATATATAGAGTAATATATATACAAATTTATTATTTAAAAAAAGGACTTTTGGCCTTTTACCATTTATTTATATATGTGTGTATATTTTGGAAAGGAAACTATGATTTGGAAATTTTAAAAAAAAACCTTCGAAAATATTTAAAATAAAATCTACCTTACTCACAATTAAAATAAGTACAACTATATATATACAAGAATATAGATTAAGCATTGATAACTTAAATTTAAGATACATGTATTTGCAAAGCAAGATAAAAATATACGTGTATATAAAAGTAAATGGAAAGAAATAAAATAAACATTGATGTTAAATAATATCTCAAATAAATTATGGTCAAGTAAATTATAAAATGAACATAAAAAGAATTCTAGAAATACATATATATTTGGAATACAAGTAGTATGAAATGATACAAGATAGAGCTATATATGAAAGTGCTCACAAAAAAATCAAGTTTGTACATAAAATAAATATCTATGAACAATGATGAGTATGAGCTTGTAAAACAAGACAAGAGTAATTAATGCAGCACAAATATGTACCATCTCAGCCTCCAAAAGGAAAAAAATTTCTTGTACCTATATACTTCAGCCTGTACAACTTTCTTTTTATATACATCATCTCTTCTTCATCTCGATTCATAAAAAAAACTGAGATGAAATCATCAAAGCAAAACTTAAAAGCAATTGCAGTTTTCAAAACAAAACAAATTCCAGCAACTTCAATTTTGTTTTGAATACAAGATCCTCTCAACAACAAAAGATATCAAATCAAAGAAGCAAAAGCAATTCAGGTTTTAAAGTTTTCAAAAGCTTTTACAAAGGTGCTCTGTTCTTTATCATTTGTTTACAAGTGAGTAACATCACAACTTTAAAAAGTTTAAGTATATATTTTGTTGAATGTTCATCTCTGAAAAATAGTATGCTTGTGAATATATTTTAAATAAATACCTATGTGTATATATTTGGATATGTTGATGTGTGCATGCTGTGTATTTTGATGTTTTTCTCTGATTCCAATTTCCAGGTTCTAGATCTAATCATAAATCAATGGCTCTTGATTAAATCTTTGTTAGTACTTAAGTCTACAACAAATTGTGTTTGTTATATCATAGATTTAAGTTTACAAACTTGTTTAAGTTAAAATAAATTTGTATTGTCACTGGAAATAATAAATCAACACAGTAACTTAAAATAAGTCAAATTTCAATTTGAATGTTTCATGGATTTAGGTATATGAATCAAATACTTAAACTATAACTTGATTTAGAAATTAAAATCATAATTTTTAGTAATAAGATAAGGGTGCAGTTCCGGGTGGGACTAGAAATGGTATACTGGAATTTTCTGATGATCTCTGTTGACTGGGAGGTCGGGATCTTTAGTATTGATGGAAGAGTGATCGAAGATGATGGGTAAAATGCCTGATGGTGATGCATTTCACTATGGCGGTAGCGGTGACGGATTCTTGTTTGGAACCCTAGTTTCAACTGGGCTTGGTAAATTGATCACCACGGTTTCGCCAGTTGATCGAGTGCAATGAGATCTTGGATGATGGAAGTTCGGTCGTTGACGAAGACTTGGTCGGAGTTTCAGAGGTAATGGTGGTCGAGGTTGCAGAGGCGAGGCAGTTTCTAGGTTTAGGTTGAAGGAGGTTCCAGTTGTTCTAGGTTTGGTTTGTGAAGCTCGAACTTCGATCTCGAGTTTGGCTGGTGATCTGATGATCTCAAGAGGGTATGAAGGTGATTGAAGACTTGAGGAGATCATCGTGGATGATCGAAGTCGATCAGTGCCACCTGCATGTGTACAATGCACTTTCTATTTTCTGGTGATGTTGATTTGGCTTATACTCGAGTTAATTTATGTTTGACTCGAAGTAATCGGATAGTTTTCTCGAGGGAGTTGGGTTTTCACTCGAAGCATTGTGATTTGGCTCGGGTTAAAATGATATTACAGGTTTACAGAAGCCTGTTTGTTCTGTTTTTTTTTTAATTTTTAAAAATTGAAATTTAAAACTGAAATGTAAATGTAAAGTAAAATACTAAATAAGTTTTAAATTAATGTTTAATTCTGAAATTCAAGTTAGGGAATCTCAGTTTTTAAACGAATAAAGTTTTAAGATTTAAGTTGTTTAACTTCTTTAAAATGTTTAATGGTTTGAATTTTTAAAAATGAATTTAAATGTAAGGAAGTTTAAAATCTAAGTTTAATCTGAATTCAGATTTAAATATGTATTCCAGTTTTTAAACGAAAAGAAGTTTTTAAATTTAAAATTGTTTTAAACAACTTGAATGTCAAAGTGCATCTTTAAATTGATTTGAATTTTAAAAAAAATGAACGAATTTGGTTTTAAATTACTTTAAACTTCTTTTATTAAATGAGTATTTCCTTAACTTGAGGATTTAGAAGGTTTTAAATTGTTTAAACATAAATCATAAATAAGAAAAATGTTTTCAGTTTAAAGTTAATAAGGGCTTAATGATTTGTGATTCATTAAATTAGTAGGGTAATTAAAATGGATAATTGGTTAATTCAATTAATTAATGATTTAGGTTAATTAATTTAGTAATTAAGAGGTTGAATTAATTAATTAAGGTTTAAGTTAATTAAGTACTGTTTTGGGGTAAGAATAATTGATTTGTGTAATTAATTAAAGATAATTACTTGAATGTAATTGAAGGATAATTAATCTAGTGTGATTAATAAAGATGGAAAATTAAGGGATGATTAATTAATTGATTTGAAATTAATTAATGTTAAGTAAAGGGATCTAGGTGATTGAGGTTAGTAATTCAATTAGAATTAAATTAATTAACTTGGAAAGTGATCAAGCTTTGCTTATGGATGATTGAATGGTATTGGATGCTTTGAATGAGTTGATATCTCTAATATGAAATGTTTTGTGGTATCATATGTTTGGGCGGACAGGATATTGTGGTTATCTATCAATGATGAATTATTGTGTAAAGTGATATCCTATATTTAAATTTGAATTATATTTCTTTTGAATAACCTTGGGTAAGATGATAATGGATTCGAAGAGACCGGGGTCGGGTATTCGCACATACCCAAAACCCCTTCGATTTGTAATCTACATGATTCTATATGGGTTGATGAGTGAAATCAATAGGCTGAAACTGAATCATATGGATCCTTAAACTAAATAAGAATACCTAGAATATGTTTCAAGGAATAATTGTTGAGCATAACTAGTATGAACTCGTAGTGAAGTACGAGTTACCCGGGTTTTCTTTATGATTTGAATTTAGTATTTCAAATTATATGGGTTTACTCACGCTGGTTTCCAGCCTGACCCGGGTGTTACTTTGACGTAATGCTCGGGTCAGACCGAGTATTAATGATTTTCAAGTAAGGACATTCTAGGGCTTAGGATACGAGTTGGATGACAGGAACGTATGGAGTGTAACAGCCCGTAGACCTATACCCCTTGAATTAACATTAATCTACATTAATGAACTCAAGAAGAACGGAAATACGAACCATTTAGGTTAAAGAATAAGAGGTAGAAGTAGAAAATAGAAAGCAACAACATCAGAATCTCACATCGTAGCAGGATAAAATATAATAGATAACAACTAATCTTTACACAAAAGAAACTATATCCATTTATACATCTCATATTCAGAGTACAACCAAATCAATAATACATCACTAGACAGATATATTAACTTGTCCCACACATGAATACACAGTATACACAACACAGCGGAATATGCAACAAATACGAGTGATACGTCTCGCCATCCATCTCGTCTCCTGAGCTCCACAGCAACATAACCTGTATCCTATAATACTCGGTCTGACTCAAGCATTATAATAAAATAACACCCGAGTCAGTCTGGAAAACCAGCGTGAGAAATCACACTCAATTGGATTATTAAAGTTTTCCAAACCCTTTGAAATCAAAAGCATCTCGTAAGACCACGCCACAAATAAACATGTCGGGTTTTTACCTTACGATAGCCAAAACACTTTTTATCAAAATCCTCTGATATTATAGTAGTGTCTATATACAAATACTTATTCAAATAGCTGAAATTGTTACATGATTAAATTCCAGCTAATAGGTATACAAACAAAACCGTAAAGGCACGTAGGGAGAATGGATTTCCATCAATGACTAGGCACTGGGGTACCACCTGTCACAGTACGTGGCCTAGATCACAGTACCGAGGACCCACCCTAAGTCCCCTGCAACACAAGGCCAGAACTATCCCTTACTGTATATCCGAATAAAATCACCCCACGGTTGTGATCAGCAACCGCACCACTAAGCCGAAATAAAAAGGGACATCTAGACAGGGATGACCTTACTCTCAAGTGGGTGCGACCCACGAAGCCTTGCTGCATAAACCCTGATTTTTTGTCATTCCCAGTTGATGAGGCTTGAGGCTAAGCGTTACCTTTATAGAACATATCCCTTAGAATGCCCATCGTCCACCTGACGATGTTCCGAAAGCATTCGTCCATACAAGTCCGTCCGGGTCCGAACGGAACCGAAGGCACTATTCCTACCACATCCATTTTGGAATCATCCTCAGGATTAGTAGCAATTAGCCCTTGCACTTCACTGCTCCATCTTCGATACCAAACTTGTTTTCCCCACGAAAACATACAAACCGGATCAAAGTAGTTTTCGAGAAATTAATCCCGATCCCAGTCTCTTCAAAACGATCAACGCATTGGCCAATATTTATAGTCGGTTCTTTAACTATCAATTAACATTCACAATCATCCATAAAACAATAAATAAATTCCAAATTTATTTATTAACTTCAAAATATCTTCGCAAGATATATTTCCATTTTCAATCCTTTGAAAACAATTTCAAACAGTTTCCTTTCACGAAATGCATTTCCCAAATATTTATTTCCACCGGAACACCAAGTACAAAATACTTTTAGATTTTAAAAATAATTTAAAAACACTTTATTATAAATATACTTTATAACATTGAAATTTAAAACCAATTTATAAATATAAACTAAATTTCTCTGTTTAACATAATACCGAGTCACTTTTATATAATTATTACAATAATAGGTTTTGAAAATCTTACTTTAGGCTTTACTTTTAGAAATAATCAATTTTCTAAAACATGCTTTTTAAAACACAATTAGAAATTTTAACTTATATTTAAAATTGCTTTGAAAACGTACTTGGCTATCCAAGGAAATACACTTCTCTTCACATCTTTTAAAAATAAATCAACATTTATTTTTAAACCAATTCATATTCCTTTATAAATTCCCACCTTGAATTTATATTTTCAAATATCCACTGATATTTTACTTTACTTTATAAACCCAGTTTATAAATTCCAAAATCTCACTTCTCTTTAAAATTTCAATTCCAAATACTTAAATCAATTTGAAAATAATAATTTTTCAAATTTAGATCACGAACTATTTCTTTCTTTGTTGAAGTTTAATGGCTTCCAGATCTAGATCTGGAGATTAGGGTTTCCTCCCTTTTCTCCTTTCTTATTTCGATTTTTCCAAGTTTTCGTGATTTCCTCTGATATTTCTCTTTTCTCTGTCTTCACTTCTATCTCCTCAAACTGGACGGCCAAATCTATGGGATCTTTGCGAGATGATGAAGGATGGGAGGAGGTGAGAAGGAAAAGGGGCAAGGCTCCAGCGTCTTTGGGTCCTGAACCAAGGCTCAACCTGGGAGGGCATAGACCGAGCAGATTTGGACCTTTTCCAGATCGAAATAAGGGGAAGAAGGTGCAGGCGAACCTTGTAGGGCGGACTTTGAAATCAATGAAGCAGAAAGGTTTGCTGACTAGTAGCACCCCGAAAATCAAATTCACTGTCTCAGAAAATGCTAAAAAGTTTTCGTACAGCGAGGCAGTGAAAGCAGGAGCGGTAGGGGATTTAGGTAATCTAGATCTTGAGTTTATTGAGCCTAAAGTAGCGGATGGTAAAAGGATTGGTTCCCTGTCCTCTGACGCTATCAAAGAAGCAGAGGGTGGCTGGGAGTTATGCATTTTAATGTATGTGGTAGGGTATAAACCATGGCTGAGAACTTTTGAGAGGTATGCCAACAGGGTTTGGGCTACACAGAAAACGTTTTCTGTTCATTCAAGGAATAATGGTTTTTTTGTAGTGAGATTTGGCTCCGAGGAGGATTGCAATAAGATTTTGAAATCAGGTCCTTGGTTCATGGACCGGAACTTGATCATTATGAAGAGGTTGTCTCCAGACATGAGAACAGACAGAGATCTTCTTACATCCTTGCCTATGTGGGTCAGACTTTCGGGTTTAAGTTTTAAATTATGGGGCAATAAGGCTATTAGCGCTTTAACAAGTACAATTGGAGTTCCAATTAAGATGGATGAGGCCACGAAAAATAAAACTAGATTAGCCTATGCCAGAGTCCTGGTTGAGGTTAATGCTACTTATGGTATGCCCAACATTATAGAAGGCATGGATGACAATGGGAGGAGTTTTACTCAAGAAGTGGAATACGAGAATCCGCCTCCCATTTGTGGTAAGTGTGTGTGTTTTGGTCATGTAACTGATGAATGCCCCATGACTAAGTCTTGGGTTCCCAAACTGCATCTAGATTCTAACTCTGATAAGGATAGCCCTGTGGTTCAGAGTTTGGATGGTAGTGTGGAAGGTGTAAGGGAGGAGGGTGGAACTGAGAATTCTATTGATCTTGTAAAGCAGTTGAAAGGTGGATGCCCCAATGATTCTCATAATGAAACCAGTAGGAATCCTGTTGAGGTGGTCTCTAATGGGGTGGTTTTGACTGAATCTCTACGTTCAGTAGTTTCTAAAGAAAACCAAATTTTAATTGTTGATTGCCTCCCTAAGGAAGGGTCTTGGGATAATCAACATATAGCTTCTAATGAACCGGAGACAGAATTTAGAGGAAAGCCTCTTTCTGAACAAAACCAAACAGAAGTTGTTCCCTCGGTACAGGTCTTAGTAGGAGTTTCATCCTCAGAAGAGCGCGGTGAGGGGGCAACTTCAGAAGCTCCAGCGTCAGAACCTGCCACTCGTTCCGAGGTAGGAGTCAGTGAAGATTGCTACATTGCCCCACTAGCCAGGTCGAAAGATCCTCCTGATCAAGGAACCTCTGAGCCATTCTTTCCTTTGTCTCCAACTACCACAGGAGCCAGAGATCCGAGTTTATCTCCTCCGAAGTCACCTTCGCCCCACAAAACTATTCTCAAACGCCCTTCGTCATCATCGGAGTCTCCTTCAGTTCCTAAATCTTTATTTTCTAATGATATATTTATTGATGATTGTATAATTAATAATGTTAATTGTAGACGAGGTACTGAAACTTGTATTGATTTACAGGTGCAGAATAATATGGACCAGGATACAGGTTTGGTAGAGAGGGTAGAGGAACAAAATACTTATGATAATGCAGACCCAATTCAGGAGGCCCCTGTGGAGCATCCTAATCCTAATTTTCAAGGTATAGAGTTTGAGAACATTCAGAAGGATAAGCTTGTTCATAAGTATCCCAAATGGGTTCAGATGCTAGGTATTCTTACGGAAGACAAAGGGGAATCCTCCAGTAGTAGGTCGTTAAGGACCCGCAATAACAAGGTTTTATAATGACCATAGCATGTTGGAACGTAAGAGGGTTTCATAACCCCAACAGAATGGGAGAAGTGAGAAAACTATGGATAAGCATAAAATTAGTTGTTTCGGTGTTTTGGAAAATAAGCTGTTGTTGTCAGATATTTTGAAGTTGGAAAAAACGTTGGATGTTAGATGGAAAATTATTAGTAATGTCTCTTGTTATTTTTAGTGTAGGATTTTGGTTTTCATTGACGGAGACTCTTGGGATTTTAATTATATTAGCATGAGTGATCAACACATTTCCATTGAATTGATTAATTCCTCGAAATTCAAATGCAATCTCACCTTTGTCTACGCTCATAATTTTGTTGCATTAAGAAGTAGATTATGGAGGAACTTACAAGAGTATGCTATCAATATTTACAGACCATGGCTTGTTCTTGGGGACTTTAATTGTATTCGCAGTCCCTCAGATAGAAAGGGAGGTAACCCAGTTAATTTAGATAACCTGTTTGAACTAGATGAAATGTCTAATCTTACCGGTCTTAATGAGATTAATATTAAAGGTTACGAATTTTCTTGGTGGTTTGGTCCGAGTCGTAACATATTTTCTAAAATTGACAGGGTTTTTGCAAACCTAGACTGGATCAACTTATTTACGGACTTATCGGCTGAATATTTGCCTCCTTCTGTGAGTGATCATAATGCAGTCCTAGTCTCGCTTTCTGCTAAGCCAAAGATCAAGAATAGACCGTTTAGATACATGAACCATTGGCCTTTATGTGATCTATACTTTCCTCTGATTGAGAAACACTGGGTTTCTAATCATATAGATAGACCTTTGTATCAAATCATTAGTATTCTTAAGAATATCAAGAGAGAGCTTAAGAGTTGTAGCGCTAAATCTCGTGATACCAAACAAGAGGTGATTGTGCAGAGAGAGAATTGTTCAAGACTTCAGAAACATTTGGAAAAATCTAATGATCCTATTGTAGCTATGGAATTTCAAAATGCCAAGATAAATCTGGAAATAGCACTCAAGAAAGAATTCCTGGATACCAAACAGAAGGCTAAATGTGAATGGTTGATGATGGGTGATGAGGCTTCTTCTTTTTTCTATGCTAAAATGTCTAGTAAAAGAAGTAGAAAGCGGATGGCCAACATTGGTGTTGATGGTAAGGTGATTTCGGAAGATAAGTTTGTAGAATCGGCTATTGATTTCTACAAACGAATCTTTAACCTTTCATTATGTGATCAGTTCCCTGAGGTTATTTGTAAATTGATTATTTTTTATTACGGAGCTAATTTTTTGAACGATGGTATATCTTTGGAAGAAATTAAACTTGCTTTGTGGGATATTAAAGATTCTACCTTTCCAGGTCCGGACGGTTTTAACTCGCTGTTTTTTAAAACTCACTGGAATATTTCGAAAGACTTAATTTTCAAAGCTATGAATGATATTTTTCAAAAGGGTCTTATTATCAATGAGTGGAACCATACGTTCATACACTTGATTCCAAAAAAAGACCATTCCACGTGTATCCAAGAGTTTAGACCCATAGCCTGTTGTAATACCTTATATAAGGTTTTCACCAAGGTCCTGTGTAACAGACTGGGTGTTCTTTTAGATAAGTTGGTGTCCTCGAATCAGACGGCTTTTATTAATGGTAGATCAATAGGGGACGGTATTTTGTTTGCTCATGAAATTATCAGAGGACTTGGTAGAAAGGACAATAAATATATGTGTATTAAAGTTGATTTAAAGAAAGCATATGATTCGATAAATCGATCTTTTGTTATACATATGCTAATAAGCTTGGGTTTCCCAGATAAATGGGTGAGAATTATCGAAAACTTAATTAAAACTCCTACGTTTTCTATTATTGCTAATGGAGAAGCGCATGGTTATTTTAAGAGTTCTAACGGTCTTAGACAAGGAGACCCGCTTTCCCCTATACTGTTTACCCTGGTTATGGAATTTTTTACTCTTCTGATGGATGAAAAAGTCAGGGCTGGTCTAATTTCTCCAATCACAGACTTTGACAATAATTTGACTCACCTTATTTACGCTGACGACATTATTGTTTTTATTAAAGCCAATGTTCAATATGCTATTGCTATTAGTGATGTTTTTAAGACCATGAAGAAGGTTACTGGCTTAGAGTTAAGCTATGAGAAATCTAACGTTTTCTTTGGGAAAGGGGTGGATTGCTGTAATGATATTAGTACGATTCTCAATATACAGCAATCAGATCTCCCAATAAGGTATCTGGGTATCCCTCTGTCTAGTGCTAACCTGAGGGATAAGGATTGTTCTCTTTTAATAGAGAAGATCAAGGTTAGGATCAATAGATGGGAAACTAGAATGTTGAGCTTTGCTGGGAGACTTGAACTTATTAAATCTACCATTTACCCCATTATTCAATTCTGGATGCAATGCTTTTGCCTCCCAGTTTCTACACTTCAAAAAATTAAACATTTGATTCTGAATTTTCTTTGGAAAAGTCGTAGTGGCAAGATTCCTTGGGAGATTTTGTGTAGGAAAAAAGAAGAAGGAGGAATGGGATTGAGAAATCTAGAAGAGATGAACAAAGCTCTTTATATCAAACTAATTTGGAAAGTAATCAATTTAGAAGGCATTTGGGCGGAACTAATACATTGTAAATATATTGGTCTTAAGAATTTTTGGGAAATTAACCAACGAACGGACGATTCGGGAGTGTGGAAATCTATTTTAAAAAATAGACTCGAAGCTTTGAATTGCCTTTCTCTTAACATTGCAGATGGTAAAACTACTTCTCTTTGGTTTGATCCATGGTTAAATGGAAGTTCTTTAATGGAACGTATTGGGAGAGACACAGCTTTCAGAACTGGTACAGAAAATTTGCCTCTTAGTAAGATCTTAAGTAATGGTAAGTGGAAGTGGGATTCGTTTAGTTTCTTATTCCAAATTCATGCAGAAATTGAAGGTGTCAAGATTCACAGGAACAGGGAGAGGGATTTCTGGTCTTGGAAGTGTTCTAAGGATGGTATGTATCAGTTTAAAAAAGTTTGGAATTCGGTTCGATCTAGTTTTGAAATTAAGGATTGGGCGTTTTTGGTCTGGAACAATATTCACGTTCCTAAGATGGCGGTATGCCTTTTCAAAGCTATTAATGATTATCTTTTAACTAAAGAAAGATTACTACAGAAACAGATAGTCGTGGATCAAAACTGCATCTTTTGTAATAATCACATTGAAAATATAGATCATCTATTTTTTCAATGTAATTTTACAGAAAATGTTTGGCTTTGGAGTTGTAAGAAATTTTTCAAATCGCCGAAAAGTATTTTATCTTTTTCTTTGAAAGATGATTTACAGAAAATTGTTTCTTTATCCAGCTCAAAAAGTCTCTATTCAGACTTGTTTCAACTATCCCTTTATGTTTGTGTTTGGCATATTTGGAAAGAAAGGAACGACAGGATTTTTCAAAATTGTTTTATGGATAGGTTGCAGATATGTTCCAATATTTTCCGGACTATGAATATCAGAATGGATAAATCTAAACATTTCAAGAACATCACTGACTTGAATGATACAATAGCATTGAAATGGGGATATACCTCCCAATGCTGAATTAGGGCATCTGCTGTTTTATCATAAGTATCATTCCTCCGTCCTCCTCCGGTTTCAATGATCCTTGGCTCCAGGTTTTTGTGAACCTGTATTATTTAAATTGTTTCTCTCCTCCTCTCACTTAATTACATTATTATTTACAGGTAACAATAAATATTGAATTAGCTTTTGAGGATGCAGATTTGCAGGTTGATCCGAGTGTTGTAGTCTCGTCTTGTACACTCAAGTATATTCAGCTGGAGTATCGAGAATCTCAGTCTTGTTTCTTTGAGTTTTCTGGAAGAAAATTCAGTTTTTAATTGCGGTTGCTTCTTAGATCTGGAAGTTGAAGGCGCATTCCCAAGCAATTGTAGGCTTTTTGAGTTCTCGTCCTTTTGACCTATTCACAAAAGTAGTTAATTCGAATTCAAAGTTAAAAGAAGCTTCTTTCTGGTTAATTGTGACTTATCTTGTTAAGTTCTTCTCTTCTTCTTGAGGGAGTTTGGTTGCATCTCAGATCTGGAAGTTGAAGATGAATTCCAAGTAACTGCAGGCTGTTCCGAGTTCTCGTCTTTTCGACCGGTTCATGAAAGATGTTTTAGTTCGAAGATTCGAGTTTTTTTCACAGTTACATTTGTCAGATCTATTACCTGACTTCATTCTGGTTGGTTCGAAATTCTGCTTGCTGATGGCCTTCAAGTTGTTGCTGTTGATCATCTCCTTGGTCTCTAAGGAAGAAGATATGACCCGGAAGTAGATGAGGTTGTTCCGTTTTATTTCGCTCGCCGCCATTGTTTCTTTTTATTTTCTTCGAGATGAGTTAGGAATTAAATGAAGGAGTAGAAGTGTCGGTTTACCTTATTTGTTTTTGAGATCTGTCTCGAAACTTCTAGTATTTGGTTTCTGTTTAGTGGGCTTTGGGCTGTTACTTCGTTTAGCTCGGGCCTGTCTTTGGTTGTCTTAGTGCTATCTTTGCTTTGCTTTGTTTTGGTCTTGTAAAACTTTTGTATATACTTTGCTTATAGTAATAGAAAGCTTGAAACCAATTTCAAAAAAAAATACTTAAATCAATTTACAATTGATTTCCAACTCACTTTACTTTGAAATAAATTTCCTTTAGTACTTCATTTATTTTAAAATACATTAACTTTAAGATTTATTTCTTTATTATGAGTTAAAACCCCTTTTAACTGAAAATACCAATTTTAATCTCCCAAAATTCCTTCTTTATCCCTTAATTAAATTTAATCCTTACATTCAAAAATAAATTCTTTAAATTTAATATCACTTTAGTTTTAAAGTTTATATTTCCTCTATTAATTCAAAATTCCCTTATTCCATATTTGTTAAAATTCTAAATCGCTTTATTTCTTTTACAATTCATTATTTAATTTATTCAAATTCACTAGAATTATTTTACTTAAATTTTACCCTTTTATTTCTTTCCAAAAATCCAATTTAATACATTTTGATAACTCCTTTTACTAAAATATTCAATCCAACCATATCATCCAATATTTCAATTACCAATAAAATCATCACAGAAAATCAATATTCATAACACAGAATATTAAATAAACTACATAATTTTGAGGAATCCAGTTGGATCCCTCCAACCCGTTTCTCTGCATCCACAGATGTTAGCACAATACCAATTCCACTTCGAGGTGGAATATCGCGGTATATGGGATTAATATAATATCATCCGCTATTATGCGGCGCATAGGGTTTCATTAGCTATAAAATGCGGGAATATTAACAACTCCAATATATACTATATATACCACTATATATAATATAGCACATCAAACCAATTCAATCATTCACCCAATATTTAAATTTAACCACTTAAATTTAAATTAAAACAAGATGAGTGAGATTAACTCACCTTTGATTTTGTCCTGCCAATCCGACACAAACTAGTTTATTTCCTTTACGATTCCAGACCTTGTATAAACATTATATGATTTATTAATATTCGAACAAATCGAACAATTAATTGCCATTTTAGTAAATCTATTTTAGTTTTAACTAATAATTTAATCTAAGTAAATAATTAATTTTAAACTAATTTCCCTTTTTAAAATCTTTCAGTAACTAAATAAAATCTAAATAAGTTTATTAAATTAATATATCTTCATGCTACCTTATTTGAAAATAAACTAGTAGATTTAAATTGTATATATCTATTTTCCTTGAAACTATATAATCAGTTTTTTAATATAAACTGCTCAACTTTTAAAATCCATGTATTTTCCAAACCTTGTATATATATATATTTATCCTCTAGTATATATGTTTAAATTATAAGGTATGTGTATTTATTTTTATATTATACTGTAATATTCTTATCTCAGATTGTATATAATTCAATGAACAATCAATAATGGAGTACCTCACTACCATCATCGCCAGAAGAACTTCGTTCATCCACGCGACACCCCTCCATATACTTGCCACCGATCACGACTTCGACAAACCACTAGGATGACATGGCCGCACTCACCCAGATTGCAACTCCTTCCACGAATCTTGGTCGCGCTATGACAACCTCAAGTCAAAGCGAATCGAAGCCCTAGCTTGCTCCTCCAAACCACTTGCGTGCGAGACCCAACTCCACTGCCGCTGTTTCAAGTTCGCCTCTTCCACGAACACGAACTGAGTCATCAACATCCATCGCGTGCGCACATCTAGGCGTCGTGATCTAGCCCTTGCCAATCACCGGTCTCGATTCAAGCCCTACTACCTCATCTCCATGCCAGAAATCGCGAATCCCCCCCAAAAGATCGTGTGCGAACTCGAAAGAATGAACGATTTAATCACGAACTTGATTTAGGGTTTCTCTACTTCTTTAAAGAATTCGAATTTTGATTCGAAAAGAAGGAAGTAGAGGAGGCTAGATTTGAACGAAGATTTAAAATACGAACTGGTTTGCTTCATTCGTTTCTTTGGAGGAGGCCATTATAAAATAAAAGGAACGACATACTTTGAAATGAAAGAAAGAACTGGTAACGTGAAGTTAGATTAACTCATACATCAGTAGGTAGGTCGGCTGAGAAAAATAGGGTGACGGCTGAGTTGATTTTTGATCTGACTTTATAAATTTTATTAAGGTATAAAATATCTCGTTATAACAACTCAAATCTTTGATATAAATTCAGCGCATTTGTATATCGTACGCTCACCCAACAACCCCAAACTCTACGAAAATTGAAATCCGATAATAATACAATATTACGGATCCAATGGAACTGGTTTCGTCAAATTCCGAGACTGTGCCTCGGAAAGCTATTTTTTTAATATCGATTTAAACAATATATTTTCAAAACTGAACAAAATACTTTCAAATTCAATTTCAACACTTCGATTACCTTCAGTATATCAATGTAAATTTTCCAAGCCTTCAAATTATTTTTAACAGGCTTAAAACCCCAGATTCAACATTTTATCCAACTTCAAATTATTTAATTTAATAATTAAGTTACTCAATAAATAGTGGTATTTGAAATTCAAGTTAAAAATTAACTTTTAAATATTTAAAATCAATTAAATATTCCAATTTCAAACATCCAAAAATTCTGGGTCGTCACATTCTTCCCCCCTTAAAAGAATTTCGTCTCCAAAATTTCTAGTTAGGAAGAATGATTCAATCCCCGTTAACTATTTCCTTAACCCAAATAGTTTTAGCCACCTCCCAAAACAAATCTTTAAATAAAGATACATTATCCCTCTTTCTAACCTTTCAAACTTACTTGTAAGTTTTGGAACCTGCTTTCTTCGATTTTAATGCGACAACTATATATTTCAATCTATATACTATAATGTCAAATACTCTTGCAGGAATCTACAAAAGAAGCTATTATCATATCATCTACAAGATTAAAAGTTCTCAAAATTCTATTTAGATATCTATGTACAATCTCTGATATGATGATGAAACACACACACACACACACAAATATACTTTTGAAAATCATGTTTTAAAATAAAATATCTTTTATTATTTAAAAGATATAAAAAGGTATTTTTAAAATTATATATTATCTCAAGTTCAAAAGTGCTAAAATAAAGGAAGGAACAAAACAGTACAGAATTAGACGTCTGTATATTATTTCAGATGTCTGACATCAATATCAGACGTCTAAAAGTAATATAACATACGTCTGAACTCTATGCTTTGAGTGCCTCTATTTTTATATGAAATAGACGTCTGTCAATTTAATAACAGACGTCTGTCATCCTAGACAGAAGTCTGAATTAAAAGACAGACGTCTAAATTGACTGTTTTTGTCTTTCTTTTATTTTTTTGAATTTCAAAATTTACTCAGACATCTGTCACTTTTATCTCAGACATCTGAACTTGACGAACTGAAGCATCTCTTCATGAAATATCAAAATCTGAAGAGTTGTCTTCTTCACCAAGAGTTGCACTTCTTCAAATAGTTGCAACTATTAAATTAAGACTATTCAATACTATAAATAGAGATGAAAATTCACTATTTCAACAACTAATTCTTTCTATCTATTCTGATCTTATATTGTTATAATATCAAGTGATTTTCAATTCTCTACTTCCTATCTTTTGCACATTCAAATCATCATATCAAGAAGATTATAGGAAGGGTGTACTACATTGACTATATTCGTGTTATTCAAAGAACACACAAAGTCGAGAAACAATTTACCAAATTGTATTTGAAGTCCTATTCGGTTGCTTAGGCGGAAAAGTCCTATTCGGATGCTTAGGCGGAAAAGTCCTGTTCGGTTGCTCAGGCGGTGTAATACCTGTTCCTCCGGGTTATGTGAGGATTGTTAGAGAAATTCCAGAAGGAGTCTGGGACTGGACGTAGAACGAGAAGTTCGAACCAGTATAAAAATCTCTTGTGTCATTTTGATTACTGCCATTTACTATTATTTATAATTCCGCACTTGCTAGTCGTAGTTTAACTATATTATCGATCCATATACACTTTCATTTGGTATCAGAGCCTGGAATTCTAGAGATCGTAACAACATCCTAGAAAAAATGGCTACAAAGAGATCTAGTCAAGGCAATAAGAAGAGGAAAAGCAATAAAGAAGAATCAAAGGAGCAAACAAACAAATGCTTCATAGCTAAACTCAGATCACAATCGGTATGTTCAGATTCTTTATATAAAGATCTTCTGTTAGCGCATGACGAATTGTTAAAAGATTGTAAAACTTTGAATAAAGTTAATACAATTGCTTTAGCTAAGTTAAAAGATTGTGAGCAAGAAATTTCCAATTTAAAAGAGGAAAATAAATTTTTGGTAAAACAAACTAAATGTTTTGAAAATACCGTCGAAGAACTTGTTTTACAAAAAGATTTCCTACAAAAAGAAAATGAGCAGTTAGAAGATAAAAACAATGATCTTTTGGAGGAAATCAATGTTTTCCAAAATAAAAATATTTTTTTGGAAAATTCTTTAAATAATTCTAGTTCTTTAATTTTGTCTCTTGAAAAAGAGAATGAAGCTTTAATTAAAAAGAATTTAGAATTATCTAAAGAATGTGAGATTTTAAAAGTTAATAATAATATTTTTCAAAAAAAAGTTTGTGATTCTAAAGCTAATTTTGAAAGATTAAATACAAAAATCATAAATTTTAACAAAGGTAAAGATATATTATCTTCCTTAGTTACAAATTCAAAAGCTCACAATGATAAAAGTGGTTTAAGTTATAATAAAATTGATCGTAGAAATAGCACTAGATATGCTTTCATGTATAGTAAAAATGTTAGTGCTAGTACTAAATTTCGAGTAAAGTCTAAATCCAATTTTTATAGAAATTCAAATATTGCTATGACCAATAATGTTTATAATTCTAGAAGTAAAAAATCATTGACTGGAAATATGAATAAAAATTATCTAAGTATTTGGGTTCCTATTAATTGGAAAAATAGAGAAAAATACATTGATGATTATTTTGATATGGTAGTTAATAATGAAAATTATATTTATAAAGGATCAACCACACCTAAATGGGTATGGTTTCCTAAGACCTAACCCCCAGACCCTAACATAATAAATGGGTACCAAAAATGATTATTATTTTTTGCAGGTACTCAAAGAAACAAAAGGAAACAGATAGATTTTGAAATTTTAAAGAATGTTCCATACGATTAATAGAATTACATGCTTACAATGAAATATGGACTTCAGCAAATATGGTAAAATCTATTTTATTTTTCCTTCATAATTAATAATGAGTTTATCTCGTTATTTACAAGATATTATACTTAGGGGGAGATGTTATACATAGGGGGACCTTTAAACATATTAATATTATTCAAAAAATAAAAATCAGACAAACAGACGTCTGATAGTTATTAACAGACGTCTGTATACCTATTTTTTGTTTGAGCCGTCAGAACATTTTGTCACAGACGTCTGTCCTCAAAAATAGACGTCTGCTACAAAAATTTAGACGTCTGAATTTAGTTCAAAATGTTTTTTACTCTCTGTTTCAAATTTAGACCTCTGAGCCGTCTAAACATAATACTTCAGACGTCTGTACTCAAATATAGACGTCTGACAACAAAAATTGAGTCGTCTGATTTTAGTCCATAAAGTCTAAAAATCTCTGGTTCTTATTTAGCCGTCTGATAATATATTTTCAACAATCTAATTTCTATCCTATATCACTATTTCTCTTTGTTTAGTATATTAAGATGTGGAACCTGTTCAAACATATGTTCAAATCTGTTTTTATACTCCAAATATTCTGACTCTTCCACAATATATTTTCAACAATCTAATTTATACACCAAATATTTTATCGTTGGTATGTTCTGAACAAAGTTCATATTGCTATTCAACAATGTGTTTTATCATCACATTTCTAACAAATCCCCTTACAAATTCCTTTTTGTTAATGACAAAGGGGGAGAAATATTAATCATTCTGCTATATAATATGGTCATGTTGACAGGGGGAGCAAAAGGTATGGTTTATACTAACCGTTGAATTATATAGTTGTCATCATCAAAAAGGGGGAGAATGTTGGAACCTGCTTTCTTCGATTTTAATGCGACAACTATATATTTCAATCTATATACTATAATGTCAAATGCTCTTGCAGGAATCTACAAAAGAAGCTATTATCATATCATCTACAAGATTAAAAGTTCTCAAAATTCTATTTAGATATCTATGTACAATCTCTGATATGATGATGAAACACACACACACACAAATATACTTTTGAAAATCATGTTTTAAAATAAAATATCTTTTATTATTTAAAAGATATAAAAAGGTATTTTTAAAATTATATATTATCTCAAGTTCAAAAGTGCTAAAATAAAGGATGGAACAAAACAGTACAGAATTAGACGTCTGTATATTATTTCAGACGTCTGACATCAATATCAGACGTCTAAAAGTAATATAACAGACGTTTGAACTCTATGCTTTGAGTGCCTCTATTTTTATATGAAATAGACGTCTGTCAATTTAATAACAGACGTCTGTCATCCTAGACAGACGTCTGAATTAAAAGACAGACGTCTAAATTGACTGTTTTTGTCTTTCTTTTATTTTTTTGAATTTCAAAATTTATTCAGACATCTGTCACTTTTATCTCAGACATCTGAACTTGACGAACTGAAGCATCTCTTCATGAAATATCAAAATCTGAAGAGTTGTCTTCTTCACCAAGAGTTGCACTTCTTCAAATAGTTGCAACTATTAAATTAAGACTGTTCAATACTATAAATAGAGATGAAAATTCACTATTTCAACAACTAATTCTTTCTATCTATTCTGATCTTATATTGTTATAATATCAAGTGATTTTCAATTCTCTACTTCCTATCTTTTGCACATTCAAATCATCATATCAAGAAGATTATAGGAAGGGTGTACTACATTGACTATATTCGTGTTATTCAAAGAACACACAAAGTCGAGAAACAATTTACCAAATTGTATTTGAAGTCCTATTCGGTTGCTTAGGCGGAAAAGTCCTATTCGGTTGCTTAGGCGGAAAAGTCCTGTTCGGTTGCTCAGGCGGTGTAATACCTGTTCCTCCGGGTTAAGTGAGGATTGTTAGAGAAATTCCAGAAGGAGTCTGGGACTGGACGTAGAACGAGAAGTTCGAACCAGTATAAAAATCTCTTGTGTCATTTTTATTACTGCCATTTACTATTATTTATAATTCCGCACTTGCTAGTCGTAGTTTAACTATATTATCGATCCATATACACTTTCAGTAAGTCCCAACAATATTACTTACTTAACAATTAAAATTTAAATTCGAAATCAAAATTTTGGATTATCAAAATTTTCTCAAAATTTTTCTAACTCTCTAAATTTTCGAAACATTTGCTAGCGTCTCCTTTGCACGGCTAGCTCGGTACAACTACAAAATGGCTCTACAGCCCCCAAATCTCAAAAAGGAAACAAAAGCCAAATGGCTAGATCAAAAACCCAATCAAATTTCATACAGAAATTTATATACATACCTTTTTGTCGAGCAATACAATTTATCTTCGGAAATCAAAAATCCCAATTTCTTTTTTTCTTTTTAAACACCTGTATACCCTACTTAGCAATACTATCAAATTTCAGAATTCAAAATTATTTTATTCACTACTTTTACACATTTTCAATATTTGCTTTACTTAAGCCCGTACGATGCACATATATCATCCATACGCAATTCCAAATTCGATCGCTCACTCGATCACACAATTTCACTTCCGAACTAGTATCGTCCACCCGACTTCCTAGTGTGGACTCAGATTTGGCTCCTTGATCAGAAACCGTCATCCTCCTTGCATAGCCACAAACTATGATAGAGAATATCCAGAATCAATCAACAATCCATATCCAGGTTCGCCGTCGAAAATCGAGTGAAAAATCCTAACTCGGATCGGTATAATTACCTCGAAATTCTGTGCTCGAATCTGGATCAAATAGTTATGCGAATAAAATAATATACGTACATCCTACGTATAAATTTCAATTGATTATCAATCATGTCAATTTCCTTTTTATTCACATTCATTTTGATTGTTATTCACATATCCACAATTATCCCATTTCACAGCTTCAGTTATAATCTCCACTCAATTATTTACTTAGGAAAAATTTTCTCAATACCGATTTACTTAAGATTTTCATCCTTCATTACTTAAGTGCAATATATTTTTGCACTTTTACTTTACTTCACTACTGAAGTTTATATCCATTTCTATTCATTGTGCCCTTACAATTCTATTTGAATTCAATTTACTTCAAGCTTTGTATATTGAATTTATTCATCATTATCTCAAAGTCTAATTTCATATCATTTGTCGTTAGTGAAAATTCCCAAAAATTTCAAAAAAATTTCTAACTCCCAAAATTTTCAGAAAATTTTGGCAGAGTCTCCTTTGTACGGAGGAGCTTTTGCAATTTGACAAGAGATATAAATATATATACATCGACCCACACGGTCGGAAAAACAAAAACAGTTCATATTTCCTATTTTTATTGCGAGGCGTACCTTATTTAGCATTTTTAAGCAAAGCGGTTATTTATTTTAGCAATTTGCACAACCAAATCCAGCCACACGGCTTCCCTATACCTGTACTTAATCAATTTAAATATGTAAGTGTCAAATATATGCAATTAATTAACATTTCACTTATTTTCAATAGCTAAATGCATACATTTCATAAGCAATATCCTTAATATAGTTTCCATAAGCAATTTATAAGGTCTCACTATTAATTCAATTGCTTTTACTTGATTTTTATATCATCTTATTCAATTCGGAATGATTTCAACTCATTTTCTTACATTCAATTCATTTGTAATCCAAACAAGCTCATATTCATGACAATTGATTCAAAAATCAATATTTGTTTACTTCTATTAATCAATAGAAGTTTTATTACTTCCATTTACGTCGAACGACCAATTTATGCAATTCGACGACATCCATTCAAACAAACAATTCCAAATTAGTTTACTTCCACTTTCAAGTAAATATCTGATTTTCATTACAAAAATCACTTCATTACATTTCTTAAGTCAAATTCCATTTTGTAATTCAAGTTTGGACTTCTATTTCATTTCTAAAATACAAAGCAAATTTTATTTTGTCTTATTTAGTCCACTTTTTAATTTTATAAGTCACATACTCATTTATTTTTCACACTTACATCCATTTACACTCAATCGTATTCATCTTTCATTTTTAATTCAAGATCTTACCTTTATTAAGCCAAGTGTTAACTCCTCTATTTCAGCGACCTAAAACTCTGCGACCTAAGAGACTTAACGACCTAAGGAAGGTAGCGACCTAAGGGACTTAACGACCTAAGGTAGTTAGCGACCTAAGGGACTTAACGACCTAAGGCAGTTAGCGACCTATGGGACTTAACGACCTAAGGCAGTTAGCGACCTAAGGGACTTAACGACCTAAGGAAGCTAGCGACCTAAGGAAGCTAGCGACCCAGTAGACTCTGCGACCTACCGACCTAAATGAGTTCACGACCTAACTCCTGAAGCAAACCCAGCGACCTAAAAGCTAACGACCTAAAAACTTCATGAGCTAAAGGCAAAAGAATGGAGCACGACCTACTTTAAGTCGTTCACGACCTACCACTTCTTCAGATGAAACCGCATATAGCTGCCTCAGGCTTGTTATCTAAGTCGAGAGAAGACTGCGACCTGGCTTAGGTCGTTCGCGACCTACGAGCTAACTTAGGTCGTACACGACCTAAGACTTTGGGAAATTTCTATCCAGATTTCAGCCCCTATAAATACCCCCTAAACTCCAACAAGTGGGGGACTTTTGGCTGTTCATTTCTCAAAGCGTCGATACTCTGCCGAATTCTCTACTCAACCAACACTTAAAGTTCTTCAAGCATTCGAGGCACTACAACAAGCTACGAAAGGAATTTCATACATCCAATACGGATTTATCAAGTTTCATCATCGAAGTTTGAGCTAGTAGTCGAGATTGTTTGTGTGATCAAATTGTATTGAGTTTCACAAGTGTATTGTACCGTTTTGTAACCAGATTCAATAATAAAAAGATTCAAAGTGGACGTAGGCTCGATTTCAAGCCGAACCACTATAAATTGCTGTCTTTTACCGCATTTTTGCTGTTTAACTGCTTATCTCTAATTCCCGTCACACGGGTGGTGCTTTCACGATTCTACTACACACACCGGATGTTAGCGTTCACTTTTTAGCGTTAACATTTTTGGTGCTTTCATTGAGAATTGAACTCAGGGAAGATTATCATCATTGCTTCAAAGAAGTTCATTGAAAAAGTCCCTTTCAAAACCAGAAGTTTGTTGGATATAATGGCTCCTGGAAGGAAACGTAAGTCTGTCAGATCTGAAGATGCTCACGAGAATACTGCCACTTCTCTATCTCCAAGTCAGGCAGCTCCAAGTGTCGGGGTTACGCGAGAAGAATTAGATGCTGCTGTATCCGGGTTGTACCAGCAATTTGAAACTCAGAATACTCTGATGATGGAGAAGTTAAATGCTTTGCTCGAGGCAAATCAAAGACCAGTTAATAATGAAGAAAACATTGCTGATACTCTTCGCAACTCTGAAGGAAGACATATTCCTCAAAGGGGATCAGGTGCCGCTGAAGGGGTACCTCTCCAGGATGAAGGATCTAGGCCATCGCCAGTTTTCCGTGAACATCTACCCGGACAAACTTCCGAGAAAATGGCCGAAGTCTACTCTGCAAAGTCACTAAATAATGAGGAATATCTTTCCGGCATGATTCGACAAATAATGAAAGAAAGCATGCAGAGAGATAAAGATGAGAGCGAATGGGGATTCGCACCCAGTAAAACTCCATTTACTGAGAGGATTCTGAAAGCTGAGTTTCCGAGAAAATTTTTTCCTCCCACCATTCCTGCTTATAGGGGAACAAGCGACCCAAATCAATTCTTGTATAAATATGACTGGCACATGACCGGCGCAAGGGCAACTGATGAGATTAAGTGTCGGTATTTCCCGGTATATTTGGAAGGAGTAGCACTCCTTTGGTTTACCAAGCTTCCTGCTCGATCTGTGGATCAGTTTTCCGATCTGACCCGAAAGTTCAAAGAGCAATTCAGGCTGTACGCCTAAAAGGCGAAGGACATTATGTCATTGTCCAGTATTGAGCAGAATCCTGGAGAGCCTATTAAGTGATTCTTGAATCGCTTTAATATAGCTCTTGCTGAAGTTGACAATGCAGAACCACGAATGGTTTTGACCTATCTAATGCGAGCAATCGATAAGTCAAGCAAATTTGGGAAGTGGCTGAAAATGAAAGAACCAAATTCGCTCGAGAAATTCTATAAGAAAGCTGACGAGTTCATACGCTTGGAGAATCTTCCAGCACCAACGAAAGTGGTGGCGAAAAGGGTAGAGAACAACATTGCCACTTCAGCTAAGAAAGATTCTGGAGGGCAAAAAAGGGAAAATAATGATGGGAAGAAGCAAAAAGATCTAAAGAAACCTCGCTTCTTCAGGCCCTCAGATTTCACTCCATTAACTGACACTCCTGAAAACATCTTCTTTGCCACCAAGGATGTTGTGGATTATCCCAAACCTACTGAGATAAAACCGGGAAAAGGTGCTATGCGAAATGGAAAATTCTACCGCTTTCACAACCAACCCGGCCATGATACCAACGAATGCCGTCACTTGAAAAGCTTAATTGAAGAGTTATTAAGGGAAAACAAGCTGCAACAGTATGTAAAGAAGAGCAGAAACGACCCAAACTCGTCCACTCAGGGGCAGCAGCTTCCCACTCATCCATCTGGCTCGGGTAAGGGCGCTCTCGCACATGAATCCGAAAGCCCAGTTATCAACGTGATTACAGGAGGCCCACACCCAGCGGGTAGAAGCTGGGGTGAAATGGAACGATATGCCCGCGCTTTGAAATACACCCCGGTAGAAGAGGAAGTCTTTGCTGTAGAAGACGCTGCACCCCTGAAGCAGCAGAAAATTTCTAATGATGATATTATGTTCAAGGCTAGGGATTCTATGGGTATTGAAGCTCCAACCATAGATCCCCTGGTAATTTCTGCTAGGATTGGGCCAGCTATTGTTAGACGAGTGCTCATTGATTGCGGTGCTTCCTACAACATACTCTTCAAGAAAACATTTGATCAAATGAAGATTTCGATGAATGACGTTCAGGCTTCATCACAAAAGATTGTTGGGTTCACTGGGGAACCGCAGCAACCAATCGGAACCGTCGACTTGTTTGTTGAACTTGGAGAGGGGCAGAAAAGGGTAGTTCGGAAACAAACTTTTGTAATTGTGGATGGATTTTCTGCCTATAATGCCTTCCTAGGCCGCCCAACCTTAGCAGCATTCAGCGCCATTCTGGCCCCATGGTGCCTGACTATGAAATTCCCTACAGATAATGGTGTTGGTGTCATTAAGGGAGATCAGAATGCTGGGCGGGAATGCTACCTGATAGAACTTCGAGAGGCCAGGAAGAGAGAAATGGGAAAGGATGCGGCAGCTCCCCTCCGCATCAAAAGCCCAACCTTGTAGCAAATACAAGGCGGTCCCTGCACTGGCGAGCATAGTGGTGCGAGGAGAGAAATGGACCCCAGAAAAGCCAGTGTAGAGGAAAATCGAGTGGTGCCGATGGAGGTAACGGTACCAATACCCGTTGATCTTAAGGACCCGAACAAAGTGCTAAATGTGGGTTCGCAACTTAGTATGGCAGTCCAAAATATGCTAATATCATTTCTGAAAGCAAATCTGGATGTATTCGCTTGGAGTCACGCAGATATGTGTGGAATATCTCCAGAGATTGCTGTACATACTCTGAATATTGATCTGAAATACACACCTGTGAAACAGAAGAGAAGAACCCAAGGTCCGGAAAGGTCAGCAGCGCTAAAGGAAGAGGTAGACCGACTCATGGAAAATCATTTCATCAGGGAGTCCATATATCAAAACTGGGTTTCAAATCCTGTGCTTGTTAAAAAGGAAAATGGAAAATAAAGAGTGTGCATTGATTTCTCAGATTTAAACAAAGCCTGTCCCAAAGACTGCTTCCTGTTACCAAGGATTGATCAGCTGGTGGATGGAACAGCCGGGCACGAATTGTTATCTTTTATGGATGCCTACTCCGGGTATAACCAGATAATGATGCATGAGTCGGACCAGGAGGATACAAGCTTCATCACAGATGTTGGTCTTTACTGCTACAAAGTAATGCCCTTTGGATTGAAGAATGCAGGGGCAACATATCAAAGGCTTGATAACGCAATGTTCAAATCGCAACTTGGGAAGACAATGGAGGTCTATGTCGATGATATGTTAGTGAAATCGAAGAAAGCAGTTGATCATATGGACCACTTAGCAGAAATGTTCGAAATCCTCCGAAAATACGGAATGAAGCTTAACCCTCTGAAATGTTCAGTCGGAGTAGAGTCCGGGAAATTCTTGGGCTTTATTGTAAGCGCTAGGGGCATTAAAGCCAATCCTGCTCAAATTACTGCTCTACGAGAAGTCAAAGCCCCTAGGACAAAGAAGGAACTGCAGAGTCTAAATGGAAAAGTTGCTGCCTTAAGTCGATTCATTTCCAAAGCAACTGATAAATGCATCCCCTTCTTTGATGCTTTAAAGAAAGGAAAGAAAAACTTCGAATGGACACCCGAATGCCAGAAAGCTTTCGATGAGTTAATCCGTCATATGGAAGAGCCTCCAATACTTTCCAAGCCAAGCAACGGCGAGGACCTTTTCATATACTTGGCAGTTTCATCGCATGCCCTAAGTGCAGCATTGGTACGAGAGGATGCAAAATTTCAACGTCCGGTCTACTATATCAGCAAAAGACTCACTGGGGCAGAGATGAATTATTCAAAGTTAGAAAAGCTCGCCTACTGTTTACTAATTGCTTCCAGAAAGCTAAGACCGTAGTTTCAAGCTCACCCTATCAAAGTTCTCACCGACCAGCCCCTAAAGCAAGTCCTATTTCGCCCTGAAACTTCGGGCCGACTTTTAAAGTGGAATATTGAACTCAGCCAGTATGATATCACTTATCATCCTGGAAGAGCGATCAATGGGCAAGCCTTAGCGGATTTCATCGCAGAGTATACAAATAAGGGTGACAAAGAGGAAGAGATTACAGTTGACATCTCAACCAAATGGAAGTTATATGTTGATGGCTCAAGAAATGATTACTGTTCCGGAGTTGGGGTTGTGCTCGAAACCCTCGAAGGATGGTCATTATGTTATGCATTAAGACTGGAATTCCCTTCTACAAACAATGAAGCAGAATATGAAGCTCTAATCGCTGGATTAAAGATTGCAAAGGAATTGAACATCAAAGCATTGCAAATCTTCAGTGATTCTCCGCTTATTGTGTGTCAAGTCAAGAAGGAATTTCAAGCTAAAGGAGGAAATATGCCCGCTTATTTGTCAAAGGCTTCTGAACTCCTCAATGATTTCGATCATTATTCAATAAGCCACATACCTCAGGAGGAAAATATGAAGGCAGATTCTCTAGCAAAGTATTCAAGCTCCGGAGAAGCTCGGTTGTTGGGATTAGTTCCTGTGGAGGTTTTGTCAGTTCCAAGCACGGATGAAATGGATATCGACTGGATCATGGCTGTATCTCAGGAACAAGAGTCATGGATGACCCCAATCAAAGAATATCTGCTCAACGGCTCCCTGCCAGAAAATTCTAAAGAGCGCAAAAGCTGTTAAGAAAAGCATCAAGATATGTAATTCAAGACGGCCGGTTATATAGGTGGGGGTTCTCAATGCCATTACTCCGATGTGTAACTAAGGAAGAAGCTAGGACAATCTTAGCAGAGGTACACGGAGGAGAATGTGGGGATCATTCAGGCGGTCAGACGCTTTCCAAGAAAGTTCTTTGGTATGTGTATTTCTGGCCTGATATTAATCGAGATGCTGCTATCTACTCCAGAAAATGTGACAAATGCCAGAGATTTGCAAAAATCCCAAGAGCACCCTCAACTGAACTAAAACAGATGGTCAGTCCATGGCCGTTCGCTATTTGGGGGATAGATTTAATCGGACCTTTGCGAATTGCCAAGTCGGGAATCAAATATGCTATTGTTGCTGTTGATTATTTCACCAAATGGGCTGAAGCTGAACCTTTGGCCACTATTACTTCTAAAAAGATGATAAATTTTGTAAAGAAAAATATCATTTGCAGATATGCTGTGCCACAAAAGATAATCACAGACAACGGTACTCAATTTGAAAGCGAAGAGTTCCAGGACTTCTGCAAGCATTTCAAAATCCGAAAAAGTTTCTCAGCAGTGGCTCATCCGCAGGCAAACGGGCAAGTGGAAGCAGTGAACAAAATTATCAAGTCAACCATCAAAAAGCAACTTGAAAAAGCAAAAGGTGGATGGGTTGATAAGCTACCACTAGCACTATGGGCATACAGAACAACTCATAAAACTGCAACTGGGCACACTCCATTCTCATTGGCATACGGATCAGAAGCAATGATTCCGGTAGAACTAGAAGTCCCCTCTCACAGGAGAGTTCATTTCAACCAAGCCGAAAATGAAAAACTGCAACTCGAAGCACTTGACTTTCTTGATGAAAGAAGGGAAGAAGCCAGACTCAGAGTTGCGGCTCATCAGCAAAGAATTGCAAGGCATTTCAACTCTAAAGTCCGTCAACGAAGCTTTGAAGTCGGGGACTTAGTCCTGAAAAGGATCATGACAGAAGTCGGAGTATTCGGACCAAATTGGGAAGGGCCATATGTTATAGGCAATAAACTTCTTGATGGCACATTCAAACTCACGACTGTCGAAGGAGATCCAATTCCAAGAGCATGGAGCAGCAATCATTTGCGCCCATACTTTACTTAAAAAGCTTTGCTTGAAATTGTAAAATGATTATGGATGTATCTTGTAAACCATTGTAAAGTCAGTAATGATGAATGAAAGAGCTATAAAGTGGACGTAGGCCAAATTCTTGGCCGAACCACTATAAATCTTGTGTTCTTTGATATTTTAAATTGCCTGTTTTATTTCGATGTAAAAATACTCAAAACGTATTGCTAAAATATCGATTTACTATTGCAGGTCATTAAAACAAAGCTTACCCATCACAATGCTAAGTGAACCCCGTAAATCACTCAATAAACAGATTTCAAGCCATATAAAATTCTGAAATCAAATCCAACATAAGAAGAACTTTACATCAAAAGTTGATGATTTCACCGAAGGGACACTTTTCCAAGGAAAAAGAACTAGACGCTTGTTAATTAATTACGATCGTTTGTATAAACAGACATCTAATTGAATAACTTGCGCCTGTCCTATGAAATCAATCAACAGTAAGGTACACTTCATTGGATAAAGCAAACTGCTTGCAAAAGAAAGGAACATAGGCTCGAAAACGATAACAAGGGATCATCAATGAGCAAACAACGAAGACACATGGGCAAGCTGATCATCACAAGCCCTCTTCGGAGGCACAAGACCTCTTCGAAGGCACAACTCTTCGGAGGATAAAGACCTCTTCGGAGGCACGCCAATAAATGGAAAAGCTCTTCCCAACAAAAAGGTTGGTGGAACCACTGAGGCAAGGCCTTTGTTAACTAATTGCGATCGTTTGCGCAAGCGAACACCCAATTAAATGACTTGCGTCTGCCCTGTGGATCCATTCAACTGTGAGAAAGTAACTTCCAGGCAACCAAATCAAGACCTCTTCGGAGGCACAGGACCTATTCGGAGGCACAAGCCCTCTTACGAGGCACAAGCCTTCCCCAAAGGCACACACTGCCCTCTTCGGAGGCAGAAGACCTTCCCCAAGGCACACAAGACCTCTTCGGAGGCACAAGACCTCTTCGGAGGCACAAGACTTCTGCGGGAGGACAAAAAGAAGACCTCTTCGGAGGCACAAGACTTCTTCGGAAGCACAAGACCTCTCCGGAGGCACAACGCTACTTCACAAAGCAGAATGCTACTCTTCGGAGTCCGAGTGCTACTCCTCAGAAATACCAAAAAGCCCTCCTCAGAGGCACACTCCAGCTCTTAAGGAAGACCTACTTGTTCATCTTGAAAAGTTCTTCCCCGGAGATTGAAGTGTTAAGAAAAATCCTCTTTAGAGGCCCGCTTTACCGTATAGGAGAATTCACTTCTCAAAAACATGAAGTGACCATCTCCGAAGGTTAAAGCGTGGGAACTTCTCCAAAAATGAGACACACTCCATTTAGGTAGAATAATTGTTTCCTCAAAGAGGAAATAGTTATTCTCCAAAAAACAAAAAAATTAATAATAAAGAGTACAAGTGTCGCCAAAGCAAAAGATGTTGTAATGTACTTGTGGTATAGGGGCAATATCATACGATACAACTAAAACAATAGAAAGTAGTATTCAAGCGACATACCACAAGCACATAACAATATCACGCGAAAAAGATGTGGAATAAATGCATTCTCAAACACAAACGAAATTTTGTACAAGTAAAAAGAATTGTTTATTCCACACTAAAAATAAGAAACAGATGTATTCTTATATACACAGGAATCTGTACAAGTAAAATAGCTATTTTATTCAATACCATGAAAACTTTTTGCATTGTGCAGATCACAAAAAGAAGCAGGGACCGGTACCCGCACAATCTTTGGTCGATGCATGCAAAAAAGCAAAATAATAAGCAGAAAATCTAGTCATTCCTTCTTCCCGCTACCTTTGGAGCCTTTGCCTGGCTTGATCTTTAATTTGGGAATCCGGCGCGGGCAGGATGGAGAAGGAGGAGTGGCTGGGTCTTCTTCTATTTTGTCTTCCCCAACTGAAGCACTTCTCTTCTTCTTCTTTAATGCACGTTTTCCTTTCCTCTTTGAAGAAGATTCGCTCCCCGGAGACAGCAGCTTGGAAAGTTTTGTATTATCATCGAGAGACTGCTCCGGAGTTTTTTCACTGTCCTCCGTCTCTTCCGCTTTTTATTCTTGGGAAGTGGGTAGATCTTCCAAGTCTTGGAGAGCTTCTATCTGTTCTTCCTGCGACCCTGGTTGAGAAACAGGAGTGACTTGGAGAGATGGAGGAGGAACAGCTGGAAGAGGGGAAGTGTGTGCAGCGATCGGTGCTTCCGCTATAGAAGAAAAGAAGTCAAAATCAGTATTCTCTGAAAAAAGAGAAGATATCGGATCACCAGGACTTAAGTAATAAGTGAGAAATTCATCCAAATCAATTGAATCGAATGAATAATCCACTTGAGCCAGATCTGAGTCGAAGTTACCTGAAGAAGTTGGTTTTGACAAGTCAATTTCAAATTTATCAGCCTCAGTATCTTCTTGGCTTTTCTCTTCGATTTGCATAAGGGGAGACTCAGTGGTGGCGGGCTTAGCTTCAGCATCTTTTGCGGGAAGAGGAGAGTGAGAGCTAGAACCAACAATATCAACGTCAGTTGGAATCGAAGTGTGGACAGGGGCAGTTAAAGATGTTTTCTTTTCTAAGTGTTCTTCTGCCACTGTCCCATCTCTAGCTTCAGCAAGCTGCTCTTTTCCTCTAGCAAGAGCGGCGCGAGCATCATCGTCAAGATAAGTTTCCTCAAGCGCCGTCTCATTATAGCCTGCTCCCCCAAGCATATCAATCGCAGCCTCCCATAATTCGGCTAAAGTGATCTCATACTTAGGCCCTAAAAATGCTAGACTTCCGTGCCCCAAGACGCTATGGATATAAAAGTCAAAAAGAGTGGAGTCGATACTCGCTTTAGTAGCTTCGTGAGACTCTTCGGCCGCAACCTGTCTAGCAACCGCATCATCACGCTGCTTCTCAACTTTAAGAAGCTTAGCTTATAATATCTCAATCTCCAAATCTCGAGAACTAACCTTTTCCATCAACTGAGCGACGTCTGTTCGATATTTCTCAGTTGCTTGACGTTCTACCTCAAGGTTCAGCTCAGCATCTCTTTGCGCAGCATGTGCGTCCCGCACTTGCTTCTAAAGCACTTCTTCTCTCTGAGTATGCGAAGCAGAGGAAGTGGCAAGATCTTCTTTAAGTCGCTTGACTTCAGATTCAAGCCTTGCGTTGTCATCCGTGATGCTTGTCATTTCTGCATCGTGCTGCTTGCACCATTTATCCCATTCAGCTTTATCGTTCTCTAGAGTCAGCATATTTTCAAGATTCATGTGATTGACTCTTTGGAGTTCATCAACGAGTTTTTGCCATTGCGACATCCTCTCAATGTCAAGCTTGACAGCATCTAGATTTCTAAGCATGGCTTGTTTATCAATTGGGACCAAATCTAGATCAAAGCGCACTCCTTTTAGGCACCAATTCGGAAATCGGCTCTGGAGTGTTGGAGGGCCGTCTTTAACTTGATATTGTGGCCTTGTGATGATTGCTTGAATATCGGATTTCTTTAAAGGAGGAGAGCCGGCCGGAATACCAGAAGAGATAGGAGCGTCAGTTTTCTCAGAAATTGCAGACGCGTCCTTTTCGTCAAGTTTAACCCGTTTACTCGGGTCATCGGTAGCATGCTTCTTTCCTTTGTCATCATGATACTTTCTTTTATGGGAGTCATCATCCCTCCTTCTCTGCTGCTCTTCATAGGCACGCCTTTCTTGAGCCTTCCTACTTGCCCGCTCCTCATCGGATTCTCTGCGAGTGGGGAGATAGCGTCTGTAGTCGTAAGAATCACGCCCTCCATAGCACCGGAAGTTGTCATAATATGAGCCGCTTCGTCCTATCGAAGAACCTGAAATTGAAGAAAAGCAAGTCTTAGAAATCTTCGAAGTAGAGAATTTAAGTGCATATAAGTGCTTAGCATCCTAAGTGTGTGTGGCGTGTAAGCTACGCGCATCAGACTACAAACCACTCTGTGGTATGGGAGTGGCAACGGCTTGTGTAGAAGGCGTTGTAGTTTGCCGCAAGGAAGAAGTTGCTTCAACGACAGGAGAAATTGCTTTTGATCCATCGTCCTTAAATAGTTCACGAGAGGTTATCATCAAGTCACTTAACCCCTCAAAAATGTAATCGCCATAATGCCCAGCAGAATTTTTTCCTTCAGCATCTACATTGGCTGCCTCTCTGGAATGGCAGGGAGATTCTTTTCCTTCTTCTTCTTCAACAACCGGGGCAAGTGTAAGCTTGCTAGATGACCCTGCAACATCAGTAGAAGTAGAGCACTTCACTAGTGACGTCTCAGCGGTGGTTTCTTTCAGTGAAAGTTCTTTTGAAGGAACTGGGGCATCTGACGTTGTTGTTGGAATATCAGGAATCTCATGAGGCTGGGTGGAACGAAAAGAGTGTAAAAGACCATACTGGTGCAAAAATTCATCTTTTAGCAAAAATTTGGTGCTTCTTTCTTCTGCCGCCACAGCATTTAAAGTTTCAAGAATCGATTTGAGGCTGGGATTTCTGAGTGGAGGAGGAAGTGCTGGAAAAGGAAAAGAATAAAGATAAGTATTTGATAATTCGGGTCTCGAAAAACTTATAAGATGAACGGAGAAAGGCAATCTTACTCCCGATTCTCCAAACTGCGTAGAACCCCGGAGGACATCGAACAAAGAAGAATTGGTTCAGAAAACCGTGAGCACTTTCAGGCAAATCCAAAATCAATTTCCGATTTCTGGCTCCCCTTACAAGTTCGATCGAAGGATGATCTTTATTCTTAGAGAAGGTGCATAGATAGCAAATTTCATCAAAGCTTGGAAGACGGTCAAGCGTCCTCCTAAATAGAACACACAACCCCATCAGAACGGCGTAACCGTTGGGGTGTAGCTGGAAAGGCGAGATAGCTAATCGAAGGAAGAGTTCTCGGAGAAATTCATTGAAAGGCGGAATAGCTCCGCTTAAACACATCTGGCGATTCACTGCAACAAAACCGAGAGGTGGCCTGTCAGCTGTATCACTTGCTTCAGGGAATATAGCGTCTGATTCGGCAATACCGAATTGGGTACACAGTTGTCTAAAAATTTTGTGGCTCAGAGTAGTCGGAGTTCTCTCCGGAGGATCGACCAGTGGGCTGGCAGTCGGGAAAGCTTCTTCGACTGGTCCTGAATCTTGTTGTTGAGATGTCATTCTACACAATCAACTGGATATTTAAATATGAAGGTGCACGTTTCCTAAAAAGTGTGAAGTATTGTGTAAAACTAAAATGATAACAAGCAAGTATAACTAAAATTGAGATAATTGACATTTGTTGATTATAAAGTTTCGAGGCTTGTCATTTTAAGTTCAAATACAATGTTGTGTTAATGCAGACAAATCAGCTTAGGTTGATTATTTCAGCTTTGCCTTAATACTTCATTTAAAATTTTGTCGTCTCACAACATTTCATTCACAAAATCCATGAAAATTAATTATTCTTTATCGACTAATCTGTCATGCGATGTGGGTAGTCAATGGCAGTATATTTGTCCCAGTTCTTTGCAAATGTTGTATTTAACAGGTTGATAGCTTTAAAGGATGCTATGATCTGTAAAAAAGTACGATTGAGGTCAACAAAGTGCAACACAGTTCAAATTCAAGAAATTCAGTCAAACTTCTATGTAAATTTTCCTAAGTCCTAAGTCGTTCAACGACCTATCATTGGTCGGGGCTTTTTAGGTCATACTGTGCGCATCAAGACGTTCAAGGCAGTGCAAAGGTGGTTCAAGTCCTAGGTCGTTCTGCGACCTATCATAGGTCGGAGCATCTTTAGGTCGCACAGTGTAACTGAATGAAGAAGCAGTGCAATTTTCTCTAAGTCCTAGGTCGCACACGACTTGGCGTAGGTCGGAGACTCTTTAGGTCGCAGAAAAGGTTGTTCGGTTTCGCTTAAGTCGCAAATATAATTAGATCGCAAGGCTTAGGTCGCCGAGCATCCCAGCACGACCTAACTTTTAAGTCGTCCAGATCTGATAGGTCGCTGACTTCCTCTCCAAGCAACACCTTATTGGATCCGATAACCCAATACCGCCATTACAAGAGAATTCGACATCCTCTTCGTTTCATCTCCATATACCACGAAGTCATCCAGCAAATCGATTGCAAATCCCACCGATCCATTGTGAAAATCTCCATGCGATCATGAATCAACACAACATATCAAACAACGATAAAAAATCGATCGGAACAATCATTGAAAAAATGAAGCATAACACATGAAATTAAACTTGAGTCGGAAAACGTGGATTTACAATTGAGCAGCGACTATGGAGGAGAAGAGGTTGATCCACTTACGTAATATACTGATAGGAGTGGATCGATGTTTTGCTGGGTTGAATTCGCCTTCGAGGAATCGAAAATTCGTCAAAGGCAATGGAATTTCAGAGCAGTAAGGTGGGGTGGAAGGAACGACCTAACTTATTTATACAAGGCTAAGGGAGGAAGGTGAGCAGGCGTACGGTTTACCACGAGTTTTAGGTCGTTCACGATCTAGCAAGGTTAAGTCGAAGAACACGACCTATGGCATAGGCATATACTTCGAGGGGCAAATGTTAACTCCTCTATTTCAGTGACCTAAAACTCTGCGACCTAAGAGACTTAACGACCTAAGGAAGGTAGCGACCTAAGGGACTTAACGACCTAAGGCAGTTAGCGACCTAAGGGACTTAACGACCTAAGGCAGTTAGCGACCTAAGGGACTTAATGACCTAAGGTAGCTAGCGACCTAAGGAAGCTAGCGACCTAGTAGACTCTGCGACCTACCGACCTAAATGAGTTCACGACCTAACTCCTAAAGCAAACCCAGCGACCTAAAAGCTAACGACCTAAAAACTTCACGAGCTAAAGGCAAAAGAATGGAGCACGACCTACTTTAAGTCGTTCACGACCTACCACTTCTTCAGATGAAACCGCATAAAGCTGCCTCAGGCTTGTTATCTAAGTCGAGAGAAGACTGCGACCTGGCTTAGGTCGTTCGCGACCTACGACCTAGCTTAGGTCGTACGCGACCTAAGACTTTGGGAAATTTCTGTCCAGATTTTAGCCCCTATAAATACCCCCCAAACTCCAACAAGTGGGGGACTTTTGGCTGTTCATTTCTCAAAGCGTCGATACTCTGCCGAATTCTCTACTCAACCAACACTTAAAGTGCTTCAAGCATTCGAGGCACTACAACAAGCTACGAAAGGAATTTCATACATCCAATACGGATTTATCAAGTTTCATCATCGAAGTTTGAGCTAGTAGTCGAGATTGTTTGTGTGATCAAATTGTATTGAGTTTCACAAGTGTATTGTACCGTTTTGTAACTATATTCAATAATAAAAAGATTCAAAGTGGATGTAGGCTCGATTTCAAGCCGAACCACTATAAATTGCTGTCTTTTACCGCATTTTTGCTGTTTAACTGCTTATCTCTAATTCCCGTCACACGGGTGGTGCTTTCACGATTCTACTACACACACCGGGTGTTAGCGTTCACTTTTTAGCGTTAACACCAAGTATACTTTATTTCAAGCATTTAAATTCTGTTGAATAAGCCATCGAAGTTCATTTATTCAAATTTTATTAAGTAAGAGCTTAATTTTATTTAATGTATCTATCACGTGATACATTTCTAGTTCAATTATATTCCAACTCTAATTCAAATCTAATCAAAGATTATTAAACTTGGCTTAGGTTCATTTAATTCAACTTATTCTTCTAACTAATTCCTTTTCCATACTTACTTAATTAATTGGTTTGTCTTCCTAACTTTATTAACTTTTTACAAGTTAATTTCATCCTAGGAAAATTTTTAAACTTTATAAATTTCCAAACCTGTTTTATAATCCATAACATTTTTAAACAAATCCTAGGGTATTCAATAATCACTTTAGTATTTCAAAAATCATTTGAAATCAATTATATCGAAAAATTCTTTGGTATAATGACGCAGCGGATTAATCAAAACAATGTAGATCGATGAAAGTAGCGATCGATGGTGTGAAAGATACTGAATTGCCAAATTCGTTGATCCGAAGATTCCGAATTCGAGTTATCTCAAACACGTTGATAGCGCACTATACCGTGTTTAAAGATCTACGATTCTTGCACGTTGATCTAGCGCACTAGATTCCGTGAATCGGCTTCTACGATCGTTGATTCAAGCGCACTTGAATTCCGAAAGAGGAGATAGGAGATTACACTCAACTACCAATTTAAATGAAAGCACAAAGCAATCAAACAAGAATTTTATTCAAAAATCAACAACCTTTACAAAATGTCACCACTTGCCTATTTATAGGCTACAACTCAACACGCCCAAAACAGAACACAATTTCAACAACACTTAGGTCGTATACGACCTACGACCTAAAATGGTTCGACCTAAGAACAGACGTGACTTAGTATAAGTCGGCAGCGACCTAACAACAAAATAGTTACAACACAATAACTCGATACGACTTACGACTTAACAAAATGTATAAAGGAAACAATACAACATATAGATCGACTACGACTCAACAAACAACGGCAGAGATTAACTCGGCAGAAGAATCAATGGCAACCAGCTTCAGTGACTTAAAAACATGCGGCATCCCAGATCAGCGACTTAAAGAAATCAACGGTAGAGATTAACTCGGCAGAAGAATCAACGGCAACAACTTCAGCGAACTGTAGCAATTGGCGACCTAACTTTCTCGCGACCTAACTTAGGTCGGAGCTCCTCTTCAGTGGCCTTGAATTTAGGCCGCAGCCTTTCTTCACGACTTAGCATAGGTCGTAGCTCCTCTCCGCGATCTAGCATAGGTCGTCTCATATATTCGCGACCTAAAGTAGGTCGAACTTCATTCTCGCGACCTAACTTAGGTCGTAGCTTGTTAGCTCGTTTGCCTGCCTTCTCGTTGAACCCATTAACTCGTGTGCCTCCCTCACTAAGTCGTGAACGACCTTCACTAGGTCGTGAACGACCTAAGACTTCATCAACATTCCACGACTTATTCCCAAGTCTTAGCTCGTTACTCTCGAACCCGTTAGGTCGAAGCTCTTTTCCTGGTGACATGTTAGGTCGTTCCCACGACCTATGCCTTAGCTCGTTAGGTCGTATGCGACCTAAAAACAAGTTAGGTCGTTTTAGACTTAAACTGTCTCTATGTTGCACTGCCACGTTAGGTCGTTCACGACCTATCACTTCCTTAGGTCGCAAACTCGAGACAACTTCTTCCCCTGATTTCCAGTTAAGTCGCAGCTTCCCCTCTCGTGACACCTTAGGTCGAGGACGATCTATAACTTCTTGGTTAAGTCGTGTGCAACTTAGACCTTCACTTCTGTCCTGAGCTACATCATCCTCCCCAGGTTGAGAAAAATTCGACCTCGAATTTGTAAATTCTTCCACATTAGCTCGTTCATCCCCCTGATATGGTACGAGATGCTTAACATTGAACACATCAGAAGTATACACATCCTCCGGCAGCTTCAACTTATAAGCATTTTCATTAATTCGTTTCACGACTTCTACAGGACCAATTTTCCTAGCTTTCAACTTATTGTATGTTCCCACCGGAAAACGATCTTTTGTTAACACTGCATAAACCAAATCACCTTCATGAAATTCAACACTCCGTCATTTCAAATCTGCAGATCGTTTATATTTCTCATTTGCTTTCTCCAATCGTTCCTGAACGATTTTATGACATTCCGTCAACTCTTCAACAAAATCAGCAGCTTTCTTAACTGTCTTCTTTGATTGGGGCACTACCGTTAAATCCAACGGTCCCTTTGGTAAGCTTGAATATACTATTTGAAATAGACTGAACCCTATGCTACGATTTACCGCATGATTATGAGCAAACTCTGCTTGACATAACTTCAGGTCCCAACTTTTCAGATTGTCCTGTACAAGACATCTCAACAAGTTTCCCAACGATCGATTAACCACCTCCGTTTGTCCATCAGTTTGCGGATGATAAGCGCTGCTAAAATTCAACTTCGTTCCCACCATCTTCCACAAACTTAGCCAAAAATGACTCAGAAAACGAGTATCCCTATCCGACACAATAGATTCTGGCAATCCATGAAGTCGATATATCTCTTTGAAAAACAACTGAGCAACATGAACAGCATCCGCCATCTTCTTGCAAGCAATAAAATGTGCCATTTTCGAAAATCGATCAACCACCACATAAATGGAATCGTTTCCACGCTGTGTTCTCGGCAACCCCAACACAAAGTCCATACTCACATCAACCCATGGTTTAGTTGGTACAGGTAACGGCATATATAAACCCGCATTAGTCGCAGTTCCTTCTGAAACCTGACAGATATGACATCGCTCAACAAACCTCTCCACTTCTTTCCTCATCGATGGCCAAAAGTAAGATTGTGAAATCAATTGCAAAGTGCGGTCTCTACCCACGTGACCTTCCTCATGTAGCTCTTTTACAATCTCCATTCTCAAACTACAATCAGGTATGCATAATCGATTTCCTTTGAACAGAAAACCGTCCACCATCAAAAACTCATCCGTCTCTCCCTCCTTGACTTTATCAACAAACTTTGCAAAGTAAGGATCATCGACAAATAATTCTGGCAACATATCAAACCCCATCACTTCAACCTTCATTGTTGTTAGCAAATGATTCCTTCTACTCAAAGCATCAGCCACACGATTCGTCACTCCTGACTTGTGTTTAACAACAAAAGTAAACTGTTGCAAATATGCAATCCACGATGCATGTCTTGCTGAAATCTTGTCTTGTCCTTGTAAATGCTTCAATGCTTCATGATCAGTATACATAACAAACTCTTTCTGAAATAGATAATGTCTCCAGTGTTTAATAGCTTGCACAACAACATAAAACTCCACATCATATGTATTGTATCTCATCTTTGCTCCTGACAACTTCTCACCGAAATATGCAATAGGACGCCCCTTCTGACTCAGCACTCCTCCAATCCCAACCTTCGACGCATCAGTGTGTAGCTCAAACAACAACTGAAAATCTGGTAAAACTAGAATTGGTGCAGACGTCAGCAACTCCTTGATCTTCCCAAAAGCATCCCTTGCTTCCTCCGACCATGAAAATTGTTTACCCTTCATACAATCAGTCACATGTGCCATCACACTACTAAAGTGTGGAATGAATCTTCGATAGAATGAAGCCAACCCGTGAAAACTACGAACTTCCGTTATCGTCTTGGGTTGCGGCCAATCTCTGATAGCTTTGACTTTACTTTGGTCAACCTGTATTCCTTCTTCTGACACAACATACCCCAGAAATAAAACACTCCTCGCCATAAAAACACACTTCTTCGTAGCAGCATAGAATTGTTCTTCACGAAGAATAATTAACACCTTCTTCAAATGCTGAACATGCTCTTCTGTACTAGCACTGTAGATCAGAATATCATCAAAGTAAACCACAACAAATTTCCCAATGTATGGCCTGAAAATCCGATTCATCACCCTCATAAATGTACTTGGTGCATTCGATAGACCAAACGGCATTACCAACCATTCATACAATCCTTCTCTCGTCTTGAATGCTGTCTTCCATTCGTCCCCTGGTCTAATGCGAATCTGATGATAACCGCTCTTCAAGTCAATCTTAGAAAAGATTATGGACCCACTGATTTGATCCAGTAAATCATCAAGTCTTGGCATCGGAAATCTGTATCTGACTGTGATCTTATTCAATGCTCTACTATCTGTGCACATCCTCCACGTTCCATCCTTTTTGGGTACCAATAAAGCTGGTACAGCACAAGGACTTAAACTCTCCTTCACACATCCATGTTCAAGCATTTCCTCTACCTGCCTCCGCAACTCTTCATGTTCCTTTGGACTCATTCGATAATGTGGTCTATGTGGCAACACTGCTCCCGGAACAAGATCGATTTGATGTTGAATGTCTCTTAGCGGTGGTAACTCCTTCGGTAACTCATCTGGGAATATATCTTCAAATTCTTTCAAAACTGGCTTTGCTTCTTCTGGAATTTCAACCTCTTCACTGCTCTCTCGCCCAATCAACAAAAACACTTCCGGTTCTTCCTCAACCTCCTTAACAAACACCTTCAGAGATAATAAAGTTTTCAGCTCTTCAATCTCTTCTGACTTACTTTCTCCTTGTTGTCTCTTCTTTGGGACTAATATAATCTCCGTGCCTTCAAACATAAAACTGTAACTATTGGTCCGACCGTCATGCTGTACTGCTCGATCATACTGCCATGGTCTTCCCAAAAGTAAATGACAAACATCCATCTCTACTACATCACACCAGATCTCGTCTTTGTATTTCTTCCCAATAGAGAATGGAACACGAACTCGTCTATCCACTTTCACTTCTCCTCCTTTTCTCAACCATGCTAGCTTATATGGATTCGGATGTTTCTCTGTCTTCAGCTTCAACTTTGTCACAGCCTCGGTTGAAACAATATTATCACAACTTCCCACGTCAATCACAAATTTACACACCTTCCCCAGTATAGTGCATGTCGACTGAAAGATATTACTCCTCAACCAACTAGCTTCCTCCTGCTTCGGTGTCAAACACGATCTACTTAGCATTAGATTACAACCTTCATCTCCTGACGCGATATCTTGTTCATCCTCCGCAATTGGACTAGAATAACCTCCATCAACATCCTCATCTTCAACTTCTGCAATCATGGTTCTCTTCTTTGGCTTTGGACACTCATTACTTTTATGACCCACTTCCTGACAATTGTAACATTTGAAACCATTGTTAACCTTCGCCTTCTCGGCCTCCTTCACCACTGGTCTACTTATAGGTTTAGAAACATTAGAACTCCCACTTACACCCTTCACTTGATTGTTGGAATTAGTAAACACACCACCTCCTCGTCGTCCCTGTTTCTCCCAAGCCAACGCCTTTTGATGTGCTTCTGCCACAGATCTTGGATCGAACATATTAACCATATCCTGAATCTGCATTCTCAATCCCCCAATGAATCTAGATGTCAGCTGCTCTTCCGTTTCCATAATATCATTTCTCGCAATAAGCTGATAAAACTCATCCACATAATCATTAACAGTCTTCGTGCCCTGCCTCAAATTCTGCAAACGTTGATACATCAGTGACTGATAATTGTAAGGTAAGAACGTTGCTTTCATCAATTTCTTCATCTTCTCCCAAGATTCAACTTTTGACTTCCCCATTCGTTCACGTGTAAGTTTGGTTTGCTGCCACCATGCCAAAGCTCTACCCCTCAACCTTGTAGCAACTAACTTCACTCTACGATATTCTGGAACTTCTTTGAAATCAAAAATCTCCTCAACATTAGCCACCCAATCCAAAAACTCTTCAGCTTGCATACCACCCTTGAATTCTGTAATTTCAGTCTTCATTCCCGATTCCCACTTGTGATCATACTCTGAATAATTTCTTCCTTGACCTCTTCCTTGAATACTACCACCATCATACTCCTCCTCAAAATCAGATGCATATCGATGTCGATTCTGACCACCAACATCTCTACTCTCTTCACGTCTACCACCATCCCTTCTATCTACATTCCTCCGAACACAATCTCGGTCATCAACATTTCTATAACTGTCTCGACTCACACTTCTATGATCATTTTCATTACTTCTCCCTTGATTGGAATGTGGTGAAACTCTACTTCTCTCGTGGTTAGATTCGGGTGAAACCCTTCTTCGGTTTTGATTCATCTCTGTCATAAGCTTCTCTAACCTCCCAATGCCTTCATCCAACTTCTCATTGAATTTGTCACTTATACGTTGCTCCATTTGCTCGGCATCTTCCCGTTTATACAAATCTTCAACATTTTGATGACGGTTAGCTCTCCTTGGCGGCATGATTCAAAATGATACCAAAAGATGGTTTTACTCTTCACACTTCAAATTCAAACACAATTCGAACTTTGATACAAAATGAAATGGATCGAAAACTCCCACTTTGTTGCAACTTCACGATAAACACGATGAACACAACTTCTCCAAATGATAAGATCCGATCTTCAAACTTCTACACAAAGTCGAACACTTCAACTTGATCACGGCTCAACACTTCAAGCTCTCGGCTAATCACTTCAACTTCAAAATGAATATGCTCCAAGTCTCGATCTAGCTATGATTGGCTAGAACACGCTCTAATACCAAAACTGACGCAGCGGATTAATCAAAACAATGTAGATCGATGAAAGTAGCGATCGATGGTGTGAAAGATACCGAATTGCCAAATTCGTTGATCCGAAGATTTCGAATTCGAGCTATCTCAAACACGTTGATAGCGCACTATACCGTGTTTAAAGATCTACGATTCTTGCACGTTGATCTAGCGCACAAGATTCCGTGAATCGGCTTCTACGATCGTTGATTCAAGCGCACTTGAATTCTGAAAGAGGAGATAGGAGATTACACTCAACTACCAATTTAAATGAAAGCACAAAGCAATCAAACAAGAATTTTATTCAAAAATCAACAACCTTTACAAAATGTCACCACTTGCCTATTTATAGGCTACAACTCAACACGCCCAAAACAGAACACAATTTCAACAACACTTAGGTCGTATACGACCTACGACCTAAAATGGTTCGACCTAAGAACAGACGTGACTTAGTATAAGTCGGCAGCGACCTAACAACAAAACAGTTACAACATAATAACTCGATACGACTTACGACTTAACAAAATGTACAAAGGAAACAATACAACATATAGATCGACTACGACTCAACAAACAACGGCAGAGATTAACTCGGAAGAAGAATCAACGGCAACCAGCTTCAGCGACTTAAAAACATGCGGCATCCCAGATCAGCGACTTAAAGAAATCAACGGTAGAGATTAACTCGGCAGAAGAATCAACGGCAACAACTTCAGCGAGCTGTAGCAATTGGCGACCTAACTTTCTCGCGACCTAACTTAGGTCGGAGCTCCTCTTCAGTGGCCTTGAATTTAGGTCGCAGCCTTTCTTCACGACTTAGCATAGGTCGTAGCTCCTCTCTGCGATCTAGCATAGGTCGTCTCATATATTCACGACCTAAAGTAGGTCGAACTTCATTCTCGCGACCTAACTTAGGTCGTAGCTTGTTAGCTCGTTTGCCTACCTTCTCGTTGAACCCATTAACTCGTGTGCCTCCCTCACTAAGTCGTGAACGACCTTCACTAGGTCGTGAACGATCTAAGACTTCATCAACATTCCACGACTTATTCCCAAGTCTTAGCTCGTTACTCTCGAACCCGTTAGGTCGAAGCTCTTTTCCTGGTGACATGTTAGGTTGTTCCCACGACCTATGCCTTAGCTCGTTAGGTCGTATGCGACCTAAAAACAAGTTAGGTCGTTTTCGACTTAAACTGTCTCTATGTTGCACTACCAGGTTAGGTCGTTCACGACCTATCACTCCCTTAGGTCGCAAACTCGAGACAACTTCTTCCCCTGATTTCCAGTTAAGTCGCAGCTTCCCCTCTCGTGACTCCTTAGGTCGAGGATGACCTATAACTTCTTGGTTAAGTCGTGTGCGACTTAGACCTTCACTTCTGTCCTGAGCTGCATCATATAACCAACTATTTCTTTAAATTTTCAAAACCAAAACCCAGTTTTGCAAACAAACATCAATCCAAAACATCCAGGTAGCAATTCCTCTCTTGGAAACTCGAAAATGAACACCGATGATGTCGTGATCATCATCGGAATTATTTTCCAACGACCGAAGAGAGTTTACTGCTTTTATCCCAATCAAAAGCATTTCAAATATTTTTAAATCCCAAACCTCACCAGATTTCCAATCCAATTCAAAATTTACATTTACAAAAATCATTTGTATATGAATTTATTTCTTAGATTTTAGTTATGATTTCAATTTCTTATTCAATTTTCTCACAATAGTGACAATAATTTAATATTATCACTCCTTAAAAACCAAGCATCCATATATAGAACTATAATAATTTTCGAAAATTATTTATTTTATATACAAAATAATTTAGGTAAAATTATTTCATTTACCCTATTTTAAAACAATACTGTGTCGAATTGTTCTATTCAAGTGTTTAGAGATCCCTATCAAAATCGTTAATTACTCGTATTGACCAGAATCCATAAACTGCTCAATAAACCAACCAACACAATATAAAACCATTTTATATTCACTAACAAATACACGCTCATATCTATTAATACACTCAAACTCATTTTAGAGTACTATGGACTCCATTTCAATGAGAAATCCCACCAGAGCCAAGGTTATTGCTAGCCTAAGCTCTGATACCACTGTAACAGCCCGTAGACCCGTACCCCTTGAATTGACATTAATCTCCATTAATGAACTCAAGAAGAATGGAAATACGAACCATTTGGGTTAAAGAAGAAGAGGTAGAGGAAGAAAATAGAAAGCTACAACATCAAAATCTCACATCGCAGCAGGATAAAATATAATAGATAACAACTGATCTTTACACAAAAGAAACTATATCTGTTTATACATCTCATATTCAGAGTACAACCAAATCAATAATACATCACTGGACAGTTATATTAACTTGTCCCACACATGAATACACAGTATACACAACACAGCGGAATATGCAACAAATACGAGTGATACGTCACGCCATCCACCTCGTCTTCTGAGCTCCACAGCATCATAACCTGTATCCTATAATACTCGGTCTGACCCGAGCATTATAATAAAATAACACCCGAGTCAGTCTGGAAAACCAGCGTGAGAAATCACACTCAATTGGATTATTAAAGTTTTCCAAACCCTTTGAAATCAAAAGCATCTCGTAAGACCACGCCACAAATAAACATGTTGGGTTTTTACCTTACGATAGCCAAAACACTTTTTATAAAAATCCTCTAATATTATAGTAATGTCTATATACAAATACTTATTCAAATAGCTGAAATTGTTACATGATTAAACTCCAGCTAATAGGTATACAAACAAAACCATAAAGGCACGTAGGGAGAATGGATTTCCATTAATGACTAGGCACTGGGGTATCACCTGTCACAGTACGTGGCCTAGATCATAGTACCGAGGACCCACCCTAAGTCCCATGCAACACAAGGCTAGAACTATCCCTTACTGGATAATTCCAAATAAAATCACCCCACGGTTGTGATCAGCAACCGCACCACTAAGCCAAAATAAAAAGGGACATCTAGACAGGGATGACCTTACTCTCAAGTGGGTGCGACCCACGATGCCTTGTTGCATAACCCCTGATTTTCAGTCATTCCCAATTAATGAGGCTTGAGGCTAAGCGTTACCTTTATAGAACATATCCCTTAGAATGCCCATCGTCCACCTAACGATGTTTCGAAAGCATTCGTCCATACAAGTCCGTCTCGGGTCCAAACGGAACCGAAGGCACTATTCCTACCACATCCATTTTGGAATCATCCTCAGGATTAGTAGCGATTAGCCCTTTCACTTCACTGCTCCATCTTCAATACCAAACACATTTTCCCCACGAAAACGTACAAACCGGATCGAAGTGGTTTTCAAGAAATTAATCCCGATCCCGGTCTCTTCGAAACGATCAACACATTGGCCAATATTGATAGTCGGTTCTTTAACTATCAATTAACATTCACAATCATCCATCAAACAATAAATAAATTCCAAATTTATTTATTAACCTCAAAATATCTTCGCAAGATATATTTCCATTTTCAATCCTTTGAAAACAATTTCAAACAGTTTCCTTTCACGAAATGCATTTCCCAAATATTTATTTCCACCGGAACACCAAGTACAAAATACTTTTAGATTTTAAAAATAATTTAAAAACACTTTATTATAAATATACTTTATAACATTGAAATTTAAAACCAATTTATAAATATAAACTAAATTTCTCTTTTTAACATAATACCGAGTCACTTTTATATAATTATTACAATAATGGGTTTTGAAAATCTTACTTTAGGCTTTACATTTAGAAATAATCAATTTTCTAAAACATGCTTTTTAAAACACAATTAGAACTTTTAACTTATATTTAAAATTGCTTTGAAAACGTACGTGGCTATCCAAGGAAATACACTACTCTTCACATCTTTTAAAATTAAATCAACATTTATTTTTAAACCAATTCATATTCCTTTATAAATTCCCACCTTGAATTTATATTTTCAAATATCCACTGATATTTTACTTTACTTTATAAACCCAGTTTATAAATTCCAAAATCTCACTTCTGTTTAAAATTTCAATTCCAAATACTTAAATCAATTTACAATTGATTTCCAACTCACTTTACTTTGAAATAAATTTCCTTTACTACTTCATTTATTTCAAAATACATTAACTTTTAGATTTATTTCTTTATTATGAGTTAAAACCCCTTTTAACTGAAAATACCAATTTTAATCTTCCAAAATTCCTTCTTTATATCTTAATTAAATTTAATCCTTACATTCAAAAATAAATTCTTTAAATTTAATATCACTTTAGTTTTAAAGTTCATATTTCCCCTATTAATTCAAAATTCCCTTATTCCATATTTGTTAAAATTCTGAATCGCTTTATTTCTTTTACAATTCATTATTTGACTTATTCCAATTAACTAGAATTATTTTACTTAAATTTTACCCTTTTATTTCTTTCTAAAAATCTAATTTAATACATTTTGATAACTCCTTTTACTGAAATATTCAATCCAACCATATCATTCAATATTTCAATTACCAATAAAATCATCATAGGATATCAATATTCATAACACAGAATATTAAATAAACTACATAATTTTGAGGAATCTAGTTGGATCCCTCCAACCTGTTTTCCTGCATCCACAGATGTTAGCACAATACCAATTCCACTTTGAGGTGGAATATCGCGGTATATGGGATTAATATAATATCATCCGCTATTATGCGGCACATGGGGTCTCATCCGCTATAAAATACGGGAATATCAACAACTCCAATATATACTACTATATATAATATAGCACATCAAACCAATTCAATCATTCACCCAATATTTAAATTTAACCATTTAAATTTAATTTAAAACCAGATGAGTGAGATTAACTCAACTTTGATTTTGTCCTGCCAATCCGACACAAACCAGTTTGTTTCCTTTACGATTCCAGACCTTGTATAAACATTATATGGTTTATTAATATTCGAACAAATCGAACAATTAATTGCCATTTTAGTAAATCTATTTTAGTTTTAACTAATAATTTAATCTAAGTAAATAATTAATTTTAAACTAATTTCCTTTTTTAAAATCTTTCAGTAACTAAATAAATTCTAAATAAGTTTATTAAATTAATATATCTTCATGCTACCTTATTTGAAAATAAACTAGTAGATTTAAAATGTATATATCTATTTTCCTTGAAACTATATAATCTGATTTTTAATATAAACTGCTCAACTTTTAAAATCCTTGTATTTTCCAAACCTTGTATATATATATTTATCCTCTGGTATATATGTTTAAATTAAAAGGTATGTGTATTTATTTTTATATCATACTGTAATATTCTTATCTCAGATTGTATATAATTCAATGAACAATCAATAATGAAGTACCTCACTACCATCATCGCCAGAAGAACTTCGGTCATCCACGCGACACCCCTCCATATACTTGCCACTGATCACGACTTCGGCAAACCACTAGGATGACACAGTCGCACTCAACCAGATTACAACTCCTTCCACGAATCTTGGTCGCGCTACGACAACCTCAAGTCAAAGCGAATCGAAGCCCTAGCTTGCTCCTCCAAACCACTTGCGTGTGAGACCCAACTCCACTCCCGCTGTTTCGAGTTCGCCTCTTCCACAAACACGAACTGAGTCATCAACATCCATCGCGCGTGCACACCTAGGCGCCGCGATCTAGCCCTCACCAATCACCGGTCTCGATTCAAGCCCTACTACCTCGTCTCCATGCCAAAAATCGCGAAACCCTCCCCAAACGATCGCGTGCAAACTCGAAAGAATGAACGACTGGATCACGAACTTGATTTAGGGTTTCTCTACTTCTTTAAAGAATTCGAATTTTGATTTGAAAAGAAGGAAGAAGAGAAGGCTCGATTTGAACAAAGATTTAAAATACGAACTGGTTTGCTTCATTCGTTTCTATGGAGGAGGCCATTATAAAATAAAAGGAACGACATACTTTGAAATGAAAGAAAGAACTAGTAACGTGAAGTTAGATTAACTCATACATCAGTAGGTAGGTCGGCTAAGAAAAATAGGGTGACGGCTGAGTTGATTTTTGATCTGACTTTATAAATTTTATTAAGGTATAAAATATCTCGTTATAACAACTCAAATCTTCGATATAAATTCAACGCGTTTGTATACGTACGCTCACCCAACAACCCCAAACTCTACGAAAATTGAAATTCTATAATAATACAATATTACGGATCCCATGGAACTGGTTTCGTCAAATTCCGATACTGTGCCTCGGAAAGCTATTTTTTTAATATCGATTTAAACAATATATTTTCGAAACTGAACAAAATACTTTCAACTTCAATTTCAACACTTCGATTACCTTCAATATTATCAATGTAAATTTTCCAAGCCTTCAAATTATTTTTAACAGGCTTAAAACTCCAGATTCAACATTTTACCCAACTTCAAATTATTTGATTTAATAATTAAATTACTCAATAAATAGTGGTATTTGAAATTCAAGTTAAAAATTAACTTTTAAATATTTACAATCAATTAAATATTCCAATTTCAAACATCCAAAAATTCCGGGTCGTCACATGGAGTGTTTCCGCTGTGAGATATTTCTGTTTATCTAAGACATAATGATTTGTATATGTCCAGTGATTATGTATGTGTATAACTCCGATGCATTAAAATGTAATTGACAGATACAGTATTCTTTTATAAACTAATTATTATTTGATATTATATTTTGATCCGCTGTGAATGTGAGAATCTATGTTGTGTTTCTGTTCCTTCTTCTTCTATCTCTTTCTTCTTTCACTAACTATCTGGAATTTTCAGGGTCGAAAATTCCGGGTCGTTACAGTTGGTATCAGAGCGAAGGTTAAGCGAAAACCTTGGCTCTGGCAGGTTTACTCATTAAGGATAGGGTCAATGGCACCCTAGGATGAGTTGAGTGTGTGTATATATATGTATAAGAGAGCGTACTTGTTATTTTCTTATATAAAGATTTTAAATGATTTTATATAAGAATATATTTTGATATATATAAAGCAATATTTCTTACTAATAATTGTTAAGGTAATTGGTTGTTAAATTATTGAATTAAATATAAGAAGTAATAGAAATACAACCAAATTGAAATTAAATAAAGGTAAGTTTGAAATGGATTCAAACTGAAATTAAAATTTTGAATTTAAGAAGAATTTCAGATTAAAATAACAATGAATTAGTTTTCAGATACATAATCTTGGTTATTATTAGAAATGATTAATAAGATGAGTATTAATGAGTAAGCAAAATGAAATGTTTTAGGAAAGTAAAACATCTAGGTAAATATGACTTATACATTTGAACTGAAGATGATCTAAATTGTGAAGTTTTAAATCTAGGTTTAGAATTTGAAAATTGTTTCAAAGTAATAAAGAAATAATAAATAATGTTATTTAATGTATTTAAATAAAAGAGCCATATTTCAAACAAGAGTTGTTTGAAAATTTAAAGGAATTTTGTTTTGGATTTAAAAACCAAAGGTGGTTTAAAATGTAAGGATAACTTAGTGTGTACAAAGGAAATAATATGTATATATGAGGAATATACATGATATTAAAAATGATTTGTAATAAATTCTAAATGTTGAATTTTAAATTTGGAATGAGATGGGATGCCAAGGGGATAAGTTTTGAACTTATCAGATTATTAATGTGAAGTTAGAATTTGAAATGGAAATTCAAATTTGGTAAGGTTGGCAGGAATAAGTAAAATGGAATTTAACCGTGGGAAAGTTAAATAAGTTAACAAGCAACCTGAATTGGAAATTTCAAGACAAAATTGGGATTTAACTTAGGAAGTTAAATGGTTAATTTGAATTGGGAGTTTGAGTGATCTCAAGATGGGTTTGTGATCTAGAAATTTAAATGGATTTGTTTAAATGAATGAGAAATAAAGTGTGATAATATATCCATTATTGAAATTAAACATTAATTTGAAATTATGGATATGGAATTACTTTGAACTGGAAATTTGAATAATTGAAATTGTAAATTAAAAGTTTTTAAGAACTGGTTTCAAAACTGGAAGATAAAATTGATATGAACTAAAATTGGTTCAATTTAAAATTTGTTTAAATTAATTTAAATTGTGATTAAAGTTGAATAAGTAAATTCAAATGGAATTTGATTTGAATTTTGGAAAGAAATTGAGATTAATTCGATTTGAATTGGGAATAAAACAAGTCCAAGGAAAATTGAAGTTATTCAAATTAAAATTGAGTCAATTTAAATGGGAGTGGAAATTTAAATTGAATTGACGGGGAAATTGAACAGTTTGGCTCTGGACCGTTTTAAATAAATTATTTTGATGTACACTATTTTAAATCTATCTTCCTAACTATTTACTATGCAACTTTTCTTTTTAAATTCCAAGACTATCTTATATTTACTTAGCAACTACTTTTGAAACTATTTAGCTATTTTACAACTGTTAAACTAATTACTATTTTTCCAACCACTTTATAACTAATTACTATTTTACAACTATTTTGAAATTATTTTACTATTTTTCAACTATTTTACAATTACTAAACTATTTTATAGCTATTTTACAAACTAATAATTATTTTCAACTACTTATCTATTTTAAAATTTCTTTCAAGCTATTTTCTAAATATAAACTGGTCAGAGTTTAAACTGTTATTTATTAAATACCCAATTGAGATAATAATTGAGTGATAATCCAAATGGGAATTAAGGCAAATGTGAATTAGTGAATAAAACTAAAGTGAGGATGAATAGAAAGGAAATTGATTTAACTGATAATCAATGAAGATAAATACGTAGGATGTACGTATGTTATTCTATTCGCATAGTGATTTGATCCAGATTCGAGCACAGAATTTCGAGATAGTATTTTCGATCCGATTTGGGATTTTTCACTCGATTTTCAACGGCGAACCTGGATATGGATTTTTGATTGGTTCTAGATATTCTCTATCATAGTTGTGACTATGCAAGGAGAATGACGGTTTCTGATCAAGAAACCAAATCTGAGTCCGCACTAGGAAGTCGGGTGGATGATACTAGTTCGGAAGAGAAATTTTGTGATCGAGTGAGAGATCAGATTGATATTGCATACGGGTGATATGTGGACATCATACGGGTTTGAATGAAATTGATATTGAAAATTTATGGATAAGAACTGTAATTGATTTTTGAAATTGAAAGTATATTTTGTGAATTATACAATGAATAAAAATGAAAATTGGATATTTCTATAATAAAAATTTACCTTATGGAAGTAAGTAATATGATAAATGACTTTATAAAAAAAATAATAGTCAAGTTCGAATATTTGATATGAAATAAACAAAGTTATATACCTCTGTTGTATTGGATAAACTCCCCTTGTTGAATCGATTATCTAAAGAAAAAGATTTTTGGAAGTATTTAAAGTATAAAAAGGAAATTTATACAAGTATGAATTGAAACAACGATTTTCCAAGATTATTATATGTATGTATATATAAAAAGGATTTGTGAAAAATGATTTTGAGGAAAGGTGTAACGACCCGTATTTTTACGGATCGAAACATTGTAAAACAGTTGTTATTAGACTATTAGTATTGATAAGTCGTCCGGAGTTTTGGTCGACTAGAGCTTAGGTTGTCTAGAAGTTAAGCCATGTTGTAGCTTAACACTAGTACAAAAAGTGCATAATGCTTCGCCTCATTTGCATCGGTTGAAGTAAAAACTGATGCAAATAGAACTATTTGCATCAGTTCTATTTTAATAACCGATGCAATTGGTACGTGAAAAGTAATAGGTAATTAAAAAATCAAATTTGCATCAGTTCTCCCCAACAACCGATGCAAATAGTTTTAGTCGCATCAGTTTTAATGTCAACCGATGCAACTATATGTTGATGGCAATATGAAATTTAGGTGGGAAATGATGAAAAATTGGCTCCAAAGTTACTACTCTGGACAAATGTGCTCCTTCCTCCTCAATAACCCAATCCAAAAAAATCATTTACAGCTGTTGGATACATCACCTCGTCAAAGTCCAAATACATCAAACCGAAATCGCCAAATACAAATCCCCTTTGATAAAAATTTTGTATATGTACTCCTCTGTCCTCTTTTCTTTCCGTGTTCTCAAATTTTCTTCACAAAAAAATGCTCCTCCTTTTTATTTTAGAAATTTTCTATAGCCTTGCCTTGAAATTAGATTTCCCACCATCTGAAAATTGCGGATTGTTTCCAGACTACTTTATTAGTTGATTTTCTCCGACTAGTTGCTTCAAACCACACTAATAATCTCCTCCTTCTACTTCATCTTCTAACCAATCTGAAAGAAAACAATTCACATCTCTTAATGTAACAAATGAGCAGATCGAGATATCATTACTCTTGCCTCTACTGTTTTTTCTATTCTTGGATAGTCCATTGCATGCTCTTCGGTTTCCAGCTAACATGGTTGCACGGTTAAAGTTGGTGTCTTCTCCACTGTTCAACTTCATCTAACTCCAAAATTGGAAAAGATACGTTCTTTACCCGTGAAATATTCTCTTTTAATGTACACTTATTTCATGAGTTGTTTACTATCCACAATGATTAATTCCAGTCGAATAATTGTAGGTATTTCGATGTTTCTAAATTCTCTAGAGTTGTGTTATGTCCATATTTGCAAAATAAGCACGGTGAAAATGATATTAAGCTTTTGAATAGTTTTGTTGCTGCTATTGTTACATAGTATTTTCTTAATCACCTCGTCAGCATCAAAATTTCCGCTGCTTTAAACATGTTGTGTAGATATAATGTTGTGCAATAGTGTTCTGGAGTGCTGACATTGGGAAAAAAAGGATATTCCTTGATTCATTTTCTTGATTAAACAATTCGCATGTGGAGTTTATGTCACAAAATTAGAGAAAAAAGTTTGTAAAACAGCGACATGAATCAAAATGACACACTGTTTTTTTGGGTGCAATAAATGCCAAACGTTAGAATGGAAGATGTTTTTCTATTAGAATACTATAATACTATGTAGCCTTTGCAAAATATCAACTAGATTGATGTTATGGTAACCAAAAATATTTAAAACTGTCTTGTTTAAAAGCATGATAATTATTGTCTATGAATAGTAAAGTTACCAAATTAGAGAATGAGCATGGCTGTTTAAACCTGCAGATTATTTTTACCAGCAGTTGGTTTTGGTCTACAAATATATTTTCCAGTGATTGAGATACTTATTTATCAGTAAAGAAAACGTCAACCCTCAAAATGGAAAATGCCACCTTGCAAGCTTTGTTAAATAATGTGTACTACTTATTTACAATCAGTTTTAATAAAAAAAGCTGGCCATGTTTTATAAGGTGGCAAGTGATTAGCAGTACTGAGACCAAGGGAAACCAACAATCCCCACAGTACTAAAATATGTTCATTCAATTAACAGAACTCTTTACAAATAATGTGAACTTTCGTTATGTCATGCTATAGTGCACTACAGTAGATAGTACCAAAAAAGATTCTAGACGAAACAATTTTAAACATATGAAGAAAGAAATAAACAATTTTTGCTGTAGGCACAAAGAAGCATCCAATATCCCCAATATTCTCCGTTCGATCGTGTTCCGCTTGATTCCCTGTCTGATTTGCTGGCCATGTTGAAGGTGTGATGGTTGGCAGTAGTCTGTGGTTTAATGTGTGGATGGATGAGCTGTTTGAAGTGTTTGGGCAGTGGTTGTTTTGGTAAGAACATTAAGATATGTTTATTTTTACAGTGACAGAAAGAATGCTATTAATGCAATGGACCTTCAATTGGATTTGTTTTTCATTTATTTTTGACATAGTTATTTTTTGGGAAGTGGAAATATGGAGTTGCAGCACTTTTTCTTACTAAAATTATGGAAATATGGAAATATGCACTTGCTTCTTAGATTGTTTCGATTTTTACAGGTTTTGTATGTGACTTTTGATAAAACAGTGGAAGTGCCTATGGAAAATGGAGAATAGAGAAGAGGAGTGCTATGAGTAGAATACTGCACAGATTTCAGCATTGTTGTTAGCTGAGGTTAAAACTCGAGTGGTGAAGAATGAGCATATGTATGGTTTTTATATATAGAAACTATTAGCAAGGTATGGCATTTTCAATTTTGAATTTTCTTCTATCTTTATCATATCCTTTTTTTTTGTTCACATAAAATGGTGTGGTGAAGAATGAGCATGCTTTTTATTTTCTTTGTAACTTTGGTGTCGTACACTTTGAATAGTATTGGTCACATGGAAATATTAAATTTGTTTGCCTTTCCGTCGTATCATTCCATGGTTGGGTCATATGCAGTCGCATATAGGAAATATTAAATTTGTTTGCCTTTCCGTCGTATCATTCCATGGTTGGGTCATATGCAGTCGTAGATAGGAAATATTAAAATTGGAGTGCTTGTAATATCAAGGTTGAAGTTTTTTTTTTTACTGTGAGGGTTTTTCCATCCTTTCTAAATATAGATATAGATGCAAGATAACTTTAACAAAACTAAATAGCTTCGCTTACTACGACAGTACATAGACTATATGTTGGATGGATGATGTTGTGATATGAAAAGGGGTAATGACGTATCTAAATCATTTTTTGGAAATGTAACCATTACTTAACAAAATATAGGAGCAGCATAGAAAAATTTGCAGAACTGAGTACATCAACGGGCCAGTTATGGTTTGAAATTACTAAAGTAATTACTTAAATGCTTTGACTGAGTTCACTTTTCATCTCTTTCCTCATTTTCATATTCATATCTTTTGCTTTTCATTCTCGCCAGCAACTTTTTCATCATGATCCTATGTTAAATCAAAATGTATTATACTATATATAGCTACTTTGATTAATAAACTCCCAGTTAAACTCTGTTGATCTGTATACATGACACCAAACTCTCTTAATTTCTCCAAGTTCATTCATTTCTCTATTATTGTATTTGCCAAATCCTCTTGTTTTCATAGAATGTTATGAGGATTTTCCTGATTCAATTGTTCGTTACAGGATGACACATTAATTAGTTATACTTTACTTTTTCCCTAACTAATTTCTGCTAATGGGGTTACCTCTTTGTATTTTGGAGAGCCCTGATACCCTAATGTTCTTTTACGTAACTGTTTATTTCAAAATAATGACATTTGAATCTTATTTGTTTATTTGATCAGGTAGTTAATGTTCTAGAAAGGGGAGCAAGGAAGCATCTTCGTGGTGACAACATACAGGTAACAATCTCCAAGTTCTTGTATTCGTTTGGTTGTTAAAAATTTATGTGATTTTTCTTCTTCTTCTTCTTGTCATCATGATCATCTTCCTGTATTTGTTTGGTTGGGTCATTGACAATAGAATAATATTATCTGTGGACATTATTGGTTTGGTTGTCAACTAATTCTAGTTTTTTTGTTAACCTACTTTCTGATTTATATAATAAATTATTTATGTGTCCTATACTTGATATATTACTTAAAGTGGTTCAAAGCAAGCCCCAATTCTTCTATTACCATCAGAGTTATCAAGTTACTATATAGATGTCACACATACTCACTAAATACTTCAAACATAAACAATTTACGTAAAGTGGATTCCGATTGTTAATAAAATAAATATAATGACAGAGCTGATGAGGTTCTGAAGCAGTTAGTTGCCAGTGATGTGGCTGTAGAGGAAGACATGTGAGTGTGGTGGTATAGTGACAGAGCTCTTGTGGGTTTGCGATTTGAATGAAGCAGGACGAAGTGCTCGATTGGGATGTCCCAAGTTCGAGGGTATAGCTTCAGGCGAGTTCGGTTATGGGCTGTTGGTTGAAGAAGTAATGATATGGTCAGGTGGAGGAGCAGTAGATGGTTATGTGGTGAGTTGTTTTGTGATATTGAAGGAATGCAATAATGGAAGGTAGGGAACTAGTGTGACAGGCAGGGGGATGATGTTGTGGTTTGTTTGAGATAGTGGTTGTATGCAATTTGGAGCAGTAGGAGTTGATCGAACAAGGGTGTTGTGTGGGGGTTTATGGTGATCAGGTATGTGCAGTGAAATCTGCAGTGTGGTGTTGAACTGTAGGGTAGTAGTGGGAATGTTGGATTGTTGTTCTCTGGTGAAATGTGTTGCAGGTGTTGAAAGTGCAGAAGGCAGGCAGAATTGAAGTGTTGACAGTGGGTTTTGAATTGAAGTGATGAAGTGTTGACAGTGGGTTGTGGAACTGATGATGTAGAATGGATATTGATGGTGATGGCGTGCCTTGTAATTAGTTGATGATTGGTGGATGAAGTTGCTGTTCTGATAAAGGATGGTATTGGCAGAGACAATGAAATGTATTGGGTATATGCAGTGATATGAATTTGTTGAAAGTGGTTGTATGAACTTGCGATGTTTATTTTGGTATTATGTTATTCAGTTTGTATTTGCCTTCAAATTTAATTTTGAATGATTGTAATATTGCATGCAATAATTGTTTGTTATAATCAATAATATATATATATAGTCTATTTGAGTACTGTAATAATGGTTTCTGAGAATGGCTTTTTTGCATCAGGTATAAACAGCTGATGCAATAGAGGGATTAGTTTGCATCGGTTGTTATAAAAAACCGATGCAACAAGTTCCTTTGTTGCATCGGTTTTCATTACAACCGATGCAACATGGGGGCTATGTCTAAGCAACCAACCATGATATTTTGCATCAGCTGTTAGTAACAACCGATGCAAGAAGGACCTTTTTGCATCGGTTTCAGAACTGATGCAAAAGTGTTAAGCCTGTTGTATCGGTTGCATATGCATCGGTTGTTGAACTGATGCAAAAGGGGGGTAAACAACCGATGCAAATGGCCTGTTTTGTAGTAGTGTAAGCTATTTGGAAGTTAAGTCGTGTGGTGGCTTAGGTCGTGGGATAGGTTAGGTCGGAGTAGACGACTTAAGGAAGTGGAGCGACTTATAGGAGTTGGCGACCTAAGGAAGTTAGCGGTAGCAGTTCACGACTTAGGGACTGGATGAGGTAAGGCTTAGGTCATATGTAAGTTTGGGACGACCTATAGAAGTAGGCGACCTAAGGAAATAGGCGACCTAAGGAATTGGCGACCTAAGAGTTAGCGGTATAGGAAACTGGGGTTGAGCGACCTATGGGGGTTGTGCTTAGTTAGGTCATGGACGAGTTAAAGTTGTTAGGTCGCGAGAAGGTTAGGTCATTAGGTCGCGCGCATATGTTAGATCGCATATTTGTTAGGTCGCGCGCATATGTTAGATCGCATATCTATTAGGTCGCGCGCATGAGTTAGGTCGCGCGCGTATGGTAGGTCGTGAGAGTTAGGTCGTGGGAGTTTAGGTCGTAGGTCATGAGAGTTAGGTCGTGGACGACCTAAGGGGGGCGGACAACCTAAGGAAATCAGCCTATAAATATGCGGGTTTTTCTTCATTTTTGGGATCCGGATTTCGAAGCGACGAAGTGCTGCCATTTTGAGAGCTCGAGTTATACACTTCGTCACTTCTTTTCTCCACTCTAATCTTGTGATTCCTTCCATCCAAATCGAAGATCAAGATCGAAGATCCAAGAGCTAAAGTTGAAGATCTTCATTCTTCGAAGAGAGATTTCATCGTTTGAAGCGGGATTTTGGCGGATCGAGTTAGATTCTTTGCTATCTAGATCTGAAGTGTGTTGCTTTTGAGTTGTTTAGGAGATTCGGTGAGTGGTGATTATCTCTCACATGGATCCAAAGGAGTATATCGGATTTATGACTTGATTTGGTGTTAAAATAGTGATTTCCATGCATTTTCATAAACTTAAGTATAGATCTATTGTTCATGATGATTTAACATCCATTTTACTACATGTTAATCTATGCAAGTTCATTCATCAAGTTGTAGAGATATTGTTCATGATTCATACTTGTTAGATTTGGACTCTTTATTTACAATATTGCCATTTTTGTTATAATTGTTTATTTGATCATTTTGAATGCTTGTTTACTTGGATTAATGTTTGACTTGATTGATTGTTGTAAATTAGTTGATTGATGATTTGATTTGGACAAGTTAGTCGAAGATGATTCAAAAGCTAAGGGAAAGGCTCTTGAATTGGAAAAGCTGCTCGTAGCATATGTGGCGGATGATGAAGCTCATATGGATAGATTTGATGATGATGTTGAGATGAGGCTTTGCTATGATGAGATAAGGCAAGGCATGATATGTGATAGCGTTGGTTTAATCCAGACGGGATCACTCCAAGCAGGTTGAAGACTCGGTGAAATGGTTCGAGTTAGAGGATAATGGTTTGCTCGAGAGGTTCTTGAGCTAGTATGGAAATGGTCGTCGAGGAGGATGACTAGAAGGCTGAGGTTTCATCGTTGTTGAAGGTTCTAGCAGGCTCAAAGCAAGAGTACGCTGGGAAGATTCGATAGTCCCTAAAGACTATGATTGTAGTCAAGTACTCTGGGCAGATTCGATAGTCCTAGGCATGGGCTGCGACGACGTGCGGAGTTCTGTCTAGAACCGGGGTTTCCATTAGCCCTTGACGGACGGCTGAAAGAATGTGCCGGTCATTCAATTAATGGTGATATCAAGGAAATGATAACAGTGATAGCCAGAGTCATGGATGTTTGGTTGTATCGTCATTCGGTCTCAAGAGCGGTATTTTCTTTGTGCTTATCCGATCTTGGTTTAGGCCTTGGGGGTTCGTACTTGGGAAAACATGGCCTTGACTCGAGTGATAATTGTTTTACTTTAAATGTCTGTTTTGCTATGTTTGTTTCTACTTAGTGTGTCTGAGGGCTATCACTGTAGAAAGAGGTGGAGTGGGAGGGTTGGATTCCTATTCCTTTTTCCTTTATGCTCTTTTGGTATGTTGTTAGTTAATTTACCACTCACTAAGACTGTTGTCTGACTCAAGGCTTTATGTTTAACTCTTATTGCCTTGGGCTGTTCATCCGTTTTGGGATGGGCAGACTAGGTAGCAGGTGACAGGTGCTGTTCTTTATTTTCGACGATGCTGATGACGAAGACGAACTGGAGGCTTGCATATTATATTCTTACTATATGTACTGGATGTTCCGCTGCTTGTATATTCTCTGAGTGATATGTAGTGAGGCTTGGTGTATTGACTATTCAGATGTTGTACCAAACTATTATGAAGTTTAATTGAGATTCTGTTCTGTAAAGCTTCACTATATATACTTTCTATTGTATTTTATCCATGCGCTGTTAGTTATACGATAGATTCTGCTGTTTTAACTTACCCTGGGAATCGTCCATGGCTGCCTGGCACACCTTACAGCGCACTATTTACCTTGTTTAGTGCAGGGGTCATGGGCGGTCGTCACATTTGGTATCGGAGCTTTGGTTAATCGATTTTACCCAACGCTCGCTGATGTAACTACGTATGAGAGACGTAATTGTATTTTTGATGGATGATTACTATATATAATATAGTAGCTTAGAAGGATTTGAGTTTCTTATGCAGTTGTTCTCAAGGTGTATTAATCATTCCTTTTTATAGATATTAAGAATGAGTCAAAGAGGGAGACCAGCTGCTAGGGAAGGCCGTGCTACTGAAGGGGCTGCAGATTATGCTGCTATGTTCGAGGCTATGATGACTTCGATCATGAGAAGGATGCCAGCTCCGGGGCCAGCAGTAGATGTTGGAGTTCAAGTTCAAACTCCAAAACCGGTGGATTTTGCTAAGCTGTGTAAAGACTATACTGCTCTTGGAGGAAAGGTTTTCTTTGGAACAGAGTCAACCATTGAAGTTCAGAGATGGATAGATGCTTGTAGAAGGATCTTTGGTGATTTGGGAATCGAGGATGCAACTAAAATGAAGCTTGCATCAAGACAGCTTCAAGGAAGAGCTTCTGATTGGTGGAACTCTATCACCATTGATACTCCAGAGGTAGAGATTACTTGGGAGCAATTCCAAGCCAGATTTGAAGCTAAGTTCATTTCTACAGCTCAGAAATCTGTTCTGTTCAAGAAGTTTGTGGAGTTCAAGCAAGGTGGAAGACCAGTTCTTGAGTATGTTTTTGAGTTTGAAGCTTTGTCCAAGTATGCCCGGTCATATATTGAATCTCCTTATCAGAAGAACGAGAAGTTTGTGATAGGCTTGGACAGTTATCTTGGGTGGCAGTTGGTGGATCATTTGGACGATCCATTTGAGAAACTTGTAGAGAAGGCTCTCAGGCATGAGAATCTGTTTCCTAAAGAAGGATCTGTTGTTGTTATGACCAAGGAAGAGTCTAAACCACAGCAGGGTGGAAACAAGAAGAGGAAGCAGCAACAGCAAAAGGGTAAGGATGGCCAGAAGAAGCCGAAGGGAGAAGTGACCTGCTACAATTGTCAGCAGAAGGGCCATTTCTCCAGGGATTGTAAGAATCCAAAGGTGCCGGTGAAGTGCCACAACTGTGACAAGCTGGGGCATGTTAAGAAGTATTGTCCAGAACTGTGGAGGGACAAGCAGATTGTGCAAGCTTATGCTTTGGGGGCTGTTCCTTCATCTACAAAAGCTCCTACCGTTGAAGAGAAAGGAAAGAGTGTGGTGGTTCAAGGTACTCTTTCCATATGTGGTGTTCCAGTTAGAGTGTTATTCGATACTGGGGCGTCGCGTTCTTTTTTTGTAATGAACTTGTAGGCCGGTTGGGTTTAAAACCGGATATTGTTGATAGGCCATTGGTTGTGACTAACCCAGTTGGGGGTTCGTCTTGTTTGTGTATGTTATGCCGTGGTCTAATTATATCGAGTCATGATTGCTCTTTTGTTTGTGATTGTTTTGTTCTGAACTTTGCGGGGTTCGGAATTATTTTGGGTATGGACTGGCTTAGGAAGTATGCGGCAAAGGTTGATTGTGAAAGGTTGGAGGTGACAGTCGAGAATGTGGAGGGGCAAAAGGTTGTGATACGATGTAAGCATGAGGAAGGCGTCTTCATGAGTTTCATGTATTCGCTGGTTGTTCCACGGGATGGACTGTCATCCGTGCCAATCGCTAATGGATTTGAGGATGTCTTTGATGAGGTCAAAGGGTTACCGCCGCATAGAGAGATCGAGTTTCGTATCGATTTAGTTGAGGGAACCAGACCAGTTGTGATGCCTCTTAGGCGAATGGCGCCTAGGGAACAACAGGAGTTGAAGGTGCAAGTTGATGGTCTTTTACAGAAAGGATTCATTCGGCGTAGTGTGTCCGAATGGGGTGCACCAGTTGTGTTTGTAACCAAAGCGGATGGATCATTGAGGTTGTGTGTGGATAATCGTGAGCTGAATAAAGTGACTAAGAAGAACAAGTATTTATTGCCGAGAATAGATGACTTGTTTGATCAGCTTCACGAAGCCAAGGTGTTTTCTCAGATGGATTTGGCAATGGGATTTCACCAGTTAAGAGTGTCGAAGGATAGTGTGCGGAAGACTGCTTTCAGGACACCATCCGGTTTCTTTGAGTGGCTGGTAATGCCGTTTAGATTGACCAATGCACCAGCATATTTTGTGGATCTTGTGAATAGAGTGTTCAGAGATCAGTTGAATAAGTTCGTACTAGTGTTCGTGGATGACATTTTGATTTATTCCAGAACTAAAGAAGAGCACAAGACGCACTTGCGTATTGTTTTGGAAATCTTACGAAAACATCAGCTGAAGGCTAAGTTTTCGAAGTGTCACTTCTGGAAGAGTGAAGTGAGGTTCTTAGGCCATATTATCTCTGGAAGTGGAATAGCGGTTGATCCCGCCAAGATAGCAGCAATCCAGGATTGGGGTAGACCTAAGAATGCATCTGATGTGAGAAGTTTTCTTGGATTAGCAGGATATTATCGACGATTTATCAAAGACTTTTCCAAGGTAGCTGCACCATTAACAGGATTGACGAAAAAGAATCAAGTATTCAGATGGGATGCTAAGTGTGAGAAAGCTTTCGGAATCCTGAAAGAGCGACTGACAAGTGCTCCTGTTTTGACTATTCCAAGTGGAAATGGTGAGATGGTGGTTTACACTGATGCATGTGGTACTGGACTTGGAGCAGTGCTGATGTAGAAGGGTAAAGTTGTTGCGTATGCAAGTCGACAACTTAAGCCACCTGAAAGGAATTATCCGACTCATGATTTGGAGTTGGCAGCGATTGTATTTGCTCTGAAGATGTGGAGACATTATCTATTGGGAGTTCGATTCGAGTTGTTTACAGATCATAAGTCGTTGAAGTATCTTTTCTCCCAAAAGGATTTGAATCTCCGGCAGCAACGATGGCTAGAGTTTTTGGCATCATATGATTTTGGTATAGCCTATACTCCGGGAAAGGGTAACGTAGTGGCAGATGCGTTAAGTCGAAGACATGCATGATTGGGAGCCATGTTTTCAGAATGGAAGAGTCTCGAGTACTTGGCTGGATTTGACTTCAGGCCCAGATGTGAATTGGAACCTGAGATGTTGGCAAACTTATCGATAAGACCGACTCTTGTGGAAAGGATTGGTGAGAGCCAAAAGCGAGACGATAAGCTTGTCAAGATTATCCGTGATTTGGAATTTGGATTGGACCCAGATAAGGATAAAGGATTCAAGGTCGATCGAGAGGGTTGGCTTCGGAAGCAAGGACGACTAGTTGTTCCCGATATAGATGAATTGAGAGATGAAGTTCTGAAGGAAAGTCATCACTCGAAGCTGACAATTCATCCAGGAGGAAATAAGATGTATCGAGATATGAAGAGCACCTATTACTAGGAAGGTATGAAGAAGGATGTTGGAAATTTTATTTCCAAGTGCATGAACTGCTAGTTGGTAAAAGCCGAGCAAAAGAAGCCCAGTGGATTGCTTCAGCCATTAGAAGTTCCTACATGGAAGTGGGAGCAAATATCGATGGATTTTATTGATGGGTTACCAAGAACGAGAACGGGAAATGAAGGGATTTGGGTCATTGTAGATCGTTTGACTAAGAGTGCAAGATTCATTCATGTTCGATCAACCAGGACTGCATCGAAGTTGGCTGAGTTGTATGTTAAGTGGATAGTTCGATTTCATGGTATTCCGAAGAGTATAGTGAGCGATCGAGATCCATTGTTCACTAGTGAATTTTGGAAGAGCTTTCAGGAAGTTTTGGGAACCGAGTTGTGTTTGAGTACAGCTTATCATCCCCAAACAGATGGTCAGACTGAGAGAGTCAACAGAGTTTTGGAAGATCTCCTTAGAGCTTGTGTTTTAGATTTCGGAGGATCATGGGAAGATCACCTTCATTTGGTGGAATTTTCGTATAATAATAATTACCAGTCAAGCATTGGTATGGCACCGTATGAGGCATTGTATGGAAGACCGTGTAACTCTCCGACATGTTGGTTAGAAACAGGAGAAAAGCTGATACTTGGGCCAGAAATGATTCGACAGACTTCAGACTGCATATAGATCATTCGGCAACGAATGAAGGCAGCCCAAGACCGTCAGAAAAGTTATGCCGATAAACGTCGTATAGATTTGGAATTCGACGTAGGTGATATGGTTTTTGTGAAGATTTCTCCACTGAAGAATATTATTCGATTCGAGAAGAAAGGAAAATTGACTCCGAGATTTGTCGGACCATTCCCGATCATCGAGCGAATTGGAAAGCTCGCCTACAAATTGGAGTTACCAGAAAAGATGGTGGGTGTGCACAATGTTTTTCATGTATCATATCTATGGAAGTATGTGCACGACTCGAATATAGTGGTTTCTGCTGATAGCTGTAAAGATTTTGAGGTTGATCCAGTCGATAAGAGACCTCGTAAGCCGCTTCGTGTTGTGGAAAACGACACGAAACAGCTTAGGAGGAAGATAGTTAAGTTGCTCAAGATACAATGGAGTGATGATGTTAACGACTGTACATGGGAGGTGGAAGAGAGGATGAAGGCAGCTCATCCTGAACTCTTCGAGGTATGGCCATAAGGTGTTGTGACATCTCATGACATTGTAACTTGTTCTAATTTTAGAATTCTGCATGCTAGGCTAGAATTGGATGCATGGTTTGTTGATTGCTATGGATGGTAGGCATGCAGAATAGCTTTTGATTGCTCTTGTTTGTTTGGAATTTCGGGGGCGAAATTCCTAAGGGGGAGAGAATGTAACGACCCGTATTTTTACGGATCGAAACATTGTAAAACAGTTGTTATTAGACTATTAGTATTGATAAGTCATCCGGAGTTTTGGTCGACTAGAGCTTAGGTTGTCTAGAAGTTAAGCCATGTTGTAGCTTAAGCCGTTTGGAAGTTATGTCGTGTGGTGGCTTAGGTCGTGGGATAGGTTAGGTCGGAGTAGATGACTTAAGGAAGTGGAGCGACTTATAGGAGTTGGCGACCTAAGGAAGTTAGTGGTAGCAGTTCACGACTTAGGGACTGGATGAGGTAAGGCTTAGGTCGTATGTAAGTTTGGGACGACCTATAGAAGTAGGCGACCTAAGGAAATAGGCGACCTAAGGAATTGGCGACCTAAGAGTTAGTGGTATAGGAAACTGGGGTTGAGCGACCTATGGGAGTTGTGCTTAGTTAGGTCGTGGACGAGTTAAAGTTGTTAGGTCGCGAGAAGGTTAGGTCATTAGGTCGCGCGCATATGTTAGATCGCATATCTGTTAGGTCGCGCGCATATGTTAGATCGCATATCTATTAGGTCGCGCGCATGAGTTAGGTCGCGCGCATGTAGTAGGTCGTGAGAGTTAGGTCGTGGGAGTTTAGGTCGTAGGTCGTGAGAGTTAGGTCGTGGACGACCTAAGGGGGACGGACGACCTAAGGAAATCAGCCTATAAATAGGCGGATTTTTCTTCATTTTTGGGATCTGGATTTCGAAGCGACGAAGTGCTGCCATTTTGAGAGCTCGAGTTCTACACTTCTTCACTTCTTTTCTCCACTCTAATCTTGTGATTCCTTCCATCCAAATCGAAGATCAAGATCGAAGATCCAAGAGCTAAAGTTGAAGATCTTCATTCTTCGAAGAGAGATTTCATCGTTTGAAGCGGGATTTTGGCGGATCGAGTTAGATTCTTTGCTGTCCAGATCTGAAGTGTGTTGCTTTTGAGTTGTTTAGGAGATTCGATGAGTGGTGATTATCTCTCACACGGATCCAAAGGAGTATATCGGATTTATGACTTGATTTGGTGTTAAAATAGTGATTTCCATGCATTTTCATAAACTTAAGTATAGATCTATTGTTCATGATGATTTAACATCCATTTTACTACATGTTAATCTATGCAAGTTCATTCATCAAGTTGTAGAGATATTGTTCATGATTCATACTTGTTAGATTTGGACTCTTTATTTACAATATTGCCATTTTTGTTATAATTGTTTATTTGATCATGTTTGAATGCTTGATTACTTGGATTAATGTTTGACTTGATTGATTGTTGTAAATTAGTTGATTGATGATTTGATTTGGACAAGTTAGTCGAAGATGATTCAAAAGCTAAGGGAAAGGCTCTTGAATTGGAAAAGCTGCTCGTAGCATATGTGGCGGATGATGAAGCTCATATGGATATATTTGATGATGATGTTGAGATGAGGCTTTGCTATGATGAGATAAGGTGAGGCATGATATGTGATAGCCTTGGTTTAATCCAGACGGGATCACTCCAAGTAGGTTGAAGACTCGGTGAAATGGTTCAAGTTAGAGGATAATGGTTTGCTCGAGAGGCGCTTGAGCTAGTATGGAAATGGTCGTCGAGGAGGATGACTAGAAGGCTGAGGTTTCATCGTTGTTGAAGGTTCTAGCAGGCTCAAAGCAAGAGTACGCTGGGCAGATTCGATAGTCCCTAAAGACTATGATTGTAGTCAAGTACTCTGTGCAGATTCGATAGTCCTAGGCACGGGCTGCGACGACGTGCGGAGTTCTGTCTAGAACCGGGGTTTCCATTAGCCCTTGACGGACGGCTGAAAGAATGTGCCGGTCATTCAATTAACGGTGATATCAAGGCAATGATAACAGTGATAGCCAGAGTCATGGATGTTTGGTTGTATCGTCATTCGGTCTCAAGAGCGGTATTTTCTGGGTGCTTATCTGATCTTGGTTTAGGCCTTGGGGGTTTGCACTTGGGAAAACATCGCCCTTGACTCGAGTGATAATTGTTTTACTTTAAATGTCTGCTTTGCTATGTTTGTTTTTGCTTAGTGTGTCTGGGGGCTATCACCGTAGAAAGAGGTGGAGTGGGAGGGTTGGATTCCTATTCCTTTTTCCTTTATGCTCTTTTGGTATGTTGTTAGTTAATTTACCGCTCACTAAGACTGTTGTCTGACTCAAGGCTTTATGTTTAACTCTTATTGCCTTGGGCTGTTCATCCGTTTTGGGATGGGCAGACTAGGTAGCAGGTGACAGGTGCTGTTCTTTGTTTCCGACGATGGTGATGATGAAGACGAGCTGGAGGCTTGCATATTATATTCTTACTATATGTACTGGATATTCCGCTGCTTGTATATTCTCCGAGTGATATGTAGTGAGGCTTGGTGTATTGACTATTCAGATGTTGTACCAAACTATTATGAAGTTTAATTGAGATTCTGTTCTGTAAAGCTTCACTATATATACTTTATATTGTATTTTATCCATGCGCTGTGATTTATACGATAGATTCTGCTGTTTTAACTTACCCTGGCAATCGTCCATGGCTGCCTGGCACACCTTACAGCGCACTATTTACCTTGTTTAGTGCAGGGGTCATGGGCGGTCGTCACAAAAAGTTTTGAGAACCTATGGCATTTGGAAAGGCTTTTGATTTTTGAGGAAAATCAAATTTGGAATTTGAAAGCCTAGTTTGTGAATTATCGATTTTGGGAATCGATTTTGTAAAGGAGCTTTATATGAAATTCATACTTGGTGTATGATTTGAAAAATACTATATGTGTATAGTATAAAGTGTTTTGAAGTGGCTCTGGCGAAAAAGGCGCTCCCTTAAAATGAACTTCTCAGGAGTACCATAGGTTGGTACTGCCTTGAGCCTCTAAGGGTGTGATATCCCGGGATTTCAGGGAATTTAAAATGTGATAATCTTGTAAATTAATTATTTAAAATTGGTAAAATTGTTATTTTCAAACAAATTAATAATGAGTTGTTTTTAAATATAGTTATGAGTAGATTCTTAAATGGAATAATTAGTTAAAAATTAAATTTGTGTTATTTTGAAAATTAAGATTTTTAATTAGACATATTATTCCAAATTTAAAAAGTGTTATTTAAAATGTGTGTATTTAAATTGATTTTAAATAAGATAATTATTGACAATTAATAATGTGATTGTTTAAAATGGATATCTACATTTATTTGAATTGATTTTAAATTTGGATTTTATATTAACTTTGAATTTGGATTTAAGAATTGAATTTAAAGAAAAATATATATATCTTAAAATGAAAATAATAATATAGTTTGAATTTAAAATATATGAATAAAGTTTTTATTTAGAAATAAGATTTGTTTTATATTTTTCTTTTTAAAGAAATTTATTTATAGAAATTTGAAAGAGTATTTATTTAATAGGAATAAATAAAAAAGCTTTTGAATATTCATTTAAAAATGGATTAAATATAATATATATGGTTTTATTTTATTTCCTTTTAAAGATTGTATTTATGTAATATTTAGAAAGCATTTATTAAATTACAAATGTATTTATTAATTAAGAAATAAATATAAAAGTTTTTAAAATCTTTTAAAAATAATATAAAATGCTTAAATTACAAGTGTTAGCCTCTAAATCATGCTAAGTAACATGTGTTAGCATATTAAATAAGGTTGAAGACAAGTGTCATAATTTATTTTCTTTTTCTCTAATTTTAATAAATCCTAATTTAACATTATATAAACAAACATCTATCTTCTTCATTTCTTTTCCTATCTTCACGATTTCTAAAACAAAGAAACATCAAATCCTGTAAAGCAAATCTCAGTTCAAAACTTAAAACCCTGAAATTTATTTCCTCACGAAAACTCAAAACAACCTGAAAGCATTTTACAAAGCTCAAGTTCAAAATCAAAACCTGAATTCATTCCTCAAACCAGAATTTAAAATCCTGTAATCATTTTCATAAGCAAGAAGAATCAAAGCCTGTATTTCAAATCTGTTGATATTCAAACCTGTATCTTTTTTTTCAAACCTTAAAACAATTTCTCAAAACCAAAGCAAGGTCCAAACCTGTAATCAGCAGCAATAAAGCTTCAAACTGCATCAATCAAGATCTTAAAGCTTCCAAGTTTCCAGTTTCAAAAAGTCTAAACACTTTCTATTGCAAATTCAAGTTTCTAAGTTCCATCCAGTTTTCAGGGTCTCTGCATTTTGGTTAAAAGGTGAGTAAACACTTTAATTAAAAGTTAAGTAGGTAATCATCTGATTGCATGTGAATCTGTGATGATAATTGTTCTATATGTACGTATATAATTAAGCCTCTGTATATATATGCTTATCTGTTGATTTAGATGCCTCTGTTCTAGCTTTCCAGTGAGTAAACTCACTTGAATCTGCCTATATATTTTGATGTATGTGGTTGACATTTGATGTATGTTATAAAAAAAATGATTGATTAGTTGTTAAATATGCCTGCATGTTGGTATATATATGTAAAGATGAGTATGTATGCCTGTATAGAGAAAATCACTCCTCTGTTCAAAAGTTAACAGGCTAAAACAAAGTTCAAGAAAATTCAAATTCTCCTTCTTCAATCTATTTTAGGATATGATCCCTAAATGAAAAATGAAAGAATTAACTAGATTTAATTTTTAGAAATAGTTTCAAATGAATATACTGAGTATTTATTTCAAAAACAAAATTTAACAGTAAAGATCATTTATAAGTAAGAAAATCGAATGTCTAAATTTCTCGCTTTGATTATGTAAATTGATTCATACTTGAAAATGGTGATTTTTGATAATAGATTCAAGATTTTTAAATTCATGGTTGTCGAGATATCGTGAGTTGAACTGTGATGGGATATCTGTCGAATTCTGGTGATCGACGTGGTGAGGTAGATCGGAATTGATGTTAGAGGTAGCTGGAAGGATGGTGGTTGATGGAAAAATGGTGGGAGGGATGTCAGTTGCCTGTGGTGGCGAAGCGACATCGATTTAGGGTTTTAGTCCTGCTTTTGGTTCGTGGGTTTCGCGTGATAATTTCATCATCATTACTCCAATTCAATCGATCGCACCAGGGGAAATAGACGCGTGGTTGGTCGGCGAAGCTGTGGATGGAGTCTCGGTGATTCTGGTGGCCGGAGGCGTCATTTCGAGGTGGTTTTGGGGTGATGGGTTCTGTTCCAGTTGGCCATGTGTGCTCGAATTCGATTTTCGAGATCGAGTCAGGCTGGGGTGATCGGAATCGTAGGGGAGTGTTATCATCGACTTGTCGGCGGTAGCATTGGTGGCCGGATCATCGGCGATCATCTGTGCACGTGCACGAGTATATTTTGATCTGGTTGTTTGCAATGTTGGGGAAGAAGGAAGCTTCTCGGGTTGGATCTCGGGATGTATACGTGAGAGACTCGAAGAAACGAAGCAGGAGGGAAGACGCGAGAGAAGCTCGGGGGAAAAAGGGAGATGGCACGGGGTTGTTTCGAGTTGCTCGTGTGAGTATTTAGTATAACAGTTTTTTTTTTAAATTTTAAACAAAGTTTTGGAAAGAAAGAGTAGAGAAACTCGGAGGAAAAAGGTTGAGAACTCGGGTTTTAGTTCGGGCAAGTCCTGTTTGTCTCGGGTCAATACTTTTGACTATTAACAAGTTTTAAAAGTTAAATAAGAATCAAGTTTTAACATTCCTTAATAAATTCTTTAAATAATAAATGTTTTATTTAAGTTTTGAGATTAATTAAGGGTTTTAAGATAAGTTAATGACAATTAACTCCAAAGGATTAATAAATAAGATTTTAATGATTAAAGATTTATTTGTAATTAAAGGTTAAGTTAAGTAGTTAGAGATAAATTAATTGATAATTAAGTAGTAATTAATTAAGTAATTAAGATTTATTAATTAAGTAATTAGAGGTAAACTCAATGGTAATTAAGAAGTACTTAATTTGAAATTAAATTTTATTAATTAATAATTAGGTTTTATTGATTATTAATTAAGGGGTGATTAATTTGTAATTAAAGATTAATTAAGGATTAATTAAGTGGTAATTAAGGGTTAATTAACTAATAATTAAGGATTGATTAATTTATTAAGTTTTATTAATTGATAATTAAGGTTTATTAATTAATAATTAAAAAGAATAATTAATCTGTAATTAATAATTAATTAAATTGTTTAAGAGTAATTAAGGATGAATTACTCAAGTATAATTAATGATATGAATGTGATTGATTTAAGTTAATTAATTTGTAAATTAATTAAAGATAATCACTTGATAAAGAAATTAAGTATGAATACTTAATAAGATTGATAAGTATAATTACATAGTGTAGGTAATTAATGTATAATTACAGGATGTAATTAATTAAAGGAAATTACTTAATGGGAAGTAATTAAAGGATAATTACTTAGGAGAAGTAATTAAGGATTAATTATTTGGTAATTAATTAAAGGATTAAAGTAATTAATTAAGAAGTTAATTAATTAAGGCAAGTAATTATAGGATGATAACTGTATATGATTAATTAAGGTGGATTAATAGAAATGATTAATTAAAGTTTAATTAATTAATGTAATTAATTAAGGGTCAATGTAATTAATTATAGTTAATTAATTAATGGTAGTAGTTAATTAAGGATTATTAATTAATGTAATTAATAAGAGTAATTAAAGGTTAATTACTGTTAATGGTTAAGATAATTAATTTGTGAAATTAATTAAAGGATTATTACTTTATGTAATTAATGAATAATTAATCAAGGACGATTAATAGTTAATGAGTAATTAATTAATTAAAGGTTTGTAATTAATTAATGATTGATTAAGCAAGGTTAGATAATTAATTCTTAAGTAATTAATTTAATTTAAGTTAATTAAATTAATTATAACATAGGGTTAATAATTATTGCTTATGGATGATTGTTATATAGAATATCTGAATTGGATGATATCTATTGGATGATATGTTGTGATATTCTGTGATATGATATTGGATATATCTGTGATAAATGTGTGATATTTGTCTATGTTAAATGCTGTGTGAATTCAAGTATTGAATTGAATTGTTTAAACCTTTAAACAACTTGGCCTTTAAAATACGTTTGGATTTCGATGAGACCGGGATCGGGTTTCCATATTTGGAAGTCCGAAAACCACATCGATCCAAATTAACGATAGGTCGTGAATCTCAAGTGAAGATGAAGATTCAGAGTGCAAGGGTTATTGTCGTTAACTCTGAGGGTGATTCCAAAACGAGTGTAACGAGATAATGCCTTCGGTTTCGTTCGAACCCGGAACGAACTTGTATGGATCGAATGCTTTCAGCACATCGTCAGGTGGACGATGAGCATTCTAAGTGATGTATTCTGATTAAAGGTAATCGTAGCCTCAAGCCTCATCAACCGGGAATGGCTAAAACAGGGGAGGTGCAGCAAGGTTAGTGGGTAGCACCCAAGTAGTATAAGATTCTCCTGTCTAGAGGTCCCTTCTTTTATTCGGCTGAGTGGGCGGTTGAATAGCTACAACCGCTGGGGTTTCTTATGCGGGAATTATCCAGTAAGGGATGTTCCGACCTTGTGTTGCAGGGGAGCGGGCGTACTCCTCGGTACGTTGATCTAGGCCACGTACTGTGACGGGCGGTACCCCAGTAGCCCTGCCATTGTATGGAATCCAAAATCCAATAAGTGCCGTACGTTTTAGTTGTGCCCAACTATGTTGGAACGTGAGATGTAAGCATTCCAGCTATTTCTGTATTTTACTTGAAAACCCTAGACCCTATCATAATATAACTCGATTTCCTATCAAATGTTTTGGTTAGCGTAAGGTAAAAACTTTTCCATATTTATGTGTGGGAAGTCTTACGTGATACCTTTGTTTTCAAAAGGTTTTGAAGTTAAGCAATTTTAACCCGTTTACTCACACCAGACCCATGTCTGACCCAAGTGTTTATTTTCTGTTTTATAAACTCTTGGGTACTCAAATTTTTACGAGTAGCCAAGGGATTCAGGTTTGCTTTGACGAATCTATGGAGGAGCAATGGAGCAGGAGGCTTCAGCGTTGTAGATATATAAGTGGTTCCGCTGTGTGTATCTCTGAGTCGTTTGTTTAAGTTGTATCTTGAATTGTAATGACTAGACAGGTGTTTATAACTGTCTAGTATGTGTTGTATAAGCTGTGTATCTCTGATGTATATGATACAATGTAATATCTTATTTGATTAATATAATTTATTCGTTCCGCTGTTTAGATTCTGATATTATTCTTCTTTCTTCTCTATCTTTTCTCTTTTCTATCTCTTTCTTTCTTCAAGATGATACGACTTTTGTGGAGAAAAAGTCGGGTCGTCACAAAGGGGGAGGTTCTAAAGTTGATCTTGTGAGGAGTCCGGACAAAACTAGTTCCTGGGGATTTTTTGTAGCGGAAGTCGTGGGTCGTTGATGCCTACAGAGGCATTTGGGTTATGCTGTGACGATAGTGTAACTAGATGTCACTGCGATCTACTACAGACTATAGCGAAAGTCGTGTGTGCCGCTGAGAGCCAACAATCTACGTTTGATTTTATATCGGTAGACTGCGACACTATGGTAACATAGCGAAAGTCGTGTGTGCCGTTGAGAGCCAACAGTCTACGTTTGATTTTACATCGGTATACTGCGACCTATGTAAGAGTGGAGAAGTTTCATAATCGGTAGCGAAAATCGAGGGCGCTGATGACTACAATTACATGGACTTTTGCTGTGATGGCAACGTAGCCCTGGAATGTAACTGCGATCTGTTATGGGTTCCATAGTGTAATTGAGGGGCGCGCAGTGCCTACATTTACATGGACTTTTGCTGTGATGGCAACGTAACCCAGGATGTAACTGCGACCATGGATGGGGGTGATGATTTTTAGAGCATTCTCACCAAAGCTATTTTCTCTATTTCAAAACTGTTTTCTATATTTCCAATAAAATTATTTTCTATAGTATTTTCACTGGGTGTTGAAAACGGGTTACCAAGTACTTATAGATTTTCAGTCCTACGCCTGATCAACGTATGACCGAATTTCTATAAGAACAAGGATGGACTTGTTGAAAACATCGAGTTATAAAAGAATTTTTATAAAAACTATTTTGGAGTAATATTATATAGATATTAAAAAGTGTTTTAAAAATGATCAAAGAATATTTATCTGATTTTAAGCATTTTCATAAATTCTGGCTTCGTTCCTTTTCGAGGACGAAAAGTTTTAAGGGGGGAGGAATGTGACGACCTGAATTTTTAACATGTGATAATTGCATCATTAACTGAATCAAAAATCATTGGAATACTAATTTTATAAGTCGAACGAATAACATTTTAATAATTAAAGCATCTGAATATATCTAAATTGATTTGAAACCTATAATAAATATTGAATTATAGAGATCCTTGGGTATGAAAATCTCATAGGAAATAAAATGATAAACTCCATTGTTTAAATTAAAATAAAATAACTATAACTAGAAATACATATAAATATATATAGAGTAATATATATACAAACTTATTATTATTATTTTTAAAAGGACTTTTGGCCTTTTACCATTTATTTATATATGTGTGTATATTTTGGAAAGGAAACTATGATTTGGAAATTAAAAAAAAAGCCTTCGAAAATATTTAAAATAAAATCTACCTTACTCATAATTAAAAATAAGTACAACTATATATATATATATACAAGAATATAGATTAAGCATTGATAACTTAAATTTAAGATACATGTATTTGCAAAGCAAGATAAAAATATACGTGTATATAAAAGTAAATGGAAAGAAATAAAATAAACATTGATGTTAAATAATATCTCAAATAAATTATGGTCAAGTAAATTATAAAATGAACATAAAAAGAATTCTAGAAATACATATATATTTGGAATACAAGTAGTATGAAATGATACAAGATAGAGCTATATATGAAAGTGCTCACAAAAAAGATCAAGTTTGTACATAAAATAAATATCTATGAACAATGATGAGTATGAGCTTGTAAAACAAGACAAGTGTAATTAATGCAGCACAAATATGTACCATCTCAGCCTCCAAAAGGAAAAAAAATCTTGTACCTGTATACTTCAGCCTGTACAACTTTCTTTTTATATACATCATCTCTTCTTCATCTTGATTCATAAAAAAAAACTGAGATGAAATCATCAAAGCAAAACTTAAAAGCAATTGCAGTTTTCAAAACAAAACAAATTCCAGCAACTTCAATTCTGTTTTGAATACAAGATCCTCTCAACAACAAAAGATTTCAAATCAAAGAAGCAAAAGCAATTCAGGTTTTAAAGTTTTCAAAAGCTTTTACAAAGGTGCTCTGTTCTTTATCATTTGTTTACAAGTGAGTAACATCACAACTTTAAAAAATTTAAGTATATATTTTGTTGAATGTTCATCTCTGAAAAATAGTATGCTTGTGAATATATTTTAAATAAATCCTTGTGTGTATATATTTGGATATGTTGATGTGTGCATGCTGTGTATTTGGATGTTTTTCTCTGATTCCAGTTTCCAGGTTCTAGATCTAATCATAAATCAATGGCTCTTGATTAAATCTTTGTTAGTACTTAAGTCTAGAACAAATTGTGTTTGTTATACCATAGATTTAAGTTTAAAAACTTGTTTAAGTTAAAATAAATTTGTATTGTCACTGGAAATAATAAATCAACACAGCAACTTAAAATAAGTCAAATTTCAATTTGAATATTTCATGGATTTAGGTATATGAATCAAATACTTAAACTACAACTTGATTTTAGAAATTAAAATCATAATTTTTAGTAATAAGATAAGGGTGCAGTTCCGGGTGGGACTAAAAATGGTATACTGGAATTTTCTAATGATCTCTGTTACTGGGAAGTCGGGATCTTCAGTGTTGATGGAAGAGTGATCGAAGATGATGGGAAAAATGCCTAATGGTGATGCATTTCACTATGGCGGCAGCGGTGATGGATTCTTGTCTAGAACCCTAGTTTCAACTGGGCTTGGTAAATTGATCACCATGGTTTCGCCAGTTGATCGAGTGCAATGAGATCTTGGATGATAGAAGTTCGGTCATTAACGAAGACTTGGCCGGAGTTTCAGAGGTAATGGTGGTCGAGGTTGCGGAGGCGAGGCAGTTTCTAGGTTTAGGTTGAAGGAGGTTCCAGTTGTTCCAGGTTTGGTTTGTGAAGCTCGAACTTCGATCTCGAGTTTGGGTGGTGATCTGATGATCTCAAGAGGGTATGAAGGTGATTGAAGACTTGAGGAGATCATCGTGGATGATCGAAGTTGATCAGTGCCACCGTGCATGTGTACAATGCACTTTCTATTTTCCGGTGAAGTTGATTTGGCTTATACTCGAGTTAATTTATATTTGACTCGAAGTAATCGGATAGTTTCTCGAGGGAGTTGGGTTTTGACTCGAAGCATTGTGATTTGGCTCGGGTTAAAATGATATTACAGGTTTACAGAAGCCTGTTTGTTCTATTTTTTTTAAATTTTTAAAAAATGAAATTTAAAACTGAAATGTAAATGTAAAGTAAAATACTAAATAATTTTTAAACTAAAGTTTAATTCTGAAATTCAAGTTAGGGAATCTCTGTTTTTAAACGAATAAAGTTTTAAGATTTAAGTTGTTTAACTACTTTAAAATGTTTAATGGTCTGAATTTTTAAAAATGAATTTAAATGTAAGGAAGTTTAAAATCTAAGTTTAATCTGAATTCAGATTTAAATATGTATTCTAGTTTTTAAATGAAAAGAAGTTTTTAAATTTAAAATTGTTTTAAACAACTTGAATGTTAAAGCGCATCTTTAAATTGATTTGAATTTTAAAAAAAATGAATGAATTTGGTTTTAAATTACTTTAAACTTCTTTTATTAAATGAGTATTTCCTTAACTTGATGATTTAGAAGGTTTTAAATTGTTTAAACATAAATCATAAATAAGAAAAATGTTTTCAGTTTAAAGTTATTAAGGGCTTAATGATTTGTGATTCATTAAATTAGTAGGGTAATTAAAATGGATAATTAGTTAATTCAATTAATTAATGATTTAGGTTAATTAATTTAGTAATTAAGGGGTTGAATTAATTAATGAAGGTTTAAGTTAATTAAGTACTGTTTTGGGGTAAGAATAATTGATTTGTGTAATTAATTAAAGATAATTACTTGAATGTAATTGAAGGACAATTAATCCAGGGTGATTAATAAAGATGGAAAATTAAGGGATGATTAATTAATTGATTTGAAATTAATTAATGTTAAGTAAGGGGATCTAAGTGATTGAGGTTAGTAATTCAATTAGAATTAAATTAATTAATTTGGAAAGTGATCAAGCTTTGCTTATGGATGATTGAATGGTATTGGATGCTTTGAATGAGTTGATATCTCTGATATGAAATGTTTTGTAGTATCATATGTTTGGGCGGACAGGATATTGTGGTTATCTATCAATGATGAATTGTTGTGTAAAGTGATATCCCGTATTTAAATTTGAATTGTATTTCTTTTGAATAACCTTGGGTAAGATGACAATGGATTCGAAGAGACCGGGGTCGGGTATTCGCACATACTTGAAACCCCTTCGATTTGTAATCTACATGATTCTATATGGGTTGATGATGAAATCAATAGGCTGAAATTGAATCATATGGACTCTTAAACTAAATAAGAATACCTAGAATATGTTTCAAGGAATAAGTGTTGAGCATAACTAGTATGAACTCGTAGTGAAGTACGAGTTACCCGAGTTTTCTTTATGATTTGAATTTATTATTCAAATTATATGGATTTACTCACGCTGGTTTCCAGCCTGACCGGGGTGTTACTTTGACGTAATGCTCGGGTCAGACCGAGTATTACAGATTTTCAGGTAAGGACGTTTTGGGGCTCAGGAGACGAGCTGGATGGTAGGAACGTATGGAGTGTTTCCACTGTGAGATATTTCTGTTTATCTGAGACATGATGATTTGTATATGTCCAGTGATTATGTATGTGTCTAACTCTGATGCATTAAAATGTAATTGACAGATACAGTATTCTTTTGTAAACTAATTATTATTTGATATTATATTTTGATCCACTGCGAATGTGAGAATCTGTGTTGTGTTTCTGTTCCTTCTTCTTCTATCTCTTTCTTCTTTCCCTAACTATCTGGAATTTTCGGGGTCGAAAATTCCGGGTCGTTACACCGAGCGTAAAGTAAAACACAAAACACTCGAGTCAGGACAATATTTACTTATATAATATAAACTAACTCAAGTGAACTGTAGCAGTAATGCACAATAACTTAAAGGATGCTTGGGACCGTACATCCTTTAAGGATCAGTTAAACTATAAATTAAATACATCCCCTAGTTAAAATTTCAAAATAGTAATTTATATTTTTGAAATCAAATATCATTTCAAAATTCAATATCATGCAAAGATCCATTTCAAAATATCATAGTACCATACCTTTTCAAAACTACATAATATCATTCCAAACATCATTCATTTCAACATCAATCAATTTATTTAATTTAAAATACCATTTAAATCCATTCATTTTATTAAGAAATTAATTACCCTTCAATCTCACATTAAAAGTTAAATTCTTTCATTTAAAACCATTTAAAGCCAATTCCTTATTTTTATTAATTACATATTAAATTTCAAAAAAAAATTAATCCTTTCCCAATGATTATTTCCATTAAAATTTATTAAACAACCAAATTCAGTTTTCCGTAGCACTTATAAAATGCTACGTAAAGTTTTAGTTTAAAACAGTTCATTTACAAAAGACAGCGTTTAAGTGCTGTAACAGGTTTTCTCTATTTTTACTAAGTTTTAGTTATCTTTATCAATTATAACACTTGCAAAGTGATATAATAGCTTCAAGTTTAAATTAATCTTTAAGTTCATTTATTTTTAACTACAACATTTACAAATGCTGTAATATCCTTTATATTTAAAATTTTCAAGATTTTAAATATAATTTCAAAACTAAGTAAATTTTATTTACGTCATATTTAACTTATAAAATCGGACAATTTCACATTATAAAGTCATTATTTCATTTCTTATATTTTCATAATTTACATAAATTAAATTTCTTACAAAATCCAATTTTTATTTTACTTCTTATTTAAATTCAAGTATTACATACCAGTTCTTTAATTTAATTATTAAATTAAAAATTAAGTTTTAAATTCCAAAATATAACTTATTTCCATTTATTTTACTTAAATAAAATTTCACTTTTTAACCAAAAATTCAAAATTCCCAATTTAAGTTATATTCCAAAATTTAACTTAAACATTTATTCATTCAACATTTTTTACTTATCTAAAAATCATTAATATATTATCAAATCATTTTAAATTCATTTTAATTCAAAATATAATTAATTTATCATATTTCATATTAAATTTAAATTCTATTTCATCATCAAATTAGGATTTCCAAAATAACTTACATTTCAAATTTCCAACTTTACCATTTATTTATTTTACTTAAAATTTTTATTTAAGTTTAAATCAAAATATTATAATATTTACATTTCTAAAATAATTTAAAAATTTTAGAAAACATATTTTAACCACGGGTCTGTATATCATTTTTAGCCTAGGTAAGGTGATACGTGTCACGACCCGTCATTCTAAGCCTAGAAAGACGTATCATGAATTAAGAAAGAAAGGGATAGAAGAAGAAAAGATAGAAAAGAAGAAACTCAACAATATTAGAATCTCACAGCGGAATGAATGAAATATAATATATCACATAAAATATTACATAGTATCATATACATCAGAGTTACACAACTTAAACATCTCAAATTAGACAGTTATAAACACCTGTCTATCATACAACTCAAATACATCAATACAATACAGATACAACACTAACACAGCGGAATCACTATATATCTACATGCTGAAGCCACCTACTCCAAATCTCCTCCAGAATTCGTCAAAGCTAACCTGAATCCCTCGACTACTCAATACAAAATTGAGTACCCAAGAGTTTAATAAACAGAAAATAAACACTTGGATCAGACATGGGTCTGGTGTGAGTAAACGGTTTAAAATTACTTAACATTGAAAAACCTTTGAAAGAAAAGGTATGTCGTAAGACTTCCCGCGCATAAACATGGAAAAGTTTTTACCTTACGATAACCAAAACATTTGATAGGAAATCCGATTATATTATAATAGGTTCTAGGGTTTTCAAATAAATATGAAATAGCTGAAATTGTTACATTATTAAATTCCAGCATACTAGCCAACAAAGTGGGTTATACAATCAAATCTGTTATCACTTATTGGAAGTTGGATTTCCATACAATGGCAGGGCTACTGGGGTACCTCCCGTCACAGTACGGGGCCTAGATCACCGTACCAAGGATCACTCCCAATCCCCTACAACACAAAGCTGGAACCATCTAAGGATAATTCCGAACAAGACAACCCCGTAGTTGGCGCGACCAACCACACACTAAGCCGAATAAAAAGGAACCTCTAGACAGGGATATATCTTGCTCTCCAGTGGGCGCTACCCACGAAGCTTTGTTGCACCTCCTTTGTTTTGGCCATTCCCAATTGATGAGGCTTGAGGCTACGATTACCTTTATAGAACACATCTATCTTAGAATGCTCATCGTCCTCCTGACGATGTTCTGAAAGCATTCAATCCATACAAGTTCGTTTCAGGTTCGAACGAAACCGAAGGCATTATCTCGTTACACTTGTTTTGGAATCACCCTCAGAGTTAACGACAATAACCCTTGCACTTTGAATCTTCATCTCGAACCTATAAGTACTATCTCCGTCAAACTCATTACGGAATCACCCACAGAGTTATACTAACAAAGAATAGTTCTTACACCTCGAGTCTTCACTTGCTCCACTTGGATTAACGACCTAACGTTTAATTTGGATCGATGTGGTTTTTGGATATCCAAATCTGGAAACCCGATCCCGGTCTCATCGAAATCCAAAACATATCTTTTAAGGCCAAGTTGTTTAAAGGTTTAAACATTTAAACTTATATTCATGATGATATAAACAGATAGATAAATCACATTATCACAATAGATAATTCATATCAAACATTCATCTCACAAAGCAACATATCGCATATATCAGAGATATCTAAATCATCCAATATCAACCAATCACCCAATATCAATCAATCATCCATAAGCAGGTTTGATTAACTCTTAATCAATTTAATTAACCTTTAATTAAATTAATTACTATCTTTTAATCACTTGGATTATCTTAATCCTGCTTCATTGATTTATTACATATCAATTTATTAATCATCTCTTAATGATCTTTCTTAATTAATCTTCCTTGATTAATTTTATTTTAATTACATTCAAGTAATTACCCTTTAATTAATTATAGAAATTAATTATCCTTAACCATATACAGTGATTAACCTTTAATTACTATCATTAAATTGCAATAATTAATGATCCTTCATTTGCTTCCATTAATTAATTAATTATTTGCATTAATCCTCAATTAATTAAAATTAATTAATCATACTTTAATTAATCACTTTTATTAATCAACCTTGATTAATTTTATTAATTATATTAATTAATAATCCTCTAATTACTTCATTAAATAATAAACCTTTTAATAAATTAACCTTTAATTAACCACCTTCATTAATCAATCATAATTACTATTACTTAAAAATATTCTCTTTTATTAATCAACTTCAATAATTACCCACTAATTATTTATTAATTAATCACATTCATTTATTTATCACATTAATTAATTAAATTAAACTCTAATTAATTATCAAAGTTAATTACTTTCCTTAATTAATTACTCTCTTTAAATTAATTACCTTAACAAGGAATTAATCACATTATTAATTAACCTTAATCCTTTAATTAATTAATTAATTACTCTTTAATTAATTAATTAATTCTTTAATTAATTAACTTCAATTCAATTATATCAATTATCCTTTAATTAATAACATCAAGTGATTAACCCTTAATCACTTCCATTTAATTACTTCCATAAGTAAATTTTCTTTTCTTAATTACATTAGTAATTATCCATTAATTACTTTACTAAGTAATTACACTTAATTAATCATAATTTATTATCTTAATTAATTAGACTAATTAATTGATCTAAAATTAATTACATTATTTAATTAATCAATTAATCATCACTTAATCTTTAATTAATTCATTAACCATCCACTAATTACTTCATTAAGTAATTATCCTTATTTACAAATAGTAATTAAGCTATAATTCAATTTAGTTATTAATTATCCTTAATTAATCTCAACTTAACTAATTAAGAATAACTCTTTATTTATTTTAATTACTTATTCCAATTATTAACTTCATTAAAACCAATTTAGAAATCAATTATATATTTGAAATATAAAATTTTACTTAAGAAATAAACAATTTAAACATTAAATTTTTGATATATTTAAAATCTTTAAAAACCCTGTTAAAACATGTTTAATAAATTAAACAGATATTTATCTTTGAAATCTTAATTATTTTATCTAAAAAAAATCGATTCAAAATAAAACTTGAAATCTATTTTAAAACATTTCTTTATAATTTCTTTTGAATATAACTTTAACTTAAAACTTGTTTTTACTTTGCTTTTAAACTCGAAAACAATTGTAAATCAACTCTCAGATTTAAAAACCCAGAACAACCCGAGCAAACATCACTAAAACCCCGAGCTAGCTTCGAGTCCCTCTGCAACATTCATCCACTTCGAGTCGTAATTCAAATTTCACGAACCCTCCACCGAGTCGAACTCTTCTTCCCCAAACGCAAACAACCTAGACATCCCAAACGTGCACACATGCACATGCACGGCCTCGTCTCTGACCATCTCACCGCCGCGACATCACCACCTAGTTGACGATCATCTCGTCAACTCCACCGACCTTCCAGTTTCCACGAATTCGCCGGAGAACCCAAATCGACCAAAACTGAAACCACCATTGAACATCACCTTGCCTGAAAATCCCATCAACCCCACGATGCCGACCATCGTTCGCCATGAAATTCCGGCCACGACACCGCAATGCCTCCACGCTACTATTCCCAAATTCTGGTGAAACTCGATCACCTAGAGACACCACGGCAGAGGATTTTCCGACCTCAACATCAACCCATTCGAAACCCTACTTCGCCTCCGATGGAACGCCACAACCATCGATAAATACTTCCAGCATTTTTCTTGCAATCCCCAACCCACTGGCCTCCTCCAGTCCAAACATCGCGAAACAACTCGCCGCCGATCAACGTAAATCGACGAAAATGTCGAAACTGATCAACTCCAATTATCTCGATGAATACTATACTAAAAATCATGATATTACCCTTAAAATTCACCATTTACAAATACGAATTTGTTTATATAATTCAAACATGATTTCCAGATAATCTATTTTTGACCTGTCTTTGATTTTCTCTGTAAATTTTCAAAATTTGAAATCATTTCTGAATTTAAATTCTTAATATTATTTTTAAACTTTATAATACCTTATTAGAGTCATTATTCATTTACAAATCCTATCATAAGTCAAATATATGGGTAACAAGAATTTTTCTAATAAATTTGAAGCCTAAAATAAGAACAGAGAATCACATATATACATATCTACAGGTATTTACAGACATTCTACTATATGTGTATGCATTCATAACCAATCATACATGTAATCATTTTATATTATGTTACTATAACATTCATCATACAGAACAACATATGAACCGATTCAAAACTGTTTTTAAAATGGTGTTTACTCACCTTAAAACAGAGGATAGTTTTTCCCAAACTTTAAATTTTTGAATTCTGGCAAAAAGCTTTTTGATTTTCTTTGTTATTGAAATCCTTTGCATGCTTGATTTACTGCTGAATCTTTAACTTGAAGCTTAGTTGAACTTGAAACTGTTTGAGTTGTTGGTTGTAGCTTGATTTTTCATTTGATTTTATTTTCTAGGTTTTAGTTTATAGGTTTTAAGAAAAAAGGAAGAAAGGACCGAAGACAATTTGAACTGAGGAAAAAAAAATAAACAGGCTTTCCTCTTTAAAACATTGTTATATATACTTAAATTTTCTTTTAACAAGGTGTTGCCATTTGTTAATTTAGATTGTAAAATGCTTACAAATGTCCTAATACCTTTTATACAAATTCCCTCATGCTTACAAGTGTCTTTAACATGTTAATATGTTTATACATATTACTTAAGTGTTTTTAAATAAATTTTTATTTAATTTAAATGTAAAGACAAACTTACATACTTTAATTCTCTTAATAAATAAAATTTACATATGTATAAATAAATTACTTTTAAAAGAAATTATTCTAAAACTAATTATAATTCAAATATATCTTATACATGTATTTTTATAACCTTTTAAATTTAAACACTTTAAAGAATACAAAATAAAACTTTATTTAAACTATCATATTTAAAATAAACAATTATCTAATATTTTGAAAACAATTGAATTAAACTTAAATTATCTTTTGAAAAATATTAATTTTAAAACAAAGCTTTAAATGACAATTCATACACATATATAACAATTTGAAAATTCATCTTTTTATTTAAAACAAAAGATATTCTATTCACAATATATATCAAATATATATATTATAAACAGAATAAAAATTTATTAGCTTTGACAAACAAATCTTATCAATATTGCCAGATTAAAAATTCATTAACCTTTAAAAAAAATTAAATTTACCAATTTTAGTTATAATTATAAAGAAAAATTATCAAACCAATTAAATTATTAATACAGATTATTAAATTCGTATTGCCCAAAATTCCGGGATATCACATTACGGATACTATATCATTTCAATCCGTAATTTAGAATTAAAAATCAAGGTTTGATCATTTCAAACCCGCAATCCCAAGTAAGAATGAAGTAAATAAAAATCATTCAGGCCTATCATTTCAGCCCATAACGATTTTCCCTATTCTAAAGTCTGTTCGAGTATGTATCATTTCAACCCATAGTGATCCTAGTCTACAGGGAACTTGCAATGGTGATAACTGATATAAATAACAGAATAGCATGAAATAACAGTGACATATGATATAACAGGTGTAATAACAAGTATGAACATCATATGATAATAATATAGCAGTTATAACAGGATGATATGCATTACAGATTCAAGCGATATCAGTTTATCAACTACATAAGTACATATTAGTCTGGTGAGATTTACTCACCTCTAAATGCTGGATATAACAAAACCAATGACACAACGGAAACAAAAGTACGATGACAAGACTACGGACTTGAGTGGAGAGCGAGATCCAATGCTACAAGTCTTGTGTTACAACCCAAAACAAACATCAAAACAGACATAAATTCAATACACTCTGAAATTGAATAACTTTGGAATAAAAAGAGATTTGAATGCCAAGTCTTTTGCCTTGCTTTCTCTACTATTTGTCATGGCCTAGGGATGTTGTTTGGCTCAGGTTTGAACAAGTTTGGCTCAGGTTTGGGCTAGGAAATGCACGGCGTAATCGAGAACATGTAGAGGAAGTTACAACATAAGAATGTCAAGAGGCTAGGCAACATTGGAAGGTTTGTGTTCACACTTTGGGCTCGGCTAATGGTCAAATGGCTCGGACATGTCATGCTACAGGTATGGCCAGAGGTAGGTAGGGTGAGTAAGGGTCTGGACAGAGGTGTTGGTGGCGGCCTAAGGTGATGGTGGTGGTGGAAATGGAAGTGGTGAACAAGTGGTGGTCAAACAACATGGTTTTAAGGGAATTAACATAGTTTTTGTGGAGTTTCTCTTCATAGATTGTGCGGCCATGGTTCGGACCTGAGGAGTAGGTGGTGATGATGGCAGGGAAGAGGTGTAGGAGGTGGTGGCCGTGGATATGGAGTGGAGGCCGTTCAAAGAAGCAAAGAAAACAAGGCAAAAATACATGAAAAATGAGAAGAAAAGTGTAAAAAAGTTGCCATTACCCATAGATTTTTCTTCAAGCCATGAACGAATGAGAAGGTAAAATGTTTTTAGGTGAATGGAGGCTGAAAACTCACGGCTACAAACCAAAAATGCACAGCCAAGATAGTAATTGAGGAGTTATGGCAAATGAAAGGACAAAGGAGATGAAAGGACTTAAGGTAAATAAGCTTTTAAAACTCTTCATATTTCTTTTTATTTAAATCAAATAAAACAAAAATAAAATCAGTAAATTGAATTTAAAACCGAAACAAATTAATATAAAATAAAAATAAATAATAATTTTAAAGAAAATGGAAAAACAAAACAAGAAATTGCTTAAAAATCCAAAATAGTTTCCAGAAATTACAAATAAATCACTATTGACTTTGGAAAATTATTAACTTCATTTTAAAACTATTCTAAAATAAAATTTGAAATAAAAATGATTTTTAAACATTTTCAAAGTAAAATAAATAATTAAATTCAGAGAAAATAGCAAAAGAATTGAAGAAATTGTTTAAAAATAGCAAACAGGACATGAAAATTTCAAATAAATTATTATAACTCTAGAAAAATTTATACTTCACTTAAAAATATATTAAAACCAAAATATATACATACCAAATTATTTTACCCATATAAACATAATTTAGAACATTACATGACCAAATAAAATATTATTTATATAATTTGAAATAAACAATTTGGTTAAATACAGCAAATTACACACAAAATTGAAAACAGTATAACTTCCACAATGTAAATCCGTTTTCAACGAAATGAAAAGCAGTATTCATGATATTAAATCTATTTTCATAATAAAAGATAAAATTCAAGAATTTAAATATTTATATTTAAAAATTAAAATTCAAAGTTTGACTAGTTTGTCCACAAATCCACTTTTAAGGAAAATATTCCATTTATACAAGTTTGGAATTATAATTCATAAAATAATCAAAATTCATATTTAAAAACGAAATATTTGAACTAAACAAGTTTAAAATAATTTAAAAATAAAAATAAATTCAAAATAAAATATGCAAAAATCTAGGGTTGTTACAGAGAAGGAGGTAAAGCAGAGACAAAGTAGCAGCAAAAACAATAGGTGGGTAAACTACTTTTATAAAAGTTTAAATCTGTTTTTGACCTGATAAATTATAGATGTAATGATGTGAAATGCTTTGCATGTTTGTTTAAGTATGATTTCAGGTATATATGTATGATGTTTATATATGCATGTCTGTGTACATGCATATATCCCTTGTTTAAAACAATTTAGAGGCTTAAACCCATTTAAAAATTCAAATTCTCTTTCCCCGATCTGTTTTTGGATATGATCTCTAAATGAAATATGTTTGTATGAGTGTAACATCATTTTTAAAAATGGTTTCAAGTGAAATTATTTTATATTATTTGGGAAAAATGAAATATACAGTGAGAATTAAACATTTCATAAAAATTCGACTATCATGATTTCTTGATTCACTTATATAATGTTGTTCGATTTTGAAAACTATGATTTTTAATGATAAAATCAAGATTTTTAAGCTAGTAGTTTGAGAGAAATGATGGGATGATCATAATTGGGATTTTATTTGATTTTTGGTGATCAACGAAGTGGTAGGTCTCGGGATCATTGCTGAAGCATGCTTGAAGGTGGGGGACCTCGGCAAGAATGATCGAAGAATTTTTCGATCATCATGGTGGCGGCACGGTAGCTTTGTAGGGTTTAAGGACTAGGATTGGTCGACGTTGATCCTTGAGTTTGTGTGACGTCGTAGGTGGACCGGAGACGATTAGACTAGGGGAGACCGAAGTGTGAGTCAACGACGAGGCTGGGGACGTGATTGCGAGGCCTCAGGTGATCGGAGGGGATGGCGAGGGGTGGTTTTGTCGATCGGGATGATATCCAAAATTGATCGAACAGCTAAATGTCGATTCGAGTCGAGTTCGTCGGAGCTGGGTGGTCGGAGCATTAGTATAGATCATCGTCGACTTGTGGGTGTCTCGGCAAGGGTCGAAGTTGGTCGGATTTGGTGGTGCACGTGCACGCGTATCCTCTGGTATTTGATGGTAGGTATGTGATGAGAGCATCAGGAATGTTGGTGTGTTGCTCGAAGTCGTTCTCGGGTTTTTCGAAGGTAGCAAATGCGAGTGTGGGCACGAGTGTTGGCTCGGGAAAATTTATTTTTAGGCCCGGGTTTTGGTAAGTTGTACAAGTCCAAAGTTTTCAAGCAAAGTAAATTTGTTAACAAGTTTTCAATAAGTTTCAAAGATTTAAAATGTTAATTTAGATGTTCTAAAAATTGTTTTGTTTAAAAATAATTATGTTAGGTTAATCAGTCAATGAAAGCAATTATGGTTAATTAATTTACACTTAAAGGTTAATTAATTTATAATCAAAGGTTAATTACTTAATGGAAGTAATTAAGGATTAATTACTTAGTGTAATTAATTAATTAAAAAATTAATTAATTAATTAATTGAACGGTTAGTTAATTAATTTAATTAATTAAGGATCATTAATTAATAATGAGAGTGATTAAAGGTTAATTAATGTGAATGGTTAAAGGATAATTAATTTATGTAATTAATTAAAGGCTAAGTACTTAATGTAATTAAAGAATAATTAATCAAGGATGATTAATTAAGATGGGTAATTAAAGGATGATTAATTTATTTTATTTAATAATTAAAATAATAACAAATGGTTTGTAATTTGTTAATGTGAATTAAGCAAGATTAGATAATGAATTCATAAGTAATTGATTCAATTTGAGTTAATTAAATTAACTATAATTATGGGACTAATTAATCTTGCTTATGGATGATTAAATTGTATTGAATGCTTCAGAGTGATTAATATCTCTAGTCTGATAAATTATGATGTCTGTGATATGAAATGCTTTGGTTAAACTGTGATAATGTAAGTTATCTATCTATGATGAATTGCTTTGAGAATATGATATTCTGAAGTTAAATTGAATTGTTTTAACTTAAACAATTTGGATTAGAAAGATGGTATTGTATTCGAAGAGCGGGATCGGATATCAGCGATATCCGAAACCACTTAGATTAGTAATCTATAATTCTTTATAGATTTGATTATGGAATCAAATAGGCTGGAATGGAATAAATTAAGTAAACTAGACCATTGAAACTAAGTAACGATACTTAGACATTATTTTGTGAAATAAGTGTTTGGTTATAGAATGATTAGAACTCGTAGTGAGGTACGAGTTACCCTAGTTTCAAAGAAGCTTTATAGCTTGGTATTTCTTATTATGGGTTTACTCACGCTGGTTTCCAGCCTGACCCGGGTGTTACTTTATTATAATGCTCGGGTCAGACCGAGTATTATAGATTTTCAGGTAAGGACGTTGTAACAATCCCGGATTTTATATATATTTAAATTGATAATTAATTTAGTTTTTGAATTAAAATTGTAAAATTTATTTGTAAATTGATGCGAGTTTCCCCGAGTTCAAATAAATTCTATGTTAAATCATTTAAAATTTAAATATTGTATATATATGTATATATGTGAATATATATGTATATGTGCATATATGAGTAGATTTGAATTTATATTTATGCATATATATATATACCTATTGGATTTGAGTTAAATCTTAAATAAATGGTTTAAATATTAAATATAACAATATAGACTTTGGACATAAGAAAAAAAAGAAATAATTTAAATTTTAGAATTTGTGGTTAAGTTAGAAATAGAAATAAATGAAACAAAAATTTATAAGATGAATTGTGTAATATAAAGTGACCCATTAGCTAAATGTAAACAAGTATATACTTATGAAAATAAAGTCAACAAATAAAGTAAACATATTGAAATAAATTTTAACAACATATTAACTATAGAATGTCATTTTTATTACAAAGCAATGTTATAACCCTGTACAAATTTAATTAGATGTGAATGAGACGTATGAATGCTTGAGAACAAACAAGGTACAAAGTATAAAACTAGACAACAAAAATTAAATATACATTAGCTTGCAAAAGAAGGTGCTAGTATAAAAATATCCATGTATAAAATCAAAATTGGATAAGTATGTTTGTACAACAGTTAATGTTAGCCACTACAATATCTCATCAGCCATCAAAAGAGAAAAAATCTCTGATTTTTGATTGTACAAACAAAATAAAATATATCCTGTAAACTTCTTTTTATATGCATCAATTCTAATCTCAGTTCGTTCACAAAAGAAAATTACGCAAACCATAAGAAAATATATCACCATTTTACAAACTTAAACATCTCCTCAAAATATTTTTCAAACCTGTAACCATTTTATCAAGCCTGTAAACAAATTATTAAACCAGAAGTTAATCAAGCAATCAAACAAGCTTCACCCTATAACAAAGATCAACCAGCTTCAATCTGAATCAACTAGGCAATTCAGTTTAAAGGAATCAAAGCATTCAAGGCTTTCAGCTTCAATACCCTTCAAGAGTCCAGATTTTCAAGCCTTCCTGTTTTCAAAATACAAACTCTCTGTCTATTAAAAAGGTGAGTAAACATCTACTTAAAAAATCTTAAGTAATAACTGTTCTGTTGCTTGCTAGATTTCTGAAATGATTAATGCTTGCATGTGTATATATAAGTGTGTGATCTGGGTATATGTATGTTTTGATTCATGTTTGATTAGTCTACCTATTCTACTCTGTTTCTAATTACAGAGTTTAAAAATAAGATCAAAATTCAATACCTTTTTATTGAATCACTATTAGGATCTGGATTTCAAACAAAACCTGTTTGTTAAAGCATAGATTAAGGTTTAACAATTCTATTTAAGTAAGATAAAGTTGTAATTATCTGGAAACAGTAAGAAGAATAAAAGACTAAAGTAATATGCTAAAATCAATCACTCTAATTTACTGATTCAAGATTATAACTTGAATCATCTTTGAAAATTATGATTTTTAAAACTAAAATCAGAATTTTTAATAATATATTGAGTATGCATTTTGGTAGTGTGATGACCCAAAAATTTAGCAATATTATTTTTATAAGTATTTAATCCATTTAAATAAAATACAAGCTTCCATTTTATAAATAAATAAGATTTTTGGGCATTTACCGGTTATATGTGTATTGTAAAGGAAATTTTGATTTGAAATTTAAAATAAAATCTTTCAAAAATATTTGAAATGAAATCTGTCTTATTCAATAAAATCAAAGGTTCTATTTTATTAATATTTAATATAATACATATAAAATGTAATCTAAATAATAATGTTTAAAATAAGCAATCTTATCAATATTAAACATAAATATAAAAATATAAGATAAATAGAAATATAAAATATATAAATACAAACATATGTTATAAATTAAAGGCTTGAAAGTTAAAATTACAAATAGAATAAAACTAAGAAACAATGCTAACAATAACTATAATAATTTTACCCAAACATATAAGATAAGTTTAAGGAAGATGTTGATGTATACAAATGTACAATGCAAAGAAACAAAGAAGGAAAAAGAAAATAATAACAAGTTTGCTGTGTAAATCATGTATTCAAAAGAAGACAAGCTATTCATAATATACAAAATATCTTTGTACATAAGTACAAAAATCAGAATCCATAATTATGTGTAAACTAATATGAAGACATATGCATTTAATTAGCACAACATTTTGTCAATTCGATTGCAAGAAAGCCTTTTAACCGAAATAAGCAAGATCATTTCAATTTACAGTAATTAAAAACACAAAATCAAATATGATCAAAAAAAGAGTAAAGCTGAACCAGATATAACCTATACTATTCAAACCTATTTCTTATATATATATATACACATCATGTTATTTTAGTTCATTTCAAAACATAGTAAACCTGTGAAGCAAAACGGAGATAAGAAAAAAAAAGAAAATATAAACATCATCTTTACAACTCAACTTCATTCAACAAAGCTAAGAAGAATTTTCAAGGATTCAAATTCCAGCTCTTCAAAAATCTATTCTCTGTGTCTACAGTACTCAGGTGAGTAAACATAATTCTTAAAAAGCTTTAAGTTTGATTAAAAACAGTTCAAGATTCTTTGATGATCTGGTTGTATATGCTTCGGTTTGAATATATTGTTGTGATGCTCTGTGCTTCTCTGGAATTGATACAGAGGTATATTTGTTTTCAAACTCAAATTATTCTCATCAGAATATTGTTAAGCTTTAATTTTTCAATCAAACAAGTTGTGTAAACTCAAACAAGATTCTCGAAGCTGATTAAACATGATGGTGAAATATTATTTCAGGAAACATTGTTTACAGTTAATCAATTAAGAAGTTGATAAATTTGATTGTTATAAAAAGCTGATTCAAGATCATAACTTGAATGCTTACTGCAAATCATGATTTTTGAAACAAAAATTAAGATTTCTATATTAGTATTTTATGAGCAGTTTGAATTTGAATAAAAATTGCATTTTTACAAATTTCAGACAATTGAATCAATTTAAAATGTTGAAATTTGGCATGAAGATAGTATGGACATCTATGATCTCGAGAAAAATGTGCAATAATTTTTCTATTGCGCGAGTTGGTGGGACGAGTTAAATTTAGGGTTTAATCCCTGTGTTTGGTAGGTCAAAATCGTGAGTCTATCATGTCATCGCCGCCGTGTTTCTGGCGATCGCACTAGGGGGAGCAAGAAGTGAAGGCTTTGGCGAATGCGGGGACGAGTTGGCGAGGTTGATGATGCTCAACAAGGGTCAGGCGATGCGTTATTATGGTTGGAGTTTGGTTCCTGTGTGGAGTCGAACAACTCGTTTTCAAATCCTATTTTTTTTGTGATCTGAGTGTTCGTGGCAACGACCGGGGGTGGATGAGCGATCGATCGATGATCGCAAATCTTGCCAAAGTTTTGGCAAGTGGTTGTGCACGTATACGTGTATCGCATACAAACCTGGGTTCGTGGAGTTGGGGAAGAAAGGCAGAAGCTCGTGTCCAAGCACGAGTGAATAGGCGGTTTACTCGAAGTTGATGGAAGGGGGGTGAAACCCTGATGCAGGCCAAGCTATAATTCTCCAAGGCATAAGTCGTGACCGACTTAACTGGGGAGTAGACATAAGTCGTGACCGACTTAAGGAAATAGGCATGAGTCATCCACGACTTAACGAAGGCGAGGATATAAGTTGCACACGACTTAAGACAGAAGTTATAGGTCGTCCACGACCTAAGGGGGGGAAGAGGAAAATTAATAAAGCGGCATTGAGTCATCTACGACCTAACAGATCAGGTGGAAGGGAGTTACGACTTAATGCTAGCATAAGTCGTTCGGGGTTGATGGGTCGTATACGATCTAACGGTGCGGCTATAAGTCGTCCACGACTTATCAAGAAGCATAAGTTCCAACAGTTGAAGGCTTTTAAGTCGGAAGCGGGTTACGACTCATGTTAAGTCGTTGAAGTCTTAAGTCGTAAGTCGTCTGCTTCTTATACTGGGTGTAATTTGTTTTTTCCTTGAGTTGATGAATGTTAAGTCATGAGTCGTGATGTCGATGAGTCGTAAGACGTTTGGGTCTTATGTCGTGAGTAGTTAGGTCGTCTACGACTAAGTGTGGTAATAAGTTTGTATTTTCGTAAGTCGTATGTTGTCTATTGTAAGTCGTGTGCTTCTGAGTCGTAGGTCGGAAGGAGTCTTAAGACGTAGGTCGGAAGGAGTCTTAAGACGTAGGTCGGAAAGGGGTTATAAGTCGGAGCCGACTTAGGAGTTGTGAATATTTTTGTACTACGTGAGTTGTAGCCTATAAATAGGCCGTGTGAGTCATTTGTAAAGGTTGTTGATTTGAAATAAAACTCTTGTTTTGTTAGCTTTGTGCTTTCACCAAATTGGTAGTTGAGTGTAATCTCCTATCTCCTCGTTCGGATAATCGAGTGCGCTCGATTCAACGATTGTAGAAGCCGATTCGCGGAATCAAGTGTGCTTGATCAATGCTCGAAGAATTGAAGATCTTTGAACCCGGTATCGTGTGCGCTCAACGAGTTCGGGATAGCTAGAATTCGGTATCCTCGGATCAACGAATTTGGGCATTCCAGTATTCATCAACTCACCGATTGCTACTTTCATCGATCTACATTGTTTTGATTAATCCGCTGCGTCAGTTTTGGTATCAGAGCTTGTTTTAGCCAATCATAGCTAAATCGAGTCTTGGAGCCGAGAGTTTGAAGTTTGAAGTGATTAGCCGAGCTTGAAGTGTTGAGCCGTGATCAAGTTGAAGTTGTTCGACTTTGTATTGAAGTTTGGAGATCGGATCTTATCATTTGGAGAAGTTGTGTTCATCGTGTTCATCGCAAATTGCAACAAAGTGGGAGATTCCGATCCATTTCATTTTGGATCAAAGGTCGAATTGTGTTAGAATTTGAAGTGTGAGGAGTAAATCCATCATTTGGTATCATGCCGCCAAGGAGAGCTAACCGTCATCAAAATGTTGAAGATTTGTATAAGCGGGAAGATGCCGAGCAAATGGAGCAACGTATAAGTGACAAATTCAATGAGAAGTTGGATGAAGGCATTGGAAGGTTAGAGAAGCTTATGACAGAGATGAATCAAAATCGGAGAAGGGTTTCACCCGAATCTAACCACGAGAGAAGTAGAGTTTCACCACATTCCAATCAAGGGGGAAATATTGAAAATGATCATAGAAGTGTGAGCCGAGACAGTTATAGAAATGTTGATGACCGAGATCGTGTTCGGAGGAATGTAGATAGAAGGGATGGTGGTAGACGTGAAGGGAGTAGAGATGTTGGTGGTCAGAATCGACATCGATATGCATCTGATTTTGAAGAGGAGTATGATGGTGGTAGTATTCAAGGACGAGGTCAGGGAAGAAATTATTCAGAGTATGATCACAAGTGGGAATCGGGAATGAAAACTGAAATTCCTGAATTCAAGGGTGGTATGCAAGCTGAAGAGTTTTTGGATTGGGTGGCTAATGTTGAAGAAATTTTTGATTTCAAAGAAGTTCCAGAACATCGTAGAGTGAAGTTGGTTGCTACAAGGTTGAGGGGTAGAGCTTTGGCATGGTGGCAGCAAACCAAACTTACACGTGAACAAATGGGAAAGTCAAAAGTTGAATCTTGGGAGAAGATGAAGAAATTGATGAAAGCAACGTTCTTACCTTACAATTATCAATCTCTGATGTATCAACGTTTGCAAAATTTGAGGCAGGGCACGAAGACTGTTAATGATTATGTGGATGAGTTTTATCAGCTTATTGTGAGAAATAATATTATGAAAACGGAAGAGCAGCTGACATCTAGATTCATTGGGGAATTGAGAATGCAGATTCAGGATATGGTTAATATGTTCGATCCAAGATCTGTGGCAGAAGCACATCAAAAGGCGTTAGATTGGGAGAAACAGGGACGACGAGGAGGTGGTGTGTTTACTAATTCCAACAATCAAATGAAGGGTGTAAGTGGGAGTTCTAATGTTTCTAAACCTAACAGTAGACCAGTGGTGAAGGAGGCTGAGAAGGTGAAGGTTAACAATGGTTTCAAATGCTACAATTGTCAGGAATTGGGTCATAAAAGCAATGAGTGTCCAAAGCCAAAGAAGAGAACCATGGTTGCAGAAGTTGAGGATGTTGATGGAGAATATTCTAGTCCAGTTGAGGAGGATGAACATGATATTGCGTCAGGAGATGAAGGTTGTAATCTAATGCTGAGGAGATCGTGTTTGACACCGAAGCAGGAAGAAGCTAGTTGGTTGAGGAGTAATATCTTTCAGTCGACATGCACTATACTGGGAAAGGTGTGTAAATTTGTGATTGACGCAGGAAGCTGTGATAATATCGTTTCAACCGAAGCTGTGACAAAGTTGAAGTTGAAGACAGAGAAACATCCGAATCCATATAAGTTAGCATGGTTGAGAAAAGGAGGAGAAGTGAAAGTGGATAGACGAGTTCGTGTTCCATTCTCTATTGGGAAGAAATACAAAGACGAGATCTGGTGTGATATAGTAGAGATGGATGTTTGTCATTTACTTTTAGGAAGACCATGGTAGTATGATCTAGCAGTCCAGCATGACGGTCGGACCAATAGTTACAGTTTTATGTTTGAAGGCACGAAGATTATATTAGTCCCAAAGAAGAGACAACAAGGAGAAAGTAAGTCAGAAGAGATTGAAAAGCTGAAAACTTTATTATCTCTAAAGGAGTTTGTTAAGAAGGTTGAGGAAGAATCGGAAGTGTTTTTGTTGATTGGGCGAGAGAGCAGTGAAGAGGTTGAAATTCCAGAAGAAGCGAAGCCAGTTTTGAAAGAATTTGAAGATATATTCCCAGAAGAGTTACCGAAGGAGTTACCGCCGCTAAGAGACATTCAACATCAAATCGATCTTGTTCCGGGAGCAGTGTTGCCACATAGACCACATTATCGAATGAGTCCGAAGGAACATGAAGAGTTGCAGAGGCAGGTAGAGGAATTGCTTGAACAGGGGCGTGTGCAGGAGAGTTTGAGTCCTTGTGCTGTACCAGCTTTATTGGTACCCAAAAAGGATGGAACGTGGAGGATGTGCACAGATAGTAGAGCATTGAATAACATCACAGTCAGATACAGATTTCCGATGCCAAGACTTGATGATTTATTGGATCAGATCAGTGGGTCCGTAATCTTTTCTAAGATTGACTTGAAGGGCGGTTATCATCAGATTCGCATTAGACCAGGGGACGATTGGAAGACAGCATTCAAGACGAGGGAAGGGTTGTATGAATGGCTGGTAATGCCGTTTGGTCTATCGAATGCACCAAGTACATTCATGAGGGTGATGAACCATATTTTCAGGCCATACATTGGGAAATTTGTTGTGGTTTACTTTGATGATATTATGATCTATAGTGCTAGTACAGAAGAGCATGTTCAGCATTTGAAGAAGGTGTTAATTATTCTTCATGAAGAACAATTCTATGCTGCTACAAAGAAGTGTGTTTTTATGGCGAGGAGTGTTTTATTTCTGGGGTATGTTGGGTCGGAAGAAGGAATACAAGTTGACCAAAGTAAAGTCGAAGCTATCAGAGATTGGCCGCAGCCCAAGACGATAACGGAAGTTCGTAGTTTTCACGGGTTGGCTTCATTCTATCGAAGGTTTATTCCACACTTTAGTAGTGTGATGGCACCTGTTACAGATTGTATGAAGGGTAGACAGTTTTCATGGTCGGAGGAAGCAGGGGATGCTTTTGGGAAGATCAAGGAGTTGCTGACGTCTGCACCAATTCTAGTTTTACCATATTTTCAGTTGTTGTTTGAGCTACACACTGATGCGTCAAAGGTTGGGATTGGAGGAGTGTTGAGTTAGAAGGGGCGTCCTATTGCATATTTCAGTGAGAAGTTGTCAGGAGCAAAGATGAGATACAGTACATATGGCGTAGAATTTTATGCTGTTGTGCAAGCTATTAAACACTGGAGACATTATCTATTTCAGAAAGAGTTTGTTCTTTACACTGATCATGAAGCGTTGAAACATTTACAAGGACAAGACAAGATTTCAGCGAGACATGCATCATGGATTGAATATCTGCAACAGTTTACTTTTGTTGTTAAACACAATTCTGGAGTTACGAACCGTGTAGCGGATGCGTTGAGCAGAAGGAATCATTTGTTAACTACAATGAAAGTTGAGGTGACAGGGTTTGATGTATTACTAGAATTATTTGCCGATGATCCTTACTTTGCAAAGTTTGTTGATAAAGTCAAGGAGGGAGAGACGGATGAGTTCGTGATGGTAGATGGTTTTCTGTTCAAGGGAAATCGATTGTGCATACCTGATTGTAGTTTGAGAATGAAGATTGTAAAAGAGCTACATGAAGAAGGACATGTTGGGAGAGACCGTACATTACAGTTGATTGCACAGTCTTACTTTTGGCCATCGATGAGGAAAGAGGTGGAGAGGTTTGTGGAGCGTTGTCATATTTGTCAAGTTTCGAAAGGAACTGCGACTAATGCTGGTTTATATATGCCGTTACCTGTGCCAACTAAACCATGGGTTAATTTGAGTATGGACTTTGTGTTGGGGTTGCCAAGAACACAACGTGGAAACGATTCCATTTATGTGGTAGTTGATCGATTTTCGAAAATGGCACATTTTATTGCTTGTAAGACGGCGAATGCTGTTCATGTTGCTCAGTTGTTTTTCAAAGAGATATATCGACTTCATGGATTGCCAGAATCTATTGTGTCGGATAGGGATACTCGTTTTCTGAGTCATTTTTGGCTAAGTTTGTGGAAGATGGTGGGAACGAAGTTGAACTTTAGTAGCGCTTATCATCCGTAGACGGATGGATAGACTGAAGTTGTGAACAGATCATTGGGAAATTTGTTGAGGTGTCTTGTGCAAGATAATCTGAAAAGTTGGGATATAAAACTATGTCAAGCAGAGTTTGCTCATAATCATGTAGTGAACCGTAGTACGGGTTTCAGTCCATTTCAAATAGTATATTCAAGCTTACCGAAGGGACCGTTGGATTTAACGGTAGTGCCACAATCAAAGAAGACAGTTAAGAAAGCTGCTGATTTTGTTGATGGATTGGCGGAATGTCATAAAATCGTTCAGGAACGATTGGAGAAAGAAAATGAGAAGTATAAACGAACTGCAGACTTGAAGTGAAGAAATGTTGAATTTAATGAAGGAGATATGGTGTATGCTGTGTCAACAAAGGATCGTTTTCCAATAGGCGCTTATAATAAGTTGAAAGCCAGAAAAATTGGTCCTGTAGAAATTGTGAAACGGATCAATGAAAACGCTTATAAATTGAGGCTGCCAGAGGATGTGTATACTTCTGATGTGTTCAATGTTAAACATCTCATACCATATCATGGAAATGAGACTGTTGTGGATACAGAAAGTGCAAATTCGAGGACGAATTTTTCTCAACCTGGGGAGGATGATGCAGGCCAAGCTATAATTCTCCAAGGCATAAGTCGTGACCGACTTAACTGGGGAGTAGACATAAGTCGTGACCGACTTAAGGAAACAGGCATGAGTCATCCACGACTTAACGAAGGCGAGGATATAAGTTGCACACGACTTAAGACAGAAGTTATAGGTCGTCCACGACCTAAGGGGGGAAGAGGCGAATTAATGAAGCAGCATTAAGTCGTCTACGACCTAACAGATCAGGTGGAAGGGAGTTACGACTTAATGGGAGCAAAAGTCGTTCGGGGTTGATGGGTCGTATACGATCTAACGGTGCGGCTATAAGTCGTCCACGACTTATCAAGAAGCAGAAGTTCCAACAGTTGAAGGCTTTTAAGTCGAAAGCGGGTTACGACTCATGTTAAGTCGTTGAAGTCTTAAGTCGTAAGTCGTCTGCTTCTTATACTGGGTGTAATTTGTTTTTTCCTTGAGTCGATGAATGTTAAGTCATGAGTGGTGATGTCGATGAGTCGTAAGACGTTTGGGTCTTATGTCGTGAGTAGTTAGGTCATCTACGACCTAAGTGTGGTAATAAGTTTGTATTTTCGTAAGTCGTATGTTGTCTATTGTAAGTCGTGTGCTTCTGAGTCGTAGGTCGGAAGGAGTCTTAAGACGTAGGTCGGAAGGAGTCTTAAGACGTAGGTCGAAAAGGGGTTATAAGTCGGAGCCGACTTAGGAGTTGTGAATATATTTGTACTGCGTGAGTTGTAGCCTATAAATAGGCCGTGTGAGTCGTTTGTAAAGGTTGTTGATTTGAAATAAAACTCTTGTTTTGTTAGCTTTGTGCTTTCACCAAATTGGTAGTTGAGTGTAATCTCCTATCTCCTCTTTCGGATAATCGAGTGCGCTCGATTCAACGATTATAGAAGCCGATTCGCGGATCAAGTGCGCTTGATCAACGCTCAAAGAATTGAAGATCTTTGAACCCGGTATCGTGCGCGATCAACGAGTTCGGGATAGCTAGAATTCGGTATCCTCGGATCAACGAATTTGGGCATTCCAGTATTCATCAACTCACCGATTGCTACTTTCATCGATCTACATTGTTTTGATTAATCCGCTGCGTCAAACCCGAAGTCGAACTCGGGAACAAATGCGTTTGGCTCGGGAAAAATTTTTAAAGTAGGCTCGGGTTTGTTTTGATAGCTAACCTGGTTTTTAAAGTAAAGTAAAAATATGAAACAGTTTTATATAGCAAAGAAATCAAGTTTTATGGTAAAGAACAAAGTGTTTAAACAAGTTTCGAACAAAGTTTCAAGGTTTAATTTTAAGAAGTTAAAATTTTTTTAAGGTAAATTGTTTTGGAATTAGTTAATTAATGAGTACGATTAATTAAAGAATAATTAACCAATGTTAGTGATTAAAAGATAATTAATTTGAGTAATTAATTAAGGATCAATGTAATTAATGTGTTTGGATTAAGGATAATTTATTTGTTAAATTAATTAAAGGTTAATTACATAATGTAATTAAAGAATGATAAATCAAGATGAATAATTAAGGGATGATTAATTAATTGAACCCAATTAATTAATGTTAAATAAGCAAGATTTGTAAAGTAATTAATTTAATTCATTGGTAGTTAATTAAATTAATTAGAAATGGTATGATTAACTTATCTTGCTTATGGATGATTGCATGATATTTGAATACCTTGGATTTTTGTTATCCCTGGTGTGTGATTGTGATGCTATGTGTTATGAAATGTTTTGTGATATGTTTGGGTTGAAATGTGATAAATGTGGCCATCTATTGAGATGCATTACTGTGTAAAGTGACATCCAGTATTTAAAGTTTGAATTATATTTCATTTGAATAGTTTGGGTTATGATGACATTGGATTCGAAGAGACCGAGGTCGGGTATTAGCAAATGCCCGAAACCACTTCGATTCTTTATAGGTTGATATGTGAAATCGATAAGCTGGAATGGCATGATTTAAGTAAATTGGACCATTTAATCTAAGTTTTGGTACCTAGAAAATGATGCGTGAAATAAGTGATGTCTATAACTATTTGTGAAGTTGTAAATTGATGAATTACCCCGGGTTCATATAAGTAGTATGCTTTTGTATTCCATGTTAGATGGGTTTACTCACGCTGGTTTCCAGCCTGACCCAAGTGTTACTTTGGTGTAATGCTCGGGTCAGACCGAGTATTACAGATTTTCAGGTAAGGACGTTCTGGAGCTCAGGAGACGAGCTGGATGGCAGGAACGTATGGAGTGTTACCGCGCTGATATTATTTCTGTTTATCTAAGACATGCGATTTGTATATGTCTAGTGTTTGTGTATGAGTGTAACTCTGATGTATTAAAATGAAATTGACAGATATAGTATTCTTTTATATAACTGTTATTATTTGATATTATATTTCATCCGCTGCGAATGTGAGATTCTGTGACTTGTTTTTTTTCTATTTCTTCTTCTATCTCCTTTCTTTTTCTCCTAACTATCTGGAATTTTCGGGTTCGAAAATTCTGGGTCGTTATAGTTGGTATCAGAGCTGAAAGGTTAAGCGAGAACCTTGGCTCTGGTGGGATTTACTCATTAAGGATAGGGTCAGTAGAACCCTAGGATGAGTTGAGTGTATTATATATGAGGGCGTACTTGTTATTTTCTTATATAAAGAATTTTAAATAGTTTCAAAAATAAATGATTTTTATATAAGTTATCTTTTGATATATATAGAAATAATTTTTTCTAATTATTAAATATATTAAAGAAATTGGTTGTTGAATCATTGGAATTAAATAAAATAATGAGAATTAAGTGGTAATAGTAATACAAGCAAATTGAAATTGAATGAAGATAAGTTTGAAATGGATCCAACTGAAGTTAAAATCTTGAATTTGTAGAAGTGTGTTCAGAATAAGATAATAATGAATTGGTTTTCAGATATGATAATCTTGGTTATCATCATAAATGATTGTTGTGTGTTTAATAATAAGATGTGCATTAAGCAAAATGAAATATTTTAAAGAAGTAAACATTTAGGTAAAGTATGACTTATAAATTGAAATTGAAATACCTAAATTGTGAAATTTTAAATCTGGGTTCAGAAATTTGAAATTTGTTTCAAAGTGCTAAAAGAAATAATGAATAAGTATTATTTGAATAAAAGGGACTTGTTGCAAACAATGGGTTGTTTGAAAATTTGATTTGAATTAAAAACCAAAAGTGGTTTAAAATTTAAGGATGACCTCGTGTGTAAAGGAAATAATATGTATTGGTGAATTTGTGTGTCATTAACTTTTGTGATTGGCATTGATATAATTGTCAACTTTTATGGTTTGGTGAATGAAATAAAGAGTATGACATTCCTTTTTATCTTTGAGAAGATTCTTGTGATATTGATTAATCTCTTGTTGATTTTCAATTACGTACTTATCACAGTATGGCATTATGGTTATGATACGTTTTTGTCATATCTCGTATTCTATATCATTTCATCTGATATTTATAGTTAGACTGATCCATTTATTATTTTCTTATTAAATAATACTTTGGTCAGACCGAGATGTTACAGGTGCTTCTGCTTGACTCCTCGTCTGGGATTATTATTCTGACTTTTGGCTAACTACTTAGAATAGTATTTCATTTTGTTGTATACATTTGTGATATAGACTCCATGATGTATACATATTCTTTTGTGTAGCACTTGTAACTATTCTTTTGTGATATTGTGGATCTTGTAGACCACTACTCTGATAAAGACTTTTAAGTGTTATATATTCATATCTATTTTCCACCTTTGTGATATAGATGTCTGTGACTGATTTGTGTTATGTTTATTTCTATATTTATTTCCGAAGATATTATAGCCACTATGTAGTAGCTTTGAGTTATATATCGGTATGTCGGATTATCTCTTGAAATAAAATGCATGTTATACTATCTGACATATTGGTGCTCGCACAAAGCAATTACACAGATGGTCGCTCCTCAACAGCCTTATTCTCCGTGCTAGTTGACGACATTACTCCGTAGTGTCCTTGGCTAGCATGGGTATAGAGGTGGGGCGTCACAATATATATATATATATATATATATATATATATATATATACGCGTAGATTGGCACGTGCGATGCACGTGCGCAGAAGGAGTTGGTGTTAAGAACAATGTCTATGAGAGTTGTTGAATGCGACAAAATGACTGTGATGTAAAAATATTGTTGAATATTTTGGATATTGACATGTAGAATGAATCTACAGCAGATGCACGTGGATGTAGAAAATTTGTATCGAAAATGGGAAGAAGCATTGGATCAAACTGACATTGGGTGGGTAGGAAGAACTGTAATATACATATGGTGTAACGAATTATTAATGCATGTTCATGCAATCCATAGAGAATAACTTTGATTTGTAATGGAAATAAAATATGGTCTTCGTTACGTATAGTAGGTGATCAGAGGTAGATATGAAACCATTTTGTGGGGATAGGGAAACATAATGAGTTGTTGCACCTAAGAAACTATTTGATAGTAAATTGTAGGTAGTTAGTGTAGTTCTCGTAACCGTTTTCTCTCCTCCTTGTTCCGGGCTTGAGACCGACATCAGTAGTAAGTTGATGGCGGAGTTAAAAACGTTTTTAAGGGAATTTTTATGTGAACCGAAAGTGAGTTGTGGCAGTAAAGGAGGAATTTTTTGTAAACCCAGTTTTGTATTTTGTATAATCTGTAGCTAAATATATGACTGAAAAACAGTAAAATGGAGAAAAAGATTATAAGTGCAGATATTACTCATTTATGGTCGGATTAAAAATCCCTTAATTATTTAAGTGGAGTAAGAAAATAATGGTAAAGATCTTATTTGTGTACCTAATGTTGTAGAGTAATAATTATAGTAAAACTACAACATGTGAAGTGGAAAAACGAAGTATTGTTAATTAAGTTCATGAGTACATTGTAATAACACATCCTTGTACACAACATTTCTAGTATGTGTGCCATTTCTATTTCGAATCTTTCCATTTTTTACCAAAACTTTTGTTGTTTTTCATGAAACGCCTCTTGATAACGCAACATATAGTTGACCATGACTGAAAACATGTTCGGGAAGATAAATACCAACCCGAGGGATGGTTTGTCCTTGTGATTTATTAATCGTTAAGGAAAAAGCTAATTTAATTGGAAATTGTTTACGTATTAGGTTGAATGGCATGTTAGTATTCTCAGAAGGTTTTAGTGGTATACGTGGATTAAATACTCTTGTACCACAAAAATGTCCAACAGTTATTTCTACATCTATGACATTTCTGTGAAAGACACGACATAATAATCTGGTTCCATTACATAATCCAATTTGTGGATCAATATTCCTAAGCAACATGATTGGTGCACCTACTTTCAGTCTTAATTTATGTGGGGGTAGACCTCCCGGAGCAAGTGAGTTTAAGAATTCATATTGGTATAGATTATGTGTATCTTCTTTGACTTTGTCAAAGGAGTAGTAAATGCGCTCAGTACTTGGAAATAGTTCTATAACTTTGTTATTAATGGCATCCACTGTTTCGTTTGTAGGGGCTAATATTGCTCTATCCATTATAAAATTAGGATCACCTAATCTGTCATTGAGTTCAGCGAAGACTTCATTAATCAGAGCATAGGGTGAAGAAGTATTGGTCCAAGGTTCAACGATATCATTTGGGAGTTGTATAATATCATCTTGAACATAGACTTCATCTCCATTTCCAATACGTAAAAGAAATTGTGCATATGATTGATCGTCTTTTGCGCGCATATTTTGTGTTAAATGAATTACCTGAACATTTTGCCATAAGTACGATCGTACTATACATGCATCGACGGTTTGAGCTCTAGTACCGTTTACGACTATTGGTAGAACTTGACGAAAATCACCGCCTAAAATAACAATCTTTCCTCCAAATGGTGCGTCGAAATTAGTTAAATCTCGTAATGTTCTGTCTACGGCCTCAAATGCATGGCGGTGAGCCATGGTAGCTTCATCCCATAAGAAAACAGTAGCAGACAGTAAAATTTTTGCGAGTTCAGATTGCTTAGGAATATGACATGTAGATGAAGAGTCTAAATTAATTGGTATTTTAAATCGAGAATGTGCAGTTCGACCTCCTGGAAGAGCAAGAGAAGCAATTCCAGAAGTAGCGACTGCAATTGCAATATGACCTTGAATTCGTAAATGTGCTAAGGTTGCTCTATATAAATATGTTTTTCCTGTACCTCCGAGACCATCTATGAAATATATACTATTAGCTCCACTTTCGACAGAAGACATTATCGTGTCAAATGCCTTCTTCTGTTCGGAGTTCAAGTTATCTACAGAATTGATATCATTATTGGGTATTTCTATGCATTGTTCTTCTGAAATAAGAGTGGATGTGTTTGTATGAGTAAAGTTGGTGAAATTAGTATGTGGAATGTCATAGTCAAAAATTGTTTTGTTATATTGTTTGAGAAGGTTCGAGGTCAGACAGACATTGAATTACTGAAAATGAATTGGTCACAGTAGTAGCAGATGTAGTAGGATAGTCTTCAAGTAAGAAAGGTGAAAACTCTTCCCACAATTCACGCACATGGCATGGGTCACAGTATACTAAAATTGTAACAAATAATCTTCTTAAAGCATTAGGCATATGTGTGTGTGAAGCATCTGTCAAACAGTCCTTTATACTATCATCATTTTCAAGTAAACCTCTATGTTCAGCTGATTCTTTAAATGTGTTATATTCTATTTTATTAACTGTTAGTAAGTCAGTAAAAGATTGAGGACCTCTAACATGTGTTAACAGTAGGCACAAATAGTAACGATCTCCTTCAGTGGGAGATACAGTATAAATTCTACCAATTGCCCTACCGTTATTTCGCCTATGGTTCCGTTGCTTACTTGTAGAATCCCACCAATATTTTTCAAGAAACTCGTAGTATAAATATTGACGTGCTTGTTCATCAAAAACATTTTTACAGAAAAATTCAGTAAGCATTGTTTTAGATCTATGTTGATCATCCAAAATAGTGTGTATGTGCTCTTCTGCACGAAATAATAATTGTTGTCTATTTGGTAAATGTATTTGTAAGCCGGTAACAGAAGAAAAAATATTACTTAGGGAAAATTTAAATATTCTCCATAAAGCTTCTGGAGCACAAATCCATCTAACGTTAACAAATTTTTAAATTTCATCATTATCGTTAGATGTACTGGATAATCCTACAGAAACGCGGTCTGAACCTTTGTAAACATATTTGTAGAGATATTTCACAGATTTAATCTTGAACAAATTTCAACATTTATATGACAATCATATTTCAAAAGTAAGTAAGGATTATAAGGTACTATCCAACGGTTATCGATTATGTGGCTTCCAATTTGATATTGTATTCCATTGTCGCGTCTTTTGTAAATAGGGTAAGAGTCAGTTCCTTGTAAAGTAAATGGAGAGAAAGCTTTTGGAAAATCCTTCTTACAGCGGTTATTTTTCATGCAGACAGCTCTTGGGTTAAAATGTCCACATGGATAATGAATCATATGTTTCATTACAGTGTTGTGTAGTTCGGGTTCTAAATGTGTACATGGAATTTCAGCGCGAACTAAAGCATCATAATCATCAAGATTGTTAATTTTATCGTTTTCATCTAGGATAAGTAGAATGTGAGAATGTGGTAGTCCTCTTCTTTGGAATTCAATAATGTGGACATGGGCAATGACTTTACCTAAAATACATGTGTCAAATAGGTCAGTTTTCAGTTGCTCTAGTTTTGATCGAAAATTCCTAGTTGTTAAATCCGGTCTATCTTGTGGTTGTTGACCGGGAAGCAATTCTTGTGTAATTTCTACCCAATTAGTATTACAGGTCATAGTAATAAATAAGTCAGGCTTTTCATACCTTCGCACTAACGCCATTACATCTTGGTATCTCTGATGCATATCTCGTGGACTACCAATATGGGAGGAAGGAAGAATCTTCTTGACACCAACACTTTCTAATGTGTGAAAATGCATAGGATTGAGTAGTAGTGAAATAACTGGTTAATAATTACTAGGAACGACAAATGGTTGATTGAAGGAGGTAAAGAAACTTACTGGCAGATTATAATAATTACTAATTATGATAAGTGCAATCTGAAAGGAATGATTTAGTGAACCACTACGCATGTACATATCCATCATATTATAAGTTAATAAAGCATCGTAACAATTTTCATTTAGAAGTCCAACTCAAGTACAGTATAGCTTTTTATCAAAAAAGTACGGTATAGCTGTAAGAGCCTAAAAGCAGTAGTTTGCTAATATTAGCAGTAGAAGAAAAAACAATTTATGTCAATTATTTTGTATGCAGCCTGCATCGTTTAGTCAGAACCGAGTAGTAGGGTCGACGATTGCCTGTGTATCATTTCATATTGGTAATTTATTTGCTATAGTACTAATAGTGTAATGTGCGTACGGTACGGTTGCCTGTGTATCAATTTTTTTTTTTACAGTTTCCTATTCATAAGCATGGTATAAGCAGTTGGTTGGGGTGTGTATCAACTTTATATGGATATTTTGTCTTGTTAGATAAAGCAATAGGTCGGCTGTAAAGTAGGTTGTGTTATCCATCGTTGTGTCATATCATGCAAGTGTATTTAAAAATTGGCGTACGAAATGGACGAAGACGTGAGAGAAGAAAGCATAAGAATGAACGGTGTAAATGTGGTACACAGTGAAGTAACGGAGTAAAGCAAATTAGCTGTAGAGTTTGTGGTAAGAACGTAAGGAGGGGGGAAATAAAATACCTGTTAAACGTCGACCGTGGAAGCCTTCACTCAACCGTGTTCTTGTATTTGCAATACGTATTTCTCTTGCTTGTGCACGTCTAGCTTGTTGACTAAGTCTACGTCTTTCTCTTTGTTGCTGTTCCATCAGATGTAGAGGATAAAGTGAAGAGGTAATAAATAGTACTGAAGGGAGAAAAATTGTGTCTGATTTGAAGAGATATATGGCAGTAGTAGAAAAGGCAGTACAGTAGTAAGTGAAGGACAGTGCATTGAGAAGTGTGTATATATAGGTAAGGGAATGGTTACGTAAGTTGGTATAACTGTTGAAAATGAGTACGTAAACGTTGTTGAATTGGTAGAGATCCGAGATTTGCTCTGCTGATTTTTGGTAACGGGATGAAATTGTCTTATATACGTTGCGTGAAAGTGGCCATAATAATAGGGTAGTCATAGGAAAATTGGTATGCAACAAACTGTGCATGTATATACAGTTGTAGTGTATATTAAACAATGGAGAAATTTTTATTTATAATCTTCACAACCATTCGTTCACATTTATTTACATATGCTAACTTGTCAAAGTATTTGAGTTTTATTAGTCACCTCTGTAAGTTATAGATTTTTTTAATACAATGAACGAAAATCTGTTTTGCAAAATACACATCAATTTGCATGTGAATATGAAGGTTGGTTAATAAGTAGTGATGGGTGGCTGAGTATATTTGGTTAGTTGATGGGTTGGTGAATTATGTGCTATACTTAACCATGCGTTGATAAAAATATGAGTACATGGAACAATTGTACACTGTAGTCCCTGCAGAATATGGAACATACGGAAAACATTATAAAAGAAGAATTTTCTTTTTTTAGAAACAGTCAATTAGTGGTGTACTGATTTGTTAAGCAAGGTTTAATCAAGTTTCACAACAACAAATGATTTGGGCTCTGGATGTTTTATGTGATTAATTTGTTTACGTAAAAGCAAGATGACATGAACATTCACTTTTAAGCTATTCAGGTATAAGGTAACTGTGTATACCTAGAGTTGAACATATTCTTTCATATTAATTTTTGCCTAGTTTGAATGTAATAATTCTATGTCAATGTTTACTGATAGTTCATGTATGTTTAGTGATAGTTCATGTATATATTGAAGGCAGTATCAGTGTCAAACGAATATTACATGTATGCTTGGGAAATTATTTGTTGCTAGTCATAGACGTAGTTACCCTCTAAGTCCAGAAAAGCATGAATTTTATTTTTATGCTTCCTCATTGACATTTTTACATTACAAAATTTGAATTAGTGTCTCCACTTTGAAGCCATGCAAATTTGCTTTGTTAATTATTAAACTTATGCTGAATTTTCAATTTGTCCCTCAATTGAAGATGGATTTGTAAAATTTTATCGTACTGGTCAATGTCCTCTGGGTCAGCATCCAACTGTATAAATGCTTCGTTGTACTCATATTCTAATTGTTGAACAGAGCCTTATTTGTATTTGTAGGAAGTATTAAAGTGTTCGATGGGGATGGATGTAATAAGTGTATGACGTGAAAAATGAAAATATTTTTTATACATATTTAATAGTGGCGGGTATTTTAATAGGCCTATATCTGTGTGTGGAATATATACAGACGGCATATAAGTTTTTAGCAGAACTTACGTGCACATGAAAAGAACATGAAATTTATTTACGCAATGACGAAAGCATGGAGTACAGGACAAATATAATGTAACATCAACAAATACATCGGAAACAAATAACTGTTCGTTAAAAGCGACGAAAGGAAAAAGTGAGGAAGCGTGGGAATTAAAAATTTATTGGATGTCATAGAGTAGAAGCTGTATTAAGTACGGTTCTTGAGAAAATGCTCAACAGCTGCATCACATTCGGCAATCTGTAGAAGGAATTAAAATTGATGATTAGCATGTACTGTAGGCACACACACATATATGTGTGTGTCCGTGTGTCTATCAAATGAATAAATTTTGGCATACCACTTCTGGAGTAAAAAAATCCTCCCATTTGTCATGTTGAAAAAATTATGGAGAAGACTGGAGTTCATCAGATTGTGTCGTATGTCCTTCACAGTTGGAAGATGGTGATAAGGTGTCGCAGGTTCCCAAAAATTTTGTCGTAACCGGAGGATGGTGAACAGAGTTGGTTGGTTTGTTAACATTGTCTAATTCAATATGGGAAAGATTAATCTGTGAGACGTTGGATGAAGCAGTAACTTTTACTTCGGTAGTGGATTGAAGGTGTTTTGTTAAACGTGTACTTTTACGTTTGAATTTGTCTACGGAAGAGGATAATGCAGGCTCTTTACCTTGTTGTATGCATTTGTTCTGCAGTAAAAAAAATGGTAACTTGTGGCAAATCCGACATAGGATAGAATAGAGTAAGTGTGAATAAAAAATAGCACAGGAGTACCTTTGTCATTTTGAATAAAAAGTAATGTGAAGGTTTAGGAAGTTGGAATGGAATTCACGTGGGCGGAAGAATTGATGAAGATGAGCTGTTGAGGATACACAGTGGTGTGTGGAGACTGTTAAGGAAGATGTATATATAATATGTTGCGGTGGAAATGTTAAAATGTTTGGGTGGAAAAGTATGTAGGAGCCTAGTTTGCTGGAAAAGTTGAACCAGTAGTAATAGGAAACATGGACAGGAAAAGCGGATCATGTGCTGAGGAAAATAAGGTAGAAATGGCACTGAGGTGGTACATTTTTATGTACAATTATGGTAAAATTAAGAAATCCACGGTTGATGATCTGAACTGCAGGAATGTTGTAGCATATAAAGTTTAGTTCATATGAAAATTTGAAGGGTCCCACAGCGTGTGTTGAGATGGTAATGGAGGACAGAGATGGACGCTTACAGAGCAGTTAGAAAAAATATATTATGATGCAATATTATTAGTGAATATATTATGTAAATTCATAACTGTCTAATACGTTGACCTGTATATACTACCGTATATATTTGTTGAATGGAATGTGGTTTTATTTTAAACATGGTGAGGTTGGGCTTGATGCATGCACACACTGCAATTCACCACGCACACATAACAACGCACACATATAAGTACAAAAACACAGAGGAAGAACGTATAGCCTTATAAAAGTAATAGCTTCCCATGCATCATATTCACGCCCATGATCTCACTAACCCTATTACCCAGAAGCACATCACACCCATGCAAAAACACACTCAGATCTGCCATACACACACTTGAACCCTGTACGAACGCAATACAGATGAAAAATCACTGACATGCGCACAAAAAAATAGCATTCAACGCATATACGCACTTGAATATGCATAGAACTCCACCACTTACATATACGGACTAATGCACAGCTGAATATATATAGACATATGCTAATTTTGTGGGCTATATTTAGTCCACTGCTCAGATGTAAGGAAAACTGAAATATGTACATTTTCAGAACAAATCTGAACATAATCAGTAAACAGTGGTTTATTTGCTTACCATAACATAATAAAAAAATGAAAAAATTAATATACATTCATTTTCCTGGTACACCACAGTAGTAAGAATACAATTGCATATGGATGACAAATTACATAGCTTGCATTTGGATAATTGCCTGTACTAATCAAAATATTCAATCAAATACACCCACAGGAAATTCAGTACCATTATTGATCATTATTTGAACATCATATAACTATGTATATCATGTACAAAGTTTTGTGTGGGTCAGTAGAAAGTACTTTGATAGATTTCTCATATAATCGCATAGGCCTTGGGGACATATCTTCTGTATATTTCTGGATGAGAGGTAAGCTGATAATCGAATTTACTGTCTGAACAAAAAATACAGAGTATGAAACTGTAAGTTTATTACATCTTGTGAATTTTTGGATCATGGATAATCTTTTCATGGATTTAATATATTACATGTACTATTCTAACAAAAGAAATCTCAGATAAAATAAAATGAGAGACGATACCTTATGCGAACTCTACACTCTATTCCTCAACCCAGATGTAGACAAACATGAATTCAATCCCACTCCATCACTATCTGATTAAATCATTAAATATATAGGAGTGAACACTTAAAATTCTGATGAATAATAGGAAGAAAACAAAAATCCAGGTAATATACTTATGATTTGTATAGGGAAAAAAAACAATTTCGAGAGTAAAGAAAAAAGGAGTTCAAAGTGAAATATATTACGTAATGAAATGGACTGAAGCTATCGCTATTGCACTTGCTTTACCTGATAACCAATACTATACAATTTGTCATTAACACTTTAGCACCTAAGTCTTTGAATACTCATGATGGATTGATGATAATACAGAATTCGTCAAGTGACTTTGTCCACAACTGAATTAGACAACACTCGAAATTAATAGAAAATTTTAGCCAAGCATAAAAAATTATATTTGTTCATTGTATGCATGCAAAACAAATTATAGAAATGAATCAGGAATTAAACATAATAAATTAAAAATAAAAAAAGCAAGCATTTTAACATTCTCACATTATTTATCTATGTAAAGCAAAAAAAGTGAATACAACTTTGAGTAGAGGAATTTGGAATGTTCACATACTATCGTTCATATTCAATTGGCAATTGGATTTATAAGAAATCATATTCAAGGGTAGGAAATAGGAAGGAGGTTAATAATCTTAAGCAGAATAAGTTGATTAGAAATGAGATACGGGAGTAAACTGTTTAATATGGATGATTATTCCTAAATCAACCTTAGTTTTCCAAGAACAATGGTTTTTTGATTACTTACACTGATTTCCTTTTTGGTTAGAGGTGCAAAGGCAGTATCTTCCTTTACGCCAGTTATAATGTAGTCTCGAATTTTTTGAGGCTCTATTACAACTTTAATGTAGTCATCCATTTTCAGTAGTTTTGAAACATCACATCTTATTCCCTCTAATATCTAAATTATAATATTCATGTAAAATAGCATAAGCATTAGTGGATAAGCTAAGAGTAATTGCATAAAGAAATCACTATTTATCTGTAATATGAAGTCATATTACGCAGACAGTGATTGGAAAAATAAAATCACAATAATTTATCTATCGTACTTCAGGTTACCTGATTCTTTTATTTTATTTTAAGTATTTATCAACTTCATTAAAAGATTATTAACACTTAAAGATTAATTATCTCTTTGTTTTGTTTTAAAGTATTTAAAATGCAGTCAAACGATTGTGACTTTATGTAGTATAATATTAACAAATGTACACATCATCAAACTAACTTATACAATCAATAACAACTCCAGTGTTGTGTATCCAACAATTTGGTGGTGATATTATCTAATTTTCTTCTCAGCTACATGTCCTTTCTCCTCTCAAATTAGGTATACTCCAAACAAATCCAAACATAAATCTTGAATTCCTTTTCTAAAACATCCTATTCATATTCAGATTTTCATTGTCGACTGATCACCTTTAGGTGAAAGTACATGCATAATTACATTACTCTATATATGTAAACTTGATTTTTTACACTCTAGCTAATGTACTCTCATGGAAGAAACCATATACAGCTTGAACATTGGTTTCTGGGTGGCAAGAAACACAAACTTGATCATGATAACAACTCACATATACATACATACGAATACACATAATCATTCATTATCCATAACTACCATTTCGAGTATAATGATGAAAGATAGAAAAACTAATTTGATTAAAACATATACGAATAAATTGAGAGACGATACCTTATGCGAACTCTGCACTCTATTCCTCAACCCAGATGTAGACAAACATGAATTCAAGCCCACTCCATCACTATCTGATTAAAACATTAAAAAAATAGGAGTAAACACTTAAAATTCTGATGAATAATAGGAAGAAAACAAAAATCCAGGTAATATACTTATGATTTGTATAGGGGAAAAAAAACAATTTCGAGAGTAAAGAAAAAAGGAGTTCAAAGTGAAATATATTACGTAATGAAATGGACTGAAGCTATCGTTATTGCACTTGCTTTACCTAATAATCAATACTATACAATTTGTCATTGACACTTTAGCACCTAAGTCTTTGAATACTCATGATGGATTGATGATAATACAGAATTCGTCAAGTGACTTTGTCCACAACTGAATTGGACAATACTCGAAATTAATAGAAAATTTTAGCCAAGCATAAAAAATTATATCTGTTCATTGTATGCATGCAAAACAAATTATAGAAATGAATCAGGAATTGAACATAATAAATTAAAAATAAAAAAAGAAAGCATTTTAACATTCTCACATTATTTATCTATGTAAAGCAAAAAAAGTGAATACAACTTTGAGTAGAGGAATTTGGAATGTTCACATACTATCGTTCATATTCAATTGGCAATTGGATTCATAAGAAATCATATTCAAGGGTAGGAAATAGGAAGGAGGTTAATAATCTTAAGCAGAATAAGTTGATTAGAAATGAGATATGGGAGTAAACTGTTTAATATGGATGATTATTCCTAAATCAGCCTTAGTTTTCCAAGAAGAATGGTTTTTTGATTACTTACACTGATTTCCTTTTTGGTTAGAGGTGCAAAGGCAGTATCTTCCCTTATGAACTTGAATCGCCTTAGAGACTTGAATGTTTTTACATATTGACATCTGATTAAAGAGAATGGAATAAAGGCTAAATATATTTCTTTCATAGTGAACTGAGAATATGTAAGGAAAAGTTCATACGCATGAGAAAGAGGGGTGACCATGTTGCAGTTAACACATGACTACGGACATGCATATAAAGGCGGACCAACTGAGGAGTATGACATCGACCTGCAATACTTATTAATAATTACTAACAAATTTTTGAATAGTATATAAGATTACATAGATGCACATAAACTTTAACAATCAATACAAAAGTGAAGAAAATCCAACCTATTATATAGCCAATATACATGCAAAATTAAAAATTACCTTCCAGCCGAAAGCACTGAGGATGGCTTGAACAGAAAGGTGGGGGCTACCCACCTTATTAGAAGAACTCCAAGTGGGGGCTACCCACGAAGCCTTGCCGCACCTCCCCTGTTTTAGCCATTCCCGGTTGATGAGGCTTGAGGCTACGATTTACCTTATCAAAACACATCACTTAGAATGCTCATCGTCCACCTGACGTTGTTCTAAAAGCATTCAATCCATACAAGTTCATTTCAGGTTCGAATGAAACCGAAGACATTATCTCGTTACACTCATTTTGGAATCACCCTCAAAGTTAACGACAATAACCCTTGCACTCTGAATCTTCATCTTCACTTGAGATTCACGACCTATCGTTAATTTGGATCGATGTGGTATTTGGATATCCAAATATGGAAACCCAATCCCGGTCTCATCGAAATCCAAACCGTATCTTTTAAGGCCAAGCTGTTTTAAAGTTAAAATAATTCAATTCATTATCCATATACACACAGATAGATAATTCACAATATCAAAGATAGATAATCTACATTATCATTACAGCAGATAATTCACTTCAACCAAAACATCCATATCACACAGCATTATTTATCTCATGTTAACTCCTAGTTTTCGAGCGACCTAAAACTCTACGTCCTAAAAACTTCACGACCTAACGACCTAAAAGGGTTAACGACCTAAAAGGGTTCACGACCTAAGGGGTTCACGACCTAAGGGATTCCACGACCTAAAGGGGTTCACGACCTAAGAGATTCCACGACCTAGCAACCTAAAAGGGTTCGACCTAAAAGGGTTCACGACCTAAGGGATTCCACGACCTAAAGGGGTTCACAACCTAAGGGATTCCACGACCTAACTACAGAGAGGACTCAACGAGCTAAAGAGTTAGCGACCTAGTGACTCCAGTCTTTAGCGACCTAAAGCTTCGCGACCTAACCTCACAAAGCAGCTCAACGACCTAAAACTCCTGCAACTACTCCTTAGGTCGCTTACGACCTACCACTTCAGATAAGACCGAGTGCAACTTCATCAGGCTAACTTCCTAAGTCGCGAGTGGACCACGACCTACAACCTAACTTAGGTCGTACACGACCTAGGACTTGGAGGAAAATTCCTGTCCAGATTCCACCCTATAAATACAGCCCTAACTCCAACAATGAAGGGACTTTTCCGATCATTCTCTGAAGCGCCGTTACTCTGCAGAATTCATAACGCATCCAACATTCAAAGAACTCCAAACATTCAAGACACTACAACAAGCTTCGAGAGGAATCTACCACGTTCGACACGAATTCATCAAGATCTTCTACATCGAAGTTTGAGCTACTAGTCTGAAGTGTTTCTATGATCAAAGTGAATTGTATTTGAAGTACATTGTATCAATTTGTAATCAGATCAGCAATAAAAGAATACAAAGTGGACGTAGGCTCAATTACGAGCTGAACCACTATAAAATCGCTGTCTTTTACCATTTTCTGCTATTTTATTGCTTATTTCTTATTCCCGTATCACGGGTGGTGCTTTCACAACATTACTATACACACCGGGTGTTAGCGTTCAATTTTTAGCGTTAGCATTTTGGTGCTTTCACTGAGAATTGAACTCAGGCTGCTTCCACCATTGCTTCGCAAAGACTTGTTGAAAGAATCTCTTTAAAAACCAGAAGTCTATCTGAAATAATGGCTCCTGGAAGAAGAGGTAGACCTACTAGATCCGAAAATGTAGATGAAGGGACCTCCGTTTCCCCAACAGAGAACCGGTCAATTCCTACCGTAGGGATCACAAAGGCTGAATTAGATGACGTAGTCTCTGGATTGTACCAACAAATTGAAGCTCAAAACCCTTTGATGATGGATAGATTAAATGCTCTGCTTGGGGAAAATCGTCAGCGAGAAAACCATGAAACAACCTTTGCTAAAATGTCACCTTTCCAAGCTGAAGGTTCTATGCCGCAGCCAACTCTTCATGAACACGAGCCCAGGCAAACTTCTGAGAGAAGGACTGATGCCTGCCCGGCGATGCTTGTAAACAATAAAGAGTACCTATCAGAGATGATTGGCCAAATCATGAAGGAGAGCATGCAGAGGGAAGAAAATGAGAGCGACTGGGGATTTGCACCAAGCAGGACTCCGTTTACTGAAAGGATCCTGAAAGCGGAATTTCCAAGGAAATTTGCACCGCCTACTATCCCAGCCTATAGGGGAACGAGTGACCCTAATCATTTCCTATATAAGTATGACTGGCATATGACCGGTGCAAGAGCATCAGATGAGATTAAGTGCCGATACTTTCCAGTGTACTTGGAAGGTGTGGCTCTACTTTGGTTCACAAAGCTTCCTGTTCGGTCTGTAGATCAATTCTCCGACTTAACGCGAAAGTTCAAAGAACAGTTTAGATTGTATGCTTCAAAAGCTAAGGATATAATGTCACTGTCTAGCCTTGAACAAGCTCCCGGAGAATCAACCAAGTCTTTCTTGAACCGTTTCAATATAGCTCTGGCCGAAGTGGATAATGCAGAACCGCGTATGATCCTGACCTATTTGATGCGAGCCATCAATAAATCGAGTGAATTTGGAAAATGGATAAAGATGAAGGAACCAAATTCACTTGAGAAGTTTTATAAAAAGGCCGATGAATTCATGCGCCTAGAAAACCTTTCTGCACCAGCAAAGGTGGTGGTTGCTAAGGACAACAATGATGATCTTGCTTCTAACAAAAGAGATTCTGGGAATCAGAAAAGGGAAAATGACGGAGGAAAGACCCAGGGAAATGAGAAGAAACTCCGCCGCTTTAATCCTTCAGATTTTACTCCTTTAACTGACACACCGGAAAATATCTTTGTCGCAACGAAAGATGTTGTCGAGTATCCTAAGCCACCTGAGATGGGAAGAGGTGCAGTGCGTAATGGGAAATTCTGCCAATTTCACAATCAACCTGGCCATGACACCGACCAATGTCGCCAGTTAAAAAATGTGATTGAAGAATTGTTGAAACAGGGTAAACTTCAACAATATGTGAAGAAAAGCGGAGTCGATCCAACCTCATCCACTCGGGGACAACAACATCCTAACCCTTAATCCGGCTCTCGCAACAACACAGCAGTGCAAGAGTCCGAAAAGCTTATCATTAATGCTGTCACAGGGGGTCCACACCCAGCAAGCGGAAATTGGGACGACTGCTAATTACCTACAAAACTGCAGCTGGGGCATCTTTCACTCTCTCTTGCATATGAATTCAAAACTATGAATCCAGTAGAAATTGAAATCCAACCCGGAGATTCTGGAGCAACAATTATTTGCATCCAAGTTTTACTTGACAGCATTGCTTAAATTTGTAAAATGATGATGGATGAATAACTTTTGTATTGTAAACCGCTGAGAAATCAGTGTGATTCAATAATAAAGAACTATAAATCTTGTATTCTCTAATGCTATAAATGCCTGTCTCATTTTGGTATGCATGTATCTTTACAATATTGCTAAAATGTCGATTATATGTTGCAGGCTATCAAAGCAAAGCTTACTTATTCCACACATCACAAGACTCGGCGATTCCTACGAATCACTCAACAATGTTAAGCCACAAAAGAGGTGCTATTCACTAACCGTTAGTGATTCCACCAAAGCGGGCACCTTTCTGACAAGAAGGTTCCAGACTCTTGCTAACTAATCACGATCGTTTGTGTAAACAAACATCCGGTAAAGTAGCTTGCGTCTGCCCCATGGATTCACTCAACGATAAAGTACACTCCTCTGGCAACAAGAAAACACCTTGCAAAAAGAGTGGAACATGCACTTGGAGTGGTAAAAAGGAATCGTTAAGAAGCAGATGGTGGGAAGACACAAGCAACAAAGCTCTCTTTGAGGCACAACTCTTCGGAGAAGGCCTCTTCGGGAGCAGAAAGACCTTTTCGGAGGCACAATTCATCGGGGTTGAAGTGTAAAATGCTCCTCTTCGGAGGCCGACTTCACCAAAGTTGAAATGCAAAAAATTTCTTCTCTTCAGAGACCAAAATCGCTTCTCTTCGGAGACCAAAATCGCTTCTCTTCGGAGACCAAAATTGCTTCTCTACGGAGACCAAAAACGCTTCTCTTCGGAGACCAAAATCGCTTCTCTTCGGAGACCAAAATCGCTTCTCTTCGGAGACCAAAATTGCTTCTCTTCGGAGACCAAAATCGCTTCTCTTCGGAGACCAAAATTGCTTCTCTACGGAGACCAAAATCGCTTCTCTTCGGAGACCAAAATTGCTTCTCTTCGGAGACTAAAATCGCTTCTCTTCGGAGACCAAGACTGCTTCTCTTCGGAGACTCAAATTGCTTCTCTTTGGAGAACAAATGCACCTCTTCGGGGGCACACTTCATCGTGCTTGAAGTACCGAACAGAAGACCTCTTCGGAGGCACACTTCACCATGCTTGAAGTACCAAACACAAGCCCTCTTCGGAGGCACAAAAATCAAGACCTCTTCGTAGGCATAAATCGTTTCGGAGGCACAAAGACCTTTTCAAAGGCACATTTCACCAAAATTGCTTCTCTTCGGAGACCTACTTCACCAGAATTGAATTGCTTCTCTTCATAGACCACGAAGCCTTCTTCGGAAGCACTAAGACAAATAAAGCCTTTTAACAAGGCACATCCAAAAACTTCGTTGATGGAACCACTAACGACCGCAGCTGAATACTTATGATTATTTGTACAAACAAATATGTAGTAAAACAGCCAATGACTGTTCTGTGGATCCATTCAACAATAAAATATAATTGTCTGACAAACAGATCAAAACATTCTTCAAAAGCTCACTTCACTGCGTAGGAAAATCCATTTTTTAACAAATAAAAGTGATCATTTTCGAAAGTTGAAGTGTTCTTTAGAAAGAAAGAGAAAGTAAAAATTTCTCCAGCACAAAACGTATTATATTAAAAGCAGAATAGTATTTCTTCAAATCGGAAGAATTATTTTCTAAAATAAGAATACAAGTCTTTTCAGAATATTGCAGTGAGCCATGATACGGGGGCATATAACTATATTAATAGAAACAACGCTCAACCGTCATACCACAAGCTCACAGCGGTATCATATAAAGTAAATAAAGAATCATTTATTCTACATTACATTGAGAAATAAATGCATTCTCACATACACAAGAATTTGTACAAGTAAAAAGAATTATTTTATTCAATACTGTGAAAATTCTTTACATGTGCAGATCTCAAAAAAGCGGGGACCGGTACTCGCACAATCTCCGGTCGATACATGCAAAAAGCAAAACAAGAAGTAGAAAATCCAGCTTATCATTCCTTCTTCCCGCTGCCTTTGGAGCCCTTGCCCGGCTTGATGGTTAGTTTCGGAATCCGGCGTGGACGGGTTGGAGAAGGAGGAGTAGTCAGATCTTCTTCTGCTTTGTCTTCTCCAGTTGAAGTGCTTTTCTTCCTCTTCCTCATTGCACGCTTCCCCTTCCTCTTCGAAGAAGACTCACTTCCTGGAGTGAGCAACGTGGAAAGCTTTGTGTCATCATCAAATGACTGCTCCGGAGTCTTCTCACTGTCCTCCGTCTCTTCCGCTTTTTGCTCTTGGGAAGCAGGTGGATCCTCTAAGCCTTGAAGGGCTGCTATCTGTTCTTCCTACGACCCTGGCTGAGAAGCAGGAGTGACTTGAAGGGATGGAGGAGGAACAGCTGGAAGAGGAGGAGAGTGCACAATGCTTGGTGCTTCCGCTACAGAAGAAAAGAAGTCAAAATCAGTACTCTCCGAAAAAAGAGAAGATATCAGATCATCGGAACTTAAGTAATAAGCAAGAAATTCATCAAGTTCAATTGAACCAAATGAGCAATCCACTTGAGCCAGATCTGAATCGAAGTTACCTGGAGAAGTCGGTTTTGTCAGTTCAATTTCAAAATTTTCAGCTTCGGTGTCGTCTTGGGTCTTCTCCTCAACTTGAGTAGTGGGAGGCTTGGTAGTTGCGGTCTTAACTTCGGCTTTTGCGGGAGGTGAAGAATAAGAACTAGAGCCAATAATGTCGGGGTCAACCGAAGCCGGAAGATGAGCGGGGTCGGTTAATGACGCTTTTTCCAAACGCTCTTCTCCTGCCACTTCGGCTCGCTCCCTAGCAAGCTGCTCTTTTCCCCTGGCAAGCGCAGCGCGTGCTTCATCATCCAGATAAAGCGCCGCAAGATCTGCCTCCGCATAACCAGCAAACATATCAAGTACGGCCTCCCAAACTTCGGCCAGTGTAATCTCATATTTAGGACCCAAAAATGAAAGACTACCGCGACCCAGAACACTGTGCATATAAAAGTCAAATAAAGTAGAGTCGATGCTGACTTTGGTTGCCTCGTGAGACTCTTCGGCTGCAACTTGTCCGGCAACCGCATCATTGCGCTCTTTCTCAACTTTAAGAAGACGAGCCTTTAACATTTCGATCTCCATGTTCTGGGAGTTAACTATTTCCCGCAGTTGGGCGTTTTCTTTGCGGTATTTCTCAGTAATATGTTGTTCAGCTTCAAATTACATCTCGGCGTCCCTTTGAGCAGCGTGCGCGCCCCGCACTTGTTTTTGAAAAACTTCCTCTTTTTGGGAATGCGAAGCGGAAGATGTAGCAAGATCCTCCTTGAGTTTCTTAACTACAGACTCAAGTCTTGCATTATCGTCGGCGATGCTCGACATTTCTGCATCGTGTTGCTTGACAATTTTCTTCCACTCCGAGTGATCGTTTTCCATTGTTAGCATGGCCTCAAGATTCATATGGTTGACCCTTTGAAGTTCATCAACCAGTTTCTGCCATCCGGACATTCTCTCGATGTCGAGCTTAACAGCATCGAGATTCCTCAGCATGGCCTGCTTATCGATGGGGACCCAATCTAAGTCAAAGCGCACTCCTTTTAAGCACCAATTCGGGAATCGGCTTTGAAGTTTAGGCGGAGCATCCTTGACTTGATATTGAGGCCTATTTATGATTGCCTGAATGTCGGTTTTCTCTAGAGCAGGAGAACCAGAGGGAATATCAAGAGAAGAAGGAGCAGTGGCCTTTTGAGAAATTGCAGACGCGTCTCTTTCGCTAGGTTTGACCCGTTTACTCGGATCATCAGCACTGTGGCTCTTCCCTTTATCATCGTGATATTTTCTTTTGTGGGAGTCGTCATCCCTTCTTCTCTGCTGCTCTTCATAAGCTTGTCTCTCTCGAGCTTTTCTGACCGCATGCTCCTCATCAGTTTCCCTATGAGCAGGGAGATAGCGTCCATAATCATAAGAGTCACGCCCTCCATAGGGCCGAAAGTTATCGTAATATGAACCACTTTGCCCCATCGAAGAACCTGAAATTAAAGAAAAGGCAAGTCTTAGAAATCTTCAAATTGAAGAAGCTAAGTGCGTATAAGTGCCAAAAACCCTAAGTGTGTGTGATGTGCAAGCTACGTGCGTCAAACTACAAACCACTCTTTGGTTGGGGAGTGATAACAGATTATGAAGCAGGAGTCAATTTTTGAGCCGATGAAGTTTGCTGCAAAGCGGATGTTGCTTCGGTTGCAGGAGATGTAGCTTTAGTTATATCATCTTTGAAAAATTCCTGTGAAGTAATCAACAGATCACTCACCCCCTCAAAGGTATCGTCACCGTCGTGTTTTGTGTGGATTTCTCTCTCGACTCCTTTATCATCAACTTTCTCGAAATGTTGAGAAGTTTCTTCTTCTTCAATTACTGGAGAAAGTGTGAGTTTGCTGGATGGTCCCACAACATCAACAATGGTAGAACATTTCACCAGTGTAGCCTCTACAATTGGTTCCTCCAATCCAATTTCTTCGCCACAAACTGGGGCATTGGATGTCTCTGCTTGAGAACCTGGGGCAGCTAATGCTTCGGTCTCAGAATTAGAAATTTCGTGAATTTGAGTAGACCGAGAAGAGTGTAAAGTCCGAACTGATGCAGGAACTCATCTTTCAGCAAGAAATTAGCACTCCTCTCTTCAGTGACCACAGCACTTAAAGTTTCTAAAGTTGGCTTGTGGTTAGGATCTCGAAGTGGAGGAGGAAGCGCTACAAAAGTAAAGAATGAAGTTCAGTACTTGACAAATCAAGTTGCAAAAGAATTTCAGAAAATGAAGCAAACGGAAATCAGCAATCTTACTTCCAACTCTCCAGACGGCATAGAATCCTGGAGGACAGCGGACAAAGAAGAATTGACTTCAGAATCCGTGGGCACTGTCAGGAAGATCAATGATCAGTCTACGGTTTCGAGCACTCCTCACAAGTGTAATCGAAGGGTGATCTTTGTTCTTCAAAAAGGTGCATAAATAGCAAATTTCATCGAAGCTTGGAAGACGGTTGAGCGTCCTCCTAAACAGAACACACAACCCCATCAAGACGGCGTAACCGTTGGGGTGTAGCTGGAAGGGCGAGATGGCTAATCGAAGAAATAGTTCTCGGAGAAATTCGTTGAAAGGTGGAATAGCTCCACTCAAGCACATCTGATGATTAACTGCGACAAAACCAAGGGGTGGCCTGTCAGTAGTATCGCTTGCCCCAGGAAATAAAGCATCCGTTTCGGCAATCCCGAACTGGATGCACAACTGTCTGAAAACTTTATGGCTCAATGTAGTAGAAGTCCTTTCCGGAGGATCAACTAATGGGGTAGGAATCGGAAAAGCTTCTCCAGCAGGTCCTATATCTTCTTGTTGAGATGCCATTCTACACAAGGAACTGGATATTCAAATATGAAGGTGCACGTTTCCTAAAAAGTGTGAAGTGTTGTGCAGAACTAATGAAAATAGAAAACAAACATAACTGAAATTAAACTAGTTGACAATTGGTCGATTACAAGATTTCAGGACTTGTTAATTTCAAACTCAAGTGCAGTGTTAATGCAAGCAAATCAGCTTTAATTAACTATTTTAGTTGTGCTTTAATACTTCACTTGAATTGGTTGGTTTACAGCACTTCATTCACACAGTTCATTTAAGTTGATTATTCTTTATCTACTAATCTGTCATTCGATGTGGGCAGTCAATGGCAGTATGTTTGTCCCAGTTTTTTTGCAAATGTTGTATTTAACAGGTTGACAGCTTTAAAGGTTGGTATAATCTGTAAAAGAGTACGATCAGGTTCAACAAAGTCCAAGCAATTCAAACAGTTCAAAATTCAGTCAAGTTCTGCACAATATTCCAAGTGTTAGGTCGCTCACGACCTAGCATAGGTCGGAGCCTCCTTATGTTGCACTGTGTAAGTCAAAAGATTCAAGGCGATGCAAATTTTTCTAAGTCCTAGGTCGCTCATGACCTAGCATAGGTCGGAAACTAATTAGGTCGCAAAAGGTTGCTCGGCTTCATTTAGGTCGCAGGAATTCTTAGGTCGGTCAGGATTCTTAAGTCGTAAGACTTAGGTCGCAAAAATCCCAAACACGACCTAACTTTTAGGTTGTCCAGATCTGATAGGTCGCTGACTTCCTCTCCACGCAACAACTTACTAGACCCGATAACCCGATATCGCCATTACAAAAGAATCTATCATCCTCTTCGTGAATTTCATTCATCTCCACATACCAAATCACCCAAAAAATCGATCCCCAAAATCCCTCCGATCCATTATAAATACCACCATGCCTTCATGAATCACAACAACATATTAAATGACGATCAGAAGTCGATTGTAATAATCACTCAGAATGAAGCAAGACACATGAAATTGGAATCGAGTCGAAAAACATGGGTTCACGATTGAGCAGCGATTATGGTGGAATAGAAGATGAATTCACTTACGTAGTATGATTGGAAGAGATGAATCGACGAGTAAATGGATTGAATTTGCCTTCGGAAGTTTGAAGATTCGTCAATGGCAGTAAGAGATCGGAGCAGTAAGGTAGGGAGGAAGGAGCGACCTAACGAATTTACATGAGGCTGAGAAAGGAAGGCGAATAGGCACGCGAGTTAGCTCGGTTTTTAGGTCGCTCACGACCTAGCAAAGTTAGATCGAAGCACACGACCTACGACCTAGGTGTATACTTCGAAGGGCAAATGTTAACTCCTAGTTTTCGAGCGACCTAAAACTCTACGACCTAAAAACTTCACGACCTAACGACCTAAAAGGGTTAACGACCTAAAAGGATTCACGACCTAAGGGGTTCACGACCTAAGGGATTCCACGACCTAAAGGGGTTCATGACCTAAGAGATTCCACGACCTAGCAACCTAAAAGGGTTAATGACCTAAAAGGGTTCACGACCTAAGGGGTTCACGACCTAAGGGATTCCACGACCTAAAGGGGTTCACGACCTAAGGGGTTCCACGACCTAACTACAGAGAGGACTCAACGAGCTAAAGAGTTAGCGACCTAGTGACTCCAGTCTTCAGCGACCTAAAGCTTCGCGACCTAACCTCACAAAGCAGCTCAACGACCTAAACCTCCTACAACTACTCCTTAGGTCGCTTACGACCTACCACTTCAGATAAGACCGAGTGCAACTTCATCAGGCTAACTTCCTAAGTCGCGAGTGGACCACGACCTACCTTAGGTCGCTCGCGACCTACGACCTAACTTAGGTCGTACACGACCTAGGACTTGGGGGGAAATTCCTGTCCAGATTCCACCCTATGAATACAGCCCTAACTCCAACAATGAAGGGACTTTTCCGATCATTCTCTGAAGCGCCGTTACTCTGCAGAATTCATAACTCATCCAACATTCAAAGAACTCCAAACATTCAAGACACTACAACAAGCTTCGAGAGGAATCTACCACGTTCGACACGAATTCATCAAGATCTTCTACATCGAAGTTTGAGCTACTAGTCTGAAGTGTTTCTATGATCAAAGTGAATTGTATTTGAAGTACATTGTATCAATTTGTAATCAGATCAGCAATAAAAGAATACAAAGTGGACGTAGGCTTAATTACGAGCCGAACCACTATAAATTCGCTGTCTTTTACCGTTTTCTGCTATTTTACTGCTTATTTCTTATTCCCGTATCACGGGTGGTGCTTTCACAACATTACTATACACACCGGGTGTTAGCGTTCAATTTTTAGCGTTAACATCTCATATCTGAGATTTCAAATCATTCAAGGAAATCAATATCATCCATCAATACATAAGCAAGGATTAATAATCACACCGTTTATAATTAATTTAAAATGAATTAAATTAATTATCTATCTCTAATTAATTTAAAGTAAATTAAATTAATTTCTTCATATAAATCTTGCTTACATAACCATTAATTAATTACAAATCAATTAATTAATCATTCTCTAATTTCCATCTTAATTTATCATCCTTGATTTATTTTCCTTTAATTACATTCAAGTAATTATCCTTTAATCAATTTCACAAATTAATTATCCTTAACCAAATACAGTAATTAAATCTTTAATTACTCTATTAATTAATTAACTATAATTAATTACATTAATCCTTAATTAATTTCATTAATTAATTACTCAAAATCACTTATTATTGATTAATTAATCTTTAATCAACCCTTAATTACATCATTAATTATATAATTTAATGATCCCTAATTACATTTTTAATTAATTATTCTATTTAAATTAATTACACCAAGTAATAAATCTTAATTAAACCTCAATTATTAATCAATCTTGATTAATCCCATTCAGTAATTAACTACCCTTAATTACTTACATTAATTAATTAATTTCACTAAGTAATTAATCCATAATTACTTCCATTCTTCAATTAATCTCAACCAGTAATTACTCCTTTAATTACTTCACTAAGTAATTATACTTTATTAATTACATTAAGTAATTTACTTATTAAAACATCAAGTGATTATCTTAAATTAATTAAACTTAATTAATTAACTTAAACTAATCTCATTAAACTTAATTAATTACAATGAGTAATTAATCCCTTAATTTTTCATTAAGTAATTATACTTAAACAATTCCACAATTGATTATCCTTAATTAATTAATCTAATTAATTAATAAAATTAATTACATTAATTAATTATATATTAATCCAAATTAATGATCTTCATTAACTATTAACAACTCTTAATTACTTCTCTTAAGTAATTAAATTTAGATTAATCATTATTAATTACAAATTAATTTATCTTTAATAACCAATTAATTAATCTCTAATTACTTAATTAATTAAGTGCTTATCTGTAACTTAATTAATCTTTAATTACTTGACTAATTAATTTCTAACCATTAATTTATAATCTAACCTTATCTAATCTCATCTAAATAACATTCCTTGATTTCAAATTAATTAACCTTTAAATTAATCAACTTACAACCCTTAATTACTTATTTATTAAACCATAATTATTAATTAAATTAAAGTAATTAATCCCTCTTTAATTAACTTATTAATTTAATTTATCCTAAATCATTAAACCTTAATTAATCTTTAAAATAAAGTATTAGCCTTTATAACTACTTTAATTTTTGTTAACAAAAGGCTTTGAAACATTTTACTTTTGAATCTTCCTTTTAATTCATTTCAATTTAAAGATTTAAAATAGATTACAAATTTAACTTTAACCATATTTAAAACAATTTAAATAAAAACCCTTTAAATCAAATGATAAAGAAACATTTATCTTGTAAAGAAAATTATAAGAGTTTTTAAACCAAATTCATTTAAATTCAAATCATTTAAATATATACCTTAAACATTTAAAGTTGTTTAAATATTTTATATTTTATAAAACTGATTTATTTCAAAACTAGGATAAAAATTAAATTTGAATCCATACTTAAAAATTTGATTTTAAACTTTGTTTAAAATCTTGTTTTACATTTTAAATTCATTTTCAAATTTAACCTTACAGGTATTTTTTTTTAAAACCTGTAACATAACAAATTTGACCCGAGTCTAACCCTAACATCTTCGAGCCAAAACCCACATGACTTCGAGCAACACACGCAAGTGACTCAAGGAAACTCTTGTACCCATCCCCTGCTCAAACCAAACTCTACCAGGTACAAAGAAATGCACCGTGCACATGCACGGTGGCCCTGATCAACTCCAGCCATCTACGACGCCTTCCCCATGTCGGTGTTCACCCTCGAACCCAAACTCGATCACCATAATATCAACAGTAACTCGAAATCGAATTCTAGTAACCCATCACAGCTAGGAACAGGAAACCCAAAACCTAGAAATCACTCGTGCTCACTCCTTCGACCATTGGAGTATCAGAACTTCCAGTCACGCCTTCGTCATCCTTCCTGCTTCCATTTTCCATAGTTCTGATGAACTCGAACCACCAGCGGTGTCTAGATGAACAAAATTCCACGACCTAACCAAAACTAGGGTTACAGGCATCACTGATCTCTCATCGCCGCCCCAGTGCCTTGAACACCGTCTTGACATTTTTTTCCCAATCTCCGATCATTCCTCCACCTCTAGGAAAGACCACAAGCATTCTGATCAACTTGATCACCAAAGGCTACTTAAAACACCCAAACTAATCAAACTCAAACTGGACGTTCAAACCCAATCTAAAATTATGGTTTTACTTCCAAAAATCATGATTTTGAATAATGTTTCAGATCATATACCTGAAACAATGATTTAAGATGTTTTAATTTTAACATAACTTAAATTTTCCTGTTCAATTTGGTTTCTAGATATATTTCAAATTTATTTTAACTTGAATAAAATTTTAAAACTAAATCTAGGGTTAAACAAACAGTTTTTGTTTATAACTTAAATCCTAACCAAGACTAGATCAAGAGATTAAGGATTTTAAACAAAACTTGTGCCTGGAAACTAAAAACAGAGAGATCACAGATGAAAACAAACATGCACAACATCCAGATATCCATATATACACAAAAATATACATACACACAAAGCATCCTGTGACGACCCGACTTTCATCAACCAGAAAGTCGTATCATCTTGAAGAAAGAAAGGGATAGAAAAGAGAAAAGAAGAGAAGAAAGAAAGAAACAACATCAGAATCTCAACAGCGGAACGAATAAATTATATTAATAACATAAGTATTACATAATATACAATGACTATCAGAGTTACACAGATTATGTCACATCCCGAAAATTTTCGACTTTCGAAAATTCAACATCGATACTCACTTTATCGACTGCCGAGCAATCGAGTGCCGGAAACTCCAAGAGTGAGGGTTTTAAGAAAAAAAAAAGTAGAAGAAGAAGAGAAAGAGAAGAAAGAGAGAGAAGAACAACAGAACAACATCAGAACATCAGAACAGAAAACAATATCAGAATCTTACACATCGCAGCGGAACAATATATAATAGATAAACACTAGTTTTTTTAAACAAAGAACTATATCAGTTTATACATACATCAATCATCAGAGTCAATATACAACTCAATACAATACATCACATAAATGGACAGTTATATAAACTTGTCCTCATACAGAATACACAGCGGAATAAATACTATCAGATACAAATACTACGTCTCGTCATCCAGCTTATCTCCAAGCTCCAGAATATCCAGATAACCTGATAATCTAACTCTAGACTGCCCGTGTGGAAATTGGTGGGCACCCAGAGTTTAGAAGGGAACAATAAACTCCGAGTCAGTCATGGTGACTGGTGTGAGATCGTAAAACAGTTATTCTTTAAAATAAACAACAGGATAATTTTAAAGTCAATTCGAAATGCTTTTGGAAAATGAAACTACCATAAGACCTCCCACCACACACACAATGCAAACGCAGAATTGGAGGAGATTTCTTCTTATGATAGTCAAAGATGCTTACTACGCAAAATTCAAATCATTTTGGATATTATTATTAGTGCATAGTGTAGAAACATTTCGAAAGTATAATATAAATCTTAGCCAACATACGACCAGTATCGTATGCCTACTATAGCTACTATGTTCAATAGCAGGTTACCGCCACATTCCATAGCAGGTAATACAACTAAAACCGTACACGTCGCGTATTGTTTCTTTGGATTTCCAACAAATGGTCAGGCTAAGGAACTTCCTATCCACGATGGGTACGTCCCTGGAATAGACGACCCGAGAATCTAACGTTACGGTTAGATCTCTGCCAACACAAGGCCGGGTTACCTCTGCAAAAATAGGTAACTACTGACACGCGTATGCCATCCCCCGATCGTCACCGATCTTCCCGAGGATCCCCGATTTCCAACAAACCACATAGATAATAATAATGCAGTAACCACAGAGGTTAAGTATCTGGGCTCCATACCATGATACCACCTTTATCCAGAAGGAATGACATACACTAAGGGGCGCTACTCCCTAGAACCTTGCTGCATCCTTCCTGTTTCGACCATTTCCGGGGTGTGAGGCTCGACGAAGTCTCGTCCACAAAGCTACGCTTTCTCAAAAAGCCCTGCTTCGGGTCAAACAAAATGATCAACCTATGATCACAAAGATATAAGATCAAACAAATGATCATATCACAAATGATCAAACACCGATCATTTCACAGCAACACTCAGTATGCCACGTTACCAAATTGGGATATATCGCTGATAAATTTCAACTACATAACCTCTGAGCTCGTACGTCTCAGAGAAGGGTGTTAAGCTAAGAGAATAAATTCTCCGCCACCAACAGAAATGTATTTGAAAGAAATCAGCTTTATATCTCAAATTGTAACGTCAGACACACAATCCATACAAGTCTGTTCCGGGATCGAACAAAACCGAAGGCACTTCTCACGAAGCCCTTGCATTTCCGGATAATTTTCTAATCACGTCAGGACTTCCCGTCACTAAGGGTGATAAAACCTCTAAATCGAAGATCAGTCGATGTAGAGTAACTCGACGGTAATCCTTCCGTTTTCAAAAATATCCGGTCTTCAACACCGGTCTTCAAATGCGATTCATAACGACGTATCACGTATTCGGAATGGGTTATACGACCCCAAGGTCCTTTCCCGGTTAACCCGAATAGTGAGCGTTTATTCAAAAACAAGTGTGGCATTCAAATTCATCCAATTCACAACAAATACCTATCTAAAGGTAATTATTGATAGTCGGTTATTTAACTATCAATAAAGATGCGCAACATCATCAGATTCCAAATGATTTTCCAAATTTATTTCATCTTCCAAAAATATCTTTTACTAGATATAAAATTCCACACTTCTAAAATAAATCAACATTTATTTTTCTAAACAGTTTCCCTTTCCTTCATAAATTCCATAGTGGATTTATATTTCAAAATATCTACTGATATACGATTTTCAAATCGTTTTCAATATTCAATCTCAATTTATCTTTAAGAAGATAAATTCTCAAAACGCTTCATTTCATTTTGGAAAATGCATTTCCCTACTTATTTAATAATAAGTATTTCACAAATCATTTATTTTCAACATTTGAAAATACTCGATATACTTAAATCAATATTAAGTATATATTCATTCTTTAAGGAAATCATTCTTTAAACACATTTATTTGAGTCAAAACGAATGTTACGTAAAACATCGTTACGACAACTCAAAAATCACTAGTATAGGGATTCGAGATTTTAATAGATATATAAATCCCAATACTACATCAAAACATTTCCTTTCGGAAATCATTTACTATAACAACAGTGTTATAGTCCATCATTTCCTTAAATTTCTCGAAAACGTCTATTTCAACAAGAACTGTTGAAATCTATGTTTTCGATATTCAACACATTTTTAAACATCGTTAAAAACAATTTAACTTCATTTTTAAAATATCATTTCTTCAACAATGAATCCGTTTTATTCAATAATATATTCACTGTCCAAAATTGTGAATATATCTTCTTTAAAAATCTTCCATATTCAATTTATCAAATTCAATCTATTTCGAATTTATAAACACGTCTATAAATTCTATTTCCATTTATAAAAACTACAATTTATAAATCTTCTTTATTAACTAGTTCAATTCGTAACTCAATTTTTATACTAACGGTCCACCTTATAAGTTAATACTTATAATTCATTTATTTTCAAAAATCATTCTTTTAAAACTTTACAATTGTAAAGTTCATCCCTTTATAAATCGTTTTAACATCATTTCCATTTTAAATTCACATTCCCTTATTTCAATTTGGATTCATTTTTTCCAAATATTCACTTTTGAATCTAAAATCGGATTTCAACTTAATTTCTAATTCTACTTTAACTCCAAATCAATTACAAATTGATTTCTAAATTTATTTTCACTACTAAAATAAATTCTTATTCTTTTCAATTTATTCAATATCCTGTTTTTAAATGGATTCTTTAAATTGAAGTCATTTTACATTTACTTCCCAAATCGTTTCAATTTACCAAGTAAATTTCAAATCGGATTTCCAACTTATCTTCTTTTAAATAAATTCCTTTTTAAGAAAATAAATCTCAATCGTTTCTTTCAATTTATTTAGAAATCCAGATTTTAAATTAATTTCCTCAATTTAAAATCACTATTATACGCAATTCATTTATTTAACATTTTCACTTTATTCTGGAAATAAATTCGATAAGATTATAAAAATTAACTTTTTATACTTTAAAATTCCTCTCTTCGAATTTATTAAATTTCTAAAATCAAATTCATTTAGAAATTTCTATTTTGATTTCCAAAAATTCAATTTCGTTTATTTTTGGAATCCAATGATATCAAACATCCATTCGGCCAATTTTCATTTTCAAACAATTCCCGATCATCAATATCATCGATCGTGTCAATATAATCATTCACAGAATTATCATATCACAATATAATAAATTCACAACAATATTGAGGGGTCCAGTTGGATCCCTCCAACCTGTTTCCCTGCATCCAAAGATGTTAGCACAATACCAATTCCGCTCCAGTACGGAATTACCGCGGTATATAGGTTTTTATAAATCCGCTTACTAACGGCGCAATAGGGTCTCATCCGCTATACGAGGCGGGAAATCATCAATCCAATATATACATATGCCAATATGTATATATTGCTATATATATATATAGATATATCCTACTATATCTAATACAAACAGCAATCATAGCAATCAAACAATAACTGTAAAAATTCCACATTTTATTCGAGTGAGAAAAATCTCACCTTAGCTTTATTAGCATCCATTTCCAATCTCGACCCAATTATCTTGATTTACACCTTGTATAAATAATTCCTTTTATATTTTTCTTTTCTGCTTAAAATTTATATCTCAACAAAATTTACTACATTTCAAATTTAAATTGTAAACTAAGGATACCTTACTGAGAAAATCGAACACTGCAATCGAAACCATCTGCTTTTCGAGCCTCGCGATGCCTCCACGAACGAGTTGCCCTATCTGCCTCGAATCACTGCCTGAACTATCACGATGAACCCCAGATCGAAACCCCAATCCCCTATCATCGCGTCGCCGCCTTCTAATCGATCGCCTTTCCAATCAAACTGCGACCTCCCCTGAATCAACGCGATTGCCACTGCCCACCTCTGCTTGCTTCGGCCATCATTGCGAACCCTAGATCTCGCGATAAGAAAGGAACGCCACCGCTTCCTCCAAAACATCCCCTAGCTTCGCGAGCTTCCAGCCCCAACTTCGCCGCCTGCCGTCAGTCGCAACCCACCACAAATCCATTCGAAAACATCACGAATAACACTCGTGATTGTAGCCACCATCCATCGCTGTGAGCCTCGTCGCCATTCCTCCCTCGCGAACTCGCCTGATTCGAACGAAAGAAGGAATACGCGAATCGATTCGCTCGTGAATGTATTAGAGGGGAATTAAATTTGAAATAAATCTCGTTCGTTTGTCTTTTGAACGAGGGAATTTTTTTGGGGACGATTTTCGAATTTAAGAAGGAGAGAGCGATTTCATTTGTTCGTTTCGAATCAGAGAGGGGCTTCGGCATTTGATTACAGAGAGGGATAAAATCTCGAACGAGAGAAAATCTACACACTCAGCCATTGTTTTTATCTTGAACGAGAGTTTTTAAATTTGAACGAAATGATTTCCTTTCGTGTATCTTAACAGAGAAGGAAGGGGAGACAAGGGTACGCGATTTTACAGAAAGTAGGTCTGCTAAGAAACTAGGGTGGCTGATGCTGACCAATTATATATATTTAAATTCAAATTGAATTCGATAAAGATTCAATGCGTTTACACGTCGTGTGCTCACATATAAACTCCGAAAAATACGAAATTTGAAATCCGACAATAATTCAATATTACGGACCCAATGGAACTGGTTTCGTCGAATTCCGAGACTGTTTGAAAAATGACTATTTTATAAATATCGGTTCGAGTGATTATTTTCAAAACTGAACAAACAGTTCGAAATTAAATTCTGAAGCTTCTATCATCTTCAGTATTATCAATACGAATTTTAAAAGCTTTCGAAATATTTTTCTTCAGCTTAAAGTCGAAGATACAAATTTTTATTCAGCATTCACTAGATTAAATTTTATAATTTAATCACCAATTTCAAACTTCAATCGGGGATTCAAATTAAATCGTCGTTCAAATATTTAAAATTAATTAAATATTTTCAGTTTAATTCGTTCGAAATTCTGGGTCGTTACAAACTTCCCTCCTTAAAAGAATTTCGTCCTCGAAATTACAAGTTAGGAAAAAATGCCCTTAACTCGTCTATCATTTTTCACAATCTAAATAGTTTTATCAATTCTTCAAAACAAATCTTCCTACTAAAGATTCGTTATCATTCAACTAAATTTCCAACTTCAATTATAAGTTTCAAACAATCATTGTTTTACTAACAATTCAAATTTAAATTAAAATTCAAATTTTAACTTCCAAATTTTCTCAAAAATTTTCTAACACTCAAAATTTTCGAAAAATTTCGCCAGCGTCTCCTTTGCGCGGCTAATACGGCACGACTACAAAACGTCCCTACGGACTCTCAGATTTCAAAAAGAAAAAGAAAAAGCCAAGTGGCTAGAGAGAAATCATCAAAAACTCATATTAAAACTTAAATACGTACCTTTTTCGAGCAATTCGAATTATCTGTGAAATAATTTTTCCAAATTCCTTTACAATACCTGTATATCTACTAGCCATAATATCTAGTTACATACATACAAATCATTTTGTTACAAAATTTTCAATATAAACTGCTTATACATTTCTAGCTTACTATTGAAGTTACATTCGTTTCCAAACAAAATGAATTCATATCTAATCAATTTTTCATTTCAAATTTCATTTGAATTACATTTCACATTTCAATTTCTCATTCGAATTCAATTCACTATTTTGGTTTATAACCACTTATATTAAACTGAATTTCCAATAACATATGAATTTTTTATCCACCTTTCAATTTACATTATTCAATTCAATTCATTTGCTTACGAATTCGAAATAAATTTCAACTTTCAATTTCATACATCATAAATCAAATTCAAATTTTAGTTCTATTCACTTAAATTCTGAAATATTGAATTTCATCGATTAACTTTCGTTTACAACTACTTATTTTTAATTAGTTTCAATTACTAATCCATTCGTCTTCAATTTGAATTCCATTCCAATCAGATTTCAAATATTCTATAAGTTAACAACTTATTTACATCTTAATTTATACAATCATTTATACATTCACATTCACAATTCCATTTCATAAATATTCTTATATAGCATTTCAGAGTTTACCAACATTCCAAAAACCATTTTGAAATCAATTCAAATTTCCTTTGAATTTCCAAAACAAAACCCAAATTTTACAAACAACTTCCATTTAAAACAATTTGGCAGCAATTCCTCTTCCGGAAACCCGAAAATGAACATCGATAATGCTGCAGTCATTACCGAAGTTATTTTCCAGCGACCGAAAAGAGTTTAGAGCTTTTCATTCCTTCAAAATACTTTTCAAAATCCTTTGAAATTCATTTTCCAAGCCAAAAAGAATTTAAACTTTTCAAACCTCCAAAATTTACAAATTCTTTTCAAAACATTTCCAAAAACTTCTCTGGAATCCCGTTTCAAATTACCAGTCACATTTATAATTTATATTCTCAAATTTCATTCGTATGTGAATAAATTTTCTTAACTTTGGAGTTACGATTTGAATTTCTTATTCAATTTTAGTGATGATAATTCACTATTATTACTTCCTAACATCCATGCAACCATATACTATAGTACTTTATAGAAAAACATTTCTTTTCTATACAAAAATAGTTTTGGGCAAAATTATCTCATTTACCCTATTTAAAACAATACTGTGCCGAATTGTTCTATATAAGTGTTTAGAGATCCCTATCGATAGAGTTGTACGGACAATACCGACCAGAATCCATATACCACTCAACAAACCAATCATCACAATATAAAACAATTTTATATTCAAATAACAAATACGCGCTCATATCTATTATTACACTCAACTCATTCTAGAGTACTACTGACTCTATCTCTAATGAGTAACACCCAACAGAGCAGGGTTGTCGCTTAACCATATGCTCTGATACCACTTTGTCACATCCCGAAAATTTTCGACTTTCGAAAATTCAACATCGATACTCACTTTATCGACTGCCGAGCAATCGAGTGCCGGAAACTCCAAGAGTGAGGGTTTTAAGAAAAAAAAAAGTAGAAGAAGAAGAGAAAGAGAAGAAAGAGAGAGAAGAACAACAGAACAACATCAGAACATCAGAACAGAAAACAATATCAGAATCTTACACATCGCAGCGGAACAATATATAATAGATAAACACTAGTTTTTTTAAACAAAGAACTATATCAGTTTATACATACATCAATCATCAGAGTCAATATACAACTCAATACAATACATCACATAAATGGACAGTTATATAAACTTGTCCTCATACAGAATACACAGCGGAATAAATACTATCAGATACAAATACTACGTCTCGTCATCCAGCTTATCTCCAAGCTCCAGAATATCCAGATAACCTGATAATCTAACTCTAGACTGCCCGTGTGGAAATTGGTGGGCACCCAGAGTTTAGAAGGGAACAATAAACTCCGAGTCAGTCATGGTGACTGGTGTGAGATCGTAAAACAGTTATTCTTTAAAATAAACAACAGGATAATTTTAAAGTCAATTCGAAATGCTTTTGGAAAATGAAACTACCATAAGACCTCCCACCACACACACAATGCAAACGCAGAATTGGAGGAGATTTCTTCTTATGATAGTCAAAGATGCTTACTACGCAAAATTCAAATCATTTTGGATATTATTATTAGTGCATAGTGTAGAAACATTTCGAAAGTATAATATAAATCTTAGCCAACATACGACCAGTATCGTATGCCTACTATAGCTACTATGTTCAATAGCAGGTTACCGCCACATTCCATAGCAGGTAATACAACTAAAACCGTACACGTCGCGTATTGTTTCTTTGGATTTCCAACAAATGGTCAGGCTAAGGAACTTCCTATCCACGATGGGTACGTCCCTGGAATAGACGACCCGAGAATCTAACGTTACGGTTAGATCTCTGCCAACACAAGGCCGGGTTACCTCTGCAAAAATAGGTAACTACTGACACGCGTATGCCATCCCCCGATCGTCACCGATCTTCCCGAGGATCCCCGATTTCCAACAAACCACATAGATAATAATAATGCAGTAACCACAGAGGTTAAGTATCTGGGCTCCATACCATGATACCACCTTTATCCAGAAGGAATGACATACACTAAGGGGCGCTACTCCCTAGAACCTTGCTGCATCCTTCCTGTTTCGACCATTTCCGGGGTGTGAGGCTCGACGAAGTCTCGTCCACAAAGCTACGCTTTCTCAAAAAGCCCTGCTTCGGGTCAAACAAAATGATCAACCTATGATCACAAAGATATAAGATCAAACAAATGATCATATCACAAATGATCAAACACCGATCATTTCACAGCAACACTCAGTATGCCACGTTACCAAATTGGGATATATCGCTGATAAATTTCAACTACATAACCTCTGAGCTCGTACGTCTCAGAGAAGGGTGTTAAGCTAAGAGAATAAATTCTCCGCCACCAACAGAAATGTATTTGAAAGAAATCAGCTTTATATCTCAAATTGTAACGTCAGACACACAATCCATACAAGTCTGTTCCGGGATCGAACAAAACCGAAGGCACTTCTCACGAAGCCCTTGCATTTCCGGATAATTTTCTAATCACGTCAGGACTTCCCGTCACTAAGGGTGATAAAACCTCTAAATCGAAGATCAGTCGATGTAGAGTAACTCGACGGTAATCCTTCCGTTTTCAAAAATATCCGGTCTTCAACACCGGTCTTCAAATGCGATTCATAACGACGTATCACGTATTCGGAATGGGTTATACGACCCCAAGGTCCTTTCCCGGTTAACCCGAATAGTGAGCGTTTATTCAAAAACAAGTGTGGCATTCAAATTCATCCAATTCACAACAAATACCTATCTAAAGGTAATTATTGATAGTCGGTTATTTAACTATCAATAAAGATGCGCAACATCATCAGATTCCAAATGATTTTCCAAATTTATTTCATCTTCCAAAAATATCTTTTACTAGATATAAAATTCCACACTTCTAAAATAAATCAACATTTATTTTTCTAAACAGTTTCCCTTTCCTTCATAAATTCCATAGTGGATTTATATTTCAAAATATCTACTGATATACGATTTTCAAATCGTTTTCAATATTCAATCTCAATTTATCTTTAAGAAGATAAATTCTCAAAACGCTTCATTTCATTTTGGAAAATGCATTTCCCTACTTATTTAATAATAAGTATTTCACAAATCATTTATTTTCAACATTTGAAAATACTCGATATACTTAAATCAATATTAAGTATATATTCATTCTTTAAGGAAATCATTCTTTAAACACATTTATTTGAGTCAAAACGAATGTTACGTAAAACATCGTTACGACAACTCAAAAATCACTAGTATAGGGATTCGAGATTTTAATAGATATATAAATCCCAATACTACATCAAAACATTTCCTTTCGGAAATCATTTACTATAACAACAGTGTTATAGTCCATCATTTCCTTAAATTTCTCGAAAACGTCTATTTCAACAAGAACTGTTGAAATCTATGTTTTCGATATTCAACACATTTTTAAACATCGTTAAAAACAATTTAACTTCATTTTTAAAATATCATTTCTTCAACAATGAATCCGTTTTATTCAATAATATATTCACTGTCCAAAATTGTGAATATATCTTCTTTAAAAATCTTCCATATTCAATTTATCAAATTCAATCTATTTCGAATTTATAAACACGTCTATAAATTCTATTTCCATTTATAAAAACTACAATTTATAAATCTTCTTTATTAACTAGTTCAATTCGTAACTCAATTTTTATACTAACGGTCCACCTTATAAGTTAATACTTATAATTCATTTATTTTCAAAAATCATTCTTTTAAAACTTTACAATTGTAAAGTTCATCCCTTTATAAATCGTTTTAACATCATTTCCATTTTAAATTCACATTCCCTTATTTCAATTTGGATTCATTTTTTCCAAATATTCACTTTTGAATCTAAAATCGGATTTCAACTTAATTTCTAATTCTACTTTAACTCCAAATCAATTACAAATTGATTTCTAAATTTATTTTCACTACTAAAATAAATTCTTATTCTTTTCAATTTATTCAATATCCTGTTTTTAAATGGATTCTTTAAATTGAAGTCATTTTACATTTACTTCCCAAATCGTTTCAATTTACCAAGTAAATTTCAAATCGGATTTCCAACTTATCTTCTTTTAAATAAATTCCTTTTTAAGAAAATAAATCTCAATCGTTTCTTTCAATTTATTTAGAAATCCAGATTTTAAATTAATTTCCTCAATTTAAAATCACTATTATACGCAATTCATTTATTTAACATTTTCACTTTATTCTGGAAATAAATTCGATAAGATTATAAAAATTAACTTTTTATACTTTAAAATTCCTCTCTTCGAATTTATTAAATTTCTAAAATCAAATTCATTTAGAAATTTCTATTTTGATTTCCAAAAATTCAATTTCGTTTATTTTTGGAATCCAATGATATCAAACATCCATTCGGCCAATTTTCATTTTCAAACAATTCCCGATCATCAATATCATCGATCGTGTCAATATAATCATTCACAGAATTATCATATCACAATATAATAAATTCACAACAATATTGAGGGGTCCAGTTGGATCCCTCCAACCTGTTTCCCTGCATCCAAAGATGTTAGCACAATACCAATTCCGCTCCAGTACGGAATTACCGCGGTATATAGGTTTTTATAAATCCGCTTACTAACGGCGCAATAGGGTCTCATCCGCTATACGAGGCGGGAAATCATCAATCCAATATATACATATGCCAATATGTATATATTGCTATATATATATATAGATATATCCTACTATATCTAATACAAACAGCAATCATAGCAATCAAACAATAACTGTAAAAATTCCACATTTTATTCGAGTGAGAAAAATCTCACCTTAGCTTTATTAGCATCCATTTCCAATCTCGACCCAATTATCTTGATTTACACCTTGTATAAATAATTCCTTTTATATTTTTCTTTTCTGCTTAAAATTTATATCTCAACAAAATTTACTACATTTCAAATTTAAATTGTAAACTAAGGATACCTTACTGAGAAAATCGAACACTGCAATCGAAACCATCTGCTTTTCGAGCCTCGCGATGCCTCCACGAACGAGTTGCCCTATCTGCCTCGAATCACTGCCTGAACTATCACGATGAACCCCAGATCGAAACCCCAATCCCCTATCATCGCGTCGCCGCCTTCTAATCGATCGCCTTTCCAATCAAACTGCGACCTCCCCTGAATCAACGCGATTGCCACTGCCCACCTCTGCTTGCTTCGGCCATCATTGCGAACCCTAGATCTCGCGATAAGAAAGGAACGCCACCGCTTCCTCCAAAACATCCCCTAGCTTCGCGAGCTTCCAGCCCCAACTTCGCCGCCTGCCGTCAGTCGCAACCCACCACAAATCCATTCGAAAACATCACGAATAACACTCGTGATTGTAGCCACCATCCATCGCTGTGAGCCTCGTCGCCATTCCTCCCTCGCGAACTCGCCTGATTCGAACGAAAGAAGGAATACGCGAATCGATTCGCTCGTGAATGTATTAGAGGGGAATTAAATTTGAAATAAATCTCGTTCGTTTGTCTTTTGAACGAGGGAATTTTTTTGGGGACGATTTTCGAATTTAAGAAGGAGAGAGCGATTTCATTTGTTCGTTTCGAATCAGAGAGGGGCTTCGGCATTTGATTACAGAGAGGGATAAAATCTCGAACGAGAGAAAATCTACACACTCAGCCATTGTTTTTATCTTGAACGAGAGTTTTTAAATTTGAACGAAATGATTTCCTTTCGTGTATCTTAACAGAGAAGGAAGGGGAGACAAGGGTACGCGATTTTACAGAAAGTAGGTCTGCTAAGAAACTAGGGTGGCTGATGCTGACCAATTATATATATTTAAATTCAAATTGAATTCGATAAAGATTCAATGCGTTTACACGTCGTGTGCTCACATATAAACTCCGAAAAATACGAAATTTGAAATCCGACAATAATTCAATATTACGGACCCAATGGAACTGGTTTCGTCGAATTCCGAGACTGTTTGAAAAATGACTATTTTATAAATATCGGTTCGAGTGATTATTTTCAAAACTGAACAAACAGTTCGAAATTAAATTCTGAAGCTTCTATCATCTTCAGTATTATCAATACGAATTTTAAAAGCTTTCGAAATATTTTTCTTCAGCTTAAAGTCGAAGATACAAATTTTTATTCAGCATTCACTAGATTAAATTTTATAATTTAATCACCAATTTCAAACTTCAATCGGGGATTCAAATTAAATCGTCGTTCAAATATTTAAAATTAATTAAATATTTTCAGTTTAATTCGTTCGAAATTCTGGGTCGTTACAGATTATACATCACATACTAGACAGTTATAAACACCTGTCTAGTTATTACAACTCAATACGATATAGAGATCAATACAGAGATCAACACAGCGGAACTACAATATATATCTACAACGCTGAAGCCTCCTGCTCCATTGCTCCTCCACAATTCGTCAAAGCTAACCTGAATCCCTTGGCTACTCATAAAAATTTGAGTACCCAAGAGTTTATAAAACAGAAAATAAACACTTGGGTCAGACATGGGTCTGGTGTAAGTAACAGGTTAAAGTTGCTTAACTTTGTAAACCTTTTGAAACAAAAGGTATCACGTAAGACTTCCTACACATAAACATGGGTAAGTTTTTACCTTAAGCTAACCAAACATTTGATAGGAAATTCAGTGATATTATAATAGGTCTAGGATTTTCAAGCAAATAAGAAATAGCTGAAATTGTTACATTATTAAATTCCAGCATACTAGCCAACAAGTGGGTAATACAATCAAATCCGAGATCACTTATTGGAGATTGGATTCCATACAATGGCAGGGCTACTGGGGTACCGCCCATCATAGTACAGGGCCTAGATCACCGTACCGAGGAGTACGCCCGCTCCCCTACAACACAAGGCCGAAACCATCCCTTACTGGATAATCTCGAACAAGACAACCCCGCGGTTGGGATCAGCAACCGCCCACTAAGCCGAATAAAAAGGAACCTCTAGACAGGGGAAAATCTTGTCCTACTTGGGTGCTACCCACTTAACCTTGCTGAACCTCCCCTGTTTTAGCCATTCCCGGTTGATGAGGCTTGAGGCTACGATTACCTTATCAGAAAACATCACTTAGAATGATCATCGTCCACTTGACGATGTGCTGAAAGCATTCAATCCATACAAGTTCGTTCCGGGTTCGAACGAAACCGAAGGCATTATCTCGTTACACTCGTTTTGGAATCACCCTCAGAGTTAACGACAATAACCCTTGCACTCTGAATCTTCATCTTCACTTGAGATTCACGACCTATCGTTAATTTGGATCGATGTGGTATTCGGATATCCAAATCTGGAAACCGGATCCCGGTCTCATCGAAATCCAAAACGTATCTTTTAAGGCCAAGTTGTTTTAAAGTTAAAACAATTCAATTCATTATCTATATACACACAGATAGATAATTCACAATATCACAATAGATAATCTACATTATCATCACAAATAGATAATTCAAATTATCATCACAAATAGATAATTCACATTATCATCACAATTCAACCAAAACATCCATATCACCGATCAGCACACATCTCATCAGAGATATCAAACAATGCAAAGCATTCAATATTATTCAACCATCCATAAGTAATGATTTATACCATCACTAATTAATTTAAAATAAATTAAATTAATTACCTCATTCTATAAATCCTGCTTACTTAACCATTAATTAATTGTAAATCAATTAATTAATTATTCTCTAATTATTCATTTTAATTAACCATCCTTGATTAATTATCTTTTAATTATATTCAAGTAATTAGCCTTTAATTAATTTCACAAATTAATTATTCTTAGTTAAATATAGTAATTAACCTTTACTTACTTCATTAATTAATTAACTATAATTAATTACCTTAATCCTTAATTAATTACTCTTTAATCACTTATTATTGATTAATTAGTTTTAATTAATCAACCCTTAATTATATCATTAATTATATTAATTAATGATCCTTAATTACTTCTTTAATTAATTACTCCATTTAAATTAATTACATTTAATAATTAATCTTTAATTAGTTACATTTATTAATCACCTTTGATTAATCTCATTCAGTAATTAACTACCCTTAATTACTTCTTTAAATAAATTAATTACTCCTTAATTAATTTCTTAATTAATCCCTTGAATAATTTCCAAGTAATTTAATCCAAATTACTTCCATTATTAAATCATCTTCCATTAATTACATCCAGTAATTATCAATTAATTTCTTCATTAAGCAGTTTTACTCCATTAATTACATTAAGTAATTATTATCAAATCATCTAGTGATTAAATTAATTAAACTTAATTAATTAATTTACACTAATCACATTAAACTCAATTAATTACATTAAGTAATTAATTCCTTTATTTCTTCCATTAACTAATGATTCTTCTCTCATTTCATAAATGATTATCTTTAAATTAATTAATCTAATTAATTATTAAAATTAATCACATTAATTAATTATTAAATAATCTTAAGTTAATGACCTTCATTAATTATTAACAATTCTTTAATTGCTTTTCTTAAGAAATTAAACTTACAGTAATCATTATTAATTACAAAGTGATTAATCTTAATTACCAATTAATTAATCTCTAATTATTTAATTAATTAAGTGCTTAACTATAACTTAATTAATCTTTAATTACTTGATTAATTAGTTTCTAATCATTAATTAAAAATCTAATCCTATCTAATTAATGATTTTTAATTATAAATTAATTATTCTAAGAATAATAAATCTTAAAATTTAATTAATTTTAAAACCCTTAATTACTTTAATAAATTATCCATTTCATTAATTTATTAAATAATTTAATTATCCATTTTAATTACCTTAATAATTAAATGAATTACAAATCATTAAATCCTAATTATCTTTAAGATAAAACACCATTCTCATTAATGATTAAATTATCATTATCAAAAACATTTAAAAACAATTTACCTTTAAATTTCATTCAAATTTCATTTTAAATTTAAGATTTAAAATGAATACTAATTTGATTTAACAAAGTTTAAAACTAATTTTTAAAACCTTTAAAATCACATGTTTAAAGAATACTTTTCTTATAATAGAGATTTTAAAGAGTTTAAACCAAATCCATTTTAAATTCAAATTATTTTAAAATAAACTTTAAACATTCAAAGTTGTTTAAAACATTTAAATTTTAAAAACTTTCTTTTATTACAAAACTAAGATTCAAATTTACATTTGAATCAGATTAAACTTTGATAAAACTTTACTTACACTTTAAATCTTCATTTTAAAATTGAAACCATTTAAACATGTTAAGGTTGTTTAAACAATTTAAATTTAAAAAAAACTTTATTATTCAAAACTCAGATTCAAACTAAACTTGAATTAGATTAAAATTGGATTTAAAACTTTTTTTAAATTCTGCTTTTCAATTTAAAATTCAGTTTTAAATTTTAAACAGACGGATTTGAAAACCTGTCACCAAAATCATTTACCCGAGCCACTTCAATTTTGCTTCGAGTCAACACACCCCCTACTTCGAGCTAAACACTTGATTTACTCGAGAGAGAAAAAACTCGAGTAACTTCATTGATTCAAACCAGAGATCACCAAAATCAAAGAGGTGCACCATGCACGGTGACGCCGTTCAACTTCGATCATCGCCGAGGGCTTCTACACGTCGCCGATCATCCAACCTCACAACTCTGATCATCAGAACTTCCATAACAACTCGAAATCGAATTCGAGCTTTAACCCAAACCTAGAACGAACCCAGTCACCAAAAACTTTCACGTATCGCCTAACTCCGACCATCGTGTCGACTGAAACTCCGGCCAATGCTTCGATAGCTCACTAACTTCCATCACCCAAAATCCTACTGCACTCGATCAACTAGAGCAATCGCTATGATCCAGAATGTACAACCTATTCAAACTAGGTTTACAAACTTCCCAGATCAACCACCATCGCCACTGACCATTGACCACCTTCGTGATATTTTCTTGACTTTACCGTTCACCCATCTACCTCCAAAAAGAACCCTGACCATCCCAAGATACTATATTGCCAAAGGTAACACAAAACCCCCTTTTTTGATCAACTAGAACTTCTCCTCTGATTCAATACTAAAAATTTTGATTTTAGTTTTAAAAATCATGATTTTGAATAAGCTTTCAGATTATATATTTAGATCAGTGAATTAGTATGTTTGAAACTTAACATAAATATGGTTGCACTGTTATACTGAGTTTTCCAGAGACATGCAAGTTTATTTTAACTTGATTACAAATTTTAAGCCTATTCTATGATGTAACAAACATGTTCTATTTAATACTTAAATCCAAAAATAGATTGGATCAAGAGGAAAAGGATTTGACCAAAACTTGCTTAAACTTGAACATATATGTCTTAAGAGAAACAGACTTGCACACATATTCATACATTCAATACATATATGCAGAACTACCTATAAATATTCACAGCAACCATCTTTCATTCAGAACTTAACATGAAATCCAGAATCAACTTAAGTTATTTTTAAAAAATGTTACTCACCTTTCACAAAGATGAACAGAGCCCTTATTTTGAAAAACTTGAAACTGGGAAAACTTGAATTCCTTAGCTTCTTTGATTTTAAAACTTGAATCTTTTGCATTGCTGAGATGATCCTTCTTCTTAAAAAAGAGAAGCAGTTGCTTTGATTCAATTCGGGTTTGCTTGCTAATTTGTCTCAAGTTGAAGAAATGGCCAGGTTTTGTTTTGATTTTGCAAATGATTTACAGGCTAATGTCTTTGATTAATTTCTGTTTGAGGAAGTATAATTATCAGATTTTGTTTTGAGTTATTTTGGTTTTGAGTTTTTCTTCTTAGCTTTTGAAAAAAATGGAAAAAGAAATGGAAGAAAGGAAACATGTTTTATAAAGGCTGAATTGATTTATAAAAATATAAGAAATTAAAATTAAAAACTTGACATTTGTCATATATCTTTGTTTATTGATTTACACATGTTATTAAGGTGTCTTAATATATTAACACTTGTAAAATGAGAATTTAGGAAAATAACACTTGTCTTTTAAGTATTTCTTTTATTATAAATATTAAATGAAAGCTTTTATATATATATATATATATATTAGTTTATAAATACTTATTTCTATATATACAGATAATTTTAAAGAAATAAAAACCAATTATAATTATAAATAAAAGCTTATACAAATATTTAAAAATCCAAAACATTTTAAAATATCTATCTTTTGAATTTCAAAATTTTAAATCCAAATTCAAATCAAATTCTAAAATTAAATTTTTAAATCAAGTTATATACATACATATATAACTACCCAAGTTCAATTTGAAATAACAATTCTATTTCTATTAAATCCTATTTGTAAAAACAATACATTGTTAATATTGTTTGAAAATAACACATTTATCAAATTTTAAAAAATTTATAAAAGAAATTATCTCTATATTATAAATTACTTATTTTCTTATATGAATTAATGTTTCATATGTAAATTATATTTTAAACTTATATATATAATATCAAATCATATTTATAAAGCTATATTTAAAAATAAAACAAACCTTTTTGTTAATTAATTTAAATTTAAACTTAAGCTAAAATAAATTTAAGTAATTAAACATTTACCTTAAGTATTTTTAAAACCATATAGTTATTTATTAAATAGCTTTGAAAAGTTCTATATTAAATTAAATCAAATTACCATAAATATTGGAATTAGAAAATAAAATTTCATTTGTTAAATTAAAACAAAGCTTTTCTATTTACAATATATACAAATATATATATATATATACACACACACACACACACATATTATAAATAGAAATCATTTTATTAGCTTTTAAAAGGTAAAATTTACCAATTAAATATTTATTAAAAGAAGATTATTAAATCAATTCAAATCTTATTGACAAAAATTATCAAATCATTTTAATTTTTTATACAGATTATTAAATTGATATTGCCAAAAATTCCGGGATATCACACTACTCATTCCAGATTTTTAATCATGCAACCAGATTCATATACTAATTTTTTTTTAGAAAGATTGTTACTCACAGATTCCAGAAATGACAGAGCATCATCTTATGTTGAACAGCTTGCTATTTGAAACCTACTTTGAATTTGCTAACTGAAGCTTCTCTTGATCTCTGTTTTGTTGGATTGCTTGTTGATGTTGAATGTTTGTTTAAGTTTTTTTTTGAGATAATGGTTACTCAGTTATTACTTAGTTTGAATGAATGAAACTGAGATGATTTTGATATATATGCAAGAAACAAATTTGTAGGGCTTATTATTTGTACAATACAGGGTAATATCTTTTGTACAATTAACATCAGAGATTTCTATCTTGGTGGCTGCTAGTTACATATTATTGGCTAGCATTAATTACTATGTCCTATTCAGTCTACAAACCAATCAAGTTGTACATAAATGCATTATACTATTCTTCTTTGGCCAGAGGTTAGCAAACACTAAAATGATTTTTATAACATTCGAATTGACTTAAGTTTTGCTGAGATGAAAACATTTAATGCATATGTCCTTTATACTTATATATGTGTTCATAGATAGTTCTTCTACTTGCCTTGCATATATATTTTACATGCAACATACTTATTGTACTTGCCTAGCTTACTTTTATACTTTATGTACATAACATAAAGTTGTTTCAGTCATTGTATTGGTTTATTACCTAATTTATATCCATATACTTCTATACTTGAACAATTTACAAATTTTATCTTTCTTTTATTTTAAAAACTTAACTATCAAATACTTAGTTTACTTATTACTTATTTTACACTTATCTTTAATATCAACAAGGTTTATTTTATTTTAAACTTACAAATCATAGCTTTCCAAAACATATATATATATATATATATATATATTCATAAGTTTAAAATAACAACTACATTATAAATATTGTTTAAAAATAACTCATTATTAAATTAAAATAATTTATAAAAGAAATTATCTCTTTATTAATAAATTACTTATTAAATCAAACTATATATAAAAAGAACAAAACAACCTTTCTTGTTTAAATTTAAACTTAGGCTAAAATCATTTTAAACAAAAAAACTTTTATCTTGAGTATTTTAAAATCATATGGTTATTTATTTAATATTAAATTAAATCAAATTTCCAAATTACCAAAAAATATTAAAATTAGAAAACATGCCTTTATTTATTAAATTTAAAACAAAGCTTATCTATTTACAATATATACAAATATATATATATTATAAATAGAAAACAAATTTATTAGCTTTTAAAAAGATAAATTATCAGTTAAATATTTATTTTAAAGAAGATTATTAAATCAATTCAAATCTTATTAACAAATATTATCAAATTAATTTAATTTTCAATGCAGATTATTAAATTGATATTGTCCAAAATTCTAGGATGTCACAAATAACCTATCAAAGCTCTGAAGGACTTCCTGTCCTGAATCATAGTTTTCATGAAATCACTAAGAACCTATTAGTTGCTACTAATAACAATTTCCAATCATAGTTTTCGTGGGATCACTATGAACCTATTGGAACTCGGCAATACCATCTCTCTTATCATAGTTTTCATGGGATCGCTATGAACCTGTTGGATTCTTCCAATAACATTTTCCAATCATTGTTTTCATAGGATTACTATGAACCGATTGGATATCCTCCGATAACACTACGCATGCCATAGTTTTTATGGGATCACTATAAACTTATCGGACCCTTCCAATACCATATCTCATATCATAATCTTTTGATCAGTTTTGGGCATCCTAACTCTTTTGATCTATCTAATCTTCTGGATTTAATTCTACTCATTTAGGAGTTAAATCTAATTATACTCACTAATTGGTCAACCCAGCTGGTTATTCTGCCTTTTATATGCCAAAATACAGTTATGGGTCATGGTGATGTGGGTATGACAATAATAATCATGCAAAATAACAGATGGTCTATTATTATTCACCTTGATTTGATAATGTGAGTTGAGATTTGAAGATTGATTTGGTTTCCTTAGCTTTTCCTCTCGAATTGGTAAGCTTTTTCTTCTGGTTCTCTTTTGTTTAATGGCCGACCTAAGTTCCCTTTGATTGTTTTGATATTATGCAAATGAGAATGATATGGGTGGGGAGGGGGTTTAAGGGATGAAAGATATATCTATGCCTATTTTGCCCCTCTCATGCATTCTTTTATGTTAAAACATTCTTAACAGTTACTTAGTTAAGGCTCGACCTTGTTATTTATCAAATCTCATCCTCCATATTTTAATTCACATTATTCTATTTAATTTATCTAATAAATTTTTTGAATAATGTTAATCAAAATTAGGGGTGTTACATTCCGTGCCCTTAAACGGCTTTCCTCCCAGATTAGTATAGTCTTTGCACAGAGCTTCAAAGTTCAAATGGGGCAACACTAGTGTTGCCTCTTCAATTCCTCCAACTCTTCTAACATTCGGAGCTCGACCATTGGTGATCGTAGTGCTACTAGTTCCTCTACTTCGTACTGCCCTATCAATCATTCTTACTACCTTGATATAGTAATATAACTTTCGAATACTTAGACGAGATAATCTTAAGGAAAATGGTACCAATCAAACATATCAAAGCCGGTATAACAAATACACACACACACATATATGAATAAAAAATAATTAAAATACGCACTCTCACAGACTAAACTCATTCTATGGAATTACTAACCCTATCTCTAATGAGTTGACCCCAATCAAGGCCTAGGTGTTTGCTCAACCTAAGCTCTGATACCACTTGTAACGATTCGCCTTTCTTCCTCCTAAAGATGACTGTAACGACCCAAAATTTAATTACCTTAATAATGAATATTTAAATATATTTTTATTAATTAATTAATGGATTTTATAACTCAAATAAACTCCTTTTAATTAACAGCTAAAGATAGTGAAATAGTTTTTGTAACGGTCCGGAATTTCACTGCTTTGATTTGCGAATATTCAATTAATTTTAAATATTAAAATAATAGATATTATAGTGAAAATAAAACTCTTTTAAATAATAATTAATAATTGTGAAATCATTTTCAAATTTTGTTTAAAAACAATAATTAGTTCAAAGAAAAATAGAAAATGTGCCCGGAAATTGTTTTCCGAAATTCGACTTTAAGGTGTCGAAAAGTTGTCGGAAAATGTTGTGCACATTTTTATAAAACATACATACACTTTTGTAAATGAGTTAGGATTTGTAATATATAAATGTATATATTAACTTAAGGAATATAAAATATATGATATGACTTTTTATGTAAATGTTAAAAAACAAAATGTAAATGTAAATGAAAGTGACATAACTTGTCATATCTTTAGAAACATGAAATGCTTAGATAATAAATGCATGTTGGCTTGGACAAAATGAAGGGAAGACAAGGAAGAAACGTTGGCTAAAGGGGGGACATGCATGGTGATGTGGAAAAAATCTAAAGGAGGTTAAGTACTTTAGGGTAATATGGTAATTTGATTTATGCACTTAGTATATAAGACATTTTCCTAACATTTCCACCAATTTGTATGCATTTCTATTTCTTAAATTTCTTCCTAAAGCTTTCATGTAAACTTTAATGGCATCCAAAAATAATTCCTAAGTAAAAAAATCAAGTTTCATTCTCTTTTAAGTATTAAATCCTTGTTAAAACTATTCTCTTCCACTTCTACACTTCCTCCTCACAAAAACAAGTCCATACACCCCTCCACCATGTTAGCTGAGCACTAAGGCTGTGACAATCCACATTTCGGTAGGTTTAAATTGACAATAATCAATACATGTCCGACTTAAACAATCAAGAACATAGATAATCAATGGGGTTAATTAAGAAAAATAAGAAAAGAAGAAGAAGAAAACAAACACAGAATCTCGCAGCGGAACGATAAAATATAATAATCAAATAAACAGTTCATGAAGCTGTTTATATTATACATATGATTATAATTTATACAACATTTATCAGAGTTATATATACATCATGGATAAATAAAGTAATGCAACAGACAGCATGATGCAGGAATAATAATATTAATAATATACCAAATCTTCGTCTTTGTCCTCCAAAATAATCTTCAATGTGCTGAAAAACTCAGGGATGACCCGAGCGTAATGAAAAGACAAAACACTCGAGTCGGGACTAAAATATTATTATGTAAGTCAAATCGATATCACATATAACAAGAGTGTCGTGGCGTCATAGATGTTTACAGGTTTTACATCTCCTGTCCAGTGTATAACATGCGTGCAATAACTCAAGAGATGTTACGGGATTTTCCATCTCTTAAGGATCCGTAAAAATATTTATATGTAGTAGAATACACTACATAGGGGTAGCATACATTGCGGAAAAAAAATACTTATATGTTGTTAATGTACTTTAAATATGTTTATTCACCGTTGCGGAAAAAAAAAATCTTGTAGTAATGGCATAGAATCAGGGTTGCTCTTAGGGGTAGCACACGTCGTCTAGCGCCTTCATCTTGTTGGTAATAAGCTCTCATGGGAATATTACAAGAACGGTTTTGGTACAGTGTTTACATTGGTACAAGCTATGATAAATGTGTCTATTTGTGATACTGAACTACATAAATCGACCCTTATAGAATACATAATCTTAAGATCATCCTATAACACAACTCACATATGATAAGCTCTCAAGTGATTTGGATTCCAAGTGCAGGGATTGTTAGTGCATCCGTGAGTACCATATTCCAAATGCCAATGCTTCATAGCCTTCACATTTGGTCCCAAGACAACATCTGTGTTGTTCTTAGTATTGGGGAATGCATGTTATAAGACAAGATCCCTAACCATGAATCTTCTATACTTGACCCGGAAGTTGTAATGTTTCCCTACCTTACACTTGTAAAACTTCGCGCCGAGCTCTACCTCTCTTCTTCTTTGTCACCCATCCCCAGGAAAACAATCAAGTTAAGGTCTTCAATAAAACTATCATAAGAATCCTGACAATGTCTGGCAAAGGCAAAGAGTAACAAGGCGTAACAACTCCCATTACTACTATGGTCTTACAGGGTAACTGCCTACACATCAACCGAGCATTTCCCTTTCTCTTTGTCTTATAGGTACAACAGATGCTATCAGTCACTTTTTGTGCTAAAATGCTGACTGAATACCGATCATCCTTAGAGTTACGTGAATTTTAAAGATCCTCGGCTATTAAGTGTAAGTCGAGGACGTTAGTGAATAATGGGAGAAAGTTAAACTAGTTTTAATAAAGTATATGAGGTAGATTTTAAGAGTGGTTCACTAATAGATCTATGTCCACTATGGTTCTTCTTATCTTGTTTCTTTATAGTTTGATTTCATACAAAGAAAGTAATTGAGTTTCCTTGCTAAAAAACTTGATCCCTTGTGTCAATGTCGGTTGTGTTCAATAAATAGTCATTTGGAGTGTTCCTTGGCCTCCAAGTGTCTTTTTAGCCGTTGAATGTCAAGAAATGATCTAAACGTATTGTAACGACCCCGAATTTTATAAATATTTAAGTTGATAACTAATTCGATTTCTGAAGTAAAGTTGTGAAATTAATCGATTTAAGTGATACGAGTTTCCCCGATATTCAAGTATATTTTGTATAAATCATTTAAATTAAAAATATTGTAAATATGTGTATATTTGTATTTGGGCATATACGAGTGAATTTGAAAATATTTAAATATATAGATATATATTTTTACTTGAATTTAAAATTGTAAATGATTGGTTTAATAATAAATGATAATAATAAATATTAGAATTGATGGCTGATAATGGTTTGAATTTATAAAATAAATATGAAGTTAAATAACAATAATTAATATTTAAACTAGAAATAGAAATTATTTATATTACAAGGCCAAGTGTATTTGAGTTATAAATAGAGATGAATAAATAAAAGATGAACTATAAAAGTATAAGGTAAATACATTAGAAAATTTTTAACAACATATTAAACAAAAGTTTAACAATAAATTAAAATAGAAATTTATATTATAAAATAATATTATTAAAGACAAAGTACATTAAGTACAAAAACATATGCAGGAAAATAAATATGCCTGTAGTGTTTTGAAGTGCTAAGGTTGAAACAATGCAAAGTAAAGTAAGTATAAACAAAGCAAGATGTGTAGTTATAAATAAAATATGCAGGTAAGAAATATGCAAAGCAAAATAAAAGAAAATATCTATGAACACATATACAAAGAAATAGGATAAGTCTAGAATCTTATAGTCTTTAGGCACATATAATTGCAGGCAAGTAAAGTATTGTATACACTATAGTTAAATAAAATATGTAGGCAGGCAAGTAATATCATATTGGTACATACGAAAGTGAAGAGAAAAGATAAGTATGCAATGTGTAAGGTACCAAAGCATTTAATACTGTCATCACTAGTACACAACATAAGATCATTTCAGCCTCCACTTATAAAAAAATCTCTGACCTATTTTTTTTAAAAAAAAGAAGTAGTGTACCAGTGAAACAAGCCTCTGCACTTGTTTCCTATATATCAGCCTCTTTTCTTTTCGATTCATAAACTAGAGAAAAAAAATCAAACCTATGCATTTTTGCGAACTAAAGCCTGTAGTCTTCATTTTCTTCAATCTATTCAAAAGCTTGCATCTTCTTCTACCTGAAACAAGCTTAAGGAAAAACAAACATTTTCTTCAACAAGCTTCAGCAACTCAAGTGTTAAAAACAAAAGGCATATTCCAGTAATTCAAGTTTCAAAAGCCATTTCAAAAATGCTCTGTTCATTTCCAAAACAGGTGAGTAACTTTTGTTGTTATTAAACTTAAAAATATAATTTGTTGCATATATCTGTGAATGAGTATACTTACACGTATATATCTGAACCCTTTGTGAATATTTAAATGGTTGAAGTATTGGTGTGTAGGCTGTGTTTTCATATGATCTCTATCTTAGTTTGTAAACAAAGATTTCAATTCAAAAATCTTCTCTGAACAATCCACTCATTGTTTGGATTTAAAATCAAAACAACAACTATTGGTTTGACCTCGAACTAAATTTTAAAATATATTCAAGTTAAAAATACTGGGTATCATCTCTGGGAAACTAAAGAACTGAGTACCACTTCAAATGAGTCCAAATTCAAACTTCTAAATTCACGAATTCAGGCCTATAGATTGAATTCGTATATCAAAATATGATTTTTAAAGTAAAGATCATGATTTTTAGAGCTAAGGTAAGGGAGCAGTTCATAAATGAACTGGGAATGGGTTTGGGGAGAATTCAGGTGATCGGAGGATTGTTGGAGCTCGGCGTTTCGCGTGGAGGTAAAGAAGCCTAGGGGGCATCGGAGAAAAATGCCCGGAGATGCTCAAGTGCACGGTGGCGACGGCGGTGAGCGTTTTTCGTTTGTAAACCTAGTTTTGACGTGGGCTTGTATTTGGGTTCGTTCTTCGTGGGTGATCGATCGAGCGCAACGCGCTTTTGGGTGATGGAAGAAGAGAAGTTGACTGGTAGTTGGCCGGAGTCGTATGAGTTCTGGTGGTTGGGGCGTGGTGAACGAGACGATTTCTGGTGGTCCTGTTTCGTTCCAGTTTGGGTCACGTATCCTAATCGTGAGATCGTCGTCGATTCGTGTTGATGGATGGTCTGGAAGATCGAGTGGAGGGTCGTGGACTCGTCGATGGTCGTAGCTTCGACCAAAAGTGATCGAACTAGTTGTGCACGTGCACGCGTACCATTTGGGTATCTGGGTTGTTGAGGTTTGGGGAAGAAGGAAGAAAACTCGAAGAGATACTCGAAGCGGCTATGGGTTGGTCTCGAAGGAAAGGATGGAGCGAGTTTCTCCGGGTCGAGCACGAGAAAATGATGGATGTGCTTCGGGTTTGAAGTTAAGTGTGAAAACAGTGTTTTTTTTACTTTTAACAAAATCAAGTTTACTTAATACCATTTTGTTAAAACTACTCCTTCTGTAAATAATGAATGTTATCTAAGTTTCAATTTGTTAAAAGTTTAAAGTGTTTTAATCTATATAAACTTTATTTTAAAAAAAGTTATTTTAGACAAACTTAATATTGTAATTTATTAAGAGATGAAAAACATTAATTTAACTTAAGGGTTTAAGTTAAGTAGTTAATAATAATTAATTGAGGTCTTAATATAATTAAGGGATAATTGCTTTATGTAATTACATTAAAGAATAATGATTAATTAATTGAGGTAATAAATTTAAGAATAATTAATCATAGATTAGTCAGTTAATTAAAGTAGTCAAAAGGATAATTACTAAATGAATTGATTTAAGAATAGTTAATTAATTTAATTAACTAATGATTTTGATTGGTTAACTACTGGTTAAAGATTTATGAATATAAATTAAAAATAATTAATGTTTAATTACTGTGAATGGTTAAGGATAATTAAAATAAGTGATTAAAGGTAATTCATTACTTGAGGATAATTTCTTAATTAAAGGAAATTAATTAATGGGTAAAGTTAATTAAGTAATTTGGGATAATTACTTATTATAGTTAATTGAGGATGATTTATTTAAATTGTAAATTATTAAGGGTTAATTAATTTATTAATTTATTTATTAATTGAGTTATTAATTAAGTTATTAAGGAAATTAATTAAATGGGAATTTAATAAATGATTAAAGCATAATTAATCAAGTGGTTTGTAATTAATTAATTAACCAGGACTAGTAAATTATTCATAAGTAATTTATCTGATTTAAATTTATTAGATGATCTATAAATCTTACTTATGGTTGTTGAATGGTATTAAGTGCTTTGGATTGCTTGATATCCCTGATCTGTGATGTTTTGTGAGATATCCTGATATTGTGTGATCTATACTATAAATTATTATCTGTGATTTATATATCTGTGATCTGTGATCTATAAATGAACGATAAGCGTTATGGTATACCGCTTATCAACTATATTTCTGTAATTTGATCTGTAATGATTGATGATGTTGCACTATTGTGTGTTAAACCCCTGGACCACACTTATTACACACACAAAATATGGATTTCACGTGGAAATCGGTTAAGTCACAGATAATTTAAATTTGATGTTTTTAAAATTGAAATTTTGATTCCAATTGAATTTGAAATTAGAAATTTGGGGTTTAAAGTGAAAAGCTTTTGAAATGGAATTTCAAAGATAAGTCTTATTTTTGAATAACTTAATTAAGTTTTGAAATTTAAATAATTTGACTTAAATTCGAATTCAATATTTGGAATTGAATTCAATGATTGGAATTTTGATTAAAGATGTTATAAATGTGTATATGAATTTAAACCACTTTTAAAATATTGGTATGAGAATTTGAATTTAACCCAAAGATTTTAACTCGTATGAATCAGATTTTCAAAATGAAAACTGTTTATTTTAAAAGGATAAAAGCTTTCATATATATATATAAGAAATGAAATTCCAGTTTAATTAAAGGAATTTCAAGATTGAATTGAAAAATAGATTTTCCAAACTATGAATGAATTCTTTTAGAAGGTTATGAATTGAATCTGTTTATTTTTAACAGATTTAAAGTGATGATTTGTTTAGACCATTTGAAATGAAATTATTTTGAAAGCTATCAGTTAAATCTTGATTTAAAGATTTAACGAGTTAATCAATTGAAATGGGGATTAAATTTGGAAAACCTGTGAATGAATCTTTTGTTTAAAAGGTTAAAGTGTGGAAATTGTTTAGACCATTGAAGGTTGTTAAATAAATCTTTTTAAAGATTTGAAAATGGTAATTTGTTAAATCATTTGGAAAGGAAATTTGGGTTTAAGTTGTGACTTAATTGAAATCCCAATATCCATATGTTTTTAAATATTGCGCACATTATTCGGTTTAGCCGGGAGAGGACCTTAGTGTCATATAACCCATTCCGAATAGTGATACGTCGTATATGGATAGCATTTGAAGACCGGTGTTGAAGACCGGATATTTTTCGAAAATGAAAGGACAACCTGTCGAATGTCTCTGCACTGGGTAGCTCCCGGTATAGAGATTTATATCACTCTTTTGTGACGGGAAGTCTGGACGTGATTTGAAAATTATTCGGATTTGCAAGGGCTTCGTGAGAAGTGCCTTCGGTTCTGTTCGAACCCGGAACAGACTTGTATGGATTGTATGTCTGACATTACACTTTGAGATATAAAGCAGATTTCTTTCAAATACATTTCTGTTGGTGGCGGAGAATTTATTCTCTTAGCTTAACACCCTTCTCTGAGACGTACGAGCTCAGAGGTTATGTAGTTGAAGGTTATCAGCGATATATCCCAATTTAGTAATGTGACATGCTGAGTGTAGCTGTGTGATGATCATCGTTTGATCATTTGTGATATGATCATTTGTTTGATCATTTATCTTTGTGATCATAGGTTGATCATCTGTTGACCCAAAGCATGGCTTTGTGACAAAGCGTAGCTTTGTGGACGAGACTTCGTCAGAGCCTCACAACCCGGAAATGGTCGAAACAGGATCGTTGCGGCAAGGTTATGAGGGTCGCGCCCTTTAGGGTATGTCATTTCCTTCTGGAAAGGGGTGGTATTATGGTATGGAGCCCTGATACTTACTCATGTGGATACACCTTCTTTATGATGTGTGATGATGGTTACGAGCGCTCGGATAAAGGTCCCAAAGGACCGGGAGGTGGCATATTCGTGAGTTACCTGTTACAGGGGTAACCCGGCCTTGTTGGCAGAGAGCAGTTTGTCTCTCGGGGCGTCCCGCCAGAGGCGTTCCCATGCGGCGGAAGGAAGTTCCTTAGCCTGACCATTTGTTGGAAAATCCAAAGAAACAATACGAACCTTGTACGTTTTTAGTTGTATAACCTGCTATGGAATGTGGCGGTAACCTGCTATTGAACATAGTAGCTATAGTAGGCATACGATACTGGTCGTATGTTGGCTAAGATTAATATTATACTTTCAAAATGTTTCTGCACTATGCACTAATGATAATATCCAATGATTTGCGTAGTAAGCATGTTTGACTATCATAAGAAGAAATCTCCTCCAATTCTGCGTTTGCATTGTGTGTGTGGCGGGAGGTCTTATGGTAGTTTCATTTTCTAAAAGCATTGCGGATTTCAATGTTTAAAACCCTTTGTGTTTGTTTAAAGATAAACTGTTTTTGTTGCTCACACCAGTCCCATGACTGATCCGGAGTTTATTGTTCCCTTCCTAAACTCTGGGTGCCCACAATTTTCCACACGGGCAGTCTAGAGTTGGGTTTCTTTTCAGATATTCAGGTTTAGTAGATTATCTGGAGCTAGTTCATTCATCGGAGTTGCTTATCTTGGAGTTGTGGATTCATTCTTGTCTGAAGATCATTTTGGAGTTATCATTTCTATTGGAGATATTCTATCCGCTGCTGATGTTATCTTTTCTTTTCCGCTGCTGTTTCTTGTATCATATCTCTGATGTATATTGATATCTGTGGTATCATTCTGTTGTATCATATTGTATCAAATTCTGTATCTGTCATTGTATCAATGATATATATATTGATATATTCTTTATTCCGCTGTGTTGTTATACTTAATTGTGTTATAGCTCCGGCGAATCGGATTTGAACGGTCGAATCTGCGGCATTCTAGTACAATGTGAAGTACGGATGTTGATTTTCGAGCGGGCAAAACCTGATACGTTACATTTGGTATCAGAGCTAAGGTTGAACTTTAGCTCAGGAGTATAACACGTTAAGTAGCTCATTAGAGATAGAGTGAAGTAAACTCTAAAATGAGTATCCTCAGATATCCGTTCGAATGCCTCAGTAAATTCTCTTACTATCCATTGATAGTGAGTATGAGTGCAAGAAGAGGATGAGATAGGGGACAGAAGAATACGACTATAAATGGTCAATACTCTGTAACAACAAGAAAACCATCTTTTCTCTATCAATCTCTTTTGTTCAGCATTTTTTCTCAATTCTTTGATATTTTCTGGTCAATCCAGGAAGGAGATTCGATATATTAATATGGGACATAAACTCCGGGTGGACCAAAATTGTTTGTTTGGATGAATTGTTTGCTTTGATTGCTATGGCTGATAGGTGTACTCTCGTTCTAAACTAAAAGTTTTGAAACTGTATCCATATATCTATCTATTCTTTGGGTCCAGTATATTCTACGAATGGTTAGTTATCATTTCGAACTGACCGATGCCACTGCATATTTCGTAGATCTGGATAACCCGAGTATCGTGTGAAAGAATTCAACAGATTCGTTCTTGTATCTGTTATTGATATTCTGATTTGGTAAGCCAAATGCAGAATCAATGTTCAGTTTGATTAAATGAAACATTCTTCATCTGTCTTTGTTTTCGTGCCTGTGAATTTCGGGGACGAAATTCTTTTAAGGGGGGAAGTCTGTAACGACCCCGAATTTTATAAATATTTAAGTTGATAACTAATTCGATTTCTGAAGTAAAATTGTGAAATTAATCGATTTAAGTGATACGAGTTTCCCCGATATTCAAGTATATTTTGTATAAATCATTTAAATTAAAAATATTGTAAATATGTGTATATTTGTATTTGGGCATATACGAGTGAATTTGAAAATATTTAAATATATAGATATATATTTTTACTTGAATTTAAAATTGTAAATGATTGGTTTAATAATAAATGATAATAATAAATATTAGAATTGATGGCTGATAATGGTTTGAATTTATAAAATAAATATGAAGTTAAATAACAATAATTAATATTTAAACTAGAAATAGAAATTATTTATATTACAAGGCCAAGTGTATTTGAGTTATAAATAGAGATGAATAAATAAAAGATGAACTATAAAAGTATAAGGTAAATACATTAGAAAAATTTTAACAACATATTAAACAAAAGTTTAACAATAAATTAAAATAGAAATTTATATTATAAAATAATATTATTAAAGACAAAGTACATTAAGTACAAAAACATATGCAGGCAAATAAATATGCCTGTAGTGTTTTGAAGTGCTAAGGTTGAAACAATGCAAAGTAAAGTAAGTATAAACAAAGCAAGATGTGTAGTTATAAATAAAATATGCAGGTAAGAAATATGCAAAGCAAAATAAAAGAAAATATCTATGAACACATATACAAAGAAATAGGATAAGTCTAGAATCTTATAGTCTTTAGGCACATATAATTGCAGGCAAGTAAAGTATTGTATACACTATAGTTAAATAAAATATGTAGGCAGGCAAGTAATATCATATTGGTACATACGAAAGTGAAGAGAAAAGATAAGTATGCAATGTGTAAGGTACCAAAGCATTTAATACTGTCATCACTAGTACACAACTTAAGATCATTTCAGCCTCCACTTATAAAAAAATCTCTGACCTATTTTTTTTTTTTAAAAGAAGTAGTGTACCAGTGAAACAAGCCTCTGCACTTGTTTCCTATATATCAGCCTCTTTTCTTTTCGATTCATAAACTAGAGAAAAAAAATCAAACCTATGCATTTTTGCGAACTAAAGCCTGTAGTCTTCATTTTCTTCAATCTATTCAAAAGCTTGCATCTTCTTCTACCTGAAACAAGCTTAAGGAAAAACAAACATTTTCTTCAACAAGCTTCAGCAACTCAAGTGTTAAAAACAAAAGGCATATTCCAGTAATTCAAGTTTCAAAAGCCATTTCAAAAATGCTCTGTTCATTTCCAAAACAGGTGAGTAACTTTTGTTGTTATTAAACTTAAAAATATAATTTGTTGCATATATCTGTGAATGAGTATACTTACACGTATATATCTGAACCCTTTGTGAATATTTAAATGGTTGAAGTATTGGTGTGTAGGCTGTGTTTTCATATGATCTCTATCTTAGTTTGTAAACAAAGATTTCAATTCAAAAATCTTCTCTGAACAATCCACTCATTGTTTGGATTTAAAATCAAAACAACAACTATTGGTTTGACCTCGAACTAAATTTTAAAATATATTCAAGTTAAAAATAATGGGTATCATCTCTGGGAAACTAAAGAACTGAGTACCACTTCAAATGAGTCCAAATTCAAACTTCTAAATTCACGAATTCAGGCCTATAGATTGAATTCGTATATCAAAATATGATTTTTAAAGTAAAGATCATGATTTTTAGAGCTAAGGTAAGGGAGCAGTTCATAAATGAACTGGGAATGGGTTTGGGGAGAATTCAGGTGATCGGAGGATTGTTGGAGCTCGGCGTTTCGCGTGGAGGTAAAGAAGCCTAGGGGGCATCGGAGAAAAATGCCCGGAGATGCTCAAGTGCACGGTGGCGACGGCGGTGAGCGTTTTTCGTTTGTAAACCTAGTTTTGACGTGGGCTTGTATTTGGGTTCGTTCTTCGTGGGTGATCGATCGAGCGCAACGCGCTTTTGGGTGATGGAAGAAGAGAAGTTGACTGCTAGTTGGCCGGAGTCGTATGAGTTCTGGTGGTTGGGGCGTGGTGAACGAGACGATTTCTGGTGGTCCTGTTTCGTTCCAGTTTGGGTCACGTATCCTAATCGTGAGATCGTCGTCGATTCGTGTTGATGGATGGTCTGGAAGATCGAGTGGAGGGTCGTGGACTCGTCGATGGTCGTAGCTTCGACCAAAAGTGATCGAACTAGTTGTGCACGTGCACGCGTACCATTTGGGTATCTGGGTTGTTGAGGTTTGGGGAAGAAGGAAGAAAACTCGAAGAGATACTCGAAGCGGCTATGGGTTGGTCTCGAAGGAAAGGATGGAGCGAGTTTCTCCGGGTCGAGCACGAGAAAATGATGGATGTGCTTCGGGTTTGAAGTTAAGTGTGAAAACAGTGTTTTTTTTACTTTTAACAAAATCAAGTTTACTTAATACCATTTTGTTAAAACTACTCCTTCTGTAAATAATGAATGTTATCTAAGTTTCAATTTGTTAAAAGTTTAAAGTGTTTTAATCTATATAAACTTTATTTTAAAAAAAGTTATTTTAGATAAACTTAATATTGTAATTTATTAAGAGATGAAAAACATTAATTTAACTTAAGGGTTTAAGTTAAGTAGTTAATAATAATTAATTGAGGTCTTAATATAATTAAGGGATAATTGCTTTATGTAATTACATTAAAGAATAATGATTAATTAATTGAGGTAATAAATTTAAGAATAATTAATCATAGATTAGTCAGTTAATTAAAGTAGTCAAAAGGATAATTACTAAATGAATTGATTTAAGAATAGTTAATTAATTTAATTAACTAATGATTTTGATTGGTTAACTACTGGTTAAAGATTTATGAATATAAATTAAAAATAATTAATGTTTAATTACTGTGAATGGTTAAGGATAATTAAAATAAGTGATTAAAGGTAATTCATTACTTGAGGATAATTTCTTAATTAAAGGAAATTAATTAATGGGTAAAGTTAATTAAGTAATTTGGGATAATTACTTATTATAGTTAATTGAGGATGATTTATTTAAATTGTAAATTATTAAGGGTTAATTAATTTATTAATTTATTTATTAATTGAGTTATTAATTAAGTTATTAAGGAAATTAATTAAATGGGAATTTAATAAATGATTAAAGCATAATTAATCAAGTGGTTTGTAATTAATTAATTAACCAGGACTAGTAAATTATTCATAAGTAATTTATCTGATTTAAATTTATTAGATGATCTATAAATCTTACTTATGGTTGTTGAATGGTATTAAGTGCTTTGGATTGCTTGATATCCCTGATCTGTGATGTTTTGTGAGATATCCTGATATTGTGTGATCTATACTATAAATTATTATCTGTGATTTATATATCTGTGATCTGTGATCTATAAATGAACGATAAGCGTTATGGTATACCGCTTATCAACTATATTTCTGTAATTTGATCTGTAATGATTGATGATGTTGCACTATTGTGTGTTAAACCCCTGGACCACACTTATTACACACACAAAATATGGATTTCACGTGGAAATCGGTTAAGTCACAGATAATTTAAATTTGATGTTTTTAAAATTGAAATTTTGATTTCAATTGAATTTGAAATTAGAAATTTGGGGTTTAAAGTGAAAAGCTTTTGAAATGGAATTTCAAAGATAAGTCTTATTTTCGAATAACTTAATTAAGTTTTGAAATTTAAATAATTTGACTTAAATTCGAATTCAATATTTGGAATTGAATTCAATGATTGGAATTTTGATTAAAGATGTTATAAATGTGTATATGAATTTAAACCACTTTTAAAATATTGGTATGAGAATTTGAATTTAACCCAAAGATTTTAACTCGTATGAATCAGATTTTCAAAATGAAAACTGTTTATTTTAAAAGGATAAAAGCTTTCATATATATATATAAGAAATGAAATTCCAGTTTAATTAAAGGAATTTCAAGATTGAATTGAAAAATAGATTTTCCAAACTATGAATGAATTCTTTTAGAAGGTTATGAATTGAATCTATTTATTTTTAACAGATTTAAAGTGATGATTTGTTTAGACCATTTGAAATGAAATTATTTTGAAAGCTATCAGCTAAATCTTGATTTAAAGATTTAACGAGTTAATCAATTGAAATGGGGATTAAATTTGGAAAACCTGTGAATGAATCTTTTGTTTAAAAGGTTAAAGTGTGGAAATTGTTTAGACCATTGAAGGTTGTTAAATAAATCTTTTTAAAGATTTGAAAATGGTAATTTGTTAAATCATTTGGAAAGGAAATTTGGGTTTAAGTTGTGACTTAATTGAAATCCCAATATCCATATGTTTTTAAATATTGCGCACATTATTCGGTTTAGCCGGGAGAGGACCTTAGTGTCATATAACCCATTCCGAATAGTGATACGTCGTATATGGATAGCATTTGAAGACCGGTGTTGAAGACCGGATATTTTTCGAAAATGAAAGGACAACCTGTCGAATGTCTCTGCACTGGGTAGCTCCCGGTATAGAGATTTATATCACTCTTTTGTGACGGGAAGTCTGGACGTGATTTGAAAATTATCCGGATTTGCAAGGGCTTCGTGAGAAGTGCCTTCGGTTCTGTTCGAACCCGGAACAGACTTGTATGGATTGTATGTCTGACATTACACTTTGAGATATAAAGCAGATTTCTTTCAAATACATTTCTGTTGGTGGCGGAGAATTTATTCTCTTAGCTTAACACCCTTCTCTGAGACGTACGAGCTCAGAGGTTATGTAGTTGAAGGTTATCAGCGATATATCCCAATTTGGTAATGTGACATGCTGAGTGTAGCTGTGTGATGATCATCGTTTGATCATTTGTGATATGATCATTTGTTTGATCATTTATCTTTGTGATCATAGGTTGATCATCTGTTGACCCAAAGCATGGCTTTGTGACAAAGCGTAGCTTTGTGGACGAGACTTCGTCAGAGCCTCACAACCCGGAAATGGTCGAAACAGGATCGTTGCGGCAAGGTTATGAGGGTCGCGCCCTTTAGGGTATGTCATTTCCTTCTGGAAAGGGGTGGTATTATGGTATGGAGCCCTGATACTTACTCATGTGGATACACCTTCTTTATGATGTGTGATGATGGTTACGAGCGCTCGGATAAAGGTCCCAAAGGACCGGGAGGTGGCATATTCGTGAGTTACCTGTTACAGGGGTAACCCGGCCTTGTTGGCAGAGAGCAGTTTGTCTCTCGGGGCGTCCCGCCAGAGGCGTTCCCATGCGGCGGAAGGAAGTTCCTTAGCCTGACCATTTGTTGGAAAATCCAAAGAAACAATACGAACCTTGTACGTTTTTAGTTGTATAACCTGCTATGGAATGTGGCGGTAACCTGCTATTGAACATAGTAGCTATAGTAGGCATACGATACTGGTCGTATGTTGGCTAAGATTAATATTATACTTTCAAAATGTTTCTGCACTATGCACTAATGATAATATCCAATGATTTGCATAGTAAGCATGTTTGACTATCATAAGAAGAAATCTCCTCCAATTCTGCGTTTGCATTGTGTGTGTGGCGGGAGGTCTTATGGTAGTTTCATTTTCTAAAAGCATTGCGGATTTCAATGTTTAAAACCCTTTGTGTTTGTTTAAAGATAAACTGTTTTTGTTGCTCACACCAGTCCCATGACTGATCCGGAGTTTATTGTTCCCTTCCTAAACTCTGGGTGCCCACAATTTTCCACACGGGCAGTCTAGAGTTGGGTTTCTTTTCAGATATTCAGGTTTAGTAGATTATCTGGAGCTAGTTCATTCATCGGAGTTGCTTATCTTGGAGTTGTGGATTCATTCTTGTCTGAAGATCATTTTGGAGTTATCATTTCTATTGGAGATATTCTATCCGCTGCTGATGTTATCTTTTCTTTTCCGCTGCTGTTTCTTGTATCATATCTCTGATGTATATTGATATCTGTGGTATCATTCTGTTGTATCATATTGTATCAAATTCTGTATCTGTCATTGTATCAATGATATATATATTGATATATTCTTTATTCCGCTGTGTTGTTATACTTAATTGTGTTATAGCTCCGGCGAATCGGATTTGAACGGTCGAATCTGCGGCATTCTAGTACAATGTGAAGTACGGATGTTGATTTTCGAGCGGGCAAAACCTGATACGTTACACGTATCCTTTTAGGTTCTTCACCACTAGTGTACCACTTGCATACCAATTAATATGAGTCATTATTCTCAACAATATGCCTTATCAGACTGCCAATGTCAAAGCATGCTCTTGTTAGGCTGCAACTTTGAAACATGCTCTTTTCTAGCTGTCGACCTCTAAGTATGTTCTTGTCAAGGGGGCTGACACTATGTTATGATAGACTTAGGTGTATTCCCTAAGGATAAATATGTTATTTATTGTAATTTATCTAACTCTATAATCAATTTTTTTTATAATAAATGTATTTGATTTTTATTATATACTTTGTTATATTTTGATATAACAAATTAAATAACTAATTAGGAGTATATTAATGATAGAATCCATAAATAATATATTATGTGGTAAGAATTATAAATAGTTAAAATCATGAAAAAAATATCATAATATATAATAACACACTGTTTTAAATATTCCTGGTCGAGAAGTTTCAAGAAAGGATATCGATACATTCATCGAGACTAGAGTAGTAACTCTCTCCAAATGTTGGATGGTGTATTTGTGATGACCACCCTACACTTTCGATACCTAATATACCTATATAGTGCGTTGTAATAATGCCCAGCCGATGTAGAGTGACAGTCAAAGGTAAATTAGTCAACACCAGATGCAAACCTATCGTATATCTCACAAAGCGTCGAATAAAGTAATCAACTCTTGACTATCGCTCTATGTTGGTCGGGTATGAACTATGAGATATACAACAGGTTTTGCATCTGAAGTTGACTACTTTATTCTATGAGTTGTGAGATGTACGACACGTTTTGCATATGGAGTTGACTACTTAACCCTTTACATCACTCTACACCGATCGGGTACCATAACAACGCACTCTTCAAGTATATTAGATACTAGAGGTGTAGGGTGGTTGTCATAGTATTACTCATGGCTTCTAGTGGCACCAAGGGGTAACGTACTCGGAATTATTTGATAACTATGCAATGACTCATCTAAGAGTTTCTTGCTAGTTAATAACAACTGGGTCAAACATGAAATCCTAAAGTAAAGATGTTATACTCTACTTTAATTATAGTTAAATCATGGCATCATGGCCATCGAGCGACTATATTTGGGTCTGAGTAGAAGCATAAAATTGGAACACTATTCAATGGTGAAATCGTCTTCTTGATTGTATGACGTTAGTATCATGGCCGATTGTAGTCAACTCAAAATCAAAATCTCTGACCAGAGTAGAACGGTCAATAATAAATGGTATTATTAAACCAAGGACTTTGTTTATGCATTAATCAAGTTGAATGTGGATAATACTGGAATTTTAACCGATAACAAATTCCATATAGGGACAGTTTGGCACAGGTCCTTAATAAGTTTCAAAATACACAAAAACCCCAGTAAAATAAAGTTTGTAAATTAGGTCCCTAGAATTAAGTTACTGAATAATGGCATACACTTATGCAATTATTCAGTGAATAATTGCAGACGTTTCCACAATTATTCATTGAAAAATTCCGCAATTATTCACCAAAAAATTGCGGAAATTTCCGCAATTTTTTCAAAAATTTACGGTAAATTCCGCAATTATTAACCAAAAAAATTGCGGAAATTTCCACAATTATTCACCGAAAAAATTGCATAAATTTATGCAACTTTTGGATATAATTGCATAAATGTCTGTAATTATTCAGTGAAATTGCATAACTATATGCAATTACTTAGTAACTTAATTCTAGGGACCTAATTTACATACTTTCTTTTACTCGGGTTTTTGTGTATTTTGAAACTTATTAGGGACCTGAGCCTAATATTCACTTCCATATATCATAAAGTGATATAGTTTTGATGAAGAGAACTGTAACAACCCGCATATCTATCGATTTTATATTTAAATATTTTATTTAAATATTTTATCGTTAGTCGGATGTTAGTCCGAAAAGCTACTTTTTGCATACGGTCAAATTAGGACTCGAGACCACTTCCATTGAGTTCAAAATGACGTTTGCGATCTTTTTGAGTGTAAACTTCGATATGTTTGGAGATAGTGAAATTTTCGTCACTTTTTGGCTTAGGACTTTGGTTTGGCTGAACACACACTAACTCAGCCCAACCCCCTCTTCTCTTCATCACTTCATCAAATAACATTCAAGCTTCATCAAAAATGGTGGTGGGAAGTGGAAATTAAAACTCCAAACTTAAATTCTATTGCAAATCCGAGATTCAACATCAAATTCAAGTAGAAGATAGTGGATTCAAGCTTTGGATTGCTTCTCCTTGCTTTCAATCTCCATCTTCATCCATTTTAGTGAAAAGGTGAGATTTTTATCTCACACTCTTGCTTATAACTATCTTGGACTGTTGGGAATGGTTCCCTATCACTTTAGCATGCTCATTTGCATTTGGTTTGGATTGAATTGGCGAAAAACTCCAATTTTTAGCATTTTTGGTGAGTTCCAGCCCTTAGGTCGTTCTGCCCAGGTTAAGTCGTCCAGGCTTCTAGCTCACGCGCGTTGAAAAGTCACCGCCTTCTTAGGTCGTTCACGAGTTAAAGGCTTAGGTCGTTCACGAGTTAAAGGCTTAGGTCGTTCACGAGTTAAAGGCTTAGGTCGTTCACGAGTTAAAGGCTTAGGTCGTTCGTGAGTTAAAGAGTTAGGTCGTTCGCGAGTTAACTCCTTGGGTCGTTTAAGGCTTAGGTCTTAGGTCGTTTGGCTTAATCACTCACCGTACTGTTAGGTCGTAAGACCTTTTTCCTTAGGTCGTAAGACCTTAGGTCGTGCACCTTTAGGTCGCGAACTTCTTTAGGTCGCCTGACCTTGTTTCCTGTTAGGTCGCGTGACCCTATTTTCGATCTTAGGTTGTTTCATCTTAGGTCGCTGGACCATAAGTCGCTCGCCACTTCTTTTCCATAAGTCGCTCGCGAGTCAAGTGTTAGGTCGTCTCCAACCTAACGTCCCTCGTCACTTTAGGTCGTAGCTCGTAAGTCGCTCGACCATTTCCACTAGGTCGTCTCCGACCTATCCTCCAGTTAAGTCGTTCGACCCCCTAGGTCGTTCGAGTTAGGTCGTTGGACCATTCACCTTAGGTCGCTCGTCTACTAAGTCAACCTAGTTTACCTCGTAGGTCGTCTCCAACCTAAGCCCCTCTAGGTCGCGCCACTTAGGTCGTATCCCTTAGGTCGCGAACTCTTTAGGTCGTTAGACCTCATTTTGCTTTAGGTCGTAGGCCGCTTGTCTTCACTTAGGTCGTACCGTTTTGACGGGGCGCTGCCCCTTGGACCCCCACGACCTAACCGGGCAGGTCGAACCCCGTACCCCCCTTCGTAGGGGATCTTATCTGAAAAACATTCATCAGGATTTCTACTATGATGGTTTTAGGATTGATTTCTTTGGACTTTACTCACGTCTTCGAATGTGAATTTATGTGATTCGATTGGTTTCAACAATCGTTTTGTGACTTGTCACTTTAAAAACGTGAAGACTTCAATACTAGTAGTGAATATCAAAACTCTTTCATCAAAGCAATTTCAACACTGTTTTAACTTCAAAGCTCTTTTCCTCAAACTGTTTTCCAATCTACTAGTATATACAAGCCTTTACTTCACTCGAATGAGAAATTGAATTAAACAACTTAGTAAAACAAGTGGTATGAAACGCTTGCGTTCACTTCGTCGGTTAGCTCTTGGACTTGTTCGATTGAACCCCTTTTTGTGACAATTTTCTAGTGAAGACCTACAGCTTGTTCATAAATATTTCAGTTAAGCAAGTGGTTATGGGACATGAAGCTAAACTTCTATATTTACTAGCTTGGTGTGGTTGACACTTCCTTATGATCATGACGATCATTTTTGTGATTTAGACTAGCGATTGAGCGATGTCTCTTTGTCGGCGAGGGAGACTAGACCCCGCTTTTGTGATGTTTCGCCATCACATATATGGGGTAGCACCCCATGGTCTTCGGGCCATTACTGTGTGGAAATTTAATGGATAGCTTCCATGAGATAGCTTCTCGTCATGTGTTATACGCGTAGGTGAGTTTTCATGCTCCCATTCATGTGTTAGGCCTCCCCCCTATTTATGTGTTTTCTGGATTTCTGGTGTTGATTTCTGGAATTTGTGCTTCACCAATTTTCATGATTTTCATTGATATGATATCAATTTTTGTGCATTGGTGAATTCATGTGTTATTGACTTGTTATGAATACAAGTTTAGGGTATGATACCCTATTTTATCTTGGAGAAGATTCTTGTGATATTGATTGATCTTTTGTTGATTATCATTTACATACTTATAGTAGTATGCCGTTATGGTTGTTACATGTTCATGCCATATTATTTATCCTATACATTATCATCTGATATTTATAGCTAGACTGATCCGTTTATTATTTTCTTATAAATAATACTCGGGTCAGACCGAGATGTTACAGGTGCTTCTGCTTGACTTCTCTTCAGGATTATTATGACTTTTTGCTAACTACTTAGATTAGTAGTTTTTGATTGTACACATTTGAGATATAGACTCATTGATGTATTCTTTTGTATAGCACTTGTTGCTATTCCTTGTGTATTATTGTGGATCTTTCTGACCCCTACTCTGATGTACACATTCATGTGTTATATGTTTATTCATATCTTCTTCCGCCTTTGTGATATGGATGTCTGTGACTATTTGTGTTATGATTATTTCTATGTTTGTTTCCGAAGATTATATATAGCCACCGTGTGATAGCTTTGTGTTTGTATCGGTATGTCGGATTTCCTCCTTAAAAGATACGCATTTTATTCTATCTGACATATCGGTGCTCGCACAAAGATGTTACATGGATGGTCGCTCCTCCACAGCCTTATTCTCCGTGCTAATTGACAACACTACATCGTAGTGTTCTTGGTTAGCGTGGGTATAGAGGTGGGACGTCACAGCTTAGTATCAGAGCCAAACTTCGGAATAGTGTAGAATAACTTAACAAGGATCATCGTCCTAAGTCCACCTTAAGAGTGGTGTTTCAGGATTTAGCTCGTGTCTTCGAACCGATTCATCCTGTTTTCCTTATGATTCCTTGTTTCATCTATCAATATTGCTTGATGTTCATTTGGTGAATAACCTTTTTCCTCTCTTTTTTCTTAAAGAAAGAGAATGTCTAGACCAGGTCGTCCCAGAGCTGGACCATCTACTGTCACTCCCCAAGACGGAGTTTTTATGACCACTCAACAGCTTCTTGATTTAGTAAAGAATGCTCAAGCAGCTGGTCCTAATCAGGAACCTACTCATCCTAAGTCTGGATTTGCACGTTTGTGCAACGATTATACCAACTTGGGTGGGAAACCATTCAAAGGTTCCGAAACTATTATCGAGGTCCAGGCTTGGTTAAGAACATGCGATAGAATCTTTTCTCGCATGAATCTTGTCGATCTTCACCGTGTTCAGGTGGCCTCCAGTATGCTCCAAGAGAGAGCATTGGATTGGTACAAACTTCTTATTTCAGAGATTAATGAAGCGGATCTCACCTGGGAGCAATTCCGGGAATGCTTCGAGTTAAAATTCGTACCAGAAGCAGAGAAAGTGACGTTGGCTCGTCGTTTCATAGACCTTGTTCAAGGTACATCCTCTGTGATAGATTATGTCGCATCCTTTGAGTCACTGTCCAAATACGGTGTTGAATACATCAACACCCCATTGAAGAAGAACCAGAGGTTCGTCTATGGCTTAAACAAGAATCTCAAGAAGCCATTACTTCTAAAATTAGAAGTTTCTTTCGATCAACTCATTGATATCGCCCTTCGTCTTGAAGAGGCAGATAAGGACAGTAATGTTGAAGTGGTGGCTGCTAAACCAAACTTCAATAACAAAAAAAGGCCTAACAAGTTCAAGGGTCCTTATCCCAACAAAAAGGGTAAGCAAGCGATTCCTGCTGCAAAGACTTTTTCCTCTGATGATAAGAAATGCTTCAACTGTGGTGCTAAGGGTCATTTTTCGAACAAGTGTTCAAAGCCCCGCTCTTTCCGCTATTGTAAATGTCCAGATCATTTTATGCACCAGTGCCCTAGGCTTCAAGAGAAGGAGGGAAAGTTAAACGTTGCTCAAGCCCCTGGCAACACATCTAGGTATGTCTCATTCTGTCCTTGATGGCATTATATTATTTCATGATCAACCTATTAGAGTTCTCTTTGATACGGGTGCATCCTATTCTTTTATATCAAAGGAACTTGTCGATACTTTTTCTTTAAGTGTTGTTGCTTTAATGACTTCTTTAAGGATTGCGAATCCAATTGGTGGATCCGCAACTCTTAGTCTGCTTTGTAAAGATGTCGAGATTATTTTGTGTGATTTTTCTTTCCTAGCCGATTTGCATGTCATGCGTTACTTAGGCTTTGGAATGATTTTGGGTATGGATTGGCTTACTTGTTATGAAACTCGTATCCTATGTCCTGAGCGGACTATTTATCTCCGACATCCGCAATCTGTTAACCAGATTTCTATTATTCTTAAAGATTCGGATTTCGTTTTGGTTGCATCTTTATATTCTTTAAATCCTCGTGATAATGATAATGATGATGAGGAAGATGGCATTTCTCTTATTCGCGTCGTTCGTGAATTCTCCGACATCTTTGAGCCCGTTTTAGGATTACCACCTAAACGAGCAATTGAGTTCAAAATTAATCTTATACCTGGAGCTCAACCTATTACCCGTCCTCCTTATCGCATGTCCAATAAGGAGAATGAAGAGATGCGCAAACAACAATCCGAGTTGGAGACGAAGCAACTTATTCGCTCTAGTTCCTTGCCTTGGGGAGATCAGCTATTTTCGTAAGTAAGTCCGATGGTACACTTAGGCTTTGCGTCGACTACCGCAAGCTTAATGATCTTACTATTAAGAATAAATATCCATTGCCTCGGATTGATGATCTGTTTGACCAACTTAGTGGTGCTAGAGTCTTTTCACAATTGGACTTGGCTACCGGTTTCCATCAGCTTCGTATTGCAGAGGATAGTATTCCTTTGACTTCGTTCCGTACGCGTTATGGATCTTATGAATGGCTGGTTATGCCATTCGGTTTAACGAATGCTCTGGCTTATTTCATTGACCTTATGAATAGAGTTTTCAAAGATTTTCTCGATCGGTTTGTTCTCATCTTTATTGATGATATTCTTGTGTATTCTAAAACCGAGGAGGAACACGAAAAGCAAAATTTTCTAAATGCCATTTTTGGCAATCTAGTGTGAAGTTTCTCGGACATATTATTTCTGATTCCGGAATATCCGTGGATCCTTCAAAGATTGAAGCGATTCAAAATTGGAAGAGACCGGAGAGCGTGACTGAAATCCGTAGCTTTCTCGGATTGGCAGGTTATTACCGCCGTTTTATAAAAGACTTTTCTAAGATTGTCGTTCCTCTTACTGGCTTAACAAAGAAAGGTGTTAAATACATTTGGTCGGACAAATGTGAAACTTCTTTTCAGAAATTAAAAGAACTCCTTTCTGATGCTCCTATTCTTATTATTCCCGAAGGGAATCAAGACTTTGTCGTTTATATCGATGCTAGTCGCGTTGGTTTGGGTGCCGTTATTATGCAAAAAGAACGTGTTATTGCTTATGCTTCTAGGCAATTGAAGCCGACTGAGACTAGGTATGCCACACATGATTTAGAACTCGCGGCTATTGTTTTCGCCCTTCGAATTTGGCGACATTATCTTTTGGGAGAAAAGTTTATACTTTATACTGATCATAAGTCTTTGAAATATTTATTTTCTCAAAAGGAACTTAATTTGCATCAACAGCGTTGGCTCGAATTTCTTGCCTCTTATGATCTTGACATTCTTTATACTCCCGGAAAGGGGAATCGAGTTGCCGATGCACTGAGTCGCAAACAACAAGCAGTTGTTTCCATGATGATATCTGAATGGAACGATCTCGAGCTTTTATCCACTTGTGAAATTCGAGATCGCGTTTCCGATTTATGTTCATCTCTTGTTTTATGTAGCCTTGAGGCTCGTCCTTCTCTTTTAGACCGCATTCTTGAAGCTCAACAGCTAGATCCTGAATTGGCTTTGCTTGGCCAAAATCTTAAGGATAAAACCGATATTAAAGGTTTGAAAGACTTTGATATCGATTCTCGTGGCGGCATTCGAAAATTTGGTAGACTTATCGTACCAAATATTAGTGATCTTCGTAAAGATATTCTTGAAGTTTCACATCATTCCAAATATTCCATTCATCCCGGTAGCAGTAAAATGTACGCGGATATAAAGCGACTTTATTACTGGGAGGGAATGAAATTTGATATCACTAACTTTGTTAAGTATTGCATGACTTGCCAACTTGTTAAGGCTAAACATCAAAGGCTCGGTGGGTTATTGCAACCATTGGAAATTCCAGTATGGAAGTGGGATCAAATTTCCATGGATTTTATTGATGGCCTTCCCCGTTCTCGTTCGGGTCATAATAGCTTATGGGTGATTGTTGATAGACTTACTAAATCTGCCCATTTTATTCATGTTCGGTCGAACCGAACCGTTCCTCTTCTGGCCAAGCTCTTTATTAAAGAAATTGTTAAACTCCATGGAGTTCCTTCTTCCATTGTTAGTGATTGTGATCCATTGTTTACTAGTGGATTCTGGAAGAGTCTTCAAAAAGCTTTGGGAACGAAGCTTAATTTTAGCACCGCTTATCACCCCCAGTCCGATGGACAAACTGAGCGTGTGAATCAAACACTTGAAGATCTCCTTCGTGCTTGTGTTCTTGACTTTGGTGGAAGTTGGGAAGATCATATTTCACTTGTTGAGTTTTCCTATAATAACATTTTCCAATCTAGTATTGGTATGCCTCCTTTCGAGGCACTCTATGGGAGGCCATGCCGATCTCCTTCTTGTTGGCTTGAGGCCGGTGAGAAACTGGTTTTAGGACTAGACTTTATTCGAGATTCCACAGAAAAGATTGAACTTATTCGACATAGGATGAAAGAAGCCCAGAGTAGACAAAAATCCTATGCCGATAACCGAAGAAGGAAATTAGAATTTTCTATTGGTGATCCTGTATTTATTCGTGTTTCACCAATGAAGGGTGTTGTACGTTTCAGTCGATCGGAAAAGTTAGCGCCTCGATATATTGGGTCATTTCCTATCACTGAACGTATTAGTTCCTTAGCTTATTGCCTTTCATTACCGGCTCAGTTTTCTGCTATGCATGACGTGTTCCACGTATCTCAATTACGGAAGTGCCTTCGGGATTCCAATTCCATTCTTGAGCCCGGTGTTGTGGAAGAGATCGAAGTTTCACCTAATTTGACTTATGAGCAGCATCCTATTCGAATTATTGCTTCGGAGATCAAACGACTTTGAAATAAAGATGTTCCGCTTGTTAAAGTTCAATGGTCCTCAAATCCTAAGGATTGCTCTTGGGAAACTAGAGAATTCATCGAGCGTACACATCCGGAATTACTTTCTCCTGCTCTTTAAGGTAAACTTCTTAATTCCAATTTCTTTTGTGTTAATATGCTTTAATGGTTGTTACTTTTATTTCCACCGTATATATTGCGAGGACGCAATTTCTTTAAGGAGGGGAGTCTGTAACAACCCGCATATCTATCGATTTTATATTTAAATATTTTATTTAAATATTTTATCGTTAGTCGGATGTTAGTCCGAAAAGCTACTTTTTGCATACGGTCAAATTAGGACTCGAGACCACTTCCATTGAGTACAAAATGACGTTTGCGATCTTTTTGAGTGTAAACTTCGATATGTTTGGAGATAGTGAAATTTTCGTCACTTTTTGGCTTAGGACTTTGGTTTGGGCTGAACACACACTAACTCAGCCCAACCCCCTCTTCTCTTCATCACTTCATCAAATAACATTCAAGCTTCATCAAAAATGGTGGTGGGAAGTGGAAATTAAAACTCCAAACTTAAATTCTATTGCAAATCCGAGATTCAACATCAAATTCAAGTAGAAGATAGTGGATTCAAGCTTTGGATTGCTTCTCCTTGCTTTCAATCTCCATCTTCATCCATTTTAGTGAAAAGGTGAGATTTTTATCTCACACTCTTGCTTATAACTATCTTGGACTGTTGGGAATGGTTCCCTATCACTTTAGCATGCTCATTTGCATTTGGTTTGGATTGAATTGGCGAAAAACTCCAATTTTTAGCATTTTTGGTGAGTTCCAGCCCTTAGGTCGTTCTGCCCAAGTTAAGTCGTCCAGGCTGCTAGTTCACGCGCGTTGAAAATTCACCGCCTTCTTAGGTCGTTCACGAGTTAAAGGCATAGGTCGTTCACGAGTTAAAGGCTTAGGTCATTCACGAGTTAAAGGCTTAGGTTGTTCACGAGTTAAAGGCTTAGGTCATTCGTGAGTTAAAGAGTTAGGTCGTTCGCGAGTTAACTCCTTGGGTCGTTTAAGGCTTAGGTCTTAGGTCGTTTGGCTTAATCACTCACCGTACTGTTAGGTCGTAAGACCTTTTTCCTTAGGTCGTAAGACCTTAGGTCGTGCACCTTTAGGTCGCGAACTTCTTTAGGTCGCCTGACCTTGTTTCCTATTAGGTCGCGTGACCCTGTTTTCGATCTTAGGTCGTTTCATCTTAGGTCGCTGGACCATAAGTCGCTCGCCACTTCTTTTCCATAAGTCGCTCGCGAGTCAAGTGTTAGGTCGTCTCCGACCTAACGTCCCTCGTCACTTTAGGTCGTAGCTCGTAAGTCGCTCGACCATTTCCACTAGGTCGTCTCCGACCTATCCTCCAGTTAAGTCGTTCGACCCTCTAGGTCATTCGAGTTAGGTCGTTGGACCATTCACCTTAGGTCGCTCGTCTACTAAGTCGACCTAGTTTACCTCGTAAGTCGTCTCCGACCTAAGCCCCTCTAGGTCGCGCCACTTAGGTCGTATCCCTTAGGTCGCGAACTCTTTAGGTCATTAGACCTCATTTTGCTTTAGGTCATAGGCCGCTTGTCTTCACTTAGGTCATACCGTTTTGACGGGGCACTGCCCCTTGGACCCCCACGACCTGACCGGGCAGGTTGAACCCCGTACCCCCCTTCGTAGGGGATCTTATCTGAAAAAAATTCATCAGGATTTCTACTATGATGGTTTTAGGATTGATTTCTTTGGACTTTACTCACGTCTTCGAATGTGAATTTATGTGATTCGATTGGTTTCAACAATCGTTTTGTGACTTGTCACTTTAAAAACGTGAAGACTTCAATACTAGTAGTGAATATCAAAACTCTTTCATCAAAGCAATTTCAACACTGTTTTAACTTCAAAGCCCTTTTCCTCAAACTGTTTTCCAATCTACTAGTATATACAAGCCTTTACTTCACTCGAATGAGAAATCGAATTAAACGACTTAGTAAAACAAGTGGTATGAAACGCTTGCGTTCACTTCGTCGGTTAGCTCTTGGACTTGTTCGATTGAATCCCTTTTTGTGACAATTTTCTAGTGAAGACCTACAGCTTGTTCGTAAATATTTCAGTTAAGCAAGTGGTTATGGGACATGAAGATAAACTTCTATATTTACTAGCTTGGTGTGGTTGACACTTCCTTATGATCATGACGATCATTTTTGTGATTTAGACTAGCGATTGAGCGATGTCTCTTTGTCGGCGAGGGAGACTAGACCCCGCTTTTGTGATGTTTCGCCATCACATATATGGGGTAGCACCCCATGGTCTTCGGGCCATTACTGGTGGAAATTTAATGGATAGCTTCCATGAGATAGCTTCTCGTCATGTGTTATACGCGTAGGTGAGTTTTCATGCTCCCATTCATGTGTTAGGCCTCCCCCCTATTTATGTGTTTTCTGGATTTTTGGTGTTGATTTCTGGAATTTGTGCTTCACCAATTTTCATGATTTTCATTGATATGATATTAGTTTTTGTGCATCGGTGAATTCATGTGTTATTGACTTGTTATGAATACAAGTTTAGGGTATGATACCCTATTTTATCTTGGAGAAGATTCTTGTGATATTGATTGATCTTTTGTTGATTATCAGTTACATACTTATAGTAGTATGCCGCTATGGTTGTTACATGTTCATGCCATATTATTTATCCTATACATTATCATATGATATTTATAGCTAGACTGATCCGTTTATTATTTTCTTATAAATAATACTCGGGTCAGACCGAGATGTTACAGGTGCTTCTGCTTGACTTCTCTTCAGGATTATTCTGACTTTTTGCTAACTACTTAGATTAGTAGTTTTTGATTGTACACATTTGAGATATAGACTCATTGATGTATTCTTTTGTATAGCACTTGTTGCTATTCCTTGTGTATTATTGTGGATCTTTCTGACCAGTACTCTGATGTACACATTCATGTGTTATATGTTTATTCATATCTTCTTCCGCCTTTGTGATATGGATGTCTGTGACTGATTTGTGTTATGATTATTTCTATGTTTGTTTCCGAAGATTATATATAGCCACCGTGTGATAGCTTTTTGTTTGTATCGGTATGTCGGATTTCCTCCTTAAAAGATACGCATTCTACTCTATCTGACATATCGGTGCTCGCACAAAGATGTTACATGGATGGTCGCTCCTCCACAGCCTTATTCTCCGTGCTAATTGACAACACTACATCGTAGTGTTCTTGGTTAGCGTGGGTATAGAGGTGGGGCGTCACAAGAACGTATTTAAATAAATGTTACTAAAAGGTACTACTTAAGAATTTACATATTGGACTTTACTAAAAAGTCCTATGAGAGATGAATTTAGCCAAACAATCATACCATTAGTCATGGTGACGTGTGAACACAACTATTTTGAATTGTTCAAATATTAATCACTAACTGAATTCATACACCTGAGTCGCACAATTGCACGAAATACCACTCGTTTTAATTAGTTTATAAAATATTATAAATTAATGGAATTAATTAATATTTAAGAAATATTAATGTTTGTTGAATTTGATTTTTGGGGTGTATTTAATAAATACGGTAGCTCTTAGAAATATTAATGGAATTAATTAATATTTAAGAAATATTAATGTTTGTTAAATTTGATTTTTGGGGTGTATTTAATAAATACGGTAGCTCTTAGAAATATTCTAGGTGTTATTAAACGGGCACATGACTAAAGTTATATATGTATGTATCGGTATACATTTAAATTTTTTTTTAAATAGAATTAATTACAATATGGGCTTTGGATTTTATTTGGTCCACTTAGGACATACTATGGCCGGCTAGAAAAGAGAAGGGACGAAGGAGTCTTGCTTTGATTTCATAAGAGAGAAAAGTGCTAGATCTTTCCAGCTCTTCTCTCTATAAAAGCAGGGGAATGCTCAGTAATTTTGGCTCCATCTTTTGTCGTCCACTTCCTCCAATTTCGCTGCCACTACCTAAGCCCCATCACATCTTTGTCGACCAATCTTCCATCTAATTAACATCAAACAACTAAAGATCTAAGTGGTACACTCATATGTAGCAAACACGACTGGTGAATCGAAGAGTTCTAGTAGCTTTACAGATCAAGGTTTTACTGTTAGGCCGAATATATAAGGTATGATTCTTTTTTTCATATATATATATATATATAATTGGTATATAATTTTATTAGCATTTTTATATACGTTATTGCCTCACTTAATATATAATTAATTTTAATAATTCAAATAATTGATTATTAAATGATCAAATTCAATTTAAATAATTGGTTTAAATTAGAAAATATATTCATATATATATATATATACACGCGTGCGTGCAATTTTTTTTATATATAAATTAAATATATATAATATTTTTATAAACATATAGTATACGTTTTTAATAATTATTTAATCATTTTTAATCATATAATACATTAATACTAAATTTAAAACTAAAACGCGCTCGTGTGCACACACACACGAGTGTTATAGCATGCGCTTTATGCTTAATGACGACATTTATTATTTTATAGCATTTAGTATTTGTTGGTTCCTATTTTTAAGTGATAAGATTTGATAATATTTGTAGAGAGACATTTTGAATTTGCAAATAAAGTTGATTTATTAGATTCTATTTTTAAGTGATGAGATTTGATAATATTTATATATTAAGTGATATTAAGTTTTGATAATATCTATAGTGGGGTATTTTTGGTAGTTCATGCTAATACAAAAAAGTGAAACACCAAAGGTATTACAACTATTATTAAAGATACACACATACTTATTTCAAAATTCCTTTTTGCCAAATTTAAAACATAAATTTTATAGGCCGAATGAAATTTAATGTGTTTATATGTAACGACCCTAATTTTCGACCCAATTTAAAATTTTAAATTTATCGTTTCAATAAAAATTTTGAAAAATTATAACGATCTCAATTTACGCCCAAACTTTATTTGTGACATACGTCTAGTTAGATATGGACATAGAAAAAGTTTCGTTGAAAAATATTACAGTAAAGTCCGTTCGCGTTTTACTGTATATCAGTCCATATAAAGATGCGTAAAATTCATCTTCCGAATCCAATTATTTTTACACAGCCATGTTGTAAAAATTATTCTGATCAAGATTTTATAATTCGTTTCGTCTAAAACTGTCATCGCCTGCTCCGTTTATATTATTTTGCAAAACGTACGATTTAAGCGGCGTAAATGCAAATTTTATAAAATCATCGTATCGCAATAATCTGTGTACCGTTGGAAGCGCATCGTCACACCGATCATAACGGTATATTTATTTGCGCGAATCGGAGTCCGACAAAAATTCGGCGCGTTGATTTAACGGTTCCAAGCGGACCGGTTAAATAAAAATCTCAGCCATTTACAAAAGAAATTGGGGAATATAATCTGAACTAGCGTTTAAATGGGTTGGTTGGAAGCTAGTAAGTTGCTTTGGGAATTGATAGAGACGTTTAGGAATTTGGGGGAAACTTGGGAACCAGGCAACGCTTGGGAAACTAAAACTGAAAATTTATTAAGGTGCCGCACAGTTAAAGTTAAAAGAAGACAACTTTATCATTCTCATTTTCTACTGTTCAACATATACAACTTTTAGAAAGCTTCAGGTAGCCTCTTCCCCTCCTTTCTTCTTATTCATTTTTCCCTTTGCCATTCTTTTCTTTCTTTGCAAAGAAAACGTAAAGCCCTACCAACCACCCTCTTTGCTGCTACCGCACCCAGACGCGCACCCGCCACCCTCCAGCCATGTCCCTACCCCACAACGCCTCCAGACCCTACGGACCCACTACCAGACCCGCCTGCAACCCAGTCCGCGCCCCAGACCCCCGTGCTCAGACACTCCGTGCCCAGACCCCGTGCCCAGACCCCCGTGCTCCGACCCTCCGTGCCCAGACCCCGTGCCCAAACCCCCGTGCTCCGACCCTCCGCGCCCCAGACCCCCGTGCTCAGACCCTCCGTGCCCAGACTCTCCGAGCCCACTCCCTCGCCTCCTTCCCAGCCTGACCCCATCAACGTCCCCGCCTCCGGCGAACTACCAGCACCAAACGCCACGACCCAACAGCACAACCGAACTCTCCTAGATCCGCCATCTCCACCATCAACCCGTAGCTTTCCCTCGCCGCTGGAAACTGCCCTCCGTCCATCTCCCTCTGACCTGCACTGACCCGAGACCCCCTCACCAATGCCGAACAACCCAGTCGCTTCCTTCATATATAATTATACATATACAGTTTTGTATATATATAAGCAGTTTTCCGGTTTCAAAAGCAGATTTCCATTTTATTTGTTACTGCATATGTTTTGTTTGAAAAAAATAAGTATATTTATAAGTTTATGTATATGTAAGTTATTATATAAGTTACTGTATATCCGAGTATATAAATTTTCAGTTTTATTTGATTTACAAGTTTACAAGTCTGGAGAGTTTTCTTTGATTTACAAACAGATTCCAGCATGATTTACAAACAAGTTTCGCATGTATATATAAGTATATAAGTTTAAGTTTTATAAGGTACAGTTTTATAAATTATAGTTACAAAGTTACTATATATATAAGTTCACAAACAGTTGCTTTGATCGAATATCCATGTATAAAAATATATGTGAAGGCTTTATATGCATAGCAGAGTGAGTTTGAAATTCTGGTTGCTCATATATTTGTTGCTGTGTTTTGGGTTCCAGCTACCGCTTCGGAGTCCTAGGCATTCGTCCAGCTTGTCGATCTATCTAGCTTCTTTGCTTTGGTATGATTATATATACAATCTATATATATTGTATTGAACAAATTGTTAATTAAATTATTTATTTGATTGCAGTTTGTGTTCGCTTTTGTGTCGTGCTTGTTAGTGTCTATCTTATCCATCGTCTTCGTGCTTCCTCGTCCAATCTCCTACCACGCAAGGTGAATATTTTCTATTCATGACTCAAAGATCTATTATACTATGATAATTAGATGTTGGATGTTATGAATGTTAATTTGGACGTTAAATGAATTGAATGTTAAAAATTGAATTGAAGTAGTATGTTAAATAGTATGACACTAGATCTGCTATGTGATATTGAATTTGTTGCCATGGTAACTGATAATAGATTTGAACTGAATTTGATATAGAATAGATATAAAAAAATTCTGAATGACATATGTTAAACTTGACCTCTTATATGATGAATATTGAATAATTAAATTGACCCTTTAAATTGCTTGACACGTAGAATTGATAAATGTCACTTTGGACTATTGAACGTATTGAATTAACCGTTGTAATTGAAATTGAACGACCAAGTGAAACTGAAATGTTATAATCTTTAATCTACATGAAATGATAATGTAGATTCTAGAAATAGTTATATTAATTGGCGTAAATAACAAACGCGAATTAATACGACTATTTCGGGATTATTTGAATTGTTGAATTGTTGCAAATGGATGCTATTGCTTGTTTATTTACTTTGACACCATCCCAGCTATCACACTGCAAGTTCCCTTTGTATGTTTTGATTTTGAATTTAAATAGAATCGGGTTGAAATGATAAATACCCAATTGAATGAATTGGCCTAGGATAGATAATTAAAATAAGAAACCGAACGGTCAACAAAGAACGTTTTGAAATTGAGACTCATTTGAAATAAATAAAATGATTTTATTGAATTGAATAAGTGAATTTGTTTTGAAATAAATAAAATGATTTTATTGAATTGAATAAATGAATTTGATTTGAAATAAATAAAATGATTTTATTGAATTGAATAAATGAATGTGCTTTGAAATAAATAAGATGATTTTATTGAATGAAATAAATGAACTTGTTTGAAATAAATAAAAATGGATTTTATCGAATTAAATAAATTAGATTCGTTGGAATAAAGAAATGAATTTAATTAAAATAAATGAGAACGAATTAATGTAATGAATTGAAATGGATTTGTAAATTTATTAGTTAAACAAAGTGTTTTGACAAAGTGAACGTAGTAAATGAAATTGATATAGTAATGAACCTAGGAATGTAAATACGGATTTAAAGAATAAAACTTGATTTAATAAGTTGAACTAAGATAGACTATTTCATGTAATCCATGAATTTGAATTGATATAATAAGTGAAATGTTGATTTAACGTGAATACTTAAAATTTTGGTAACTAAAGGGCTTGAACTAGAATTTCTTTTCGAAATAAGATTTTAGTAATTGAAACGAATCGAATTATGAAATATCAAATTTGGAAGTCAAATTTGCAACTTGACCTTTGGATTTGATTTGTTTTAACTTTAATAAAAAGTTGACTGTTGGGTAATAAATACGTAGTTATTAAAGAGACCGGGATCGGATTATGGACATACTCTCTGTCGATACCGAAAACCACTTTAATAACTAATATACGCGAAGTGTTGATCCAGAATGAAGTGGATGTTTTGATGAACGCGTTGACTGAAGAAAGAGAACGATTTTGGATGACCCCTGACATGACTAAAACAGGAGCCGCGCCGGGCCATTGAGGATCGCCATCTCTAGCGGACACACTTCTTCGATACCTTATCTATTACTTATGTGATTCGATTTGGGTGCACCCCTTGATTTGGAAGTGTTGTTTCGCGGTGTTGGGGTGGTAGCTGCTATGCCCAACATCAGTCCGGATCAGGCGACTACTAGTATCCTAGTTGGTATCGCCTCATGTACCTTGTCATACTAATTATCCTATCGCGACAACTACGATTTTGATTTGTACCTTTAGTATATGGATTGCCCTCTGGTGACTTCCGGTTTTGGGGAAACTACGGTCTTGTATATGCTTTTGGGAATAAACAGGTTAAGAGGTGTATGGGCCCTGCTTAACCCTACTTTGATATCTTACTTTATGGATTAGACATTATCTATTTAGCGTATTCTGTAGGTAGTTTGTCGATCCCTTAATGATGTTTATATTCACCTTTGAGTTATGGACTTTATTATATGCATTTGATTATCCTGTATAAGATTTTGAGTCCTGACTCGAGTGTTTCTTTTGCATATACTCGGGTCAGTCTGAAGATATTCCGTTGCTGGTCAAGGTTGGTCGAAGATGCTGAAGGCTTAGCTTTTATCTATATCATTTTATTTTCAGTATTTGATGTACTTATGTATTGGACATCTTGTATCTCTTTTCAGTCGCTTTATGTTGAGACATTGTTGTATTCTCTGTAGTAGCTTCATGAACTACTATTATGACGATGTATTTTCCGCTGCATTATTCTGTGACTGTTCTGAGTCTGTGATGTTGTATTGATTCTCATTTACATTTATGTACTTATAATCCCATAATGTTCTGTGTTTTGTATTATTTAAGTTGACAAGTGTGGATTATTGTCAATTTAAATGGTCCAAATATACGGGATGTTACATTATATATATGTGTGTATGTGTGTGTGTGTGTTAATCAAAATACTTATTCCTATTTAATATTAATATATGTATATTTTTTATTAAAATTCTCTCGGCCTTTTTATTAACAACAAAAATTCAACCTAATGTATATTTGTGTGTATTATTAATATATATATATAGTAAAAATATTTTAATTTAATATATATATATATATATTAGATTAAAATATTTTTGTTATATATTATAATTATTACTAAAATAATATTTTGTGAAACTAAGAATATTTTCAAATTTTAATTAATTAACCTAGCCCTAGGTTTGAATTTTAAGTATATTTTACTAAGTCAAAATTAAAATTGATATATATATATATATATGTATGTATATGTATTTAAAGTATTTAATTTAATATACATATATCAGATTAAAATAGTTTTTAGCTCGCTGTATATATATTATTATATATGTTACGAAAATAATATTTAGTCAAATTAAAGATATTTTCATATTTGAATTAATTGATTTGGCTCTAGGTTGGCATTTTAAATATATTTTACTAAGTCAAAATTAGATATTTTTAATTACAAATTTGAATTTGAAAAACTATGACTTTGTCAAATTATGTGTTATATATGTTAAAAATCAAATTTATTATTTACCAAATATAAATTTTCAGTATACACATGCACGCGCACACACATATATACACACACGCTCAATATATATATGTGGTAGATACAAATTCCAATATATGCATATGTATATTATTAACCACACTATTATTTGTTATATCATATTATCATCATCTTGTACCCTTTATATCATCATTACATGTGTGAATATATATTAAATATATTTAGACATGCATACGGTAACTATTTTTTATTAATTAGATTAATTAAATAAAGTAAAACATTATTTTATTAAATAACTAGATTGGATCTAATGTTAACCAATAGATTTCATAGGCCCATTAAGACCTAAGAGATACTCTACTATGTATGAGCATGATTGTTAAGGGGTCAACCCCGATACGGTGATGGAAAAAGGTGAAAGATACAAAATCATATTGACGGGCAGTGTTCGACCTTTGATGCTGGTTAGTAAATGGTGTTGTTGGATGCTTACGACTTGGTGAGGCAACTGGGACGTGAACGGGCTCATATAGGTACCCTGACTGACTTATAAATCTGGTAGGACGGTTCAGATTGGTTAGAGGAGTGGGGAGTGAAATGTGGACTTGTTCAGGAAAAAATTGTGAAATGGTTTGGAATTGTTACCATAAGACCGTGCTTCGGCCTCTTCCCATTGCTTGGCCAAGGGTTTATATAGGGCTTCCAACAACAGGCTTCTAACCTTGTGTTCCAATAATACATACAATGGTATCATTATCCATATTATATGATGCTTTAAGAGATTTAAATGAAGACTGAGGTAATGTAGACTAAGATGGACGTTGAGATAGGTTCTACTACATAATTTTACTTTTTTATTTTAGTTTTTGAAATAAGGATTTTGGATTGGTGTTTTTATTGATTAAGTGATGAAAGAAAAATTTGTTTTCACAGCGTAGAAAGATATGTAAAACTAATAAAGAAGTACTAACTGTGGAATTGTTAAATCAGTAATTTTTCTTTAATTTTTAACGTGAGAATCAAAAAGTTTGTTCCCCTTAACAAATTTATTTAACTTAAAATAATTTTCTCACTCCCTTGAAGGAACTCATTCATCCATTTAAAAAATTCTATTTTCTTATTTTACCTAAAGTTCCATGTGATAAAGTTCACATTCAAGTAATTATCTTTACGTTACTATCCTTTTATTTTGTTAATTTTATTTTCATATCAAGATTAATCTTAATCACACTGAATGATAAAAATATGATCATATATCTATTTATATTTTGATCATTTTTTTATTTTTAAATTAATAAATTTATTGTTATGGACTAATATTAATATTAACAAAAATATATTAGTTAGCAACTTTTTTATTTTGAGATAAATGTTTGATTTTTTTAAAGTTTTATCTAAAGGAAAATCATTGAAATATGAAATAATTCGTTAAAAACTAAAACATTTTAACAAAACTTTAATATTAAAACAAGAAAATAGGCACAAGGACAAACTTAGAAATTTTTTTATGTTGAAGGACAGCAAGTTTATGTTTTTGGCTGAAGAACAATGCTAGCTATAACTAGCATTTTTATAGTGTAAAACTGAAATAATGCTAGTTATAACTAGCATTTTGTATAGTATAAAAGTTGAATATAATGCTAAATATAACTAGCATTTGTCCTTGAGTCTAAAAATAAAACTTCATGTCATTCAGCCTAATTTTTTTTAAGTTTTTCCTTTTCCCTTATTCTTTCATATTAAAATTTCTCAAATTTCAAATTTTGTTTCACCTTTTTTTTCCTTCTTCTAATCTATACCTAAAATTTCATTTTTAGTTTTTCTTCTAATATAGCTAAAATTTATGTCATAATTATCATTTTGTTATAATTCCATTCTAGATGAATATTTTGATATGCTATAGAGTTTTATAAAGCATACATTATATCGATACACTATAATTACACTGATATCTATATCATTTTACCCTTAATATTTGGAATTAGTTAAATCGAGATTCAGTAATGCAAGACGATGAGTGATAGAAATAAATATAGCAAATCCAATTATTGTAGGACAGATAAAATGGTGGCAAGATCGTATAATTTTATGTGGTTTGAAATTTACACAGAAACTATAGGTAAAATTTTAGTGAATATTAATCACGCATCCCTAAACCAAAGTTAATTCAAACGGCATCCTCCCTAAAAAAAAAGTTGTAAAGCGGGTCTCTATAATTATTTTACTGTAGCAGCATGTATTTCGTGTTTTTTTGCGCTAGTGCTTAAAAAAAATTTCAAAAAATTGTAAATATTAAAACTAGGTTTCTGCAAAAAAAAAATGCAGATATATTTGCAATTATTGCAGACGTATTTGCAATTATTTCATATAATTGCAGATATGTCTGTAATTATTCACTGAATAATTGCATTCGAGGAACAACTGAATAATTACAGATATGTATGCAATTATTTCATATAATTACAGACATGTCTGCAATTATTCACTGAATAATTGCGTTGAATAAAATCTATATAATTGCATACATATTTGCAATTATTTCATATATTTGCAAACATGTATGTAATTATTTACTGAATAATAGCATCTTGATTTAACAATCAGGATATTTACTTAAATATCTGCACTTATTCCTAAAAATTGCAGATAGCATGCTATCCAGAACAAGTGCGGACATGTGTGCAATTATCTCTAAAATTGCATACATGTCTGCAAGTATTCCTGAAACATACGGTGTGTTATTTTTTTACACTTTTTATCCTTATTTTTTGATTTTTTTGACATGAATACGAAGATAAATATTAACTAAAATAAGTTTTAAAATTTGAAAGATTTTTTTTGTTTTTTATATGTTTTTTTGATTATTTTCAAAAAATAAAGACCTGATTTACATACATTTTTGCATTGGGATTTTTGTGAATTTTGAAACCTATCCACAAGATGCGCCAAAAGCAAGCAAAATCTGATGCAAAAGAGTAAATGCGAAGTTAAAATAGACAATCACAGTTATCCAAATTTGGCTGCCACGTGCCAAGTAATAGACATTTCCAGAAACACCTGCATTCTTCCTTCCAACCTGTTTTAGCTCGTCCTCTGATTCTGATGGTTGAAATCAGACTTATCAATTAGTTAGTTTCCACTGAGAGGGAGAAATGGCGCGATCATTGCATCCTCACTACTACTACAGCTGGAAGAACTTCAACGACGACGACGATAGTGACCGGTCAGAGAAGCCAAGGAGGTTCGGAGTGACGGAGATGCGTAGCCCTGATTTCAGCCTCATGTCGCAAAATACTCTTCAGGTTTTGATCTTTTAGCATAAGTCCCTCTACTTAATTCAACCATCATTCGCTTGTTGGTTGTGGGATGTCTTAGATGTCTATTAATTCAGTGTAGATCTTTTTGGAACATTTAGGTTTGATAATTGTTATTTTATACATATGAGTTTGTAGCTGTTTGGTATTTAATATTCATGTCTCGATATATAGCATTTTATAATGCATGATAATTTTATGCTTCTAAAGGCAAATTTGGAGCATCAAGAAACTGCAATTGTGGAGCAATGCATTATTTCATATTTCAGCATTGCAGCCTGATGATGTGTGCATGATTGTTTGTTGGAATTCTAAGACTATAATTACAGCATTACTAGTACAACCATACAACGGTGGAAACTGACTATATAATTTCAAACAAAAATACTGTAATTTTTCATTAGTTTCAACCAAATACATAAATATAATATGTTCTACAAATATCATATGCATTATTAAGATAAATAAATAAAAAAATGGAAATTAGCCACAAGGGCCTCTTTATCAAGTGGAATTAGTTTCTAGGACACACAACTGAAATAATTAATTTTAAGGACAAAACGTAAAATAATTAGTTTCTAGGGTCTAAAAAAGCTATGAAATTATGTTTTTGAAAGTAATTGGACTGCTGACTTTGTCCTTGAAAGTAATTATTCTGCTGACTTTGGCCTTGAAAGTAATTTCTTGAATGTGTGTCCTAGAAACTAATTGGACTGCAAAGTTTGTCCTTCTGGTGAAATGCCCCTACACACAGGTACATACACACAGAGAATTATTAGATTATAGAGACGGTGAGCAGGAAAAAAGGAGGAATCTATCAAAATATATTCGCAAAAGAGGCTGAAACAGAAGAAAACATACTAGTAGTGCGAAAATAGAAAAGACATGTTTTTTTAGCAATATAAATAAAGACCACATATTACTTCGGTTTCATATTGTTTGATTTTGTATTGACCTCTTTAGCGGTTGGTTGATAAAATACCGAGATGGGTGTTACTGCACCTAGCTAATATAATATTATTAAAGAAATGATGCAAGTATTGCATAAATGTATTTTAACTGTAGCTAATCAACACGTTTTATCTTAAGCACTTGAAAAGACTGTTACATTGTTAAAAAAACAAAAGAAAAGGATGCACAATATGATATTGCACAAAACAAATGATTGAAATTTGAATAGGAGTTATTCCTAAGGACATCCGTATGTTATTTATAGCAATATAGATCAATAGTTTTTAGCGGGTACCAATTAGCATGTAGACTATATGCTTAAAAGAAAGTGTTAATTCATTTATTTATAGCATCATCGATTTAAGTTTGGTTTCAGATTTGACTTCTTTTTTCACAACATCAGAGCCTTGAAACAACATTTAAAAAGAGAAATTACAATATTTAAAACACAACACCAAGCCAATGACTAATTTTTGAAGTGCAGTTTTCAAATCTGGTTCTTCTTTGTGATTGAAAGCATCATCAATTGAGAGCTTTTCTTCAAGAATATCTAACTACATATACGAATCCTTAGAACATAGACGAATCTTTAGAAACATGTGTTTTCGTGTGAACTCAAATTAATCTTGATATACATAGTTATCTTCTTAAACAAAGATCTTTTCCCGACTTCCAACACATCCACCTACATAATGTCCATACAGCTTGGCCTATTTATCCCGAGATTGGCTTGCAAACTTCATAGAACTGAGATTGGCTTGCAAACTTCATAGAACCCAGAATAAGCTGCGAGTCCACTAGGCTGAACAAAAATATAAATACAATATTATTATCGTTTCCTTTGTTAAAGATATTCAGATTCAGGTAGTTCATATATATAATTGTGCCTAAAACACCTAGATGATATGATAGAGGGAATTTTGCAGTAGTTATTTTGTTAATCGTGACACCTGGCTTGACAATTCTGTGCTCTTCCCATCCAAGAACACCAAAACCAATTCTCCTTTTTTGAAGTTTGGGTTTCCGGAATCCATAACTTCCCCAACACCAAAAGCTTCTATTTCTTGAATTCAATCGTAATTATATGTTTCTTAATGTTATATGATATTTATGATAAGTGATGTGATAATTTGAAATGAACTTACTTCTCCAGGCACAAGCCTAACAACAAAATCACTTGAACTTTGGGAAGCAATATAGAATTTCATGCGATTTATCTGACATGGATCAGATACACAGAGGACTTTGACTATAATATCTTTAGATTCTTCTTTCAGCTAACAACAATTTATCGGTCCTGGACTCAAAGTTAGAGACCGAAGGATTTCCATTGGTGTAGTCTTTGATTGATACATATTCTCAACCTCCATTATCTTTAATTTTTGTTTAATATATTGTTTTGTTTTGTGCGTGTGTAAGGATTTTAAATCAAGTCAATCTTGAATAAGGTAAGATGCAAGTGGAAATAGTATGTTAACCGGTACAAACTAGCAGAAGCGGAGTAATACAACTTTATTATGTACTTTACAAAAACGAAAAATTAAATTATATGACATAGCACAAATAGTTTGATTACTCTCATTCACGTATTTTAGATATTTATTCTAAAAATGTGAAGCATACTAAACATCAGTCAAGATACGAAGTTTAGTTTTTTTTTTCTTTTTCAACTTAAAAGAGGAGTATAAAATTGCTTCCTATGTCAAAATAATAGTATCATTTCCAACACAATTATAAAACCTATGACTTGTTTTTGCCAGGGCATTAATTGAAATCAAACTAGATCGTTCAAATTGCGAGTTAGACCTTTAGAAGGCCAAGTGACGATTGTAATGTAAATGCGAGCTACAGTTGAAAACCTGACATATGCATCTTTTGTCAATCTTTTGGGTCACGACCTCCCAAAGTTGACTCATAATTGCATTTTGCTTCTAAAATTCCCTTACCCCGCCATCCTTCTAGACGTTGGCTTCCTAAACCTCTGGATCCCTCTTCGGTTATCATCAAGCCTAGCTAGGTAATTCATGAGTTCGAACTTCTAAAACATCAAAATGAGAGTTCTGTTTGAATAAAATACAACTTCTATTCTAAAAGTAAAAACGGGTTTACCCGTTGTTTGTTCTCCATTAAAAGAAATGCATGGATAGATTGTAGATTGTAAAATGCAGATCATTCTATTTTTCTTTAAAAAATTATTTCAGCGAAAAAATTGATTTTCCTCCAAGCTTAACAAGGCCGATGACGAACGGTATTTTGTTTGTGTAAACAGATATTGATACAGAAACAAAATCTAGACTGTTTTATCAAAGGGACGACGTATTTGATCGTTTATGTTGCACGACTGGGATGGTACCATGTAACTTCTTAAAGAGAGCGATATAAACCGTGACTAATTCCGTAAAGCTAGATTACAACGTCTGCTACTACAGTCAACAATTAGTTCAAATCAATTCAACATACCTTGACTCAAAAGTTGTGTTCATATTGATGCACTTGGTTAAGTGGCCAAAAATATGTACATTAACAGAAACATGTACAATTAGAAAATAGCAAGGAAATTATTTTTCCGAAAAAGGGCAAAGGATTTACACAAATTTTATAGACCATATTATTCAGTTTCTGACTTCATAGCTATTTCCATAGCTATTTCCGCTTGGGTTTCCATAGTGGTCTTTCATGGATACTAGAAAAATAGGCAATGTACATATACTCAAGGGCGGAGCCCTATTGCAAATGGGGTAGACATGTGCCCACCCGAGCATGTGGAAAAAAAATTTGTAGTGTGCTCAGCCCATTTGCAGTGCCTACCCTCTTCCTTTCGCACTTCAATGTGTCCACCCTCTTCCTTTCACACTTCAATCGAGCTAGAACTTTGTAAAGTGTATTACTTTTTGTTTTAATTTATTATGATGTGCATATTTTAGGGATTAAGTCAGACAGTTTGAATTTGATTAAATTGAAACATTTCTTCATTGTGTTAGGTTAATTGTTCCCGATCTTTTCTTAAAATCAGTTTGTTAATCTTAAAATTATTCATTGTTTTTTCTTAAAATCAGTTTGCTGATCTTATAATTTGAAAAGACTTTGAATATGGTTAAAATGGATGTTCGAACTCAAATGGGAATGAATGACTGAATGATAGTTGTGTCACTTATATTGAAAAGGATGTCTTTTAATACCATTAGAAATGGTGCAATTATCGATCGTTTTCAAAATACGAGAACTCGTCTAGAACAACTTTAAGATATGTATGTAATGATTAATTTTCTTTTGGTTAATCAACCATTGATCATTTTTGTAATAAAACCCAAAGTCTATTAAATGTTCAAGGTATCATTTATCTTATTTTAGTTATATAAGTATCTTGTGTATGCTTTTTCAAAAATCAGCAACATCCAAAAAAAATGCCTCGGAGTTGTCGCCCTCCAAACCCATTTCACTTTGTGCCCACGCTAACACTATATACTGCCTTTGCCATTGCATAAACGCTGTTCTGAGTTTTTTCATCTCAGTGGAATAATTTATTTACATGATGGACTTGCTAAACTCTTCTCATCAGTATATGATAATTTATTATTTCCTTATAATTCGTGTACTTATTACATAATGCACATATTATTGGTAATGCAATCACTTGCTATAGAGACGATGTTGTAGAAACATATTGATAGGGATAAAGAAATTTAAAACGAAGATAAGAGGTGAATGAACTTAAGAATCAAGATATAGAGCAGGAGAAGAATGAATTTAAGAATCAAGATATGGAAAGTAGAGAGAAGGAAGACATTTCATTACTTCAATACCATATTATGTAGGATTCCATAATTCTAGCACATTCATTCAGTTACTGATAAGACAAACTACTTTTTAATAAAAAACGACATGATGAATAATTAAGACTTCTAGAAATAGCATAGTAACTTATGCTTATGCATTAATCTGAAACTTCATAATAACATTGTGCATAGGCATGCATGGCCATCTTATTGCGGCTACATAACATTTTGGGTAAAAAACCTTATTCATTTTGAACCCATCAATAACTACTATTGCACAAATACATAGAGTAGAAGAAAGTAGATTGGCAAGGTATTCAAAGTTAAAACAGTTTTCACTTATCTTATGCAGGATATCTTTGAGTCAATGGGACAATTTATTGATGGCTTGAAGTTTTCAGGAGGCTCTCATAGTTTGATGCCAAAATCTTTTATCAAAGAAGTCGTTGATTTGGCTCACAAGCATGATGTATATGTTAGTACAGGTGATTGGGCAGAACAAGTGCTGCAAAAAGGGCCTTCTTCCTATAAACAGTATGTAGAGGTTAGTTGAATTATATTTGTATTTATGTATGTGTATGTATGCATGCAAATATTCTTTTGGATTTCCAGTACAGAATTTACATTGGGTTGTGGGGATAAGAGCACCGTATTGCACTCTCCAAATCACATGTTTGATGTAAAAGGATTGGGGCTTTGAATTTTTTCGTAAAACTATTGGATTATGCATGCAAATGTTGGGGTTTAAGTAAATTTAGCCATCTTTATATGGATATCAGTGCTATAGCCTATAGCTGGGGCATAAATTATGCTCTCAGGCTTGATCTCCTTTTGATTTTTATGATCATAGCGTCGAAGTGCCATTATAAACTTCATTTTTGGGTGTATTTTACAGGATTGTAAACAGTTAGGATTTGATACCATAGAGCTTAATGTGGGATCACTGAAGATTCCAGAGGAAAGCTTGTTAAAACTTGTTCGTCTTATAAAGAGCGATGGACTAAAAGCAAGGCCCCAATTTGCATTGAAATTTGATTCAAGGGATCTTCCTATTTCTGGGGACAGGGCATTTGGTGCTTATATTACTCCAGTACACAGAGATCCAGGTAAGAAAATGCAAGCGGCCAAATTTAAGAATTTGACAGTTTTGCAATTTCGAGTTTTCATTGCATTCTGAACTTTGCTTCAAAGTATAAAGCATAGGTAACATAATATGACTTATAGTGAGGATTTTGGGGACAATTGTGGCATAATGAATCTGCATTTTAGATATTTTGTTGCAAACTATACAACTACTAAACCACAATCCTAGATTATTAAAGGAGAGTATCAATTTTACTCCATTTATTCCATGATCAATTTTTCTCCTAATATATGCATTACTGTGTCTTGCTTCTTAGTGCTAATGTATCCAACTTTAAGCCATTTAAAATGAAGGGTTATACCAATATGTATGTTTGAATAATGTTACTAGACGATATTTTATGCTGTACCTATATTTGTCCTGTGAATAACCCGGTCATGCTCCAAATTTTCGCCGAGCACACCCAGTTTGAATTTATTAATGATCATTATTTACATATACGATAGAAAATTGGTATGCTCAAAATGATTGCCATTTTACAGTATTCTCAACGTATTTTGAGATTAATAGAAATACTCTCATGTCTCAACCGTTTAAAAAAAAATCACAAAATGCAAATTTGAATGTCCCCGATACTATTGGGTGGTCAATTTAAAAAATTGTTTTCTTTTTTACTTCATTTCAGTGGTTTACCAGCAAAAATGTATCGCAACTGCGAACCAGTTCGACAAAACTTGGTGAATAAATAATTATAATTTACAACAATAATCCATAAAAAAGCTTTGTTTGTTTGATAACACCATAGAAATACTAAATCATTTTCTTTAAAAAACGAATTAAAGTAAATTAATTAAAATAAATATCAAATTCTATCTAGAACGGCCACACTTAATTTTATGTGATGCACTCAATGTAAATGATGAGTATTAGTTTTCTAATTTAATATTTATTCAGTTGCCTAGAACATTTCTCTTTGGACTCTTTGGAGATTTTGTGTGTAGTATGCATAAAATAATCGCAAGGCCTAATGATTCGGATGCTTTAAAGTAGTAGTTGAGCAAGTTGCCTCATTGCTCTAATAGTTGAGCCAAATGTCACATTAGCATGTTGGAATGCAAACAACTTGCTGTAAGATATGAATGCGTTGATAAATTTTAGCTTGTTTCTCATTGCCAAATTAAAGACAATGAAACCTCTATGTTTAGGTTGGTTCGGACCTGGTTGTTTGGGGGCCGGAAGGTTGGAACCCATAATTCGCCATTTAAATCTCGTGATACAGCAGCTCCCTGAGATTGGTAGCTTCATTATTCTTAGGCGCGTCATTTCTTATTATTCTCTTGTAATTCCTTGTAATTGTAAGAGAGCCATATAGTAAGAGAACTCTATGGTGAACGTAGACAGCTTCGCTGAATCACTTCACATTTTGTGTCATTTACCTTTAAATACTTTTTTTCTTCTCATTTTTTTGTCATTAAGTCTAGTGATTAGCAAGTAACATTTGCTCTTCATAACGCATTATCATAACTCCAAGATTGACGAAAAATATTGTCAACATAGAGCATACAAGGGCATAGTTGTTGGATACATGAATGGAGTCAAAATGTATCACATTTAAAATTCTGTTGATAGGAAGATTGTATATTCCAACATATTATATTTGTGTGTAATGTTCAAGTCTAAAGAAAATTTACCCACCGCATCAGATTCAGACTTTGATTGGCCTTAGGAGATGGAAGAGGTTTTTACATTTCAACCTAGTAGTAGAGTTGTAGTTGTTGTTGGTGAAGGTGGAGATGTGGTTGATGAGTTGTCACATAGTATTTCACAAATGTCTTCTAGTTGTGTTGGTCAAGTAGTGTTGATGATGTACATGAAGCTAGAGGAAGTTCAGTAAAAGGTGGAGCTGAAAGAAGTTTAGGCAATGTTGTATCTACTCGAGCTATTCATAGAATTATTAGGCCGCTTGATAGGTACGGTGATTGGTAGTATGCAACCTTAGACTTGGTGATCAATTTGACTATACATGTGGTTAATGATGAGTCATTTGATCTTGAAGAAACCATGAAAATCGAGTAATAGCTCGAGGTGGATCTACGTTATGGAAGAGGAGCTAGAGTCGTTGAAGAAGAATAATAGTAGGGATTAGGTACTTCCTTCTCAAGGAAGTCAAGCTATATGTTGCAAATGAGTGTTTAAAACGAAGAATGATCAAAGATACAAGCCCATATTAGTTGCAAAGTCCAGATTAGTTGCAAAAGGGTTTTCACATAGGAAGGGTATGAAGTATGAAGAGATATTTGCTTCTGTGGTGAGACACATCTCCATCCGGGTTTTACTTGCTATAATCGTTATTCATGGAGTTGGGCAATTTGATGTGAAGATCGCCTTCTTCCATGATGACTTGAAGGAGACCATTTACTTGAAACAGCTAGACGGATTTATTGCAAGTAGAAAAGGAGATTGAGTTTGCAAGTTGAAGAATTCTCTTTATGAACTTATAAGTAGTCGTCCGATAGTGGTACAAGATCTTTGATTTCTTTGTGCTTTCACTTGGTTTTAATCGTAGTATTAGAGACACGTGTTTATTTTAAGCGTTTAAACAATGGTAATGGGGTATATTTGATTTTGTATGTAGATGATTTGTTGATTGCTTTCAATGATAAAGCGGAAATCAATGAATTGAAGTTAAAATTAAAAGTGGAATTTGAAATGCAAAACCTTGAGGAAGTAAGGAAAATTTTGGTGATGGAAATCCAAAGTAATGGAAAATTTGGACTTTTGAGGCTCACTCAAAAGGAATTTATTCTTTTGAATATATTCGGACGGTGCTTCCTCGGTTTAGTATGGAGGAAGCAAAGGTAATAAGAGCGATAAGGTTTTGTTTTAGTTAACGTTTAATTATTTTACTTGGTCAAAATCCCCCAGGAATTCAATGGGGTGTAGACTTTCCTGTAAAATTTTCATTTGTTTGATGATTTGTCTAATTTTAGCTTGTCAGTGAATGATGATGTTCATTTTGTATGTCCAAATTTCGTAGAAATTATTGAAGATGTGAGCCTACTGATAAGAAGAGCTGAGAGATGTTTAGAATCTGGAGCTGATACGATAATGATTGACGCTGATGATCTTTGCAAGTATGCCGACTCTTTGCGTGCGGATGTGATTGCAAAAATTATAGGTCGGTTGGGCCTTGAAAAGACTTTTTTTGAAGTTTCTGATAGAAGAACTTTGGAATGGTTCATCAGACGGTATGGGCCTAAGGTAAACTACATTGCTCAATCGCATCAGCTTTTCTTTTTACCTTTTAAATTTTTAAGTTTCTTATTATCTAATGAAGATTAGTAATTCAATGAAAATAGACGTGGCCATTAATTAGTTGCTTGTGCGGATTAAATAATTTGGGAAAAAAAGTTTCGTACGTATAGCACCCTTGTCACGTGGATGACAAAACTGGTTAGGCCTGATCTAAACTTCAAAATTTTAAAATTTCTAGGACATTAACGGTTATTCGTACTAGAAGAGCAATGTTATTAGTTTGTGTATGTATGCACACATCCTTATAATCTCGTACAATCAAAAGAAACAAGCTCCTTTGCACATGCATAAAAATATCATTGAAAACCGATATATTGATTTAAAATCATTTAGTTTCAATTTGCATATAGGTTTTTTTGTCTTTTGTGTAAAAAATTCGGATTGGAGCGATTTTCTGTGGGTATGTCATGTTTATTTACAAGATCATTTTAGCCGTCGATTTTGAAATATTTTTTTTGAAGGGATTAGAATTCCTGGGATGTTTCCTCCTGAATTTTTTTAAAAGAAAGGACGGAGAGTATTTTACGGGGTAAATAAGAGGATGATGTATCAAAAATCTATTTGTTTGAACACAAATAGATGACAAAATTAATGATACATAAATCACAACGATTAGATTTGCTCCTAAATTCAACTTATAATGTAGTCTAGTGTATTCTACATATCGACACCCCCAGAATCATTTTGAGAATCCACTTGAGCATCAACAACAATGAATTTGGGCAGAATGTTTTGGAGAAAACATATGAATTACTTGGTAGGCACTTCTAGTTTTTGTTGTTGAACATAATAGTTTTAATAATACCTGCATATTATATCATTAGTGGTTCTGATTAAATTTAATTATTGCAAATACTTTGCTAGGTGAACCTATTTGTTGATCATTCGGATGTGCTGAACCTGGAATGTCTTCGTGGCCATGGACGTGGGAATGGATCCTTTCTGGATGCACCATATTATCTGCTCTGATTTTCCTCAAAGTCGGATCTAGTGTTGTTTATTAACGAGTGCAATATTATTGTGAATGGGGGGTTCTTTGCTCAGACCCTTGAAGGTGATTTAGAATCACACTCAATCAGACTTTAAATTATCATTATGTAGTGAGATGAGCATTCCTGTATTCTGAAATTGTTTGTTATGGGTTTGCATATGTTTGAAAATTGTAACAGTTGTCTGGCCAGAAGTTAAAGTAGTTTCTGCCTTACCAGTTATTTCCTTTTGTTTCTTTAGTTGATGAAGCTGATTAAAATATGGGATTTCCTTTCAACGTTATTCAAGTGAAATCTGCATGATAAACAGGGAATTTTTTCTTACGGCTCTTCCATAATTGCTTTACAGCTTAACGGACATGGATGTCCCTAATCTTGATTGGGTCGCTGTCCTTGTTGGGATGTTCGTTTCATGTTGCTTTGTTCCATGTCAATTGCAATTTATAATTTTTTTTTTAAAATATTGGCATACTTTGTCAATGGAATCACAGAGCTCAAGCTTCAACCTTCATTGAAATTTCAAGTGTTAGTTCTATGCTACTCCACCGATGTTTAATACTAAGTGGAGCAAAATAACCAAGTGTTCAGGTATTAATTCTAAGCTTTCCCCTAAATTCACTACCGAATTTTCTTCTTCATTTCGTATACTTTAAACTGAGTCAGTATATTTTTCCACTGAAATTTAGGGCTTGCTTAAACAAATTTTTAGACGATCTCAGGATTTGAAAACCAAATCCATCGGTTAACTAAAAGCGCTTTCATCATTCTTTGCTTATTTTTTAATATTCTCCCTTTATCTATTTCCTATAACATAGGAAAAAAATAAACTCAACTCATAAGGTATATGCAAACAATTGACAAATTAGTGCAGATGATGATAGTCGTAACGTCAGAAAAGTGTTACGAAATTGTTATTTAGTACAGTCGGAAAAGCGTTACTAAACTGTATACACAAATTGGTAACAGTAACGTTACAAAAACATTACGAAACTATTACAATTGTGTTGCTAATTGCAACAACAATCTGTCACAAGTACGTCGTAAAATTGTTACGAGTAGTACTTGTAGGTTAATAAATAGTGAATATTAGGCTTAGGTTCCTAGTATTTTTCAAAATACACAAAAACCCTAGTAAAAAAAAGTTTGTAAATTAGGTCTCTAGAATTAAGTTATCGATTAATGACATACACTTATGCAATTATTTAGTGAATAATTGCAGACATTTATGCAATTATATCCAAAAGTTGCATAAATTTATGCAATTTTTTCGGTGAATAATTGCGGAAAGTTCCGCAATTTTTTTGGTGAATAATTGCGGAATTTTCCGTAAATTTTTGAAAAATTTGCAGAAATTTCCGCAAATTTTTGATGAATAATTACGGAATTTTCCTCAATTTTTTCAAAAAATTGCGGAAATTTCCGCAATCTTTCAGTGAATAATTGTGGAAATGTCTGCAATTTTTTGATATAATTGCATAAATGTCTGCAATAATTCACTAAATAATTGCATAAGTGTATGCCATTAATCGGTAACTTAATTCTATGTACCTAATTTACAAACTTTTTTTTACTGGGGATTTTGTGTATTTTGAAACTTATTAGGGACCTGTGCCAAACTATACCTAATAAATAAGTAGTATAAAACGTACCGATTAGACTTTTCCGAGTCCAGTGAAAACTGTTTCCTTGAAACATAATTGTTCCCTCAATGGCGTTGAAGGGATGACGAGCAACTGTTTTCCAAGATGAAATGGACCGATCTCTGCAATGCTGCGCTGGCGATTGCAGAGCAACGATGAACTCAAGAGAGTATTCTAAGAAAAGAGCTTGGAGGAGAAAGGAATGCATAAAAATATTCAATATATATTTTTTATTTCGTTCTGCCTATATATAGGCACGGGGAGGTGCCTATTCAGTAATAGGCACCTGTTTGAACGGTTGCAAATGTTGGAAAGGTTGCGACCCTTTACCAGACGGTGCGACCATTCGCCAACTTAGGTTGGGCGTTTGTGCGTTGCACCACCCGTCATGGCTTGTGTCTCTCTTTATCTATATGAATTGTCATAGTGTCCATATCTTAGTATATAAACACAAATAGTTTATTATATTCTAAGATGTAGGACTATTCAACTTCCAAGGCAATTAATGCCTTCACATTCCCCAATATAACACACAATAATTGTTTCTTATCTTCCTTGGTTCTCTATTTGTGTTCGTTTTTGTCATGAACACCAGCTTGGTCTCATGAATGCTTAGAGAATTTGGCCTAACAATTCTCCTTGAAGCGGTGTCTTCGCACTCACGGAGGTGATTCTGTAAAGGGTATTCGTAATTCCCTACTTGGTTATTTAGTATTACCAAGTACAGACATCATTAAAAGTATCAAAACTTATCCTATTCTCCAGCCAGTAATGCACTGACTTATCATAGGAATGGTTTGAGTGTATACCAGTGCCATTAAGTTTATCTTAAACTTAGTTGTCCCATTGAACCTAGATCTTGGGATCTCCAGTCAACTAGGTAGGGTTTCCATTTTAGAGAAACTTTTAGTTTATGGGCCTTAAACCCATTCCCATCGACAATGTTTGAACTTTCTCTCTAGGCATGCCTTTTGTTAGTGGATCTGCAACGTTATCTTTTGACCTTACATAGTCTATAGTGATAACTCCATTAGAGAGAAATTGTCTTACAGTTTTATATCTACGACGAATATGCCTAGATTTACCATTGTATAGTGTACTATTACCTCTTCCAATAGCTGATTGTCTATCACAATGTATGCATATTTGAGGCACGAGTTTGTTCCAATTTTGAATGTCTTTCAAAAAACTTCGAAGCCAGTCTGCTTGATCTTCTACGGTTTTACCTAGTGCAATAAATTCTGATTCCATTGTTGACCTTGCTATGCAAGTCTATTTGAATGATTTCCATGAAATTGCTCCATTTCCTAATGTGAACACATATCCACTTGTGGATTTTGTGTCATTTGAACCAGTTATCCAATTTGCATCACTATACCCTTCCACTTCTAAAGGATATTTAGTATAGTATAATCCATAGTTCTGTGTATACTTTAGATATCCTAGAACTCTGATTATCGCTTTCCAATGATTTTTACCAGGATTGCTGGTATACCTACTCAGCTTACTTACAACATATGAGATATCTGGCCTAGTGCAGTTCATGACATACATGATACTTCCTAGTATACAAGAGTATTCAAGCTGATAGATACCATCACCAGTGTTCTTTACCCAATTTTGGTTCATATCTACTAGTGATTTTGCAATAGTTATATTATGTTGTTTGAACCTTTCAAGTATTTTGGCAATGTAATGTGATTGAGATAATGCATATCCTTAAGATGTCTTCATAATTTTGACACCCAAAATTACATCAGCTATTCCTAGGTCTTTCATGTCGAATCTAGAGGATAACATATCCTTTGTTGACTTTATTATAGCCTTATTATTACCTAGAATCAATAAATCATCAACATACAAACAAACAATGATATATCCAATATCTGTATGTTTTATATAAAACATTTATCTGATTCATTTATTTTGAATCCATTTGATAACATATCATCAAATTTCTCGTGCCATTGTTTTGGAGCTTGTTTAAGGCCATAAAGTGATTTTACTACTTGCACACCCTATTCTCATTTCCTGGGCTCAAAAAACCCTTTAGATTGCTTCACGTATATTTCTTCTTCTAGTTCACCACTCAAAAATGCAGTTTTTACATCCATTTGATGTATTTCAAAATCAAGTATGGATGTGATTGCAATAAGCATCCTAATTGATGTTATTCTAGTTACTAGTAAGTATGTGTCAAAATAATCCAGGTCTTCCTTTTATCTGAATCCTTGGACTACAAGACGAGCTTTATACTTGTCTATTGAACCATCAGGTTTCAATTTCTTCTTAAATATTCATTTATTACCTAAGGTCTTGCATACTCGAGGTAAATCAACTAACTTCCATGTATGGTTAGCCATAATGGATTCGATCTCTGAGTTAATGGCCTCCTTCCAGTAAAGGGCATCAGCGGAGGACATAGCTTGTTTGAATGTTAATGGATCATCTTCTATCATAAATGTGTAGAAGTCTGGTCCAAAGGTTCTTGAGGTCCGTGACCTTTTGCTTCTCCTTGGTTCCTCCACTTGTTAATTAGTACTATTTTGTTGAAAATTATCAATATTTTGTTCAGCACCCTCAAGAGAATTAGAGTTTTCAGTTTCCCTTGGTCTCTTTTGAGTATAATTTTCAGTACCCTGTTTTAAAGGACGTGTTCGAAAAATCTAGCATTTCTCGACTCAATGATGGTATTTACATGAATATCATCAACTTCAGATTTGTATACCAAAAATCAATAAGCTGCACTGTTTTGTGCATATCCAATGAATGCACAATCAATTGTTTTTGGTCTAATTTTGACCTTCTTTGGTTTAGGTACCTCTATTTTTGCAAGACACCCCACACTTTTAAGTATTTGTAGGATGGTGGTCTATTTTTCCAAAGTTTGTGGGGAGATTTAGATGTTTTCTTTCATGGTATTTTATTTAAAATATGATTTGTAGAAAGAATATTTGGCAAGTCAGAAGTAATTAGTAAGGCATTCATCATTTCTTTAATTTTTCCGTTCGGCTATACTGTTGGATTGAGGAGAATACGCGGTTGTAGTTTGGTGTATAATACCATGCTCAGCGCAGAATTCCTCAAAGGGAAATTCATATTCTCCTTCTCTATCACTTCTTAAAGATTTTATTTTCTTGTTGAGTTGATTTTCAACTTTTGCTTTATACTGCTTAAACACATCGAATGCCTCGTACTTGCTTCTAAGGAGATACACATAACAGTACCTTGTACAATCATCAATGAAAGTGATGAAGTACCTTTTTCCTCCTCTAGTTTGACACATTTTTAAGTCACATACATCTGTGTGTATTAAGTCTAGAGGTTCTGTTTCTCTTTCAACATGATGAAATGAGGTTCTAGTCAATTTTGCTTCAGAACAAGTTTCACATTTATAATTTGAATCTATTGAAAACTTAGGTATAAAGTCTAAGTTAATCATTTTTCGTAATGTATCAAAATTAACATGGCCCAATCTGGCATGCCATATATTAGAGGATTCAGCAATAAAAACAGAAGAATTAGCTTTATTATCACAATCCTTTGGTACAACAGTCGTTACATTTATTTTAAACAAGCCATCACTCACATGTCCTTTCCCAACATAAACTCTGTTCTTTGATAAGACAAAGTTATCGGATACAAAGACTAACTTGAAGCCATTTTTGCTTAGTAGTGAACCAGAAACCAAATTCTTTCGAATGTATGGGACATGTAAAACATCATTCAGCGTAAGCTCTTTTCCAGAGGTCATCTTTAGAACATATCTTCCTTTTCCTTCAACCTTTGATGTGGAGGAATTTCCCATAAACAGTTATTCTTCTTGTGTCACGGGTTTATAGTTTGAGAAAATCCACTTATTGGCACAGATATGTCTTGTGGCACCAGTGTCCACAATCCACTCTTTGGAGTTGCCAATTAAGTTGCATTCAGAAATCCCCGCAGACAAGTTCATTTCAGAAATGTCATAAGAGAGTTTCTCGAATTCGGTGATATTTGCTTCTTTTTCTTTTTCTTTGGACCTCGGCACTCGCTGGCCTTATGTCCTTTCTTCCCACAGTTGTGACAATTTCCTTTGAACTTCTTTGATTTCTTTGTGTTTGGATTGTATTCCCATTTCCGCTTGTTGTTTTTCTCAGCCTCGATTATATTTGCCTTTGCCACTATTGCGTTGGTCATTTTCTTTTCCGATTTCCCGTTGTCCTCTTCGATTCTAAGTCGAATAACAAGATCTTCCATAGTCATTTCCTTGCGCTTATGTTTTAGATAATTCTTGAAATCTTTCCATGACGGCGGTAGCTTTTCGATGGCAGTAGTAGCAGCCACTTGAAATGATTCTCTCAAGGACCTCCCTTCATCATGGATTTCGTGTATTATTACCTGCAACTCCTGGACTTGACTGATAAAGGTTTTGGCATCTATCATTTTGAAATCGAGGAACTTTCCAACAATGAACTTTTTTATTCCACCGTCCTTCGTCTTATACATTTTATCCAAGGAAGCCTAGAGTTGTTTCGAAGTCTTCGCTGTGCAATACACATTGTACAGACTATTATGCAGTCCATTTAATATGTAGTTTTTGCATATGAAGTCCGAATTGTTCCATATGTTGAGTGCTTAAACTTTGGTTGCATCAGTCTCTAGTTCGTCCACTTTCGGAGCATCCTCAGTGAGAAATTGCGCAAGGTTAAGAGTAGTCAAGTAAAACATCATTTTCTATTGCCAGCGTTTGAAATCTACTCCAACAAATTTTTCTAGCCTCTCACCATGTGAAAAAGCGGCAGTGGTTGTTGAAACCATTGTTCTGTTCTCAGTGGTGGCCACGGTTGGTTGGACTGCCGATGTATTGTTGTCTTGAGCCATTGTCTGAAATACAATGACTCCAATCAATGATAAACAAAATATGAAAATTCTATTTCAAGATTGTTGGTCGTAACGTCAGAAAAGTGTTATGAAATTGTTATTTAGTAAGTCAGGAAAGCATGACTAAACTGTATACACAAATTCCTAACAGTAACGTTACAAAAGCATTACGAAACTGTTACAATTGTGTTGCTAATTGCAACAACAATCCGTCACAGGTACGTCGAAAAATTGTTACGAGTAGTACTTGTGCGGTTAGATTTGTCCAAGTCCAGTGAAAACTGTTTCCTTGAAACAGAATTGCTCCCTCAATGGCGCTGAAGGGATAATGAGCAACTGTTTCCCAAGATGAAATGGACCGATCTCTGCAATGCTGCGCTGGCAATTGCAGAGCAACGACGAACTCAAGAGAGTATTCTAAGAATAGAGTTTGGAGGAGAAAGGAATGCAGAAAAATATTCAGTAAATATTTTTGATTTTGTTCCGCCTATATATAGGCATGGGGAGGTGCCTATTCAGTAACAGACACCTGTTTGAACGGTTGCGACTGTTGGAAATGTTGCGACCCTTTACTAGGCGGTGCAACCATTTGAATTTGAATAGACAGAAATAAAAGCTGTTCGGTCCGAACAGCCACGCCAAACCAACCGCCAACTATAAAGTGCTAAGTGCCTCTAATACGCCTTTAACGCGCGTGCGGGGTGGTGCGTTTGTAACGACCTGGGATTTCGAACTATTCGCATAAACACATGTTGGAGTTGAATGGCTCAAAACAACAAATTGTTAATTTATATTTGGCAAAACTCAGCATATACAGTAAATAAATCAATCACAAAATCACAGACACAGTATGTTAACGCTAAAAATCTACGCTAACACCCTAGTGTGAGTTGTGATATAGCGAAAGCACCACCCGTTGGTACGGGAACTAGAAACAAGGAGAAAATAGCAGAGAATAGTAAAGAAACAACAATTTTTATAGTGGTTCGGCTCAAAGTTAAGCCTACGTCCACTTAATCTCTTCTATTACTGATTCGATTACAACTTTTACAATAATTCTCCAATTATAACACAATTAAGACAGGTAGTTAAAACTTTGATGCAGAAAAGCTCTTTGAATTCATGTTGAATGAACTTGATCTTTTCTGAAGGTTCTTTGAAGTGTCTTTTGCCTTTGAAGCATTGGAGCAAGTGTAGAAGTAGTGAAACCAGCAGAGTCTTTGCGTTCTCAAAAAATCCGATCCCCCTTCAGTGTGGAGTAGGCGGGGTATTTATAGGAGAAGTTGGGCTTAGGTCGGCCATGTCATAGATCGTGAGCGACCTAGTGAGTTGCGACCTAAGAGTGATCCCGTGGTAGCATAAGTCGTTAGTGACTTAATGGAGCCATCCTGGACGAGATATATGCTGTGAGCGACTTAGCATGTGTAGCACGGGAGTTATCTCGGCTTGCTTAGGTCGTAAGCGACCTAATGGAAGAGGCGATGCACATGCGGTTTAACTCTAAAGCTCGCTAGGTTGTTAGGTCGCTCTTTCCTTCATTGAGTTGCTGGGTCGCTAACCCGTTGAGTCGCAGGAGTCTTTAGGTCGCTAGGTCGCTGAAACTCCTTAAGTCGTTGAGTCGTGCCATATTGAGCCGCTTTGTGCTTTAGGTCGTTAGGTCGCACCCTGTTGTAGGTCGTTAGGTCGTTCATGCCTTGGATGGTTAAGTCGCTTGTTCCCTTAGGTCGCTGAGTCGAATAGGTCGCTAAGTCATGATTAAAAGAGGTGTTAATAATTGCCCCTCGAAGTATACGCCTAGGGGCTAGGTCGTGTGCTTCGATGCCTCTTAACTCGCGCCATCCTGAGTCGCTATGTCGTGAGCGACTTATGGGAGAGCTAGGTCGTTCGCACCGATTCAAGTTCCATTGCCCCTGTATATAAGTCGCATTGGTCGCTCCTTCTTCTCTTCACCTCCTCAAACACTCTAACCCGCCATTGAAGAATCTCCAAGCTTTCGAAGACGAATTCAAACTAACCAGTCGTTGATCATCTTCACCATCACATTACGTAAGTAATTCCGATCATTATCCAACCGCGACCACCACCGAATCGTGAATCCCCCATTTTCCGACCCTAATCCAATTTCATGCGCCGCATCTCACCACGAGTCATGTTACGATCGATCTTTGATCGTCATTAGTCATGTTGTCGTTGTAATTCATGAGAACACAGCATTGCATCGGATCTATGATGGATCTGAGGCGATTCGAATCGGTTTTGGATGATTTGGCGGTGTGGAGAGATGATGGATTTCATTGTGGAGATGCTAACGGGTTATCGGGTTACGAGTTAACGGGTTAGGCGAGTTGTTGAACGAAGAGGAGTTAGCGGGTTAAGGAGAGTTAGGAAGGAGTGACCTAGGGCTTAGCAGTTTGGACATGAATCGCACGACTTAACTCAGTGAACGACTTAACATCCAAACTTTGAATCGACATAAGGGACTGCGACTCATATGACTTGCGACTTAACTAGCCAGAATAGCGCATGACTTAAAGAAAAACGACTTAAGGAATCTCAGCACGACCTAATTTAACCCGCAGCATAGCTTTAACTCGTAGGAACATGACTGATGAACTCTATAACTCGAGCAGAGCGACTTAGGGAAGCCTATTAACTTTGGACATGATCTGGATGACCTAAAGAGTCCCGAGCTAACTTAAGTCGTTCCTACGACTTAAGGAATGAACAGGACTCGAACACTTGTAGGATTTGACAGAACTTGATTGAACTTCCAACTTGAACTGTCAGAATGAGCTGCTTGAACTTGTTGCACTCTTTCACAAATTGTATTAACTTTTAAGCTAACAACCTGTTAAATACAACATTTACAGAACACTGGGATGAATATACTCATCGTCGACTGCCCACATCGAGTGATGGATTAGGTTAAAGAGATAATATTTTACTTAAGTAAAATAATATGAATCTAATTAAGAATGAAATGCTGTGGATCAACTGACTTAAATGAAACATCAACGCAAAATTCATATAGTTATAACTGCTTATCGCTGAATATTATCTGCATTGATACTACACTTAATTTTGATCCAATAACAAGCCTTGAATCTTCCTGAATTGCCGTGCGCCAACCAGTATTATTTCAAGTTTTACTTTATTTACTTGTTATTTCAGTAGCTTTGCACAACACTTCACACGCTTTTAGGAAACGTGCACCTTCATATTTGAATATCCAGTTCCTTGTGTAGAATGGCTTCTCAACAAACGCAAGAAGATATAGTAGAACGGACCGACGAGGTTTTCCCAATTGTTGACCCTTTGGAGAATCCCCCGGAAAGAGTTTCAACCACATTGAACCAACGGGCTTTCAGCCAGTTATGTATTCAATTTGGCATTGCTGAAGCGGATGCTCTGCTTCCTAGGGTAAATGACACTGCCGATAGGCCGCCACCTGGCTTCGTTGCAGTCAATCGTAAAATGTGTCTGAATGGAGCTATTCCCCCCTTCAACGATTTTCTTAGAACTCTCCTCCTTCGACTAACTATTTCTCCATTCCAGTTGCACCCTAATGGCTATGCCATTTTGATGGGGTTGTGCGTACTATTTAGGTGGACGCTTAAGCGCCTCCCAAGCTTCGAGGAGATCTGCTATTTGTGTTCATTTGGGAGGAACAAAGATCACCCTTCCATTACTCTTGTAAGGAGCGCAAGAAACCGCAAGCTGATTACGGATCTGCCCGAGAGCGCTCACAGGTTTTTAAACCAGTACTTCTTTGTCCGTTGCCCCCCCGGGATTCTACGGTATCTGGAGAGTAGGAAGTAAGACTACCCATCTCCATTTACTTCATTTTTGAGCCTTTCAAAATTCGAGTCGTCAAGTGCTAACTTCATTCTTTACTTTTGCTGCACTTCCTCCTCCCTCTAAAGATTCCAGTCATAAACTGACTTTCAAAAGACTGAGTGCCGTATCTATCAATGAGAGAAGTATTAAGTTTCTACAGAAGAATGAATTTTTGCACCAATTCGGACTCTTGCACTCTTCTTGATCCATTCAGTCCCATGATGCCCCCAGTTCTCAAGCAGAAGCGTCAGATGCCCCAGTCCCCACAGAGGAATTCGTACCGAAGGAATCTATTGTAGAGACTTCATTAGTGAAATGCTCTAGTTCTGTTGACGATGTGGGGTTGTCTGGCAAATCTAAACTTCCTCCAGTTATTGAAGAAGAGGAATTTCCTCAACATTCTGGGAAGGCTACTAGAGAAGCTGATGAGGGAGCTGAGAAAGAAAGTTCCGTTAGGCATGATGGTGATGATATTTTTGAAGGGCTGAGCGATCTTATGGTGACTTCCCAGGAGCTCTTTAAAGATGACACCACCACTTCTAGGCTTGTTTCTCCAGCAATCGAAGCGACATCCGCCTTGCGGTCAATTCCACCAACCCAAGAGTTGACTCCTGCTGCAAAGGCTGACATCACTCCTAAGCCAAAGAGTGGTTTGTAGCTTGACGCGCGTAGTTCGCACGCCACACACACACTTAGGATTTTTGGCAATTATGCGCACTTAGCTTCTTTATTTTGAAGATTTCTAAATTTTGTCTCTTCTTCATTTTCAGGTTCTCCCATGGGACGCAACGGCTCATATTACGATGACTTTCAACGCTATGCTAGGCATGATTCTTATGACCCCAGGCGCTATCTTCCTGCCCCTAGGGAGACTGATGAGGAAAGAGTAGCTAGGAAAGCTCGCGAAAGGAAGGCTTATGAGGAGCGTTATGGAAGAAGAGACGACCGGCATGACTCTTACCAGAAGGATGATGACTCCCATAAGAGAAAGTCTCATGAAGATAAAGGGAAGATTCATATAGCTGACGATTCAAGCAAGCGAGCCAAGCTCAGCGAAAAATCTACATCTGAAATTTCTAAAGTGCCTGCTGCTTCTATCTCTCTAGACATCCCTTCTAGCTCTTCTGCCCTTAAAAGAGCTGAAATTCAATCAATCATTAATAGGCCTCCTTATTAAGTTGAGAAGCCTCCGTCTGTACTCCAAAGCCGATTTCCGCATTGGTGTTTGAAAGGAGTATGTTTCGATCTGGACTTGGTTCCAATTGATAAACAGGCTATGTTAAGAAAGCTCGACGCTGTCAAGCTTGATATTGAAAGAATGCCTGGATGGCATAAATTAGTTGATGAGCTTCAAAGAGTAAACGTGCAAATCTCGAGGCTATGCTGACCATGGAAAGCGATAAGTCTGAGTGGCAAAAAGTTCTTGATCAGCATGATACGGAGATGAAGAACATCACCGTCTATAACGAGGAACTTGAGGCTGAAATCAAGAAGCTCAAAGATGATCTTGCCACCTCTTCCACTTCTTATAGTCAAAAGGAAGAGGTTCTTCAAAAGCAGGTAAGAGATGCCCACGCTACTCAACGAGACGCTGAGGCTAAACTTGAGGCGGAGCGGAAAATCGTGGAAATGAATCGCAATGATGCTGCTCAGTTGCGGGAAAAGACTAACTCCCAGGATTTGGAGATTACAATGTTAAAGGCCCAGCTTTCTAAGGCTGAAAAGGAACGTGACGAGGCCATCGCTGGAAAAGCAGCAGCTGAACAATCACATGAGGCGACTAAGGCCAACGTTAGCTCTACTCTATTTGAGTTTTATGTCCTCAGCGTCTTGGGGCGTGGCAGTCTTTCATTTTTGGGCCCAAAGTATGAGGTTACCCTGGCTGAAGTGTGGGAGGCAGTAGTTGAAATGCTTAGAGACGCTTGCTACGCTGATGAAGATCTTGAGGCTCATTATTTAGATGATGAGGGTCGTGCCGCCCTTGCCAGAGGGAAAGAACAACTTGCCAAGGAACGAGCCGAAGTAGCGAAAGGAGAGCATCTAGGGAAGGCACCTTTGGCCGACCCCATTCGTCCTTCGGCTTCGGTCGACTTCGATATTATCGGCTCCAGTTCTCACTCTCCGCCTCCTGCCAAAGCCGAAACCGAAACTACAACTGCTCATGCCGAAGACGAGGCCCAAGAAGGCACCGAAGCCCAAGATTTTGAAATTGACGTAATAAAGCCAATCTCTCCAGGTAACTTCAACACTGATCTAGCTCAAGTGGACTACTCGTTTGCTTCACATGAGCTCGATGAACTTCTTGCTTATTACTTAAGCCTCGATGTGCCACTATCTCCTCTCTTTGCTAGGAATACTGATGTTTAACTTTTCTTCTTCTGTAGTGAAAACAACAAGTGTTGTACAGGCTTCGCCTTCTCCAGCTGTTGCCCCTCCACCTCTTCAAGTTACTCCTTCTTCTGCTTCTCAACCGGGGTCGTAAGAAGAACAAATAGGAGCTCTTCAAGGCTTAGATGACCCGGCCTCTTCACAAGAGCAGAAAGCTGAAGAACTTGAGGAGGTTGAGAGGACCCCGGAGAAATTTACTGCCGATGATAAAAAGCTGATTGATCTTATCACTCCGGGCAGCAAATCTTCTTCAAAGAAGAGGAGAAAGCGTGGAATTTCGAAGAAAAAGAAGGGCACTTCTGCTAGCGATGAGAAAGCGGAAGAGGACCCAATTGCACCTCTTAAGGGCACTTCTGCTAGCGATGAGAAAGCGGAAGAAGACCCAATTGCACCTATTTTTCCTTATTCCTCGACTCGTTCAGGTCGACTCAAGAAGTTAACCATTAGGCCAGGCGAGGGTTCCAAAGGCGGCGGGAAGAAGAAGTAATGAGTCTGATTTTATCCTTCTTGTTCTGCTTTTTTGCTTTTTGCTTATATATAAAGACTTGTATCGGCCGGAGATTGTGCGGGTACCGGCCCCCGCTTTTTGGAACCTGCACGTGTATACAAATCTTTTATAGTATGGAATAAAATGACTCTTTTTACTTGTACGATTTTTTGTCTGTATTTGTGAATGCATTTATTCCTTATTTTCGCACAAGTTTCTTTATTTTCTTTGTATGATATTGCAGTGAGCTCGTGGTATGCTGTTTGAGCGTTGCTTTTATTAATGTAGCTATATTGCCCCCATACCACGGCTTATTGCAATCTTCTCATTTTGAAAAGACTTGTACTCTTACTCTGGAGAATAATTTTTCCATTTTGAGGAAATATTATTCTGGTCTAGTAGAGTGTGCCTCATATCGGAGAAGTTTTCTGTTTTCTTTTTTCTTTTAGAAAAAGTTTTTACACTTCAACTTTCGGAGATGGTCACTTTTATTTTTGAGAAGTGGATTCCCCTACGTGGTGAAGCGGGCCTCCGAAGGAGGCTTTGAATTGTTTGTCAGAAAGTTATATCTCATCGCTAAGTGGGCCCACGGGACAGGCGTCAGCTGCTTTATCGGATATTTGTTTGCACAAATGATCACGAGCAGTTAGCTGCGGCCTAAAACCTTCTTTGTGAGAAGGTGCCCCTTCGATGGTTCCATCAACGACTTTTTCAAGATATAACATTTCATTTTTGGGCGTGCCTCGTTGAGGGCTTTCTTTAGCACTTCAACTTTTTTGGGGAAGAGTGTTCTCATTATGGAGAAATTGATCTTCCCTTGAGAGTAGAAGTGTGCCTCCGAAGAGGGCTTTTTTGTTTGCCTGAAAGTTGCTTCTCACAGTTAAGTGGATCCACGAGGCAGATGCAAACTACCTAACTGGATGTTTGTTTGCACAAACGATCACAATTAACTAGCAAGGGCCTGGAACCTTCACTTTGGGAAGGTGCCCCTTCGGTGGTTCCACCAACCTTTTTTTGTTGAGAGACAAGATTCCGTTTTGGCTGTTTTTGTCTGCTTGCCCATGTCTTTTCACCATCTGTCCCTCAGCGATTCCTCGTTATCACTTCTTAGTACATGTTCCTTTCTTTTGCAGGTTGTTTGATTTTTCCAGAAAAGTGTACTTCATTGTTAAGTGAATCCACGGGGCAGGCGCAAGCCAGATGTCTATTTGCACAAATGATCGCAATCAGTTAGCAAGGGCCTGGAACCTCTACGTTAGGAAGGTGCCCCTTTGGTGGAATCACCAACTGTTTGTGAGAAGCACTTCTTATGTAGGAATCGAATCTGGAATTTTTGTGGCCTGACATTCGTTTGTTGAGTGATTTGTAGGAATCGCTTGGCCTTGTGATGTATTGAATAGGTAAGTTTTGCTTTGATATCCTGCAATATTAAATCGAAATTTTAGCAACATATTTAAGATGTTTGCACATCGAAATGAGACATGCATTTTATAGTAGTAGAGAACACAAGATTTATAGTGGTTCGGCCAAGAATTGGGCCTACATCCACTTTATAGTTCTTATTATTGTTTCGCACTAATTTTACAATGGCTTACAATACAAGAATGATACATCCACAATCATTTTACAAATTTAAGCATAGCTTCTAAGTAAAATATGGACGCAAATGATTGTTGTTCCAGGCTCTCGGAATTGGATCTCCTTCGATAGTTGTGAGCTTGAAAGTGCCATCAAGAAGTTTTTTGCCTATGACATATGGCCCTTCCCAGTTTGGCCCAAACACTCCTGTTGCTGTCATGACCCTTTTCAAGACTAGATCCCCAATTTCAAAGCTGCGTTGGCGAACTTTAGAATTGAAGTGCTTGGCTATCCTTTGCTGATAACCTGCAACTCTGAGCTCAGCCTCTTTCCTCCTTTCATCGAGCAAGTCAAGTGCTTCAAGTTGCAGCTTTTCATTTTCAGCTTGGTTGAAATGAATTCTCCTATGTGAGGGGACCTCTATTTCCACTGGAATCATTGCTTCTGATCCATATGCTAATGAGAATGGAGTGTGCCTAGTCGCAGTTTTGTGGGTAGTTCTATATGCCCACAGTGCTAGTGGCAGCTTATCGACCCAACCACCTTTTGCTTTTTCCAGCTGTTTTTTGATGGTTGATTTGATAATTTTGTTCACTACTTCCACTTGCCCGTTTGCCTGCGGATGAGCCACTGCTGAGAAGCTTTTTTGGATCTTGAATCGCTTGCAAAAGTCCTGGAATTCTTCGCTTTCAAATTGGGTACCATTGTCTGTGATTATCTTCTAAGGCAGACCATACCTGCAAATGATATTTTTAGTCACAAAGTTTATCATCTTTTTAGAGGTAATAGTAGCCAATGGTTCAGCTTCAGCCCATTTAGTGAAATAATCAACAGCAACAATAGCATATTTTATCCCGGACTTGGCAATCGGCAAAGGCCTAATGAGATCTATCCCCCAAATGGCGAATGGTCATGGACTGACCATCTGTGTTAGTTCGGTGGAAGGTGCTCTCGGGATTTTTGCTAATCTCTGGCATCTGTCGCACTTTCGGGAGTAGCTAGCAGCATCTCGATTAATATCTGGCCAAAAATACCCATAGCGGAGAATTTTCTTTGCAAGAGTTTGGCCACCTGAATGATTCCCACACTCTCCTCCGTGCACTTCAGCTAAAATTGTCTTAGCCTCTTCCTTTGGTACACATCGGAGTAATGGCATCGAGAATCCTTGTCTGTACAAATGGCCGTCTTGGATTACATATCTCGGGGATTTTCTTAACAGCTTCTGGCACTCTTTAGAGTTTTCTGGCAGGGAGCCGTTGAGTAGATATTCCTTGATCGATGTCATCCATGACTCCTGCTCTTGAGATACAGCCATAATCCAGTCAATATCCATCTCATCGGTACTTGGAGCTGACAAGACTTCCACAGGGACCAATCCCAATAATTGAGCTTCGCCAAAGCTTGAATATTTTGTGAGAGAATCTGCCTTCATGTTCTCTTCCCGGGGTATATGGCTTATTGTATAATGGTCAAAATCATCGAGAAGCTCCCAGGCCTTTGACAAGTAAGCAGGCAGATTTCCTCCTTTAGTTTGAAATTCTTTCTTAACTTTGATGTTCGATTCTTTAGCAATCTTCAGGCCGGCAACAAGGGCTTCATATTCTGCTTCATTATTTGTCGAAGGAAATTCTAGTCTCAATGCATAGCACAATGACCGCCCTTCGAGGGTTTCAAGCACAACCCCAGCTCCGGAACAATAGTCATTTCTTGCACCCTCAACATATAATTTCCATCGGATCGGGATGTCATCAGTCACCTCTTCCTCACTGCTACCTTTATCTGTGTATTCTGCAACGAAATCTGCTAAAGCTTGTCCGTTGATTGCTCTTCGGGGATGGTAGGTGATATTGTATTGGCTGAGTTCAATATTCCACTTCAGAAGATGACCCGAAGTTTCAGGGCGAAATAGGACTTGCTTTAGAGGTTGATCGGTGAGGACTTTAATAGGATGAGCCTAGAAATATGGCCTCAACTTTCTGGACCCAATCAACAGACAATAGGCGAGCTTTTCCAGCTTTGAATAATTCATCTCTGCCCCAGTGAATCTTTTGCTGATGTAATAAACCGGGTGCTGAACTTTTGCGTCTTCTCGTACCAATGTTGCACTGAGAGCATGAGATGAAACCGCTAAGTATATGAAAAGATCTTCACCATTGCTGGGCTGAGAAAGTGCTGGAGGCATTTCCATGTGAAGAATCAGTTCATCAAAAGCTTTCTGACATTCAGGAGTCCATTCAAAGTTTTTCTTTCCTTTCTTCAGAGCGTCAAAGAAGGGAATGCATTTATTAGTGACCCTGGAAATAAACCGACTCAAAGCAGCGACTTTACCATTGAGGCTTTGTAATTCCTTCTTTGTTTTAGGGGCTTTGACTTCTCTTAAAGCAGTAATCTGAGAAGGATTAGCTTCGATGCCCCTAGCACTCACAATGAATCCCAATAATTTTCCGGACTCTACCCCGAATGAACATTTCAAAGGATTTAGCTTCATCCCATACTTTCAGAGGACCGTGAACATTTCTGTCAAATGATCCATGTGGTCTACTGCCTTCTTCGATTTTACCAACATATCATCAACATATACTTCCATAGTCTTGCTAATCTGGGGTTTGAACATGGTATTAACAAGTCTTTGATAAGTTGCCCCTGCGTTTTTTAGTCCGAAGGGCATGACTTTATAGCAGTAAAGACCAACATCAGTGATGAAGCTTGTGTCCTCCTGATCTGGCTCATGCATCATGATTTGATTATATCCTGAGTAAGCATCCATGAAAGACAATAATTCATGCCCGGCTGTTCCATCCACCAACTGATCAATCCTGGGCAACGGGAAACAGTCTTTGGGGCATGCTTTGTTCATGTCTGAAAAGTCGATGCATACTCTCCACTTCCCATTTTCTTTTTTAACCAACACCGGATTAGAAACCCAATTTGGATAAGTGGATTCTCTGATGAAGCCATTTTCCATGAGCCGATCTACTTCTTCTTTTAATGTTGTCGACCTTTCAGGACCCTGGGTTCTTCATTTCTGCTTTACGGGTGTGAATTTTGGATCAATATTCAAAGCATGCACTGCGATTTCTGGAGATATTCCACACATGTCGGCATGACTCCAAGCGAATACATCCAGGTTTGCTTTCAAAAATGATATCAGCATATTCTGAATCGTAATACCGAGTTGTGAACCCACATTCAGCACCTTGTTTGGATCATTCAGGTCAACAGGTATTGGCACCGTCACTTCCACTGGCACCACTCTACTCTCCCCTGCACTGGTTTTTCTGTGATCAATTTCTTTTCGTGCGTCACTATGCTCACCAGTGCAGGGTCCACCCCGTAATTGCTACAAGGTGGGCTCTTTGATGCGGAGCGTAGCTGCCGCACCTTTACCCATTTCTCTTTTCTTTCCTTCTCGTAACTCTATGAGATAACATTCTCGCCCGACATTTTGGTCCCCTTTCACAACACCAACGCCATTATTAGTGGGGAACTTCATAGTCAGGCGCCATGGGGCGAGAATGGCCTTGAATGCGGCAAGAGTCGGTCAACCCAAGAAGGCATTGTAAGCAGAGAATTCATCAACAATCACAAAAGTTTGTTTTCGGACCACCTTCTTTTCCCCTTCTCCGAGTTCTACAAATAAGTCAATAGTCCCAATAGGCTGTTTTGGTTCTCCAGTGAACCCAACAATTTTCTTTGAGGAAGCTTGGACATCAACCATGGGAATTTTCATCTGATCAAATGTCTTTCTGAAGAGGACATTGCAAGAGGCGCCGCAGTCAACAAGCACCCTTCTTACAATGGCTGATCCGATACCTGCAGATATCACCAAGGGATCCATGGTGGGAGCCTCAACACCAACAGAGTCTCTAGCCCAGAATATGATGTCATCGTTAAAAGTTCTTTGCTGTTTTAAAGGTGCAGCATCTTCCAAAACAAAAACATTTTCTTCCACCGGGGCATATCTCAAAGCGTGAGCATATCTCTCCATCTCACCCCAACTTCTGCCCACTGGGTGAGGACCCCCTGTGATAACATTAATGATAGGCCTTTCAGATTCCCGCGCTGCAGTCCTCTCACCTGAGTCAGATTGATGAGCAGGAACTTGCTGCCCCTTAGTAGATGAGGTCGGCTCACTTCTGTTTCTCTTCACATATTGTTGTAGTTTATTCTGTCTCAACAGCTCTGCAATCAAATTCTTTAAATGGCGACATTCATTAGTGTCGTGGCCAGGTTGATTGTGGAACCGACAGAATCTCCCATTATGCACAGTATTTTTCCTAGGCTTTATCTCAGGTGGTTTGGGGTATTCGACAACATCCTTGGTTGCGAAAAAGATATTTTCTGGAGTATCAATTAAGGGAGTAAAATCTGAAGGTTTAAAGCGGCGAGTTTTCTTCACATCTTTCCGCTCTTTCCCACCGTCATTCTCCCTCTTCTGGCCACCAGATTCCTTTTTGTTAGAAGCAACATTGTTATTCTTAACTTCAGCCACATCTGACGATTTTCTAAGTGCATGAATTCATCGGCCTTCTTGTAGAACTTCTCAAGTGAATTTGGCTCTTTCATCTTTAGCCATTTTCCGAATTCACTTGACTTGTCAATAGCTCGCATCAAGTAGGTCAGAATCATCCGAGGCTCTGCATCATCAACTTCGGCCAAGGCTATATTGAAGCGATTTAAGAAAGATTTGATAGACTCTCCGGGGCTTTGTTCGAGGCTAGATAGTGACATTATGTCCTTGGCCTTCGAAGCATATAACCTGAACTGATCTTTGAATTTCCGAGTTAGGTCGGAGAAATGATCCATGGATCGAACTGGCAGCTTGGTGAACCAAAGCAGGGCCACTCCCTCCAAGTACACAGGAAAGTATTTGCACTTGATCTCGTCTGTTGCCCCGGTACCTGTCATATGCCAATCGTACTTGTATAAGAACTGGTTAGGATCGCTTGTCCCCCGATAAGATGGAATAGTGGGGGGAACAAACTTCTTCGAAAATTCAGCTTTCAGAGTTCTTTCAGTAAAAGGGGTTTTGCTTGGAGCGAACCCCCAGTCACTTTCATCTTCTTCCCTTCGCATGCTATCCTTCATAATTTGTCGAATCATTCCCGAGAGGTACTCCTCATCGTTTAAAGGCCCCACGGGACAGACGTCTGCTACTTTTTTAGAAGTTTGCCTGGACAAACGTTCACGAAGAGTTGGCTGCGGCCTTGAACCTCCAGCTTGGGGAGGTGCCCCTTTGGTGGTCCTAGCTGCCCTTTGAGGAATACTTTTCCCTTGGGAATCATGAACATCCTCAGCAAAGGTTTCTTCATTATTTTCTGGTGGCTGGTTAACTCCAAGCAAAGAATTCAACTTGTCCAACATCAAAGTGTTCTGAGCTTCCATTTGTTGATACAACCCAGACACTACAGCATCCAATTCCGCCCTTGTGACTCCAACATTAGGAGCCGCTTGATCTGACGTGGGAGAGAAGTGGCAGTGTTGTCATAAGCATTTCCAGATCTAGTAGATTTACTTTTCCTTCCAGGAGCCATGATTTCGGATAGACTTCTGGTTCTTAGGGAGAGTCTTTCCACAAATCTTTGTGAAGCAATGATGAGAGCACCCCTGAGTTCAATTCTCTCAATGAAAGCACCGAAAATGTTAATGTTAAAATTATACGCTAACACCCCAGTGTGAGTTGTGATATAGCGAAAGCACCACCCGTTGGTACGGGAACTAGAAACAAGCATAAAATAGCAGAGAATAGTAAAGAAACAACAATTTTTATAGTGGTTCGGCTCAAAGTTAAGTATACGTCCACTTAATCTCTTCTATTACTGATTCGATTACAACTTTTACAATAATTCTCCAATTACAACACAATTAAGACAGGTAGTTAGAACTTTGATGCAGAAAAGCTCTTTGAATTCATGTTGAATGAACTTGATCTTTTCCGAAGGTTCTTTGAAGTGTCTTTTTCCTTTGAAGTGTTGGAGCAAGTGTAGAAGTAGTGAAACTAGCAGAGTCTTTGCGTTCTCCAAAAATCTGATCCCCCTTTAGTGTGGAGTAGGCGGGGTATTTATAGGAGAAGTTGGGCTTAGGTCGGCCATGTCATAGGTCATGAGCGACCTAGTGAGTTGCGACCTAAGAGTGATCCTGTGGTAGCATAAGTCATTAGCGACTTAATGGAGCCATCCTGGACGAGATATATGCTGTGAGCGACTTAGCATGTGTAGCACAGGAGTTATCTCGGCTTGCTTAGGTCGTAAGCGACCTAATGGAAGAGGCGATGCGCATGCGGTTTAACTCTGAAGCTCGCTAGGTCGTTAGGTCGCTCTTTCCTTCATTGAGTTGCTGGGTCGCTAACCCGTTGAGTCGTAGGAGTCTTTAGGTCGCTAGGTCGCTGAAACTCCTTAAGTCGTTGAGTCGTGCCATATTGAGCCGCTTTGTGCTTTAGGTCGTTAGGTCGCGTCCTGCTGTAGGTCGTTAGGTCGTTCATGCCTTGGATGGTTAAGTCGCTTGTTCCTTTAGGTCGCTGAGTCGAATAGTTCGCTAAGTCATGATTAAAAGAGGTGTTAACACCGTATTACAACAATAAGCAGTGGAATAGATAAATAGTAGTTCATGAAGCTACTATAAAACATCAGAATCTGAAACAAAATACAACAGAATCTCGAATACAAATGAATCTCTAATACATAAGCAACTGACGAGTCTGAACATAAATGACTGGAATAAAATGAAATAACTGAATGCTGGATAGATAGATCTTCAAACAAAGCTCCAATCTCCAAAGGTGAGACTGAAATGCTGTGTCACTCAGTCTGACCCGAGCATAAAGAAAAACACAAAACATTCGAGTCAGGATTAACATTCTTATATCAGTAAATTCAACTCAAGTGAAATGTCAACTGAAATACAAGTAAATTAAAGGATGTTTGGCATTTTCATCCTTTAAGGATCCGTGGAACTATCTACTATGTAGTACAATACGCTATTATAATATGTCTATAGTAAAGTAAACTATTAAAATAGCGTTAAGGCGTTACTCATATCCCCTTTAACTGACACAGCGGCGGATAACAGAAATAGATGAAACGATGAAAGTAGCAATCGGTGGGTTGAAAATACCAAACGCCTAAATCCGTTGATCTCAAAGATACCGGATTCTAGCTATCTTCGTCACGTTGATCGCACACGATGCCGTGAAAGAAGATCTGCAATTCTTCGAACGTTGATCAATCGCACTTGATACCGTGAATTGGCTTCAACGATCGTTGATTCGAGCGCACTCGAATGCCGAAAGTGAAGATAGGAGATTACACTCAACTACCAATTTCAAAGAGGCACAAAGCACTCAAACAAAGTTTTATTCAAAATCAACTAACTTTACAAATGACTCAGCATCCCTATTTATAGGGTTACAATCATACAGGTCCACGACCTAACAGACGCGACCTACGACCTATCTCATTACAACACACGCGACTTACCACATCACGTTACACGACCTAAGAACAATACAGGTTACAACAAGTGACATAAGAAATATACACCATACAACTTAAGAAAATACAAATACAAACGACATAACAGAGAACGACCTAACAATAGAACACAAGTCGCGACCTAAGCAACACAGCACATACGTAACTTAAGACTCACGCGACTTAAAATACACGGCAGCGACCTATCTTCACAGCGGCATAAGATCATTGAGCGACCTAAGAAACCCTTCCAGGAGCGACTTAAAGAGACTCGCGACTTAAAGGATAGCATAGCTTCAGTAATCTTGCGGCACATGAATCGGCGACTTAACATAGGTCGTAACTCGTTTCCGCGACCTATCATAGGTCGTAATTCATTCCCGCGACCTAACTTAGGTCGTAACTCGTCAAAGTCGAAACTCGAAAGGTCGGAGCGACCTAATGAAATGCGCGCTGGTTTGTTTATCTCGCTTGGTTGCTTGAATGCCTTAACGCTGAATCCATTAACTAGTGAGCGACCTTCACTAGGTCATGAGCGACCTATGGTCTTTGAGCGACTCAAATCCATTGAGTTGGTAGATTGCGCTGCATCATCCTCCCCCAGTTGGCAAGAATTCGACCTCGAATTTGCACCTTCCTCTTCCACAACAAGCTCATCTCCATGATACGGAATCAAGTATTTGACGTTAAAAACGTCTACAATGTGAATATGATCTGGCTACCTTAACTGATATGCATTATCATTGATCTTCTTCAAGATCTTTACTGGACCAAAATTTCACGCTTTCAATTTATTGTACGTTCCTACTGGAAAACGATCTTTTGTCAACACGGCATAAACCAAATCACCTTCTCTGAAGTTCACACTCCTTCGCTTTTTATCTTCCAGTTGTTTATACTTCTCATTTGATGCAAACAATCGTTCATGAACAGTTCTGTGGCACTCCTGCAACTCAGTCACAAAATCACAAGCTCGCTTAACAACTCCCTTCTGATATTGCACAGTCGTCAAATCTAATGGTCCCTTTGGAATTGCTGAATATACAATTTGAAATGGACTGAATCGAGTACTTCGATTAACAGCATGATTATGTGCAAATTCCGCCTGACACAACTTCATATCCCAGCTCTTCAAATTATCTTTCACAAGACATCTTAACAAATTCCCCAACGATCTATTTACCACTTCCGTTTGCCCATCTGTTTGCGGATGATAGGCGCTACTAAAATTCAGCTTCGTTCCAACCATCTTCCACAAACTTAACCAAAAATGGCTTAGAAATCTAGTATCCCGATCAGTAACAATAGATTCAGGTAGCCCATGTAATCGATACACCTCTTTAAAGAACAATTGATCAACACAGACGGCATCAGCTGTCTTCTTACAAGCTATGAAATGTGCCATTTTCGAAAATCTATCCACCACAACAAATATAGAATCATTTCCCCTTTGAGTTCTAGGCAAACCCAAAACAAAATCCATGCTCATATCAACCCACGGTCTGGTAGGCACAGGTAATGGCATATACAATCCCGCATTCGTCGTTGTCCCTTTGGAAACTTGACAAATATGACATCTCTCCACAAATCTTTCAACTTCTTTCCTCATGGATGGCCAAAAATATGATTCAGAAATCAACTACAAAGTACGATCTCTACCCACATGACCTTCCTCATGCAACTCCTTCACAATCTTCATTCGTAAGCTGCACTCTGGTATACACAATTGATTCCCCTTAAAAAGAAAACCATCCACCAACACGTACTCATCCGTCTTCCCCTTCTCGACTTCATCAACCACCTTTGCAAAGTAAGGATCATCAACAAACAATTATGGCAACACATCAAACCCCGTCACTTCAACCTTCATTGTAGTCAACAAATGATTCCTTCGACTCAATGCATCTGCCACACGGTTTGTAATTCCTGACTTATGCTTCACCACAAACGTAAATTGTTGCAGATATGCGATCCACGAAGCATGCCTGGCTGCAATTTTGTCCTGTCCATCATAAGTATTATATCTCATCTTGGCTCCCGAAAGCTTCTCACTAAAATATGCAATTGGTCGTCCTTTCTGACTCAACACCCCTCCAATCCCAACTTTAGATGCATCAGTATGTAACTCAAACAATAACTGAAAATCTGGTAATACTAGAATTGGTGCCGTCGTCAAAAGTTCCTTGATCAGCTCAAAAGCAAATCCTGCTTCCTCTGACCATGAAAATTGCTTCCCCTTCATACAATCAGTAACTGGTGCCATCACGCTACTGAAGTGTGGAATAAATCTTCGGTAGAATGATGCTAAACCATGAAAACTTCTAACTTCTATTATCGTACTGGGTTGTGGCCAATTTCTGATTGCTTCAACTTTATTTTGATCTACCTGTATACCTTCTTCTGAAATAACATATCCCAAAAATAAAACACTATGCGTCATGAACACGCATTTCTTCGTTGCAGCATAAAATTGTTCCTGTCGCAATATCATCAACACTTCTCTCAGATGTTGCAAGTGTTCTTCTGGGCTTCCACTGTATATCAGTATATCATTAAAATACACCACCACGAACTTCCCAATAAAAGGTCTAAAGATCTGATTCATCACCCGCATAAATGTACTAGGTGCATTCGAAAGACCAAATGGCATAACCAGCCATTCGTACAACCCCTCCCATGTCTTGAACGCTGTTTTTCATTCATCCCCTGGTCTTATACGAATTTGATGATAACCACTCTTCAAATCGATCTTCGAAAAGATAGTAGCCTCGCCCAACTGATCTAACAAATCATCAAGCCTTGGCATCGGAAATCTATATCTGACAGTTATTTTGTTGAGTGCCCTAATATCCATACACATCCTCCACGAACCATCCTTCTTCGGCACTAACAAAGCTGGCACTGCACAATGACTTAAACTTTCCTATACATGCCCTTGTTCAAGCAACTCTTCCACTTGCCTTCTCAACTCCTCGTGTTCCTTTGGACTCATTCTGTAATGTGGTCTATGTGGTAACACAGTTCCTGAAACAAGATCTATTTGGTGTTGTATGTCCCTCAATGGTGGTAACTCCGTTGGCAGCTCTTCAGGAAATACTTCTTCAAATTCTTCAAGCACTGGCTTTACTTCTTCAGGAATTTCAACCACTTCATTACTCTCACGTCCAATCAACAAAAATACTTCAGTCTCCTCTTCTACTTCCTTAACAAACTCCTTCAAAGATAGCAAAGTTTTAAGTTCTTCAATCTCCTCCAACTTGCTTTCTTCTTGTTGTCGCTTCTTAGGAACTAAAGTGATTTTAGTACCTTCAAACATGAAACTGTAACTGTTAGTATGACCATCATGTTGCACCGCTCTATCATACTGCTATGGTCTCCCCAACAACAAATGGCATACATCCATATCCACAACATCACACCAAATTTCATCTTTGTATTTCTTCCCAATTGAAAAATTAACACAAGCTCTTCGTCCAACCTTCACCTCCTCACCTTTCCTCAACCAAGCTAACTTGTAAGGTTTCGGATGCTTCTATGTCTTCAGTGCTAACTTCTTCACAGCCTCGGTAGAAATGATGTTATCACAGCTGCCCGCATTAATAACAAACTTGCAAACCTTCCCCAGAATAGTGCATGTTGACTGAAAAATGTTGCTCCTCAACATTTGAAACCCAATCCAAAAATTCCTCCGCTACCATTCCACCCTTGAATTCTGGAATTTCAGCTTTCATCCCCGACTCCCATCGTCGATCATCTTCAACATCCCGATATGCATTTCGTACTTGGTCTCGATATCAATAATGAATATTACTTCTATCACTCTCTTCATCATAATCACGTGTACTTCGATAACGATCTCGACCATCCACATCTCTATGATCACGCATATCCCTTCTACTTTGTCTTTCATCATCACGATATGGTTCATGTTCAAACTCACGTGGAGTTCTTCTCTCTTCATTTCTATACTCATGATGTTCTCTTCTCAATGAAACTGAAGATTCTCTTCTTTCTCGGTAAGATTGTGGCGACACCCTCCTCGCTTCCGTAAGCGATGGCGAAACTCTGTTTCCTCCATGTTTCGAGATTAGCGACCTTCTCCTTTGACCTTGATTCATGTCATTCATCAGTTTCTCTAACTTCCCAATGCCTTCATCAAACTTTTCATTGATGCGTTGTTCCATTTGCTCGGCTTCTTCTCTTCTATACAACGCTTCAACATTCTGATGGCGATTAGCTCTTCTCGGCTGCATTGTCAAATCTTCACAAACTTCAACTCTCGGCCTTGACTTACAAATGAACAAACAATGCACGGCTTCAACTCTCAATTGGCTCGGCTTGAATTCTTCAATAAGAATTGGCTCCAAAGACTCGGCTTAGCTATGATTGGCTAAATCTAGCTCTGATACCAAATGACGCAGCGGTGGATAACAGAAATGGATGAAACGATGAAAGTAGCAATCGATGGATTGAAAATACCAAACGCCCAAATCCGTTGATCTCAAAGATACCGGATTCTAGCTATCTTCGTCACGTTGATCGCGCATGATGCCGTGAAAGAAGATCTACAATTCTTCGAACGTTGATCAAGCGCACTTGATACCGTGAATTGGCTTCAACGATCGTTGATTCGAGTGCACTCGAATGCCGAAAGTGGAGATAGGAGATTACACTCAACTACCAATTTCAAAGAGGCACAAAGCACTCAAACAAAGTTTTATTCAAAATCAACTAACTTTACAAATGACTCAACATCCCTATTTATAGGGTTACAATCATACAGGTCCACGATCTAACAGACGCAACCTACGACCTATCTCATTACAACACACGCGACTTACCACATCACGTTACACGACCTAAGAACAATACAGGTTACAACAAGTGACATAAGAAATATACACCATACGACTTAAGAAAATACAAATACAAACGACATAACAGAGAACGACCTAACAACAGAACACAAGTCGCGACCTAAGCAACACAGCACATACGCGACTTAAGACTCACGCGACTTAAAATACACGGCGGCGACCTATCTTCACAGCGGCATAAGATCATTGAGCGACCTAAGAAACCCTTCCAGGAGCGACTTAAAGAGACTCGCGACTTAAAGGATAGCATAGCTTCAGTAATCTTGCGGCACATGAATCAGCGACCTAACATAGGTCGTAACTCGTTTCCGCAACCTAACATAGGTCGTAATTCATTCCCGCGACCTAACTTAGGTCGTAACTCGTCAAAGTCGAAACTCGAAAGGTCGGAGCGACCTAATGAAATGCGCTGGTTTGTTTATCTCGCTTGGTTGCTTGTATGCCTTAACGCTGAATCCATTAACTAGTGAGCGACCTTCACTAGGTCCTGAGCGACCTATGGTCTTTGAGCGACTCAAATCCGTTGAGTTGGTAGATTGCGCTGCATCATTAACACATTTTATATATTCCCATAGTTTATACAATGCCATACGCTCCACCAAACCGGTGGTTTACCCAGAGGACATCACATAGGTACGGTACAAAACAAACTCGTAGAAGGCGCTCTAGGGCATGTGAACACGACACTCAAGGCAATGCCAGGGTAGATTTACCAATTGCAGAACCGGGCTGGTGGTAACGCATAGCAGCTACTACCGCCCACCTCGGAACACACTCCAAAATCAAAGGTGCACCCAATCAAATCACAAAGTAATAGAATGGTATCGAAGAAACATGTCCAATCGGAGGAATGACCTCACTTGGCCCAGGTATAGCTCCATTTTAGTCACATCTAAGCTGACTCACGGGAGTCAGGGTCACGTCAATACCTTATACAGAAATCGTTCGCCAAACCATCCTACGTAATCTCTAGAATCTCCACCACATACACAGTTGTTAAAGTGGTTTTCGGTATTGGCAGAGAGTATGACAATATCCGATCCCGGTCTCTTTAACAACCAAATGCTTATTTCACACCGTGGTCATTTCATTTCAAATAGTTCATACTTCATATAAAAATATCATATTCATTTCGAAACCATATCAATTCGATATCATTTTTCACTTTATATAATATTCATTTCCAGAATAGCAACACTTTCAAATTTATAACACTTCTAAAATCATAACACTTTCGAGATCATAACACTTTGGAAATCATAACACTTTTGAAATTATAACAGTTCCAACTTAAACAGTTTAGATATTGAAAATAGTATATATTGAAATGGTTATAAATCAAAATAGTTTATATATATTAAATTAATTTATATATTAAAATACTTTATATATATTAAAAATACTTTATATAATAAAAATAGTTTTCTCCAACTTTGCAAATCGATTCTAATTATCTTAAATTCCAAAATTCAACTTAAATCAATTCCAATTTAACTATTTCAATTTAAAGTTCAAAGATTCAAGTTTAAATATTCAAACATTTATAATATAAATTTCATTTATATTTCAATATTTAACTTTAAATTTTATTCAAATTGGATAATATTCACTTGATCATTTTAATAACAATTAAATAAAATCTCAATTTATAAATTTAAATCAATATTAAATATTCAGTCTCAAATTTTATTTAAAGTTGAGAATATTCATTTAATCATTTTTCATCAAATCAAGTTATAGATCATACCTTTCAGATCTCAAAATTAATAAGTTCAAACAAATTCTTATTTAAATTTAATTATTAACCAATTTAAATTTCAAGTCAAATTTACTTTATTTTCCAACCTCTATTTATTCAAAGTTATTACAAAAATCTATTTAAAATATTAATGTAAAATTTTAAATAAATATTTAAACATATTATATATATACTAATTAAATTAAATTTTATTTAAATAATTTACATTAAATCTAATCTTATTAATAAATCTATTTTAAATCTTATTTTATATATTTAAAAATAATAAAATTATAAGTAATTTTTTTTAAATTTCAAAACTAACTTGTAAATTTAAAATTTCCAAACATATAATTTAAAAATCCAATTTTACAAAATAACATATCTTTTTATTATATTTAGAAATCAATATTTAATAAAATTCATATATTTCCTTTTAAAACCATGGAAATTATTTTCCAAAATAGACCAACGGTGTCCGTATATAATTTTCTATCCTATGGTTAAGTGATACGGATATTTATCATTTCAATCCGTAATTTAAATATCTACGAGTATATATCATTTCAACCCGCAATCCCAAAATTCAGAATCAATGAAAATCGCTTGGGTTTATCATTTCAACCCATAACAATTTTCCCCTATTCTAGAATATCGTTCGGGTATGTATCATTTTAACCCATAGAGAATTCTAAATTAACAAAGAACTTGCACAGTGAGAACAAATATGATAAAATATAACGTATCAACCACATGCGTATATCATCAGTAACAAATTTAAATAAAATATATAAAACATGATATGGTGTCATATATCACAGGTGAGCAATTGCAGATAATGACATATCTTATTTAAAAATTAAATAACTAGCAATTCAAAATTAGCAGCATATTTCAATTGTCGTTTCAAGTGAAATCAAATTTACTAGCTATAAGAATGTTAATCGTGAGTGATTGCTCACCTTTCGTGGCTAGAGGAAATAGACAACACGACGAGCTACGATTTAAATCATGATCTAGACGATCGACCAATCCAAACAACTCTCAAAGCGAAGTAAGCTGAAAATGGATTTGACGGACAAAGCTGATAAATAGGAATCAATGAGAACAATTCAAATTAGCTCTATATAACTAAACCGAAAATGTATAATATATCGTTATATATTTTCTCAAAATCGATATAAAATCTAAAACACATATTAAATTTAAAATAAAGATCCCTACATATATTTTTGGAAACTAATTCACGTATATTTGTATATGAACTAATATATATACTTATATATACATAGTATATTATAAAATCAAATATAAACTTACTTTATCATAAAATTAAATAGTTCATATATAAACTTATATATATACACTTTAGAACCCGAAGTAGAATAGAAAGCTTCAGTAATTACTATATGTAGACTTACATTGATATATATATATATATATATATATATGTATGTATTTATAATCAACTGACAAACAACACATATCAAAACCGTTATATATATATGGTCAATTATAAGAGAAACAACTTTATACGATATATAATATTTAACTGCAAAGCAGACTTAGGCAGGCTACAGCAAATAAAAAACTATGTATATTATACTATATATAATTAAACCTCATAATTTCTTCTCTGACATGCAACTTAGATCATATACTTTCCAAAAGCAAGCCAAGCAGGAAAAAGCTTTTATATTTTACAGAACTTATATATATATATATACTTACATAATTAAACTAACATACATATATATACAACAATTATTTACAACTTGTATAAACTTGTGTTTTATACTAACAACACATACAACTCTATATATATTGTATTTATTTATATACAGTAAAAAGAAAAATCAATATTTAATAGACAAACATTTGAAATTCTATTATATAAAAAAAGTTATCACAAAATCTATATTAAAGTAGTAACATAAATTTTAAATAAATACATTAAACATATTGCATATATACACATCTTTTTCTAAGGGTTCAGGTCAATATAGATATATATATATAAGCTTCAGGCAAAATTTTGATATATATAACTTTGTATACACATTACTATACCTCAGCCCATACTATGCTATACATATTATACATATAGCCGACGGAGGAAGGGATGACTTGGGAAAAGATGAAGTGGTGGCTGCATGGAGTTCGAGTGTCAGGCGGTAGTGAGTTGATGTAGATGGCGGGGTGGTGAGGGCTGAAGGGTGCGTGGCGGTCAAGGATGGAGTCGGTTATGGTGTTGCAGGCATGGGGTTGCTTGTGTGGTGGTTCCGTATGTTGCTTTGGATGAGAGGAGTGGTGCCAGAAGGCAGGTTGAAGGTGCTCGGTGTGGTGAAGGCAGTCAGGCATGGCGGGGTTCGGGCTTCGGCCATGGGACAAGGCGGAGGTAGAGAGGAGTAGTTGCAGATGGCTGGGGAGGGAGAAGCAATGACGGACGAGGAGATCTGGGTGGAGGCGGTTGCACTAGCGAGTGCGGGTCTGCCATGGCCAAGGGAGGAAGTGCTGACGTGTGGACGGGGCGGTGGTCGTGTGCTTGAAGTTCAGTGGCGTGCGTAGGTGACGAGGCTCTGGGTTGCCAGTGGTGTTCAAGGTGGATGGTGGAAGCAGGGATAGGTTGTCGGTCAAGCTATGAGATGGCGTGAGGAAGATGATGGGCGAGCAGCCTAGTTTTTTTTTCAAAATAGATGAAATCAAGAGGTTTCTACATGTAAAAATGAATGCAAACGAAATATTACATATATGAACAGTTATATTTTTTTTAGAATGAAGAAAGAAGAAGTGGATCGGCTATGAAATTGGAAGAAGAACAAGCAGCAGGCTACAAGTATAACAATCATTAATGTATAGATAAAACTTAGATTATAATATTATTTTTATCTCTTGAAAAAAAAAATGAATAACAATGGGGAATAGTGAAAGCCTCAATATTGAATTCTGGGAACAATAATACCTAGTGACTACAGTTTTTACACGATGGAAAATGAATGGTCACAAAGAAAACAAAAGACTCCAAAGTTGGGTACCGATACAGTTAACCGTGTCGCAGATTTCGCGACGTACTGAACTCCAAAACACACAAATGAATATACTGCGGAGATCAACACGACAAGACGAACATAATGGTACATAGATATCAGCGATACGACCATCCTATCAAAAGTCGATATTTCGCTGCTAAACTACTGCAAATTCGTTGAAAATAAGATAAACGAAGCTGAAGAAGTCCACATTTGAGGAAATGAAATATGATGTCTCACTCAGAAAATGATAAATATTTTATTTATATAAAAATATTCAAATTTCAAAACTATTTTATTTTCATCAATTGTAACTGATTTAAATTGATATTGAAAATTACATAATAGAATTAACTTCCATATTTTCTAATGAAAATTTACCATTTGCTATGTCTAAATAGACGTATTTCAAATATCTAATTTTCACTGCTAAATTTAATTGTTTAATTTCAAGCAAAATTTCAGTTAATTACGTTATAAAAACCATTAAAATTTACGGGTCGTTACAGCATTGCACCACCCGTCATAGCTTGTGTCTCTCTTTGTCTATATGAATTGTCATAGTGTCCACATCTTAGTATATAAACACAAATAGTTTATTATATTCTAAGATGTGGGACTATTCAATTTCCAAGGCAATTAATGCCTTCACATTCTCTAATACAACTCATTCATTTCTAACAATCCCCCACATGAATGAGTATTTGTTTAATTTGTTCTTAAAATTATGCGAAACATTTATCGTATTGGTTAAAGTAGCACGTAGGCCTTGAACTTTCCTAGTGTTTATCCTTTTGACTTACTGGCGAATCAGTAGACTAGGTTGTCTTTGAACTGTAAGCCTTTTTTGTGTAAATCCAAAATAGACATAACACAATAAGTGTTTTTTATCTTCCTTGCTTTTCTGTTTGTGTTCGTTTTTGCCATAAACACCAGCTTGGTCTCATGAGTGCTTAGAGAATTTGGCCTCACGATTCTCCTTGAAGCGGCACCTTCGCACTCACGTAGGTTATTCTGTAAAGGGTATTTGTAATTCCCTACTTGGTTCTTTAGTATTACCAAGTACAGACATCATTAAAAGTATCAAAACATATACTATTCTCTAGCGAGTAATGCACTGACTTATCATAGGAATGGTTTGAGTGTATACCAGTGCCATTAAGTTTATCTTAAACTTAGTTGTCCCTTTGAACCTAGATCTTGGGATCTCCAGTCAACTAGGTAGGGTTTTCATTTTAGAGAAACTTTTAGTTTATGGGCCTTAACCCATTCCCATCGACAAGGTTTGAACTTTCTCTCTAGGCAAGCCTTTTGTTAGTGAATCTGCAATGTTATCTTTTGACCTTACATAGTCTATAGTGATAACTCCATTAGAGAGAAGTTGTCTTACGGTTTTATGTCTACGATGAATATACCTAGATTTACCATTGTATAGTGTACTATTAGCTCTTCCAATAGCTAATTGTCTATCACAATGTATGCATATTGGAGGCACGGGTTTGTTCTAATTTAAAATGTCTTCCAAAAAACTTCGAAGTCAGTGTACTTCTTCTGCGGCTTTATCTAGTGCAATAAATTATCATTCCATTGTTGACCTTGCTATGCAAGTCTGTTTGGATGATTTCCATGAAATTGCTCCATTTCCTAATGTGAACACATATCCACTTGTGGATTTTGTGTAATTTGAACCAGTTATCCAATTTGCATCACTGTATCCTTCCACTAATGAAGGATATTTAGTATAGTAAATCCATAGTTCTATGTATACTTTAGATATCCTAGAGCTCTGATTATCACTTTCCAATTATTTTTACCAGGATTGCTGGTATACCTACTCAGCTTACTTACATCATATGTGATATCTGGCCTAGTGCAGTTCATGACATACATGATACCTCCTAGTATACGAGAGTATTCAAGCTGATAGATACCATCACCAGTGTTCTTTACCCAATTTTGGTTCATATCTACTAGTGATTTTGCAATAGTTATATTATGTTATTTGAACCTTTCAAGTATTTTGATAATGTAATGTGATTGAGATAATGCATATCCTTGTGATGTCTTCAAAATTTTGACACCCAAAATTACATCAGTTATTCCTTGGTCTTTCATGTCGAATCTAGAGGATAACATATCCTTTGTTGACTTTATTATGGCCTTACTATTACCTAGGATCAATAAATCATCAACATACAGACAAACAATGACATATCTAATATCTGTATGTTTTATATAAACACATTTATCTGATTCATTTATTCTGAATCCATTTGATAACATAGTTTCATCAAATTTCTCGTGCCATTGTTTTGGAGCTTGTTTAAGGCCATAAAGTGATTTTACCAACTTGCACACCCAATTCTCATTTCCTGGGCTCAAAAAACCCTTCAAGTTACTTCATGTATATTTCTTCTTTTAGTTCACCATTCAAAAATGTAGTTTTTACATCCATTTGATGTATTTCCAAATCAAGTATGGATGCGATTGCAATAAGCATCCTAATTGATGTTATTCTAGTTATTGGTGAGTATGTGTCAAAATAATCCAGGTCTTCCTTTTGTATGAATTCTTGGACTACAAGAAGAGCTTTATACTTGTCTATTGAACCATCAGGTTTCAATTTCTTCTTAAATATCCATTTATTACCTAAGGTCTTGCATCCTCGAGGTAAATCAACTAACTCCCATGTATGGTTAGCCATAATGGATTCGATCTTAGAGTTAATGGCCTCCTTCCAGTAAGGGGCATCGGCGGAGGACATAGCTTGTTTGTATGTTAATGGATCATCTTCTATCATAAATGTGTAGAAGTCTAGTCCAAAGGTTCTTGAGGTCCGTGACCTTTTGCTTCTCCTTGGTTCCTCCACTTGTTGATTAGTACTATTTTGCTGAAAATTATCAATATTTTGTTCAGCATCCTTAAGAGAATTAGAGTTTTCAGTTTTCCTTGGTCTCTTTTGAGTATTATTTTCAGTGCCCTATTTTAAAGGATATACGTGTTCGAAAAATCTAGCATTTCTCGACTCAATGATGGTATTTACATGAATATCATCAACTTCAGATTTGTATACCAAAAATCGATAAGCTGCACTGTTATGTGCATATCCAATGAATACACAATCGATTGTTTTTGGTCCAAATTTGACCTTCTTTAGGTTAAGTACCTCTACTTTTGTAAGACATCCCCACACTTTTAAGTATTTGTAGGATGGTGGTCTATTTTTTCAAAGTTTGTGGGGAGATTTAGATGTGTTCTTTCGTGGTATTTTATTTAAAATATGATTTGAAGAAAAAATAGCTTATCCCCAAAAGTTATCTGGCAAGCCAGAACTAATTAATAAGGCATTCATCATTTCTTTAATTTTTTCGTTCGGCTATACCGTTGGATTGAGGTGAATACGGGGCTGTAGTTTGGTGTATAATACCATGCTCAGCGCAGAATTCCTCAAAAGGAAATTCATATTCTCCTCCTCTATCACTTCTTAAAGCTTTTATTTTCTTGTTGAGTTGATTTTCAACTTCTGCTTTATACTGCTTAAACATATCGAATGCCTCGTCCTTACTTCTAAGGAGATACACATAACAGTACCTTGTACAATCATCAATGAAAGTGATAAAGTACTTTTTTCCTCCTCTAGTTTGACACATTTTTAAGTCACATACATCTATGTGTATTAAGTCTAGAGGTTCTGTTTCTCTTTCAACATGATAAAATGAGGTTCTAGTCAATTTTGCTTCAATACAAGTTTCACATTTATAACTTGGATCTATTGAAAACTTAGGTATAAAGTCTAAGTTAATCATTTTTCGTAATGTATCAAAATTAACATGGCCCAATCTGACATGCCATATATTATAGGATTCAGCGTTATAAATATAAGAATTAGCTTTATTATCACAATCTTGTGGCACAACAGTCATTACATTTATTTTAAACAAGCCATCACTCACATGTCCTTTCCCAACATAAACTATGTTCTTTGATAAGACAAAGTTATCGGATACAACGACTAACTTGAAGCCATTTTTGCTTAGTAGTGAACTAGAAACCAAATTTGTTCAAATGTCTGGGGCGTGTAAAACATCATTCAGCATAAGCTCTTTTCCAGAGGTCATCTTTAGAATAATTCTGCCTTTTCCTTCAACCTTTGATGTGGAGGAATTTCCCATAAATAGTTGTCCTTCTTGTGTCATGGGTTTATAGTTCAAGAAAATCCACTTATTAGCGCAAATATGTCTTGTGGCACCAGTGTCCACAATCCACTCTTTGGAGTTGCCAATTAAGTTGCATTCAGAAATCACCGCAGACAAGTTCATTTCAGAAATGTCATCAGAGAGTTTCTTGCATTCCGTGATATTTTCTTGTTCTTTCTTTTTCTTTGGACCTCTGCACTCGCTGGCCTTATGTCCTTTCTTCCCGCAGTTGTGACAATTTCTTTTGAACTTCTTTGGTTTCTTTGGTTTCTTTGTGTTTGGATTGTATTTCCATTTCCGCTTGTTGTTTTTCTCAGCCTCGACTACATTTGCCTTTGCCACTATTGCATTGGTCGTTTACTTTTCCGATTTCCTGTTGTCCTCTTCGATTCTAAGTCGAATAACAAGATCTTCCATAGTCATTTCCTTACGCTTATGTTTTAGATAATTCTTGAAATCTTTCCATGACGGCGGGAGCTTTTCGATGGCAGCAGTAGCAGCCACTTGAAATGATTCGCTTAAGGACATCCCTTCTTCATGGATTTCGTGTATTATTACCTACAACTCCTGGATTTGATTGATAATGGTTTTGGCATCTATCATTTTGAAATCGAGGAACTTTCCTATAACGAACTTTTTCATTCTATTGTCCTCCGTCTTATACTTTTTATCCAGGGAAGCCCAGAGTTGTTTCGAAGTCTTCACTGTGCAATGCACATTATACAGACTATTATCCAGTCTATTTAATATGTAGTTTTTGCATATGAAGTCTGAATTGTTCCATATGTTGAGTGCTTCAACTTTGGTTGCATTAGTCTCTAGTTCGTCCACTTCCGGAGCATCCTCGGTGAGAAATTGCGCAAGGTTAAGAGTAGTCAAGTAAAGCAGCATTTTCTATTGCCAGCGTTTGAAATCTACTCTAGTAAATTTTTCTGGCCTCTCACCATGTGAAAAAGCGACAGTGGTTGTTGGAACCATTGTTCTGTTCTCAGTGGTGGCCATAGTTGGTTTGACTGCCGATGTATTGCTGTCTTGAGCCATTGTCTGAAATACTGTGACTCCAATCAGTGATAAAAAAAATACGAAAATTCTATTTCAAGATTGTTAGCCATAACGTCAAAAAAGTGTTAGGAAATTGTTATGTAGTAATGACAGAAAAGCATTACTAAACTGTATACACAAATTGCTAATAGTAACGTTACAAAAGCGTTACAATTATGTTGCTAATTGCAACAACAAACCGTCACAAGTACGTCGCAAAATTGTTACGAGTAGTACTTGTGCGGTTAACAAATAAGCAGTAAAAAGCATACCGATTAGATTTGTCCGAGTCCAACGAAAACTGTTTCCTTGAAACAGAATTGCTCCCTCAATGGCGTTGAAGGGATGACGAGCAACTGTTTTTCAAGATGAAACGGACCGATCTCTGCAATGTTGCGCTGGCAATTACAGAGCAACGACGAACTCAAGAGAGTATTCTAAGAACAGAGTTTGGAGGAGAAAGGAATGTAGAAAAATATTCAGTATATATATTTGATTTCGTTCTGCCTATATATAGGCACGGGGAGGTGCCTATTCAGTAACAGGCACCTGTTTGAACGGTTGCGACCCTTTATCAGGCGGTGCGACCATTTGATTTTGAATAGACAGAAATAAAAGCTGTTCGGTCTGAACAGCCACACCAAACCAACTGCCAACTGCAAAGTGCTAAGTGCTTCTAATACGCCTCAAATTCCCATTCGCCCACGCCGTGGGTGCGGGTGTGGGTTCGGACATGGGCGTGCGCGCGTGCGGGGTGATGCGTTGCACCACCCGACATGGCTTGTGTCTCTCTTATTCTATATGAATTGTCAGAGTGTCCACATCTTAATATATAAACACAAATAGTTTATTATACTCTAAAATGTGGGACTATTCAACTTCCATGGCAATTAATGTCTTCATATTCCTCAATATAACTCATTCATTTCTAACAGATGAGAAATTTGTTATTTATTTTGCAATGATGTAAATTCAACAGTGCTAATGAGAAGTAAATATTCAATGATTAGTGGTTTAATATTAATTTCAAGTTATATGACACTATTTCCAATGAAGAAACTACAATGTGAATATGAGACAAGTTCACATTTATATTGACCAGTAGATATGCGTATATGTTTGTAAAACCAGCAGATATGGCTTCATTATTTAATTTTGTTTAAGCTAGGAAACATACGCTCCAATTCTCATGCTATGCTCATTCATTATTTTATGGCTTAAATGTCAGGTCTGTCTCCTCATAATATTCACCACGTGACTCACAGACTCCTTCAACTATTGAAATATCGACTGTCCTGCACACATGATCCATTAATTCAACTTACTTTATTACCCATGTTTATATTGAGCAACACTTCTATAAATACTACCCACTATTTCACTTTTAAAGATAGAAATTCCATTCACTTTTAAAGTTAAAAAGTTCCGTTCATTCAAGCAACATGTAATCATGCTATATTCTTTCTACTATATTTACTTCTCTATATTTTTCTTCAAACGTGCTCTTTTCTTACATATTCTCACTATATTTCATTTGTCTTTGGGTAAAGTCTCTTATTTGTCTACTAAATCTTGATCATGACCAAGTTAGTTCACAATATATTGTACCCTTTTCTTCCTCTTTTTTAATTTACTTACCACATATTGTACTTTAGGGTAAATCTATAGGTATCAAAAATGATAATTCAATATCCACACAAAAGCATCGACTCAAACAAGCAGAAAAGAAACATATCGATGAGTCGCTACAACATTTAAACTTCCATAACTGAATTGGTAAATAACAAACTAAAATTTTAGATTTTTTTCCATATCACATACGTTTATTTACTTCATGTTTTTACCTTTTACAGATTACATTTTGTGAGCGATATGACAAGTGATGATCGATATTCTAGCATAACTTTTGAAGATATATCTCCAGTACATGATATCGGTGAATAAGCAAATTGCACGTGACTTCGAAAGACAAGCCGTTGGGAGTAAAAGAAAACAAAACAACGCAGAATCTTATAACGCAACAGAACAATATATAATAGTCAATATAATATCATGCATAGTCACTGCTATAATAGTACATCAAAGTCATAATAGTACAAGTACCAAACCCAGGACAGTTATAACCGCCTGTCCCTACATTACTTATACAAAATACATACATAAACAGTGGAAATACAGTAAATAGCTAGATATCGATGAAGCCACCTACTCCAAGCTCCTCCAAATGCATCCATGAGAAACCTGGACTACTTGGCTTAGGGCTGTTAATTTTGTACGAGTGTCCGATGTCCGTAACTGAAATACGTCCGTCTGAGTCCGTTCGATTTTCATTTAGGACACGAGCTAGGACAACAAAATTTATACGAGCAAAAATATTGTCCGGTCCGAGTTTGTTCAAATTTGTCCGAATTTCTTATAATTCAGTATATCTGATGGAAATTTTATTAAACAACATAAAATTTGATGTAAATATCAATGTCCGTCAATGTCCGTTCGAGTCCGTGTCCGAAAAATGTATGTACGAGTCCGTCCGATTTCATTTAGGGCACAAGCTAGGATAACAAAATTTGTACGAACATAAATCTAGTCCAGTCCGTGTCCGGTCCGATTTTATTTAGGACATAAACTGAACACACCTCTGTCTGGTCCAGTCCGACAGATTTATACCTCTAACTTGGTTACTCATACAAATTTGAGTACCTAAGAGTTTTAGGGAAAGAAAATAAAACTTCGGCTCAGACATGGACCGGGTGTGAGTAAACTCTAAACAACTAAATTATTACTTTAAAAACTCTTTAAAACAAAGGTATCTCGTAAGACCATGCCACACATAAACATGGACGGGTTTTTACCTTACAATAACCAAAACATTTTTCTATAGAAAATTTGGTGATATTCTAATAATGTCTAGGGTTTAAAGTAAATATAGAACATAGCCGGAAATTTTACACTAATTAAATTCCGGCATAATAGGTATGCAATTAAGTCCGAAGTCACTTATTGGAATTTTGGGTTCTATACAATAACAAGGCCACTGAGGTAACGCCTCCCATAGTATATATACCTCTAGAAAAATATACCGAGGCCTCGCCTGGACCCCTAGCCAACACAGGACCGACCTAACCCTTACTGGATAGTATCGAATATGATCATCCCTCAGTTGTGATCAACAACCGCACTGGGCTCCGAAGCATACATAAGTATATGGTCATTGATCTAGATCAGGGATGACCATACCCTAACGGGAGCGACGACCCACTTAGCCCTCCTGCATCTCCCATGTTTTAGTCATTCCCGGTTGATTAGACCTGAAGCTATGTTTTACATTTCTTTAGCAGTTCCCACTTGGAATGCTAACACGTCCTTCCCAACAACAATGCAATGTTAACATTCGTCCATATAAGTCATAGATGAATGAACCGAAGACACTGCTTACAACATCTACTTTGGAATCAGCCTCAGGATTAGTAGTAAGGAGCCCATGCACTTCAAAAATCTTCATCTTCGATTCTAGTTGTTTCCAATTCGAACGCTTACTTTGGTTCGAAGTGGTTTTCGGATAACGCACGCTATCCGATCCCGGTCTCTTTGAACCAACGTTCAATAATTTTAAATGGGTTAAGTTATCGATAGTGGACAACTCCACTATCGGGGTGTAAAGATCTACATATGGAAATATCATCCATATACTTAAGTTATCAACCCGCTCATCGAACTAGCTCCCTTGCATTTATCACGTTTTCGACATTCGACGTTTGTGCTAAATATAAGATGACTTACTTCCAAGAAAACGTGTCAACGTTTTAGTACAACTACTCTTATTTGTTTGGCTACTTAATGGCATAGACAAGAGACTCATTGTTAAATATCAATCTACTTATAAAAGAAAGTGAAAAATAGGTTGAAGGACAAACTTTGGAAAACAAATTAGTCTAAAGGACAACAAATGTCATTTTTAGGTCGAAGGACAAACTTTGAAAAAAATTAGGCTGAAGGAAAATGCTAAATATAGCTAGCATTTTGTACAGTGTAAAACTGAATATAATGCTAGTATAACTAGCATTTTGTATAGTATAAAAACTGAATATAACGCTAGTTAGAATTAGCATTGTCCTTCAGTCTAATTTTCTATCAAAGTTTGTCCTTCAGTCCAAAAATGAAACTTGGTGTCCTTTAGCCTAAATTTTTTCTAAATTTTGTCCTTGTGCCTAATTCTCTCTAAAAGAAAGCTGACTTAAAATATAATTTAATGGAGTTTAAAATAAATTTTTATTCAATAATAATTAAATATTAATTTAATTACTTATTAAATCATAATTAACTCTAAATTAAAACTTAATTAAACTTAATTAACCCTTAAGTAAAACTTAATTAAATCCGATTAGATTCATTAATTAAACCCTGCCCGATTAGTAATTTATTAATAATTAACCCTAATAAATAATTATATAATTAAAACTTAATTAAATAAAAATTAATACTTAATTAACTCTTTACTTAATTAATCATCAATTAAAACTTTCTTAATTAATTAATTATAATTAACTTACTTTATTAATACTTAATTATTGATTACTTAACTTAATTACTAATTAACTATTAATTATCCTTAATAAATAAATTATTTAACTCATACTTAATTAAGTAATTAATAATTATCCTTTATACTTAATTAATGATTTGAAAAGGGTTTTCAAAAACTTCTAAAAAGAAACACCTTTACTTTTAGAAAAACTTTTGATTTTTCGAACTGCATCATATAGAGTTAGCTTCTAAGTTAACTTTTTGAACCTTTTACTCCTAACTTTTACTCACTTTGAAAACATAAGTAAATTTTTTTTTGAAAAATTAACAAGTTAGAAATTTTGAAATCTTTTAGTAACTTAAAAACTAGTAAAACATGATTTTGATTTTTCAAAGGATCTCCAGTCCCTTTAACATGTCAAAATGCTAACTTTCATAGCATACAACTACATATTCATGATCATACATACAAAATCATATCACACCATAAACATAAGTAAAGGTCACATCTTTACAACCAAACACTGCATTTAGTCGTGAATAACAACTATAACAAGTAATATCTGGATTGAAGTATATCTCACAACCGGCGTGAAAATCTCATCATACTTCTTTCCCTTCCTTTATCCAAATCCCTTAGCCACTAGCCTTGCTTTGTATCTCCCATCATCCTTCACCTTGTATATCAATTTGCACCCAATAGCACGGTTACCTTGAGGAAGTTAACCAAATCCCAAGTTTGATTCTTCAACAACGATTCCATCTCTTCCTACATGGCACAAATTTACTTCGAGCTATCACTCGAATCCATGACATCATCAAGGTCCATCGGCTCATCTTGGACTATATGAAGAGCATAGTCCAAATTATCATAAAATCTAAGATAGTTCGAATCAGCATATCTATCGAGTGGCTTTATAGCACGTCGGCCCACCCGAGTAGCAATACCATCACCCAAACTCCTTTCAGCTCCATTTTGAACCGAATCCTCTCAAGAATCATGTACATCACCAACACAACTAGAGAAACCATGTGGACTATGTGATGTAACACCAACCGTTTCCTCCTCGCAAGCATCTTTAACTACTCTACTCGGACGAAAGGTGGGAATAACTTCCTGCTCCTTTGATTCACCATAAACCAAATCTGTAATATTTAATGTTTCATTGTTTATCCAAATATTTATATTTTAAAGTTAAATTTTAAATTATAATATATATACACACGTGGAATGTTTTAATTAATTAATCATGTTGTTAGTATGTGTGTACACCTTATGTATACATACATGCATATACACACACATACACATATACATAAACATACACACATACATATACATACATATATATGTGTGTATTCGCGCGCACGCTATTTCAAATCTAAAGTATTGAAGCCATTTTTTTATTATAACAAGTATAGAAACATTTTTACATAGAGATGGCATGTAGTATTAAGTGGGCGACAATTTGGACACAAAACGAAACACAAAATATGACATAGTAGATCCTGACCATTGGATATCATTAACTTCACATATGGGATTGAAATCAGAGGTCAATCTAATTGTTTAGATTCATTATGTCACCAATCGTGCTCAACATTTTGTATCATAGTAGATTATACCTAGTATTAATTGGGTGTTTTTAAAAGAGGAAGGTGGAACCCATTAATTATTTCATCCTTTTCTTTTTCCTCTTTAAATCCTAATTTGCGTAGATCTATTCTAACACATATATTTTATTTTCATCTTCTCTTAAACACCAAACATTCACATATTTTGAAGATATCTAATTTTTATTGTATAAATTTGTTTTTCATATATATGTGTGTATGTATGTGTGTGTGTGTGTGTATAAGCGACAATATAGATATTACATACATGCATGTATGTATATATGTGTGTGTGTATCTAAACTTCATATACTTTATATATATATGGCACTATGAAAATCTTTATATAACAATATACACATATTATAGTATATTTAAACATATACATATATACATATACATACATACATACATACATACACACACGCATACATATGAGCTAGGATCAACAACCCTATTTATTTAGCACCCTTCGTAGCCCCATGATATCAACCACAAGTTTATGTTAAATATTCGGTCCATGTGATAGGTAAGAGAAAGAACATAAATAATTAACTAGAAACTTATGGCTGATATCAGGAGACTACGAAATGGTACTTAATAAAGGGTGTTATTGATTCTAGCTATATATACACACTATTGTAAAAATCCTTTTAGGCTTTGCCTATGCGCTAGGAGAGACATACCGGCTAGCGATTTTCCTAAGTCCGCCTAGATATGGTTTACCGTCTAATGTAAGAATCAAAACATATATTTAGGCACTAGTTAGGCATTATTTAAGGTTTAATGCAACATATAAGCACCAATCTACTAGTTTTAGACGATCTGGCTCCTTCGCTACTTCTAAGCACATTCAAATCCATAATATTCCGATTTATATAAATCGACACTAAATAAAACACTAAAGTTTTATCCAAAATATGAGTTATCACAAATTCATAGCTCCGATTAATCCTCGATTAACCTCCGCCTAAACGACTAATTCCTAGTCCATACTAATCGGCTAGCAATTTTTACAACCTTGTATACACACACACTGAGGTATTTATATTACCGATTTTCATATAAAATTATCATATGCATATGTAAGTATAATATATTAATATATATGTATAAATCCCACTATGTGTGTGTGTGTGTTATCTCTGTGTGTGCGTGCTTATACACATGTTTATACTTCATTATACTATCTTGTCATGTTATTGAACATATACATGATATATCTAAATAAACATTTAATTAAATTAATTTTTATGATTCATTAATAAATATAAAATAACTTTAAATAAAATATGATTTTATTTAATAAATAGATTGGATCTATGACTAGTTAATATACTTCTTAGGTCTACTAAGATCCTAATGAAGATTTTTTTTTGAAATTTACCCATTTCACCTCCTGCAACACGAACTGAGATCCTTCGGATCGATTATTTGACTATGCCAATATGATTTGATCCCAATACCTCTTGATATGAAATCCAGAGAGGTATCACTATCACCAAAGCGACGTTCTCGAAGGAGTAACTTTGAAAAGAGAGATGTACGCTAAATTTCCACTATACTTTATTTGTTCAAAATTTGAATCTACCTTTGAGAGCAATATATTGGCCGTTTATATGGAGTTCTGAATTGGTAACTACATAAGAAAATTGTCTCGTTTCATTGTGAAATCCACTGTAATCAGCTTTGTTTTAGCACTCCCTTTTTATTGTGATATTTGTCTCGTTGAACCTTTCTACTAATCCCAAGGAGATAAAAAATAATACTGTATGATTTTCACAATAATTAAAATTTCCATTTGTTAAGTGCTAACTTGTTATAAAGGTTTATAGAACACGCTTTGCATGCCAACATTATAAATCAATTTGTTTAAAAATGTTTTAGTAAACAAGTAAACTGGACTATTATCTAACTACACCTGTGTGTGTAGAATAAAATCTCCTTGTTAAATAGATTATTATCTAACTACGGTGAGGTTCATAGTGCAAATTCTGCATCACCAAAACATATTTACTTGTATCTTATTAAATACAACCTCCTTTAATGAACAAAACTAGCTGTATTGTCTCTACATGTCATGGATAAGCCTTTTTCAAATGGTATTAATTTGCAAGTCTTGTCCGTGGGTGCGGCACAGTGGAAATGAGGCTTGAGTTCTGCTAAAAAGACCCAGATTCAATTTCTACCATGCGCTTCTTGACACATACATCGTCGAGTTTACGATTTGAAAGCATAAAGAGTATAATGTTAAATTTGTTAAAGCTAACACTAACTTGCTATTTAGCTGAACAAGATCCGTTTCCACACAAAGTATCATTAGCATATAGAATACAGAATGATATACTATAAGAGAAACCGGCTATTCCAACGGCTCCAAGCCGTTGGTGGCCGTTGGGAGCTGTTGGAAAAGCCGTTGGAATAGCATTCACGCTTTCCAACGGCTTCCAACGGAAGCAATGGGGCTATTCCAATGACTTTTCCAACGGCTTCAAACGGCATTTAGCCGATGGAGGCCGTTGGAAGCCGTTGGTATAAAATGACCAAAGAGCCGTTGGTAGCCGTTGTTAATCTAGGTGAAATTTTTTTTATAACAGCAAGTCATTCACCTTCCAGCCACACACAATCAATATATATCCATTTCCATTCCATTTCCACTCCATTTCACATATATATCACATATCCAACACATTATACCACAAACAATATAAACAACCAAAAATCAACATCAAACATTACATTTTCAAACAAAACTCCAAGTCAATATGTACATAAACAACAAAACCCTCACCAACACCAACTCCAACTCCATATTCAAGTCAATATATACAATGCAAACACTTAAACCTCACCACCTCAAAGTCAATATATACACAATAACCATCAAACACAATCCTCACCACCGCAGAGTCAATATATACAATAACCAACCACAAAGATAATAATCATCATACCTCTCAAGCATCATCATCACCTCCAGAAGCACCAGACGATGAAGGGAAGGAACCATGCCTCTGCGCGTACTCTGCTAAACGTTGATTCAGCTGCTCCATTTGTATAGCACGAAGACAGTCCTGCTCTTGCAGTTGCTCAATTATGGCTCTAAGCTCTTTTATTTCAGCTTTGTCACACGCCTTTTGAGCTGCCCGAACCTACAAATAGAATGTGAGATGTTCACATTTGTATTATAATCATTTTCTTAAGCAATGCATATTTTAAAATATAGAAACGTAAATTACGTGATCTTAAGCAATGCATATACCACAAGGAAATGCATATTTTATTAAATGATAATGGTGCAGAATGATAATGGTGCATTTTTTTTTGGTTCATGTTTTTGGTTCCTAATGTAAAATAGCGAACCCTTTTCTTGGAATATATACCACAAGGAAATGGATTATTTTTAATACAATATATAGGTGTTAAAAGTATTCTTATATTATTTTTTTGGTTCAATCATTTTCATCACATATCTTTGTATATTTTTCCTTTTTTACTTATCTAATTATATTTATAAATCACGTATATGTTAGATTTAACTCAGGTAGAAATCATCATATGTATAGTGTATCTATAGGTTAATTTATTAAATATAATATAGCAATGTTTATAAGATTACCGCTTGGTTTCCATAGCTATAGCGCCTATTCCGCTGCGTCGGATCCATAATAACGTCGAAAATATTATCTTGCTCCTCTACCGTCAACTCATCGCGATCCGATTCTGAAAGCAGCTCTGCCCGTGCCTCCTGAAACTTTGCCTAAAATAAAAAACAATTACAGGTTAAAATTAGTAGAATAGGATTTAAACTTATCGATATTAATAAAATAAGATTTAAAATATGCATACATATGTAGTCGTCGCCTTATCATCATCATCCCACTGACATGTAATATTGCCAGCATTGTATGCTTGTCTTGATGCGTGGGTGCGGGTAAATACCTCCATCATAGACACGGGACGTCCAAGCGATCTTTCCTACAATAAATAATTTATATATTTTAATTTTTCATAGCTAATTACTGAATTGATTAATATACAAAATGTAATAACAGTTTAGATTCGTAATTGATAAATTTACCAAGTCCTCACGGTGATGCTGAAAAGACTTGGATACGCCACGGTGCGTTACAGGATTCCTACTTCTATTGGCAGAGTTCCACTCCGACTCCACCTGCAATTTAAATTGAATATTATATTTACTAATTGCGAAATAATTAACTATATATTTGCAAGATTTACCTTGAACTCGTCGGTCTCCCACCAACTCATCCAAAAATCCCATACGGAAGTGCCCATCCAGTTCGATTTCTTCCCCGAGTTTTTAAGAGCTGACATTACCTCCCTGTAATTTTTGGCGACCTTCGAATTCCAGTGGCGCTGAACCATGGCGACATCGGGCTCCGTCAAGTCCACTTGCCCCTGTACAAAGAGAAAATATTACTAATTGTTCATTTATACTTATTCATATAGTAAAGTGGTATAAACTCACCAGAAAATCCTGCCAGATGGCCTCCCTGACTTGGTCAGGGATCTTACTCCACTTAGGCCAGCAATTTGTCATCCTACTCATATATGATTACTTGGAAATGCCAAGCACAACTCCTGAGGGCTCCAAATCAAATCCCCTGTGTTAAATATAAAACAAAGCTTTAGACAAGTGTATATATATATATGTATGAACAAATTTATATTGTTATCATTTTAATTTTGATACTTATGCTCCATTAGCCTTCGGCAGCAAATATACAAGTGGTCGAGCTAGAGGCTCACCACTACTCTCGCCGGCCGAGCGAGAAGAGCTACGACGTCTGGAGCCTGACATAATACCTGTTGAAAGTTTCATTTTTAATTATAGACATAAATAAAATGATGATGATATGTGGTGCATGTAATAAAGTCATTTTTAATTGATAGTGCATGTAATGATGATGATGATGATATGTGATGCGTGTGCGTGAATAATTGTAAAAATTACCAGATATTACTCAGTCCTCGTTGTTTTCTGATTCAGACTTGGTCTCGTGTTCTATATTGTTTTCCTTTACACTCTCAAATGGTTCGACTAATACATTTGTCTCATCATTTAATTGTCCAAAATCAGTTTGATCGTCTGTAATTGTGATTTCAACATTTTCCTCGATATCTGCTTGATAGGCTTGTTCTACTGGAATATTCTTTCCATTGAATGTTTAAAAACCGCAGACCAATCCGATTTATCTCTTTTTAGAGACGGATAAGGGGCGTAATAAACTTGTAGGGCTTGTTTGGCTTGTACAAATGGATCGTACTGCTGGTAACAGGAGGTATGTTTTATTTCTATAAGATTATAATTTGGATGCACGTTAATACCAGAACCTGGAACATTGCTGAACCAGTTGCATCTAAACAAAAAAAATTCCTCTGCGGGTCTTATAAAATATGTCAATTGCAAAATCTGGGTTAACACGCGATAAAAATCATGTATATGATTATTAGGATCATCACCGCCTTTAACAAATACACCGGTATTGTTTGTTAATTTTTCAGCACCGTATTCTTTGGTGTTGAATTTATATCCATTAACGAAAAAATTGGATACGTTTTAACTTTCCTTTTCGGTACCAACGCCAAATGTTTTAATCCTTCATCGACCACATTATTTGTAGGATCACAAACGTAGTTCGAAAACCAAGTAGCAAAATTTTTGCTTAAATCGCCGTTTGGATTTTGTGAATCATAAACACTGCAAACAAAAACATAATATATTGCTTTATTATTAATTTACACATGCAGTTTTAAATTAAATTTATCAAAACTTGTAATTTGATAATTACCTAATAAATGGTGCAACTTATGGACAATTAAGAAGAATATATGTGTGTGCTACATGGTAATCTCTATGATCTAACCATACTTCTACACATTTTCCAGCATGTCGACCATGTTGTTTAAAAACAGATAACATTGCTTCAGAAGAAGAATCTTGTTCAACGGCCTCATCATTACGTGCAACACTTTGAAATGATAAATTCACATGATCATTGAAATAATGAGAGAAAAAGAACGATGCTTCTTCTTCGATATATGATTTGCAAATCGAACCTTCAACTCGAGCTTTTTGTCTCACTTTTTTCTTTAAATGATTTAAGTACCTAATAAAAAATATTTCATATCAATATTGATTTTTATTTATAGTTAAATTGACATTTACATACTCATTATTAATAACATACCTCTCGAATGGATACATCCATCCATATTGCACAGGACTTCGAAGACATGCTTCAAATGGAAGATGAACAGGTAAATGCTCCATTACATTGAAAACACCTGGAGGAAATATTTTCTTCAGTTTGCAGAGCAATATAGGGATTTCTACCTCAAGTTTACGAAGACGGTCAACTTTTAACGTAGTTGAACAAAGCTCCTTATAAAATAAACTAACTTCTGTTATAACCTTCCAAACTTTTACGGGCAACAATTCTTGGAAAGCGACGGGTAACAAATTTTGCATCATTACATGACAATCATGACTTTTCATCCCACTCAGTCTTCCGTTCTTATAGTCGACACATCTACGAAGATTAGATGAAATTCCATCAGGAAATCGTAATCCTTCCACCCATTTTAACAGTACTTTAACTTGTTTGTTATCTAGTTCATAACATGCTTTGGGTTTTTTAGTGTCATTTGGCTTCATATGAAGCTCATGACGATTACATATTTCTTCTATATCACGTCTTGATTTCAGATCGTCCTTAGTCTTGCCCTTAACATTCAAAAGTGTATTAAACACATTATCGAATACGTTTTTCTCGTTATGCATCACGTCAATGTTATGACAGATTAAGAGATTTTCCAATAAGGCAACTCCCAGAATATACTCTGTTTGCACCAATTATGAAACGTCGATTTACCTTGGATTTCAGTTTGCTGCCCGGTTTCATGTATCTTTGGATAATCTTTTACAAGTTCATATATATCTTCACTTGACCAAATCGTTGGTGGTTGTAAAGTCTCATTTCTATTAGTTATGAAGTTTTTTTTGTCTCTTCTAAAAGTATGATTAATATGGAGAAAACGTCGATGACAATCAAATCATGAAATTTTCTTCCCATGTCGTAAAGAAAATGCTCGTGTTTCTTCCATACAGTAAGGATAAGCAAAACGACCGGCCGTACTCCAACCCGAAAGCATTGCATATGTAGGAAAATCGGTAATAGTCCATAACAAAGAAGCGAACATCCGAAATTTTTTTTCGATACGTCATATGTTTCAACTCCTTCATACCACAATGTTTTCAACTCTTCGATTAGCGGTTGCAAGTAAACATCGATACCTTGTGTCGGATCATCAGGGCCAGGGACGACAATTGTGAGAAACATATATGGAGTTTTCATACACATCCACGGTGGTAGATTGTAAGGTGTAATGATTATAGGCCAAGATGAATATTTAGAACCAAACTGAGAAAACGGTGAAAATCCATCAGTACACAAACCTAGTCTAACGTTACGACTCTCCGCTGCGAAATCAGGATATTTCTTATCAAAATACTTTCATGCTTCTCCATCAGATGGGTGTGTTAACGTACCTTCTTCAGGTGTTCTCACACTGTGCCATCTCATATAATGCGCTGTTGCAGATGATGCATATAACCTTTGAAGTCTAGGAGTGATAGGTAAATAATGCATACACTTGTATGAAACTTCTTTTCCCTTTTTTGCCTTGGTTTGTATCTTTCTTGATTACATATTTTACAATTTCGAAGACTGACATCATCTTTCCAAAACAACATGCAACCATTTAGACATGTATCAATTTTTTGATATGGCAAACCGAAAGATGACTTAAGTTTTTTCACTTCATAATAATTTTCGCACATTAAATTATCTGATGGTATATGGCGTTTAGCAGCTTGTACAACAGCCGTAAATCCGGCTTCTGTGAGGTTGTACTTTGATTTCATTGCAATGTACTCTGCAGTTGCCGATAATTGAGTGCCACTAGTACATCCATTCCAAAGAGGTTTCTTAGCAGCATCCAATAAATCATATAATTTTTTTTCTCCAACATTTGGTTCCTCTTCGACGTTAACATCGTCGTTATTAATTTCAATAGTAGGGAACATTGATCGTGCTGCATCTTCAACCATATGTTCTATGAGATTTGTCGTACTAACTTCATCACTAATGACCTCTATTGACTGTTCTTCGTTACGTGTTATAATTTCTTCATGACGATCCCACACCAAATAATTGATTACGAAACCATATTGGCGCAAATGAATCCTAACCATATTCGGTACTAAATGCTTCAACAATTTGCACCTACTACATGGACAACGAATTTCTACGTCGTTTCCAATATTACTTAAAGCAAATTCGACAAACACATTTACCCCGTTAAGAAAATGTTTACTTATTGAGCCTACCATTTCTCTTCTTTGATACATCCAGCTCCAATCAATAAAATAATTGACCATTTTTCCTACTGTAAAACCTATGATCAATAGTAAAAAAATTATTAATCAAATTCGATAAACACATTTAGATTTTACTGTTTTTTATAATCCATTTTCGTTTATATACAAAGTTATATTTCTTGTAATTTTGTTTACATTTTTGTACCTTTTGTGATGGTCGGTCATCCTACTTCCCATTACAAACACAATAGTAATTACATTTCTTAAATCATATCATTATAAACGATTTCCCAAAATTTCGGCAGCACTTCCCCCGTGTTCCTTGTATCGTACACATATGCATGTACACAAGAAACGAAAAGGAAATGCCGTCGAAATTTTGTGAACCGTTTATAACGATATGATTTACGAAACGTAATTACTTTATAGTGTTTGTAACTTGTCCAATACAGGGACAAATCCAACAAATATTGTATTAGAGGAATATGAATATCCATTTTGCAATAAAAACAAATATTCATACAACGATCATATACAACACTTATCAGACGGGGCCAAAAATTCACTAAGGGATTTAAATTTTGTTTATATGTTACCGTTTTATTAAATATGTAAAATAAAGCATATTATGCATTATTTTATTTATATTCTACTATTTTATTAAATATATAGTAAATTATACGATTTTTACTATTTCGCAAAATATATAATTCATGTGTATATATATACTAAATTATATACTTATCTAATGCTAATATATTTTGTAAAGATATAATTCATGTTCGTAAAATATTGGACTAATTCATGTTTGCCTAATATTTTACAAACATACACAAAATAATTTAAATCAATCCTAACTAATCTAACGCTAACTCAAATGTGCATTTACACTAAATTATCAACATATGTATATATGTGCATAATATATATACACAAACAATTTGGACATTTGGATGGTAATAATTGTAATTAGCACTTAGTGATGCAGCGCATACCTCAAATTGTCGAAACCCTAGATCGCTCCTCCTAGATCGCGAGGACGAAGCAGCTCCAAGATTCCTTAGGTCGCGAGCGACCTACCTTAAGTCGCGCAGCCTCGCTCCATAAGCTTATGTCGCTCCAGCCCTAGGTCGTTCCAGTTTAAGTCGCGAGCTTCCTCATGTCACGAGCAGATATTCCAGTTTTCCTAAATCGAAGGTCGCGAGCTTCGCTCCAGAATTCCTTAGGTCGCGAACGACCTACCAAAAGTCGCGATGCCTCGCTCCAGAATTCCTCCAGTTAAGTCGCTCCAGCAAAGGTCGCGAACGAGAGAAGGTCGCGAACGAGATTCCTATGTCGCGAACGACATTCCAGTTAAGTCGCGAAGCTTAGGTCGTTGAAGCTTAGGTCGCTGCGAGTTTCTTAAGTCGCGAATTGCTTATGTCGCTGCCTTGTGTTTTTTAAGTCGCTCCTGATGCCGAAGTTCTTAGGTCGCGAAGAAGCTTAAGTCGCTGAAGATTTCTTATGTCGTTATTTCTTATGTCGCATTGTTTGATATGTCATTTGTTGTTATGTCGTGTGTTTTTGTAAGTCGTTTGTGATGTATTTTCTTAAGTCGTGTAGTGTGTTGTAACGTGTGTTGAGTTGTACTTTCCCTATAAATAGGGGTGTGTTGTCATTTGTAATAGTTAGTTGATTTTTGAATAAAAAATTTGGTTTGTGCTTTGTGCCACCATTAAAATTGGAAGTTGAGTGTTATCTCCTTTCTCCATCTTCGGATATTCGAGTGCGCTCGAATCAACGAACTTGAAGCCGATTCACGGAATCTCGTGCGCGAGATCAACATCGAAGAATCACTACAACAAAAAGGGTCTTTTATAGCGGCATAGAGCCGCTATTAATCACAACCATAGCGGTTTGATAAGCGCTGTATATCGACATGTTATAAAAAACTGTTGAATATTTATAACACAAAATATACCGCTATGGTTGAGCTTAGTTTTATAACGCAAAGTCGCCGCTATGGTACGTTAATTCAATAGCTCATATTTGCTGCTATAATACAGCTAAATCTCAACGGAACTGGAAATCTTTATAACATCCTTCTGCCGCTATAAAAAAATTATTCAATAGCTCATTGTAGCCGCTACAGTACAGCTAAATCTCAACGGAATTGAAAATCTTTATAACACCTTTTTGCCGCTATAAAATAATTATTTAATAGCACTCATTTAACGCTATTAAATCAACATGTTATAGTATTGATAAATTCTTTTACAGCTCATATATGCCGCTATAAAAATCGTAGATACACTTTTCAAGAGTTATGCCTATATATTACATTTTAATAATAGCAATCAAACTAAATCTTCATAAACGAATAAAGATTATAATCAACAAATATAACACAAAAACATGCTCAGAAAGAAATGTGATATATTTTTCATTACAGTGTACAAACATTAAAGCAAACATTTCAGAGTACAAACATTACAAAGTACAATTTAATAAGTGTACAAACATTACAGAGTACAAACATTAAAGCAATCCTTCCAAATATTACAGAGTACAAACATTACAGAGTTCCAACATGCAAAATCTGATCTAGTTGCGTACTAAGGACCATGCTTCCTTCCAAATAAGCCTGCGAAGTTAACACAAAGAAACAGAAAATGTTAAAACAAGTGCATGCTCAGATAGAAATGTGATATATATTTTTCATTACTTGTGTGATACATGTTTACTAAGGTCACACTTCTCACTGCAAACAGTGCACATCTCACTGTGCATATCACAAAACACTTCAATTCAACTACTTACTTCCCCTTCCAACCATAACATACACAACCCCTTCACATCTCAACCGCCTCAACAGTGCATATCCCCTATCAAACTGCTGCAATCCCTCCTCTACAACTTACTGACAACCGTCCATACTTCATAATTATCATTTCTACAAACCAAAGCCTGCACAGCCACCATACATCTCATACACTTCACCAGTGCCAAACATTCACAGTCAAATACCTCAACTTCCTAACCTCCTCTGTGCCATACATTACTACACCAGTGTCACATTCACAATTAGTGCACATCCCATTTCTAGCAAGTTCCTAACCTCCTCTGTCTACATCATACAACCCAAAATTGCTCAACCTCAAAACCATATCCCTTACATACATTCCATCTGAATACATCTCTGTTACAACCATAACCATACTTTACTTCCACCACATACCTAAACCAGCATATCCTCTCAAGCATTACCATCTGTATACTAAACGTTCCTACCACTGCTTTACAAATCACACAACCCAACATCAAACTTCTGCACATCACCATTCCTTGCATACCAGAAAACCACAAAAACAACTGTGCATACCACTACTATGCCCTCTTCACCATTCAACCACTCCATAGTGCACAGTGCAAACCATAACCAAACCAAACACCTGACCATCCCCTTCTCCAAACCAAACTATTTCAACAACAAACTCATTTCCCAAACACTACACTGTGCTACTCACATCACCATAAAACTTCCACTGCCAAATCACCAATTCACCACAAACTCACTCAAAAACAAACCATCACACTCCCAAACATTCATTTCATCTGCAATCTGCCATTCATCTTTAAACCCTGCATAAACCATATACCAAACACCCCACCAGAATACTTCAACTGTGCACAGTCAAACTTCACCCTACCATCAAACTTCCCCACCACAAACTGCCTGGCCTTCTTTACTGCCTATTCACTTCATTACCAACATCAACCTACCATACATACACAACTACTTCATCCTACTGTACACTCCAGCACTAGAAATTCTGCCAACAATAACCACACTTGCTATCTGTTCTGACAACTTCACCATTACCCCAGCCAACATCAAATCACCACTACATCACAGTGTGTCACCAACCACTGATCACTGCCTTTAACCCCTATCTGAACAACTGCAGTGCACACTTCACATAGATACGCTATCTAACTACAGCCACTACTACCTTGCTCATCCCGCTTTACATTCCAAGCCACCCTTATTTGCATCACCAAAGTGCACCACCTCTGCTCCTAACCACATTCACATAATTCACCATATATTATACTATAAAGTGAAGCCTAATACTACCCAAATTCAACAACTCCACTGTTCATTTCAATACTGCCTACATTTCAATCATCACGGTCACTACGTTCTACAATATCACTTGCCACTATCCATTGTGAATAATCACCTCCTCCATACCACTTCCCGTCCTATCTGTTGCTATCATTTAACATCTGACATCACCCCTAACCTCCTCAACCTTCGACCATTCACCAAAGAATTCACCATTCCAACATCAATCATCTACACACTCACCACTGCAACTTCATATAAACTCCCAAAACCCCCTGCATCTGCTACTTCAGCGGAGACACTGCTCTGTGCAACAATCATCAGCTGCCTGACAAAGCCACTTCAACTACAAGTACACCGGTGCACACTCAACTACAAGTACAAACCACTACAACTGGTACTCCACAAACCAGAATTTAAAGCTAATAACTAAATGTCAGATTACAAGTAAAGACTTACTCAAAATTCATTCCATTATGACGTGTGTAGCAGGCCAAGCTATAATAGAAGAGAGGGCATCTTCCATGTACTGTAATTCGGATGTTTGCCTCCATAGCTCTATCGCTGGCTCTTTTACGGTCGTTATCCAAACTTTTACTGCATTGTGTCCTAGTGGTTTGAAATGCACCCTTGCATTTGGATCGGTTGACTCCACCTTTCCTAAAGCAACTACTTTCCCATTTCCCGATAAATCCATTAACTTACATGTATTGTTTGTTCTTGAATTTGCAGTCTGTAACTTGAAAAAAGAAGAAAAAAAATTAAGTTGCTAATCATTAAAAAATAGAAACACACAATAAAAATCAAGTACCATGAATGTTTTCACCACATCCATAGGCGTAATAGGAGCTGTAGTGTCAACCATCTCAACAACTACTTGCGATTCAGGCCATGCAACCTTCTTACCAACAGCATCCGCAATTCGGATCAAACTAAAGGCAATCCATTTTAGTATTTCATCACTTGTGGATTGAATAGGTATCTGCAAACAAATCATTTTACATAAATTTTGAAGTAAAAAGAAATTTTTTTTATCAATGGAAGGATAAATTAAAATTAAACTAACCTTCTTTTTAATCCAATCTGAGAAATTATCTGTATGTTTTTTCCACAGCAATGTCGCATTTTTTTCCATACGCTTATCAAAATTTTGTAACTCCTCCAAATGCATACTGGTGTTTAAATAATTTTACCCAAGTTATATTTAACATCAAAATTTTATTATAAAGGTATAAACAAAATATAATATGTACTTACTCTAAATATGGTTCCACCACAGCCATATTCATTAGCACGGCCAAATGAGCAATATCTTTTTCATTCGATGACAATGTAATTGTCTTCGGTTTTAAAATTGGACGTCCTTCGAGTATCATATTGTTTTCATAATCTTCATTTCGGACTTCTTTCTTCTCCATTTGCACTTTCCTTTGTAGAAATTCACTAAAAAATCTCATTGATTCTTCCGCAAGATAAGATTCTGCAATACACCCTTCAGGTCATGCATAATTCCTTATATAATCTTTAAGTGTTTTCATATGCCTTTCAAAAGGGTACATCCAACGAAAATGAACCGGACCACACAATTGCGCTTCTCTTCCAAGATGAATTGTCAAATGTATCATTATATCAAAAAAGGAAGGTGGAAAATATCTTTCGAATCCACACAAAATTTCAATAATCTCATCATTAAGTTGTTGCAACATCTCTCTTTCAATAACACGTTGACATATTTTATTGAAAAACGAACATAAACGAATTATTAGTGTTCTAACTTTCTTTGGTAATAAACCTCTAACCGCAACAGATAACAATTGTTGCATTAGGACATGATAATCATGCGACTTCAACCCAGTGACTTTGCAATCTTCTAATGATACAAATCTTTTGAAATTTGAGCAATAACCTCTTACAAAAAAATTTTTTTCGGACAATGACAACGTATATGGAGCCGGTGGTAGATATGTTCTATTCCCACGAGGTTGTGCATAAAGACTTTGTCGAATCCCCTAATCCTCTAAATCCTTCCTAGAATTAATTCCATCTTTCGATTTATTGTCATGCAACATCGTGCTTAGTAGGCTTTCGGCGATGTTTTTCTCAACATGCATCACATCTAAATTATGTCGCAAGGAAAGTTCCTGCAAATATCAATAATACAACAATTTATTAACTTTCATATTGTTAGGTAAATGAAAGAAAATATAATTTTAATACTAACCTCCCAATATGGCAAATCAAAGAAGATTGATCTTTTTTTCCACCTTATTAGCTCTTTTTTTCTACCATCTTCTTTAGTGTGAGTACTCTTCCTTTTTTTACTTTTTATCTTCTTACTCAACTCCGTCTTTAGCTTCTTCTTACTCATCTTCCTTATTTTTTCTTCATTCTTATCTTTTCCACAAACATTTGGAAAACCATTCAAAATAGCAGAAATATTTCTTCCCGTTAGAATTCTAGGTCTATTACCGTCATCTACAGTGTTATCAAACCAAGTTTTTTGTTTCCTCCATGGATGTGAAGGATCTAGAAACCTTCTATGTCCCATGTAAACATTTTTCCGACAATAATTCAACCACCGATGATGAGTGTTAACACCGCATAATGGACAAGCTTTTTCGCCTTTTACACAACATCCTGCAAGATTTCCATAGGCTGGAAAGTCATTTATTGTCCATAGTAAAATTGCTCTTAAATTAAAAACCGATTTACTAAATGCATCATATATATCAATTCCATTATTCCATAAATAATTTAAGTCTTCTACCAAAGGCGCCAAGTATACATCAATATCATTTCCAGGTTGCTTTGGACCAGGAATTATTAATGTTAGCATAATATTTTCTTTTTTCATACATAACATAGGCGAGAGATTATATGTCACAAGCATTACTGGCCAACAACTATATTTGGAGCTCATCGAGGCAAATGGATTGACACCATCTATAGCAAGACCAAGTCTGAGATTGCGTGGATCAGATGAAAATGCTTTCCACCTCTCGTCCCCTACATTCCATGTTACAGAATCTACAGGATGTCGCATTTTTCCATCACTTCTTTTATTGTTAAAATGCCACCTTAGATCTTCTGCCATCTTTTGAGATCTATACATTCTCCTAAATCTAGGAATGATTGGAAAATACCTCAACACTTTAGCTGGAACACCACGTATAATCTCCTTAGTGCCCTCATTTATCTTCCATCTCAAAGAGTTACATTTCGGACAACTTTCTAAATCTTGAAACTCTTTTCTAAAAAGACAACAATCATTCTTACAAGCATGAATGTTTTCAAACCCCATGTCAAATACTTTGAGAAATTTTTTTACATCATACAAATTCTTAGGAAGTACATTATTCACCGGCAGCAACAACTGTAGTACGTTCAAAAGCTTATCAAAACCAGTATCAGATAATCCAACCTCACATTTAAGATTATACAAAGCAGTGATGGCGGATAGTTTAGTTTGACCTACACAATCAGGATATAAGGGGGTTTATGCATCCACTAAATTCTTAAGTAAACCATCCTCACGTTTTCGAACATCCTCGTCTTCTTTAACATCAGTAAAAAAAGTATGGTTCAAAAAATCTTCATCTTCAAAATGAATAGCTTTAAGTAGATCAAATGTATTGTCCAACTTCATGTCTACGCCCATATTTAATTGTTCGCCATGATGATACCACTTAGTACTACTCTTGTACTTAGGATCCATCCCCCTTATAATTAAATGTTCAACGATAATATCATCATGTTGTCGACTAAGATTTCGACAATCTAAACAAGGACATAAAAGCTTCTCTACATTTCTTATATTTCTCTTTGCAGCTTCTACGAAACATATTGCCCCTTGCGAGTACTCCTTGGAAGTTCTATAATGAAAAAAATTCAACATAATAGTTGAGTTTAACATCAAATATTGTTATTTTATGAAATTAAACATGGTTGAGAATATTGAATTATCTACTTACCTGTGTAAATGAACCCAATCTTTTTCCATTATCATATAATTAAGGATACACACGGGAAGAAAGAGTGCTCAAGCTCCAAAACGAAAGAGAAAAAAGATTGCCTCTGATTTCAGAAACACAAAATTCAACAAGAATAAGGAATTTCCATAGATACCTAGAATGTTAGAGGTTTCCATAAACCTAATGTTCATGTTTATAGCTAAACACATATGCATGCACATGATCTTTTATATATACTAGTTATGTGTAATTATTGGAATTTATCTTTCTTCATGTATACCGGTTATATGCACATCGAATATTTTTATTTGTAAGTAATTGTTTTTAAATATTGGGATATTTGGAGAATTTTTTTTAAAAGAAGCTAATTTAAATATTTTATTAAGTCGTTACTAATCTCTCCCTTTGATTTTAATCCATAGTTTTCACAAAGATTTTAAAACTAATCTTAATTACTAACATACATATCACACACTCATATTTTAAAACTATAATTCCTTCTCTAACAAACTGCACATCCTCCTCAACACCGTCACAAAAGTGCACTACATACTTCAACTTCCCTGCAGACCTGAACAACTTCTGCCAACATTTGCACTTCATCCACACAACATACAACCAGTGCATCCTCCTACCAATCATCATCCCATCCATAAGTTCACCAACTTCAACAACCAAACTTCAAACAACTATGCACATACTACTGCTACATCCACTTATAATTGCTACAAAACCCATCACTGGCACAAGCCTCTGTCATATTCAAATACAATGATGCATACATACCTTACAAGCAGCACTGCCTCAACGTAAAACCTCCATCACCACTTAACTCCAGAAAACTCTACCATTCACCAACCGACACTGCTTTACTGCCATTACAAACCACTTCATCAAATACATCAAATTGCAACTTCAAAACTCACTCACTCTTCACATTTCAATTCCAAAATAACTCCATCACTTCCTACAACACAGTACTTCATCATCCAAACCCCCAGATATCACCTCCTCCACCACCTGGAATGCTTCTATGCACAACAACTTGCCTGCATACAAGTCACTGACCATCCTCCATACATAACATCCACAACAACCACAAGCTCCAACATTCCAATACCCTCCTCTTTTACCCATATCCACCACTATCTACAAACACCACAAAACACTTCACTCTCCACTTACAAACTGCCATTCTCTGCAGTCCCTGACCACATTCACCATCTCATTTCATACAAACAACAACATTCATACATCCACTCTGACTTTTGCCATCAAACTCCATTAGCCCACTATTTTAATGAACTAAACTCAAAATGCCGGTTTAAAAGAGCAACAATATGGCTTTCAGATTTTCCCACTATTTTCTCAGTATTTCAGATTTTAGACGAATTAAATTTACGTTTAATTTATGCTGAAGCAAGAAAATTCAAATCAATGTTGTAGAAGGCAGCAAGCATTAAACAGTTTGCTTAAGGAAAGTTCATATGATATGTGAAAAAAAATTACTTACTGAATTTTAAAATTGCTGAACTACAAAATTTCCAAGTTCAATTTTTTTTAAAAGTATAAAAATTTAAAACTACAAATATTTTAATCTTTCCAAGAAAACTTCCCAAACATACATACGGCTATAATTAATCAATCGTCAGTACACCTATGTTATATGTGTAAACACTGGGCTTCCAAGAGGAAAAATATTAGTCGGTCAAAATGTTCTAAAGCAACTACAAATGATAGCTAAAATATGATAAAATGAGATATTTTCTACAAGTACTTTACAGTAAATAGTAGCTTTTCAGTTGACACTTGAAAGCCCATGCTGATCTCAGTACTTTACAGTTCACAGTAAACTATCAAGATTAGCATGGATCGTAAAACTAATGGAATGTTAATTAAACTCGGCTTTTATAAATATCATAGTAAATGGTAAAAACATCACAGTAAATAACAATTTTAAGTTTTTAATAGACTATCAAAAAGTAGCTAATCTAGTGAAAGCACTGAGGTAGATGTTAACGCTAAAAAGTGAACGCTAACACCCCGGTGTGTGTAGTAATGTTGTGAAAGCACCACCCGTGATACGGGAACAAGAAATATGTAGTAAAATAGCAGAAAACAGTAGAAGACAACGATTTTATAGTGGTTCGGCTTAAGATCAAGCCTACGTCCACTTTGAATTCCTTTATTGCTGATTTTGGTTAAAAGTTGATATAATGCACTTCAAAATACAATACACTTTGATCACAAAAACACTCTAGACTAGTAGCTCAAACTTCGATGATGAAACTTGTTGAATCCATGTCGGATATGCGAAATTCCTTTCGAAGCTTGTTGTAGTGTCTTGAATGTTTGGAGTTCTTCAAGTGTTGGACGAGTTAAGGATTCTACAGAGTAATGGCGCTTCAGAGAATGATCGGCCAAAATTCCCCTTCACGTTGGAGTTAGTTTGGTATTTATAGAGAAATCATGTGCCTGGGTCGTAGGTCGTGACCGACTTAAGAACAGGTCGTAGGTCGCGGGCAACCTAAGAGGCATAGGCTACGACTTAACAGCTTGCTCTGGATCATTCAAACACAGTGGCATAGGTCGTTGGCGACCTAGTAGGTATGGTGAGCGACCTAAAGGAAAGCGGCCTAGGGAGTTATCTCGGCTTGTACAAACTAGGTAGCAAGTCTTAGGTCGTGGACGACCTAAGATAGGTCATAAGTCGTGTTGCCTTTGCGCTGATAGTTAGGTCGCATTCTTCTTACTAGGGTTAGGTCGCTGATAGTTTTAGGTCGTTAGGTCCTTTCCGGTTTTATGTCGTGAAGTTTTAGGTCGTTAGGTCGCGAAGTGTTTAGGTCGTAGAGTTTTAGGTCGCTCAAAAACAAGGAGTTAACATTTGCCCCTCGAAGTATACGCCTAGGTCGTAGGTCGTGTGCTTCGATTTAACTTTGCTAGGTCGTGAGCGACCTAAAACCTCTGTTAACTCGCGCACCTATTCGCCTTCTTCTCGTTGCCCCATATAAACTGTTAGGTCGCTTCTTCCTCCTTACCTTACTGCTTCGATCTCCCACTGCCATTGACGAATCTTCGAGTTTCCAAAGGCAAATTCAACCCGTTTAGTCACCGATTCATCTTTTCCATTATATCTTGTAAGTGAATTCAATCCCCATCCCCCCATAGTCACCGTTGAATTATGAATCCCCAATTTCCGACCTTAGTTCGGCTTCATGTGTCGTGCTTCATTTTCAAGTGATTGTTACGATCGTTTTTTATCACCGTTTGACTGATTTAGGAAGGCACGACAGTGCATTGAATCTATGGTGGATCGGGGATGTTTTGAATTGTTTTTGAGGTGTCTCGGTGGTATGAAGGGATGGTGAATTTCACGAAGAGGACGATGGATTTCTATGTGTAGTTGGTAACGGGTTATCGGGTTACAATTAGATGAGATAGATTTCGTGGAGAGGAAGTCAGCGACTTAACAGATCTGAGCGACCTAAGAACTAGGTCGTGCTGGGATTCTCGCGAGCTAAGAACCCTTGTGACCTAAGGATAACTGAACGACCTAAGATAGGCAACTTAACTTTTAGGTCGTGCTAAGATTAGAACGACCTATGACTTAGAAGCTTGGACTTGTCTTGCACAACTTAACCTCCTCGCGAACTAACCGCCTTGAGACAGTTGAGCGACTTAACCAATTAACGACCTAATTTTTTCTTGCGGCATAGGCTTTAGGTCACGGCCGAGTTAGGTCTTGAACAAATCTGCATTGCCTTGAACCTTTTAACTTGCACAACGCGACCTAAAGAAACTCCGACCTATGCAAGGTCGATGGACGACCTAAGACTTGTGAAATATGAGCAGGATTTTATTGAACTTAAGCTTGAACTGTGTTGCACTTCTTTGCAGATTGTTTTAATCTTTAATGCTAATAACCTGTTAAACACAATATCTGCAGAAAACTAGGACGAATATACTGCCATTGACTGCCCATATCGAATGATAGATTAGTCTATAAAGAATAATCAACTTGAATGAACTATGCGAATGAAATGCTGTGAATTTAACAAGTACAAGTGAAGTATTAAAGTAAAGCCAAAATAATCAATTTGTTTGCATCAACACTGTACTTGTACTTACAATAACAAGCCCTGAAACTTTGTAACTATCAAATGTCAACTTATTTGATTCCAGTTATAGTTACTTGTTATTTTACTAGTTTTACACAACACTTCACACTTTTTAGGAAACGTGCACCTTCATATTTGAATATCCAGTTCCTTGTGTAGAATGACTTCTCAACAAGAAGAAGCAGGACAAGCTGAGGAGACTTTTCCAATTGCTAACCCACTGATTGATCCTCCGGAAAGAGTGTCGACCACTTTGAGCCACAAAGTTTTCCGTCAGTTGTGTATCCAGTTCGGTATTGCCGAAACAGACGCTTTATTTCCTAGAGTAAATGATACTGCTGACAGGACACCTCTTGGTTTTGTCACAGTCAATCGTCAGATGTGCCTAAGCGGAGCCATTCCGCCTTTTAATGATTTCCTTCGACAGCTTCTTCTTCGATTAACTATCTCCCCCTTTCAGCTGCACCCTAATGGCTATGCCATCTTAATGGGATTGTGTGTATTGTTCAGGAGGACGCTTAACCGTTTTCCGAGCTTCGAAGAGATTTGTTATTTGTGCACTTTTGCTAAAAACAAAGATCACCCTTCCATCACTCTTGCGAGAAGTGCTCGGAACCGTAAATTGATTCTGGACTTGCCCGAAAGTGCACACGGATTCTTAAGTCAATTCTTCTTTGTCCGCTGTCCCCCGGGATTCTATGCCGTTTGGAGAGTTGGAAGTAAGATTATTTTTCTCCATTTATTTTATTTTCTGAACTTCTCGAAACTCAAATTGTCAAATGCTTAACTTCGTCCTTCACTTTTTGCAGCACTTCCTCCTCTGCTTAGGGATCCCAGCCTCAAGTCAATCTTTGAAACTTTAAGTGTTGTGGCTGCGGAAGAGAGAAGCACTAAATTTCTGTTGAAAGATGAGTTTTTGCATCATTTTAGACTCCTGCACTCCTCTCGATCTACCCAGATTCATGAAGTGTCTAGTTCTGAGACTGAATTATTAACAAATGCCCCAGTTTCTGCAGGAGAAACTACATTGGGAGAATCTGCCGTAGTGGCTGCATTGGTGAAGTGTTCTAATTCTGTTGATGTTGCGGGGTCATCTGGCAAACTCACGCTCTCCCCAGTAATCGAAGAAGGAGTTGAAAGAGAAGACTCCGCTGAGCACGACGGTGGAGATACTTTTGATGATCTAAGCGACTTAATGATAACTTCACAAGAACTCTTTAAGGATGACCCTATTACTACCAAAGTTATTTCTTCAGCAATTGAGGCGACATCCGCCTTGGAGCAAACTCCATCAACCCAAGAGTTAACATCAGCTGCAAAAGCTGATATTACTCCCAAGCTAAAGAGTGGTCTGTAGCTCGACGTGCATAGTTTACACGCCATACACACTTAGAATAATTTTTGGCACTTATACGCACTTAGCTTCCTCTTTCTGGAGATTTCTAAATTTCATTTCTTTTTCATTTTCAGATTCTCCAATGGGACGCAGTGGTTCATACTACGACAAATTCCAGCGCCATGGAAGCCGTGAAACTTATGATTTTAGGCGCTATCTCACTGCCCCGAGGGAGACAGATGAAGAAAGAGCTATTAGGAAGGCTCAAGAAAGGCGGGATTATGAAAATCAATACGGGAGGAGGGATGAGCGATATGACTCTTATCATAGAAGCGATGATTCCCATAAGTGAAAGTCTTATGACGATAAAGGGAAGAGTCACATTACTGGAGATTCAAGCAAGCGGGTCAAGCCTAGTGACGCATCTGCAATTTCTGAGAAGACCGATGCTCCTAACCCTCTTGACATCTCTTGCGGTTCTCCTGCTCTCAAGAAGTCCGACATTCAAACACTTATCAACAGGCCTCAATATCAAGTCGGGGATGGTCCTCCTACACTCCAAAGCCGATTCCCAAATTGGTGCTTAAAAGGGGTTCGCTTTGACTTAGACTTGGTTCCCATCGATAACCAGGCCATGCTGAAGAATCTTGATGCTGTTAAGCTTGACATTGAGAGAATGTCTGGATGGCAGAAACTGGTTGACGAGCTTCAAAGAGTTAATCATATGAATCTTGAGGCCATGTTAACTATGGAGAACGATCATTCAGAGTGGAAGAAGATTCTCAAGCAACACGATGCGGAGATGACGAGCATCGCTGACGACAATGCAAGACTTGATTCTGAAGTTAAGAAACTCAAGGAAGATCTTGCCACCTCTTCCGCTTTGCATTCCCAAAAAGAAGAGGTTTTTCAAAAGCAAGTGCGAGATGCACATACTGCTCAAAGAGATGTTGTAGCCAAACTTGAAGCGGAGCAGCATATTGTTGAAAATTACCGCAATGACACCGTCCAGCTACGGGAAAAGGTCAGCTCTCAAGATTTGGAAATTGCAAGGCTGCAAGCTCAGTTATTGAAAACTGAAAAAGAGCGCGATGAGGCAGTTGCCGGTCAAGCTGCAGCCATGGCTGAAAAAGAAGCAGCTGAGCAGTCGCACGAGGCGACGAAGGCCAAAGTCAGCTCTACTTTATTTGACTTTTATATCCATAGCGTTTTGGGGCGCGGAACCCTCTCATTTCTGGGTCCGACATATGAAGTGACTCTGGCCGAAGTGTGGGAAGCGATAATTGACATGTTTGGAGGTGCTGGCTACGCAGGCGGATCTTGAAGTGACTTATCTGGATGATGAAGCACGCGCCGCCCTTACGAGGGGAAAATAGCAGTTTGCTAGGGATCGAGCCGAAGCAGCGGGAGGAGAGTGTTTAGAGAAAGTGACTGTAACTGACCCTGCTCGTCCTCCGGCTTCTGTCGATCCTGATAACATTGGCTCTAGCTCCTATTCTTCACCTTCCGCAAAAGCCGAAATTAAAGCTGCAACAACTGAGCCTCCCACTACTCAAGCTGATGAGAAGACCCAGGACGATGTTGAAGCTGAAAAGTTTGAAATCGTCGTGATTAAGCCGACTTCTTCAGGTAACCTTGATTCAGATCTGGCTCAAGTGGGTTGTTCATTTGATTCAATTGAACTCGATGAATTTCTCGATTGTTACTTAAGTCTTGATGAGCCGATATCTTCTCTTTTTTCGAAGAATACTGATTTTAACTTCTTTTCTTCTGTAGCGGAGGCACCGAGCGCGTTGCATACTTCTCCTCTTCTAGTTGTTCCTCCTCCAACCCTTCAAGTCACTCCCGCTTCTCAGCCGGGTTCTCAGGAAGAGCAAATAAAAGCCCTTCAAGGCTTGGAGGATCCACCTGCTTCACAAGAGCAGAGGGTGGAAGATCTTGAGGACAGTGAGAAGACTCCGGAGCAGTCTCTTGATGATAACCCGAAACTTTCCATGCTGCTTACTACTCCAGGAAGTGAGTCTTCTTCGAAGAGAAAAGGGAAGCGCGCCATGAAGAAGAAGAAGAGCACTTCGGCTGATGAAGAAAATGTTGAAGAAGATCCAGCTGCTCCTCTTCCTCCTTCCTCCCCGACCCATCCACAACGTCTTCCAAAACTAGTTATCAAGCCGGGAAAAATCTCTAAGGGTGGCAGGAAGAAGGAATGATAGGCTGGATTTTAGGCTTCTTGTTTTGCTTTTTGCATGTATTGACCGGAGATTGTGCGGATACCGGCCTCCGCTTATTGAAACCTGCACATGTACAAAAATTTCATAGTATGGAATAAAACACTTCTTTTTACTTGTACAATTTCTTGTTAGTATATATGTGAATGCTTTTATTCCTTGTTTTTTGCACAAGTTTCTTTATTTACATTATATGATATTGCAGCGAGCTCGTGGTATGATGTTTGAGCATTGTTTTTATTAATATAGCTATTTGCCCCCATACCATGGCTTACTGCAATATTCTGAAAGGACTTGTATTCTTATTTTTTAGAGAATAATTCTTCCGTTTTGAGGAAATATTATTCTGCTTTTAATAGAATACGCTTTGTATCGGAGAAGTTTCTCCTTCTCTTTCTTTTAAAAGAACACTTCTACTTTCGGGGATGATCACTTTTATGTGTTGAAAAGTGGATTCCTCTACGCAGTGAAGTGAACTCCTAAATAATGTTTTGATCTTCTTAAAGAGAGTTATATTTCATCGTTGGATAGATCCACGGGACAGACGTCAGCTGTTTTACCGGATACTTGTTTGTACAAATAATCATAAGTATTTAGCTGAAGGTGCCCCTTTAGTGGTTCCAGAAACGACGTTTTTAGATGTGCCTTGTTAAAGGGCTTTGTTTAGCATTTCGCTATTAATAGTAAAAGTGTGCCCTTGAAGAGGGCTTGTTTGATATGCCTTTGGGAAGGGCTTTTTGGTTATGCCTCGGGAGAGGGCTCCTCCGAAGAGTTGTGCCTCGGGGGAGGGCTTCGTTTGTGTGCCTCCGAAGAGGGCTTATGCTTCCGAAGCAATTTTCTGCCTACGAAGAAATTTTGTGCCTCCGAAGCAATTTCTTGCCTACGAAGAGGGATTGTGCCTCCGAAGCAATTTCTTGCCTACGAAGAGGGCTTGTGCTTTCGAAGCAATTTTTTGCTTACGAAGAAGTCTTGATTTTTGTGCCTCCGAAGAGGGCTTGTGCTTCCAAAGCAATTTTTTGCTTACGAAGAAGTCTGGATTTTTGTGCCTCCGAAGCAATTTTTCTGCCTACGAAGAAGTCTCGTACCTCCAAAGCAATTTCTTGCCTACGAAGAGGGATTGTGCCTACGAAGCAATTTCTTGCTTACGAAGAAGTCTTGTACCTCCGAAGCAATTTCTTGCCTACGAAGAGGGATTGGTTGGACTCCGAAGAGTAGCATGAGGACTCTGAGGAGTAGCATGGACTCCGAAGAGTAGCACGCGAACTCGGAGGAGTAGCATTGTGTCCTTTCACCATCTGCTCCTTAGTGATTCCTTGTTATCGCTTCAAGTACATGCCCCATTCTTTTGCAAGTTGCTTGCTTTCTGCCAGAGAAATGTACTTTGTTGTTGAGTGATTTATGGGAATCGCTGAGTCTTGTGATGTGTTGAATAAGTAAGCTTTGCTTTGATAGCCTGCAATATTAAATCGACATTTTAGCAATATTTTTAAGATATTTGCATATCGAAATGAAACGGGCATTATATAGCATTAGAACACAAGATTTAAAATTCTTTATTATTAATCCGCACTGATTTCTCAGCGGTTTACAATACAAGAGTTATACATCCATCATCATTTTACAAATTTAAGCAATGCTGTTAAGTAAAAATTGGATGCAAGTGATTGTTGTTCTGGAGTCTCGGGATTGAATTTCCATTTCCACTGGACTCGTAGTTTTGGATTCATATGCCAGAGAGATTGGAAGATGCCCCAGCTGCAGTCTTGTGGGTAGTCAATAGTCGTCCCAATCCCTGCCTGTTGGGTAAGGACCCCCTGTGATAACATTAATGACAAGCTTTTCGGAATCTTGCACTGCAGTGTTGTTGCCAGAGCCAGATCGATGGACAGGATGTTGTTGCCCCTGAGTGGATGAGGTTGGGTCGACTCTGTTGTTCTTCACATATTGCTGCAGTTTACCCTGTTTCAGCAATTCTTCAATCACATTTTTTAACTGGCGACATTGGTTAGTGTCATGGCCAGGTTGGTTATGAAATTGACAGAATTTCCCATTATTCACTGCACTTCCCCTCATCTCAGGTGGTTTGGGATACTTGACAACATCTTTTGTCGCGAAGAAGATATTTTCCGGTGTGTCAGTTAAGGGAGTAAAATCCGAAGGATTAAAGCGGCGAGGTTTCTTCTCATTCCCCTGTTTTCTTCCTTCGTCATTTTCCCTCTTCTGCCCTCCAGATTTTCTTTTGCTAGAATCTACATCGTTATTCTTAACTTCGGCAACAACTGCTTTCACTGGCACATGAAGGCTTTCTAGGCGCATGAATTCGTCGGCCTTTTTATAAAACTTCTCAAGCGAATTCGGTTCCTTCATTTTTAACCATTTTCCGAATTCACTCGATTTGTCAATGGCTCGCATCAGGTAAGTCAGGATCATACGGGGTTCTGCATTATCCACTTCAGCTAGAGCTATATTGAAACGGTTCAAGAAAGATCTGATAGATTCTCCGGAAGCTTGTTCAAGACTGGACAGTGACATTATATCCTTAGCTTTTGAAGCATACAACCTGAACTGATCCTTGAATCTTCGAGTCAAATCAGAGAATTGATCTACGGACCGAACTGGTAGCTTTGTGAACCAAAGTAGAGCCACTCCTTCCAAGTACACTGGAAAGTATCGGCATTTAATCTCATCTGATGCCCTTGCACCGGTCATATGCCAATCGTACTTGTATAGGAAATGATTAGGGTCACTTGTCCCTCTATAAGCCGGGATAGCAGGAGGTACAAATTTTCTTGGAAACTCTGCTTTCAGGATCCTTTCAGTAAACGGAGTTTTGCTTGGTGCAAATCTCCAATCACTCTCATTTTCTTTCCTCTGCATGCTCTCTTTCATGATTCGGCGAACCATCCCTGATAGGTATTCCTCATTGTTCAGAGGCATCGCTAGGCAGACATCAGCCATTCTTTCAGAAGTTTGCCTGGGCAAATGTTCGTGAAAAGTTGGCTGCGGCCTTGGACCTTCAGCTTGGAAAGGTGGTGCTTCAGCAGTGCCAGCTACTCTTTGAGGAATATCTTTTTGTTGGGAATTATGAGCATCCTCGGCGAAGACTATTTCATTATTTTCTAGTTGTCGATTTGCCCCAAGTAGAATGTTTAATCTATCCATCATCAAAGCATTTTGAGTTTCAATTTGTTGGTATAATCCGGATACAACATCGTCTAATTCAGCCCTTGTGACTCCAACGGTGGGAGTTGCTTGGTTTGCTGTTGGGGAAGCGGAGGTTCCCTCGTGAGCATTTCCGGATCTGGTAGATCTACTCTTTCTTCCAGGAGCCATGATTTTAGTAAACTTCTGGTCTTTAGAGAGATTCTTTCCACAAACTTTTGCGGAGCTATGGTGAATATATCCCTAAGTTGGGTTCTCAGTGAAAGCACCAAAATGTTAACGCTAAAAAGTGAACGCTAACACCCCGGTGTGTGTAGTAATGTTGTGAAAGCACCACCCGTGATACGGGAACAAGAAATATGTAGTAAAATAGCAGAAAACAGTAGAAGACAACAATTTTATAGTGGTTCGGCTTAAGATCAAGCCTACGTCCACTTTGAATTCCTTTATTGCTGATTTTGGTTAAAAGTTGATACAATGCACTTCAAAATACAATACACTTTGATCACAAAAACACTCTAGACTAGTAGCTCAAACTTCGATGATGAAACTTGTTGAATCCATGTCGGATATGCGAAATTCCTTTCGAAGCTTGTTGTAGTGTCTTGAATGTTTGGAGTTCTTCAAGTGTTGGACGAGTTAAGGATTCTGCAGAGTAATGGCACTTCAGAGAATGCCGGCCAAAAGTCCCCTTCACGTTGGAGTTAGTTTGGTATTTATAGAGAAATCCTATGCCTGGGTCGTAAGTCGTGACCGACTTAAGAACAGGTCGTAGGTCGCGGGCAACCTAAGAGGCATAGGCTACGACTTAACAGCTTGCTTTGGATCATTCGAACACACTGACAAGGCATAGGTCGTTGGCGACCTAGTAGGTATGGTGAGCGACCTAAAGGAAAGCGGCATAGGGAGTTATCTCGGCTTGTACAAACTAGGTAGCAAGTCTTAGGTCGTGGACGACCTAAGATAGGTCGTAAGTCGTGTTGCCTTTGCGCTGATAGTTAGGTCACATTCTTCTTACTAGGGTTAGGTCACTGATAGTTTTAGGTCGTTAGGTCCTTTTCGGTTTTAGGTTGTGAAGCTTTTGGTCGTTAGGTCGCGAAGTGTTTAGGTCGTAGAGTTTTAGGTCGTTAGGTCGCGAAGTGTTTAGGTCGTAGAGTTTTAGGTCGCTCAAAAACAAGGAGTTAACAATAGAATTATACCTTAATTTCTGAAGTCAACTTTCTCCCTCTCCTTCCTAATCCTTTACTCGATCAACATAAAGCATGAAAATAAATTTTCATTTACCTGAATAGTTAAAACAAGCAAACAGATATAATGCATTAATTTGGATACATTTTATATAAAATAAAATTAAAATAAAGAATGTGCCTTTCAGATATATCAATACATGGTGTAATATTGAAGGATATCAGCAATGTGTATTAGAGGGGCATAAAGCTACAACATTAGGGGATTTCACTCATAATCTTATTTGATGCTTTGTTCTTTTTTTTTTCAAAAATAAAAACAAAACAAAACGACATCAGTAAGATAATCTTTACATTTGATTTTGTTTGTGGCTTGTGAATCAGTTTAGAATTCACTATGACATGTACACTTCTTCGTAAAAAGATATTTTACAGCATGGATAGTTGTCAGTGGACATCTGACATGCAAACACACTTAGATGAAAAATCAATCAGCATATATTACCATTCATCTTTGATAAAAATATCATGTTTACCTATTTATAATTAGACACGAGCTAAGAAGTTGTGATTCTAATTGTGTATGTTCTAATATTTTGCCTAATACACACTACATAGTTATTGGACATTCAATGACGAACAAGTGGTTACAAAAAACACCTTTTATTAGCACTTGAGATACACTAATTAGCTAAGTGAAATGCTTGTGGCGATCAAATATCTCCAGAAGAAAGATAATTTTGAAAATATTGCTTGGGTGAGTATCCGTAAATATTGCTTGGGTGAGTATCGACATTTCGAATTGGGTGATAATATTTTTTTCATTCCTTTCGGATGTGGATACGACTTATACGATTCAGGTGCAAAATAATAATATGGTGGCTTAAGTAATTTAGAATAAAATATAATAACATAGAAGATAGAATCATAGAAAGCAGCAGTATGTAAGAAATGAAAGTTTGTACATGCACATAAGATAGAGTTGCAGTTATGGTTATATATAAGATCCTACCAATTATAATATAAGGTAAAAATATAGATTCAAATGATTATACATATTGTAAGTCACTATTTCAACAAAATGTATACAAATCCAAAGTCTAGGCAAATGGCATAGATAACATAAATGTGCATCTATCTTCATGCTAAGCCATTCTAGTAGTCGTCTGGGATTAATACCTAGAATCTCGGTCAGACCTAAGTATTAAAAAATAATAAACGGGTATGTTTAGTTTTAATTCAAATCGTGGTGACATAGTGGTGATGATAGAATAGGTCTCAACAGTAATACATAATCATATAGCGTCAATCCCAAAGATATACTATATATTGTAAAATTCATTCAGCAAACACAATTAAATATAGCTTATGATAATAAGCGATTGTCGGAAAAGTTTTTGGTGCAAACTCAAATGTCATAAAATATAGAAATCAACTGAATAGAAATCCAAAAAATCAAAAGACAAGCCCAGGAACATGCCAACCTAAAGATGAGCCTAAGAACCCACCCAATCCATCTAAGAATGGATAACCAAAAACAAGGCTGAGAAACGGCGGACATGCCTGATGACATGTATATAGGATATGCTTAAGAACATACCTAACTCGTTTGAGAACGAGCTACTAAATGATGGACCTATGAACCCACCATTCCTTCCTGAGAATGGGTAAGCCAAAGTCAAGCCAGAGACTAGTCCGTTTAATTCAACTTCTCATCAATCGAGAACATGCAATTTTTTATAAAATAGTTTTGCTTTGAAACACATCTTTGGAAATATTGGTTTATGAAATTTAGTAATAGGATATTAGAAAATATAGCTTGCTTTATATATATATATATATACACACATTTATAAAACCTTGCTTTTCAAAAAAATTAAAACTATTAATACGTATACATTTGAAAGCGGACTTATATATTACAAAAAACACCTTTTATTAGCACTTGAGATACACTAATTAGCACTTGAATATTTACATGGAACACGATGCTTGTACCATGGTTCTTACAAATACCCTGCTACTTGACAGTATAGCATGTAAAAAGTCCAAATTCCCTTTGGTAGTGGTAGTTAACATATTTCATCGTGTTCAGTCTTATTTCGTGCTATGTTTTGATAACTAGAGGTGTTTTTGCATAAAATAGGATGAAAAAAGGAAACTTGGATGGTATAAACTTAATTTCATCCAGGTGCTAGCAGAACTAGTATAAAAAATTTCCCAGTCAGATATTCTTAATAATAATTCACTATGAAGAGAAGATGAGTGTTTTCTCAGTCATTTCTAGGTTTGTTTCTCTTTGTGGGACGTATCAAACTCAGACAACTCATGGCATGATAAAGAGGTTTGCATGTTCATGCCTAGTTCTACCAAAAGCACAAATTCGCTTATTCCACGTTTGAAACACAGATGAGTAATTAAGAGTATAAATAATAATTACAAAAATCAGTAATGTGACCAAGTGTACATTGCAAAATCCCTAAATTATGCTCTACCATCCCACATAAACATCACAAGTAATAATACCCAATCTCTCAAAGAATTGCTATACTTTCCAATTAAGAATATAACAATAAGAAGTAAATTACCATAAAAGCTAAGCTTCTGCTTTCTCCTCTGCTACCAAAACAACCTCAATAGTAGCAACGTTCTCTTCCTTGGACTCCTCCTTTTCCTTCTCCGCTTTCTCCAACTCTTCTTCTTCAGTGACGGCGAAATCGAAGATCGGCGATTAGGTTCCAAACGCCATCGAGTTGATTACTGAGGAGCGAACGGCTGTGAAGATCTGAGATGGAGTGAACAGTTTTGATTAGGGTTATTTCATTGGAGACGAAAATTGACAACGCTATTTTGGGAGGGATATGAAAATGGTTAAGTTTTCGTGGGAGGGAGATGAAACTGGTTAATTGTTTTTCTGGAGGGCAAACGAAAATTTTGGAGCCAAGCGTTACACAGCACGGTACAAAACAAAATGAGTTAAAAAAAAATGATTAAATGTAAACAATAACGCTTTAGAATAACGCGTTATTAAATGGCGTTATAAAAGACGCTTTTTGTTGTAGTGAATCGTAGATCTTCTAACACGGTATCGTGCGCGATCAACGTATTGAAGATAGCTAGAATCCGGTATCTCGAGAGATCAACGGATTTGGGCACTTGGGTATCTTCAATTCATCGATTCATTTTGTTTCATCAATTCATTTTCCGCGAATTCATCAATTCGTGAGTTGTGTGATCCTGTAGGCTGCGTCATTTGGTATCAGAGCGAGGAGACGAACTTTTCCAAGTTCGTTGGGTGTGAAGTTTCGAGATTTGAAGTTTGTGTGTTTGGATTTGTTGAAGATTTGACAATGCCTTCAAGAAGAGTTAATCGTCATCAGAATGTTGCAGATGTGTATCGAAGAGAAGATACTGAACAAATGGAGCAACGAATTAGTGATAAATTCAATGAGAAGTTTGATGAGGGAATTGGTAGACTGGAAAGGCTCATGATGGATATGAATCAAACTCGACAAAGAGCATCACCAGGTTCAAATCAAGGTGGACATAGAATTTCACCGTCAAATTCCGAAAGGAGAAGAATGTCACCAACATCGGATCGGGAAAGAAGAGAACCGTCAGTTTCGGGGGAAAGAGACGTGCGTGGTAGCAGAAATGTTGATGGTCAGAATCGACATCGACATACATCAGATTTGGAGGAATCCAGTGATGAAGGTAGTATTCATTATCGAAATCAAAGCCAAGTGCGAAATCGAAATAGAGATTACGAAGATGATCGTCGATGGGAGTCGGGGATGAAAACAGAGATTCTAGAATTCAAAGGGGGAATGCTAGCGGAAGAGTTTCTGGATTGGTTATCAAATGTTGAAGAAAATTTTGACTTCAAGGAAGTACCCGAGCATCGTAGAGTTAAGTTGGTTGCTACACGATTGAGGGGAAGAGCTATGGCATGGTGGCAACAAACTAAACTTACACGGGAAAGAATGGGAAAGTCGTAGATTGTTTCATGGGAAAAGATGAAGAAGTTGATGAAGGCTACTTTCTTGCCTTATAATTATCAGTCTCTTATGTATCAGCGCTTACAGAATTTGAGACAAGGGACAAAGTCGGTAAATGATTATGCAGATGAGTTTTATCAACTGATTGCTAGAAATGATATCATGGAAACGGAGGAACAGTTGACATCCAGATTTGTTGGAGGATTGAGAATGCAAATTCAGGATATGGTAAATATGTTTGATCCGAGATCCGTTGCTGAAGCACATCAGAAGGCTCTAGCTTGGGAGAAGCAAGGTAGAAGAGGAGGTGGTGCGTTTACAAGTTCGAGCAATCAGGTGAAGGGGGCTAGTAGCAATACTAATGTTTCCAAGATTGTTAGTAAACCGGTTGTCAATGAAGCTGCTAAGACCAAGGTCAACAACAATTTCAAGTGTTATAACTGTCAGCAGTTTGGTCATAAGAGCAATGAATGTCCGAAGCCTAAGAAGCGAGCGATGGTTGTTGAGGTTGAGGATGAGGATGCAGAAGTAGAATATTCCAATTCACCACAGGTTGAGGAGGAAGAAGAATTATTGATGAGAGACGAGGGATATTCTTTAATGATGAGGAGATCTTGCTTGACACCAAAGCAGGAAGAGGAGACTAGTTGGTTGAGGAATAATATTTTTCAGTCGACATGCACTATTTTGGGAAAAGTTTGTAAGTTTGTTATCGATGCAGGGAGTTGTGATAACATCATCTCTACAGAAGCCGTAAAGAAGTTGGCGTTAAAGACAGAGAAGCATCCCAAACCCTACAAATTGGCTTGGCTGAGGAAAGGTGGGGAAGTGAAGGTTGGTCGAAGAGCTTGTGTAACCTTTTCCATCGGAAACAAGTATAAGGATGAAATTTGGTGTGACGTGGTGGATATGGATGTATGTCATTTGTTGTTGGGAAGACTGTGGCAGTTCGATAGAGCCGTGCAACACGATGGTAGGACTAACTGCTATAGTTTCATGTTCGATGGCACTAGAATCACTTTAGTTCCTAAAAGGCGACGACAAAGTGAAAGCAAGTTGGAGGAAATCGAGGAACTAAAGACTCTATTATCTTTGAAGGAATTTGTCAAAGAAGTAGAGGATAGCCCTGAAGTATTTCTGTTAATTGGACGTGAAAGTAGTGAAGCGGTTGAAATTCCTGAGGAAGTTAAGCCAGTGTTGAAGGAATTTGAAGATGTGTTTCCTGAAGAATTACCAAAAGAGTTACCACCGTTGAGAGACATACAACACCAGATTGATCTTGTTCCGGGAGCTGTGTTACCACATAGACCACATTATAGAATGAGTCCAAAGGAGCACGAAGAGTTGAGAAGGCAGGTGGAAGAGTTACTTGAACAAGGGCGCGTACAAGAAAGTTTAAGTCCTTGTGCAGTACCAGCCTTGTTAGTGCCAAAGAAGGATGGAACATGGAGAATGTGTACAGATAGTCGAGCACTAAACAAGATTACGGTGAGGTACAGATTCCCGATGCCAAGATTGGACGACTTGTTAGATCAGTTGAGTGGAGCTGCTATCTTTTCAAAGATTGATCTGAAGAGTGGGTATCATCAGATTAGAATTCGACCAGGGGATGAATGGAAGACAACCTTCAAGACACGGGAGGGGTTGTATGAATGGCTGGTCATGCCATTTGGTCTTTCGAATGCACCTAGTACTTTTATGCGAGTGATGAATCAAATCTTTCGACCGTTTATTGGAAAGTTCGTGGTGGTATACTTTGATGATATATTGATATACAGTGGAAGCACAGAAGAGCATCTACAACACTTGCGGGAAGTGTTGATGATACTTCGTCAGGAGCAATTTTATGCGGCAACAAAGAAGTGCATGTTCATGACGCCCAGTGTTTTGTTGTTGGGGTATGTATTGTCCAAGGAAGGTATCCAGGTGGATCAAAGTAAAGTTGAAGCAATCAAGGATTGGCCACAACCCAGGACTGTAACTGAAGTGAGAAGTTTCCATGGTTTAGCATCATTCTACCGAAGGTTTATTCCACATTTCAGTAGCGTGATGGCACCAGTGACAGATTGTATGAAAGGAAAGCAGTTTTCATGGACGAAAGAGGCAGGACCTGCTTTTGAACAGATCAAGGAACTTCTAACATCAGCACCGATTCTAGTGTTGCCAGATTTTCAGTTATTATTTGAGTTACATACAGATGCGTCCAAAAGTTGGAATTGGGGGAGTGTTGAGTCAGAAGGGCCATCCAATTGCCTATTTCAGTGAAAAGCTTTCTCGAGCAAAGATGAGATACAATACTTATGATGTGGAGTTTTATGTTATTGTGCAGGCCGTGAAGCATTGGAGACATTATTTGTTCCACAAAGAATTTGTTTTGTATACGGATCATGAAGCATTGAAACATTTGCAGGGACAGGATAAGATTGCAGCCAGGCATGCTTCATGGATCGCATACTTGCAACAGTTTACATTTGTTGTAAAGCATAAGTCGGGAGTTACAAATCGTGTGGCAGACGCATTGAGTAGAAGAAATCATTTGTTGACTACGATGAGAGTTGAAGTGACGGGGTTTGATGTATTTCCAGATTTGTTTGTTGAGGATCCTTACTTTGCCAAGATTGTAGATGAAGTCGAGAAAGGGAGGACGGATGAGTATGTGTTGGTAGAAGGTTTTCTATTTAAGGGAAATCGGTTGTGTATACCAGAGTGCAGTTTGCGAATGAAGATTGTGAAGGAATTGTATGAAGAAGGTCATGTGGGAAGAGATCGTACCTTGCAGTTGATTTCTCAATCATATTTTTGGCCTTCCATGAGGAAAGAAGTTGAAAGATTTGTGCAGAGATGTCACATATGTCAAGTTTCCAAAGGGACAGCTACGAATGCAGGATTGTATATGCCATTGCCCGTGCCTACTAGACCATGGGTTGATGTTAGCATGGATTTCGTTTTGGGTTTGCCAAGAACTAAACGAGGGAATGATTCTATATATGTTGTGGTGGATAGATTTTCGAAGATGGCACATTTCATAGCTTGTAAGAAGATCGTGATGCAGTCCGTGTTGCTCAATTGTTCTTTAAAGAGGTTTATCGACTACATAGGCTACCTGAGTCTATTGTTTCTGACCGGGATACTCGATTTCTAAGTCTTTTTTGGTTGAGTCCGTGGAAGATGGTTGGGACTAAGCTAAATTTTAGTAGCGCCTATCATCCACAAACGGATGGGCAAACGGAAGTGGTGAACAGATCTTTAGGAAACTTGTTGAGATGTCTTGTGAAGGATAATTTGAAGAGCTAGGATGTGAAATTGTGTCAGGCAGAATTCGCATATAACCATGCCGTTAATCGAAGTACTAGATTCAGTCCATTTCAAGTGGTATATTCAGCAATTCCGAAGGGACCGTTGGATTTGTCGACAGTTCCACTTCTGAAAGGGGGAGATTTAAACGAACTTGTGATTTCATGAATAAGTTGCAGGAGTGTCACAGGATTGTTCATGAACGATTGCTTAAGTCAAATGAGAAGTATAAGCAATTGGCAGATAAGAAGCGAAGGAGTGTGGACTTCAAAGAGGGTGATTTTGTTTACGCAGTATTGACGAAAGATCGTTTTCCAGTGGGAACTTACAACAAGTTGGAAGCTCGAAAGATTGGTCCAGTAGAAATCTTGAAGAAGATCAATGATAATGCGTATCAGTTAAGGTTGTCGGAAAATGTTCATACGTCTGATGTTTTCAATGTCAAACACTTAATTCCGTATTATGGGGAGAAGCTTGTCGAAGAAGAGGGGAGCGTGAATTCGAGGTCGAATTCTTTCCAACAAGGGGAGGATGATGCAGCGCATACCTCAAATCGCCGAAACCCTAGATCGCTCCTCCTAGATCGCGAGGACGAAGTAGCTCTAAGATTCCTTAGGTCGCGAGTGACCTACCTTAAGTCGCGCAGCCTCGCTCCAGAAGCTTATGTCGCTCCAGCCCTAGGTCGTTCCAGTTTAAGTCGCGAGCTTCCTCATGTCGCGAGCAGATATTCCAGTTTTCCTGAATCGAAGGTCGCGAGCTTCACTCCAGTATTCCTTAGGTCGTGAACGACCTACCAAAAGTCGCGATGCCTCACTCCAGAATTCCTCCAGTTAAGTCGCTCCAGCAAAGGTCGCGAACGAGAGAAGGTCGCGAACGAGATTCCTATGTCGCGAACGACATTCCAGTTAAGTCGCGAAGCTTAGGTCGTTGAAGCTTAGGTCGCTGTGAGTTTCTTAAGTCGCGAATTGCTTATGTCGCTGCCTTGTGTTTTTTAAGTCGCTCCTGATGCCGAAGTTCTTAGATCGCGAAGAAGCTTAAGTCGCTGAAGATTTCTTATGTCGTTATTTCTTATGTCGCATTGTTTGATATGTCGTTTGTTGTTATGTCGTGTGTTTTTGTAAGTCGTTTGTGATGTATTTTCTTAAGTCGTGTAGTGTGTTGTAACGTGTGTTGAGTTGTACTTTCCCTATAAATAGGGGTGTGTTGTCATTTGTAATAGTTAGTTGATTTTTGAATAAAAAATTTGGTTTGTGATTTGTGCCACCATTAATATTGGAAGTTGAGTGTTATCTTCTTTCTCCATCTTCGGATATTCGAGTGCGCTCGAATCAACGAACTTGAAGCCGATTCACGGAATCTCATGCGCGAGATCAACGTCGAAGAATCGTAGATCTTCTAACACGGTATCGTGCGCGATCAACGTGTTGAAGATAGCTAGAATCCAGTATCTCGAGAGATCAACGGATTTGGGCACTTGGGTATCTTCAATTCATCGATTCATTTTGTTTCATCAATTCATTTTCCGCGAATTCATCAATTCGTGAGTTGTGTGATTCTGTAGGCTGCGTCACTTAGTTTGGTATAATAAACAATCAATAGGCCATTAGATACAACTATAACAACAAATTAAACACAAAATTAGCAAAATTTAAAATTTTAGGATTTTGGGCAAAACCTGATTTTGAAGTGTATTTGGATGGAGAGAGACCGCTGGTGTTGATTGATGGCGTCGGAGTGGCTGCCGGTTGCGTGGGGAGGCTGAAAGCAAGAAAAGAGAAGTGGAGGAAGATAGTGAAGGATTTGGGTTTTTTTTGTGGTAGGAGGAGAGAATGATGTTGCTCTCGGCTTGCTGCAGGTTTACACGAATACTTCCAACGGCCGCAAACGACATTTTTACAACGGCTACCAACGGCTTTTTAAAAAATAGAGCCGTTGGTAGCCGTTGGAAATTCCCGTTGACGGCCGTTGGGACCCTGTCATGGCTATATAATGTAGTTCTAGTAGTGATACCTTTACAACTATGTAATAAAATATATAATACATCATCAACCCTAACGATAGCGTGCAATTGACCCTTGTAGGTTCCTAACCACTACATCCATGAATAAATTAGGTTTAAAGCATCCGATCATACATACATATACATACAACAATTCTACATACAGAGAACAAGACCCCATTACTAATTTTAATCAATACTCTAGTGCTTTCATCGACCTTTTTGACAAATCAGTAACCTATTTTCCTAAACATCAGTATGTATCCTAATTATCGGTTCACATATACTAAAAAATTAATGAACCAGTGGGAGATGTCTTAAAAAGCATGTGAGTTTCAAGACTGAACAAGAATACCTGTATGCAACAACAAACATTTCGAAGGGAGAAAATGACTTATATTCCAACCAAAACATGAATAATCAGGCTTATACAAAACTGCCAAAACATACATGGCAAGATCAAAAGACTATTCATCACAGCTTGCCATGCAAAATGCATTCACCTTCACTAACTAACAGAACTGCCAAAACATAGATGGCAAAATCAAAAGACTATTCATCTGAGCTTGCCATGCAAAATGCATTCATCTTCACTAACTAACAAAGTTATCGATCCTAAGTCATTTTTCCACCTTCAATGCTTGACTGCTACTGAATTGCTTTTATGATGTGCACCTGGTACATTTGAATAACAGAGGTTAGGCAAATATAGTGGACTTATTTTGTGTAAAATATAATTTTATTAATCCCGTGCTTGTATAATCATGAACCTAATACTGCATGAATTTTTCATGGAATCGCAAAAGAGCACACTCCAGTTTTGAATAAGGGACGGTCGTTTTTCAATATTTTAAAATTGTTATGGGAGGTACTTGAAAATTCGACCCCTATACAAACACAACTAAGGAATTATTACCTACCCTTTTTTTATCGGTATGTAATTTTTAAATGGCAAACCCGTACCGTGTTTTTAGACAAGTTTCAAATTTCGATGTACTCCTCTGTCGTAGTGTTGTATCGGCGATACCATCCCGTTTAGATTTTTTGGCAGTTGATGTTGATTTTTCTTTCAAAATTCCGATAGTATGCGAATTTGCTTAAGGAGGGTAAAATGGTAAATTGTTCGGGTAAAAGATCACTCCTGATCATGTGCTCCTCTTAACAATTTCATTTTGGCTGTGGTCTCCCTATAATTGTTTACCCTTATTCAAAAATGAAGTCCTTAGAACAATTCCGACAAAATATATTAATTTTTTCAATCATATACAATGTCCATGCATGCACATATAGGTAGATGTATATGCACATGCGAACAAAAAAAATAATTTTCAAGTGCAAAAAATAAAAAAAATAAAAAAATAAAAAACAAGCTAGGAAAAAACAAACCTTGAATCTTAAGGGATTGGTCAATTCGAAAACTAGAGCGTCCCCAATTTCTAAATTATGAGCCAATGCAAAACCTCTCCACCCACCGCTAAGACCATGCATTGCTCCACTGCTGAGATATTTTGAATTGTACTCCAAACCGCTCTCATCTTCTAAAATCATGGCTAATTCACGATCAGCAGTACGGAGGTTCTCTTTGCGAAATTCTGAAGGAATGTGCTTAAAAACAGAATAGAATTTATTTCTTTTTTTCTGTTAATAGCAAGTTAAGGTACAAAGTATAAAATGTAAAATTTTACGACTTTGATACAGTGTTATTCAAACAAGTGATGCTTCTTTGCTGAGACGTGCTCATAATAAAGAAATAGAAATAGCAAGAACATTGGATTAATGAAAATGTAAGTAGAAACAACCTAAAAGTATGTGTTAGAAACACTCGTAATTGAATGTGTAAGCTTACAAGGAGAAAACCACGGGACACATGAGACAACACCATAGACTTAATGAAAGAGGGGTTGTGAGACTTCAAATTGCTTTGGAGCATCTCTGCTCTCTTTAGTGCACAAGCTATTTGTTCAGAAGTTGCTAACTGTCCCTTGCATTCCTTTCCACCATCTTTAGTATCACTGCTACATTGAAATTAGTTAACGTAAACCATAACTATTTGACTGAGAATTATTGTTTAAGCAGAACAACTACCTCCTATAGAATGGTTGGACTTTTCTGGTAGAAACCTGGTTCAAAATTAAAAACATGTGAGTAGATTAATCAAATCAGATACTGCATCTATTACAAAAAGCAAATTGTCACTGATACACTTGCAACAAATGATCAACAGAACAAAAAGGAATTGGATTGAAATTTAACCGCTTCGAAGTATAATTGAAACAACTCTTGCAAATGGTTGTTCCTGTTAATGATATCATGGAAGCCTAAGAAAAATATATGCAAAATCAGTCTCAAAGTCTTTCTGCTAATGAGATCATGGAAGCCTGAGAACAGTCCTTATTTATATCTACTCGAACATGGATTTGTTTGTCACATAATATGATTACAGCCATGAATGAGAATGATATTCTAAACAAAGTCGGGCATAAGATCTTAGTAAATAACATGTTTAAATCATAATCCAATAGATTGCTGACAGAAAAAAAATTCTACCTGCGCAAAATCAAATATAATCTGATGATTGACAGCTTACTTTATTGCAGGAAGTAATGATCGGATTCCTTGTTATCAAAGTATCTGAAGTCCTCGACCTCTTCATTGGTCTTGAGCTGGTTTTACTTGGAATAGTTAAGTCCTTTGGGTCTCCCTCTTGAACTGTAGTTCTCTTCATTGAACATGAAATTATGTGAACAGTCATGAAATTATACTTTTAAACGGATGCTTTCTTATACAACATAAAATTCGATTACGATTCCAAATGGAACTCAAAAACTACAAATATTTGAAAATTCAATAGTCAATAAGACCGTTGAAATGGTTGTATGCAATACATATATGAGGAATTAAATTTACATTTAATCTCCTCCTAATTGATGCAGTGTAGAAAATTAGTATACCTCTAATCGTTTATATAAAGATCATGCAAAACAGATTGTTAAGACAATTGAATGTTTACACAATAATGAAGCGGTAAATTCTAGTATAATACTTGATCAAACCTACTACATCACAACTTACTGTATTGAAAGCTGTAATACTTTGTCCATTTGTTGTTGTTGGAGTGCTTCTAGAACCCAAAATTTGGGACATTTTCTTCTTCTCCAAAATAGCAGTACTCCTTTTTTGACCAGCACTTGCCTAAATTTATGTGAAAAAATGATCTCACTGCGACAGAAAGCATTACTTTGCGAATATATATATATATATATATATATATATATATATATATATATATAATTATATATCTGTATATTCAAACTATTTCATACAATCCCTGATTGCTATACATATAAGAATATCAAATTGTATTTGTCAAGACCAATATTAATATTTTTACAGTACAACTAGGAATCTTAACAATTTGAATAAATAAGCTATGATCAAATAATATTTGCTTCTCAAAAACACTAGCATAAAAATCAAAATAACACACTACAATTAATAATTTAGAAACACACAAAGATATTATCCTGGAAGTCAGAAATAGTTTATAAGTAGTTCATGAAACATTTCTCAAGTTGTACTTTAAAACAAAAGTTGAATTTGAAGGCCCCTTTAATAAGGGTATCAACGATAATTTCTGGGGGTAACTACAACTCTCCAAAGTCAGTAAACCTGGAATCCCGAAAATGGATGTTCTTTGTTGATTCATTTGGAAAATCGAATTTGATCCAGACATGGATCAGGAGAGTATTCAATTGAATGCCTCTTTAGAAGCTTTCCTTGCAAACGTACTTGAATGGGATCATAATCACTCATTCAAGTATATACGCGCGCACGCGCATATACGTTAAGAAAATAATTTTAATAATTAACAAATCTAATGAATAAATACGAAACGAAACAATACCATTAAGTAATTTACTCTTTTCTTATGTCGTAGTTATAATCATGTATCTTTTATAGAATTTATCATAGTTATATACTCTCACCGACATTTATAATAATTAATTTTGAAAAATAAATACGACACCCTTGCTAACACCTTCAAAATGTCACATGACAATATATTTCATTTGATTATTTTATTCATGAAGGGACCTTTACTTTTCGCATTCTGTTGCAACTTTAGAGGATCCAAATTCGACTACTATGGATGTGTGATTTAGTGTTTATTTGTTAGAGTCTAGCATTATTAAATTTGTCTTAGTATTTTTTTGTATTAGGATTGTGATCATGACGCATTAGATTTTTTATGGAAAAGTTTGATTGTGGTCATTCTTGTAATTTAAAATTATGTGATATGAAAAAAGAACATAATATTAGGTGTTTTCCATGGAATATAATGAGTGTGCATGTGAAAATTCATAAGCATTACAAATAATTTGCTTGTGCATATAACAACACTGTCACCAATTAAGACAAATTTTAAGTTCATGCAATTCAATTAGGCTAAAGGGAAAGTACGTTACAATTATCTACTACATGTTTCGACTCCATGGTATTTGTCTCAAAAGATATCACAAAAAATCTTAAATAAGAGAATTTTAAGAATGCCAAAATATAAATGGAAAGACGTTGCTTAAATTTTTAGAAAATAATTTATGAGATGATATAAATGGAGAGATTGCTTAAATTTTAAAATTTTAAAAACCTCGTCCAACTAATGTCCCGGTGTTAGACACTCTGACTTTGATCCATGAGATCGCATGTTCGAATCTTATGTAACGCATTATTCAAACCTAGACCTGTCAAAATATGACCCAACTCATTAACTCAACCCATTTACCCTACTTTTAAATGGGTCGGGTCAACCCATTTATGAATATTATTAAATGAGTTATGGGTTGGGTTGACCCATTTTAAAAATGGTTATAAATGGGTAATCCATTTACCCATTTATTAAAAACACTAAATTTTAATATAAATTTGAAAAATAAGAATTTTGAACAAAAATTGTAGTTTTTCATGGAGACTGACATTGTACTTAGAAAATAACAGGCTACCGCATCCATTTTTGAATTCCGCATAGTACAGAAGCCGCTATTTTTTTGTTCGGACTGCAATAACTTCTTCGTTCTAACTCGGAATCAGGCGAGACTTCGACCGATGAACTCCCACCTAAATTACGGACAGTATGGAACACTCGGATACTTCATCGTGTGAACGCACACTGTAGTTCTCCAAGGGGACTGACAATTGTACTTAGAAAATAAGAGGCTACCACATCCCCATATTTGAATTCCGCCTAGTGCAGAAGCCGCTATTTTTTTTGTTCGGACTGCAATAACTCCTTCATTCCAACTCGAAATCATGCGGGATTTTGACCGATTAACTCCCACATAAATTACGGACAGTATGGAACACTCAGATACTTCACCGTGTGAACGCACACTGTAGTTCTTCAAGGGGACTGACAGCTGTACTTAGAAAATAACAGGCTACCACATCCCCATATTTGAACTTCGCCTAGTGCAGAAGCCACTGTTTTTTTTTGTTCGGACTGTAATAGCTCCTTCGTTCCAACTCGGAATCATGCGGGATTTCGTCCGATTAACTCTCACATAAATTACGAAGAGTATGGAACACTCGGATACTTCACCGTGTGAACGCACACTGTAGTTCTCCAAGGGGACTGACAGTTGTACTTAGAAAATAACAGGCAACCACATCCTTATATTTGAACTCCGCCTAGTGCAGAAGCCGCTATTTTTTTTGTTCAGACTGCAATAACTCCTTCGTTCTAACTCAGAATTAGACGAGACTTCGACCGATTAACTCACACCTAAATTACGGATAGTATGGAACACTCGGATACTTCATCGTGTGAACGCACACTATAGTTCTCCAAGGGGACCGACAGTTGTACTTTGAAAATAACAGACTACCACATCCACTTATTCGAACTCCGCCTAGTGCAGAAGCCGCTATTTTTTTTGTTCCGACTGCAAAAACTCTTTCGTTCTAACTCAGAATCAGGCGGGACTTCGACCGATTAACTCCCATCTAAATTACGGACAGTATGGAACACTCGGATATTTTATCGTGTGAACCCACACTGTAGTTCTTCAAGGGGACTGATAGTTGTACTTAGAAAATAATAAGCTACCGTATCCCCATATTTGAATTTTGATGAAAATTAGAATTTTAATTTTTTATCAAAACTCAAAATATAAAAATTAGAATTAAAATTATTTTATATTTATTTGTTTTTTAGTAGGCAAATTAAATTTAAATGTTTAAATGGGTTAAATGGGTAACCCATTTATTAAGTGAGTTGGGTCATAATTGGATAAAAAAGAATGGGTCATAAATGGGTTGGGTCAAACTCGACCCAACCCATTTTGACCCAACCCAACCCGTTTGACAGGCCTATTTAAACCATTGAACATATGTTGATTTGTAGTATGTTATCTATTACATAACTTTTGTAGTACAACTATGTAATACTGCTTAAGTACCCAATTTTGGAAAAAGATTTTTATCGATAACCTTTATTGAATCCTATGTTAAAGAACATTCCAATTTACTTTTAAGGATCATACAAAGATCAATTTGTTCATTCTATTCATCACAGAAATCAAAGAACTTAACATAAAACCACGTAAGTTTTGAGGGTATTTATGTATAGGAGCAATGTGAGTTATGAGTGTTTTCAATGGTATGTATAGCCCTTGGAGTTCTCTAAGGAGAAAGAAATGGTGTACATATATTCAAGTAATGTATAAACATTAGGTGGTAGCATATTTTATGATTTTCTTTTGCAAACAAACAAAAATAAATCTAATTATCTTCCTCATTTGTTTCATTTCTCTTTTACCAAATTCGAGTACTTATAGGATGAAAGATACATTATTTTCCAACAAGTTTTTTCTTATATAACTATAATATAAACAACTTCGCAAATAACTAGTTGCTTCCAACAATGAGATTCTGGAAGCCTAAATAAATTTAAACGTTCTTATTAAAAAAAAAGAATCATCTTATAATGGGATCATGAAAGCTTGTAATTATGCTCTCTATATTTTAAATTGTGCAGCATCTCATTGTTACAAGACCTTATTATTAACGTAGATCTTGAACCCTTTTTGCTCATCAGATCAAAGTCAATTTTGGGTTTAGGCCACTAGGCGAATCCTTGCTGTCAAAGGAAATTTCACGGAGACATAAATTTATGCCCTAGACTCCATGCTACCACCACAGTGAAGAATGCGTCACGTACGCTTTCATTACCTCACAATCCTCATCTAACAAGATGTTATTCGGTAGCGACTCTTTCATTACCTCACAATCCTCTGACTACTGCACCACAGTCCTTATTTCATCAATGATCTTTGCTCCAACTATGAATCTTTATTATATCATAAAAAAGTATTTACTATATTTGTTAAAACATTATTAAAAAAAATCACACGGTTGCCCAGTTGGTGCGTGGGGTGTGTTGAGCAACTAACGATCACGAGTTTGAATCCTAGCATTACATATATATAGAACTTTGTGTATATCCTGTAGTATATGTTGTGAACTCGGTGCATATATAAATGAAGTTCGATTTTTTGAGTAAAAAATATATTTTGAATACTTATTTGTGAATCTACAATTAACGGTCTTTGTTAAGAACTTAATTACTAATTTAGACGTTGAATCATTTTGCCGTTAAATTGCTCATTGTCATTGCATCAATCCAAAATAAAAGTTTCTATTCAGCATCTTTTATGATCAATAATGTCAATGTAACAACAATTGTACATTCCAGTCTGAATGTACTGCTAACAAATTTTAGAATTTAGTTGGGTATGCTCCAAAAAAGTTAATAAGTAACAGATGGTATAGTTCAAAAAGGGAATATTAAATTTGTTTGTTCTCTAACTCAATGATTAATTGTATTTTATGATTAAGTGAGCCAGTTCGTGGTTGTGTTGGCAATAAGAAGCCTTTTTAAGTCAAAGTTAATAAAAACTCTTTGGACCACTATGTCGTAAGAAAATTTAAGTTGGATTGTCGATGATTTCGATTGTAAATGAATATTTGAATGTGTTAAAATAAGATGACATAATCGAGAAATAGTTTCCAATATGAAAATTGACAAACGGAAAATGAATGACAAAGATAAATACAAGGGAACATGTCTATGTCCCAGTATTTTAAAAGTTTGCGTCGTCACTCTGGTTCAAACCGTGCACTTTTCTCTCTATAGCTTGATGCTTAACCATCTGGTAACCCCTTGGGAATTTTTTGTGTGTTTCTGTAACATCCGTGAATGTGACAGAATAGTTAACAACAATAGTTGGTTACTTTATGGTGCTTCTGTAAGTTAACAAGTTTTCACTGGATTGTTCACCGCAAAAAGCTGATGATCTATAGTTCACCTTTGGTCTTGCATCGTGTTTACTCAGATCAGTTGAGCCCTTTGGGCCTTCCTTTTGAACTGTAGTTTTCTGCATTAAACATGAAAGTACGTGAACATAACAGTTATGAAATTATACTTTTAAAAGATCTTTCCTTATACAGTCAAGACTTGCATTATAACTAGGACTGGAATTCAAAGACTACAAATGCTTAAAACATAGACAGTAAACGAGCCCTTAAACGATTGAATGCTATGTATATTCGAGAAATCAAAGTCACCATTTGTCTTATTTCTTCTTCCTCACCGCCATTACCGAAACTCGAACTTGTGATAGGTTGTCACTCAATTCTACGGCTTCCACTGGGCAACACAGTGGGATTATGATTTGTCTTATTTAATTATTTTCACCTTTTCTTTTAATAAATATACAATTTGTCTTTTACTAATTAGCAGTGTAAAAATATTTGCAAACTTACAATTGTTTTTAAAAGAATATCTAAAACAGAATACTAAGTAACCTTTGAGTAATCAAACATACATACACAGAGAGTAGTAAATGTGACATCCGTGAATGTGACATAATTGTTAACAACAATAGTTGGTTACTTTATGGTGCTTCAGTAAGTTAGCAAGTTTTCACTTGATCGTTTGCAGCAAAAAGCTGATGATAGATAGCTCACCTTTGGTGCATCATGCTTACTCAGATCAGTTGAGCCCTTTGGGCCTTCCTTTTGAACTGTAGTTTTCTGCATTAAACATGAAAGTACGTGAACATAACAGTTATGAAATTATACTTTTAAAAGATCTTTCCTTATAAAGTCACGACTTGTATTATAACTAGGACTGGAATTCAAAGACTACAAATGCTTAAAACATAGACAGTAAATGAGCCCTTAAACGATTGTATGCTATGTATATTCGAGAAATCAAAGTGACCATTTGTCTTATTTCTTCTTCCTCACCGCCATTACCGAGACTCGAACTTGTGATAGTTTGTCACTCAATTCTACGGCTTCCACTGGGCAACCCAGTGGGATTATGATTTGTCTTATTTAATGAAATGACCCTCCTATTTCCACCCTAATTTCATAAGGATTTTTTTTTTGTTAAGAGATGATATATAGATATATCATTCATTACAAATATATTTCCCAGGGTCATTTTCTTTCTCCAATAAACAAAATATATCCAGGATCTTTCACAATATAAAAATATTGTTTTAAATCTAAATCATTCCTAACATACATATATGAAGATATCTATGTTATATTCTACTAGAATCAGAGCATGATAATATGTAAGTAGAAATCCTTTTAAATCTATTAAAATGTGATAATTCCCTGATAAAAGATTAATTATTGTATCCAGATTTTTGACCATAAAATGGTCTTGGCTGATGCTGGTACAAATCTTGCCTCCAACATCTCCTTGAACTGATTCCAAGTGATTTCATTTTCATTTCTTCCAGCTATGATCACCTCCCACCAGCTTAAAGCTACCCCTTTCAGTTGTCTAGAAGCTACTTGCCTCTTCCTTTGGTCATCCAACTGCATGTCATTGAAAATCCTATCAAGTGTTCTCAACCATGCTTGAATTTCCATCACACTCTCAGTTCCTTCAAAACTCCTGCCTCCCAAATTGGAATAAGTCTTCAGTAGTTTTGAAAGCTCTTCATGTGGGTTCTCAGGCCTATGCCCAATTCCATCTCTTAAAACCCTCACAAATTCTTGCATATCAAGCATTTGAGGTGCACTGGGTCCTGCATTGTGATGAGATCCTCTTCCTACCATGGTCTGCTAACTAAATTCTGGGCAAATGGTATTAGTATATTATGAGTACTTCTATAATTTCTGTTTTCTTATCTAAATTATTTCATCCAAAACGAACAGACATAATACATTTCTATAATACTTAACAATCAATGCAACCAAGTGCTCTGATACCAACTGAAATGACCCTCCTATTTCCACCCTAATTTCATAAGGATTTTTTTTTGTTAAGAGATGATATATAGATATATCATTCATTACAAATATATTTCCCAGGGTCATTTTCTTTCTCCAATAAACAAAATATATCCAGGATCTTTCACAATATAAAAATATTGTTTTAAATCTAAATCATTCCTAACATACATATATGAAGATATCTATGTTATATTCTACTAGAATCAGAGCATGATAATATGTAAGTAGAAATCCTTTTAAATCTATTAAAATGTGATAATTCCCTGATAAAAGATTAATTATTGTATCCAGATTTTTGACCATAGAATCCACTGGAAACATGTACTTTAGTCTGTTATTCTAATTAAGAAATGATCAAGTAATAATCAGTGGAAAGCAAGCTTTTAATATGGATGATTGTGTTAAAGTCTGTATAGTATCAAACTCAGGCTAAAAGAAAGTGGATCATAGGTGAACACAAGCAACATCTAGGCGTAATGGAAACGCGCCTAACTTACACATGAGAGGTCACGAGTTCGAGTGCTATGCTGGTCGGTTCAAACCCAATTTTTGTTTTTTTTTTCTTTTTATTTTTCTCCTGTATGGTTTGAAATCTGATATCTACCTATATCTGCACATATTTACTTAATTTTTGCCTATAATCTAACATACAAAACAATATTTCTTGCTTTATTATTTTTGAAACCCATTCCTACAACTGTTCTAGGAATTTATGTTTATATTTTTGCCCAAATATCAACATGTACACAGATATACATGTACATGTCAATATCTTTGCTCATTTTCCAGAAAACTGGGTTCAAATGGTTCCTTGCTTCATTGATTTGAAGTGAACAATTTGCCTGACCTATGGTCTAACCATGTGGTTAATCTGACCATTCTTTTATTTGCATTTCACAAACCAGAATCTACCTAAACTTCACTTATTTGAAGCTGGTTAACTCATGTGCCTAGTGTCATGCCAGGTATCTGATCATGGCAATTGAAATGCCAGTCATTTGCATCATACCTGAAGCCTTCCCATACAATTACCTCTCTCAAAACAATTTAAAAAGTAGACTTGAACCATTTGTAGACATAATTCAGAGGAAAAACAATTAGATACTTGAAGGTATTTTTCAAGGTAAATTCTAAATTTACTCCAAAACTCAGTGTTTTTAAAATACTTAAGACTATCCAATACATAACATAATTGCAAGGAAATTGCTCACATAATTGTATATTTCTTACCAGATTTTCATAGCTAATACTTGAGCATATTTTTCTTGTTTATATCCCAGACACTACTTCAAAAACAAATCAAACCTTAACACACAATGATTTCGACAGAGCAACTAATTTAATCTAACACTTTACAGAACATAAGAGCAACTTGATCACTAACCATAAAATATTCATTACATGACTGGAAATCTTAGAAACATAAAAATTTTCCTGAATACATGCAGATATAATCAATTTAAGCTCTTATTGAAACTAGCTAGCATGTTCATTCACTCCTCCATAATAGCCATAACTTCATTTTTACTTAGTGCTTGCATTTCCTGAAAGAGCATAAGTGGCTGCCTCATTTTAAAATGAGACACCCCATATGCCATGAGCAAACAAGGGTCAGATCTAAGATCTGGTATGAATAACATCAATACATTCATGATATTAAGCAATAGAGAATATAAGAGCACCAACTAGTTATTTAAGCAAATTCCTGCAATCAATTACTTTAACATAGTATAAATAAGTTGATTCAGGTATGATATATTCATTTATCATTCTTACACTTGCATACATAATCATGCAAACATAATTATCTATTTGCAACATTTGCATTCACTGGAACCATCTTGGTTCCATACCATTCAACCTAAGAAATATCCATATTCCTATTTCTTCATTTACAGGTTATATAATTCAATTTAAATTCCTGCCTCATCTGCTATTAAGGAATCACAGGGACACATTGCAATGAACTAATTCACATCATTGCACAAAGATCTCAGGGCTTAAACAAACCATGTGCCAACTTGCATACTTCAAATATGACAAGCATTCCAGCAGCCTTCTTGGCCTTCCCTTCCCTAGTTTATTTACTAGTGTATTGACTTAAATCCTATTATCAAATATGCTGAGTGAACATGTCACTGCAAACATGGAAACATCCATAATATTTCCTAGCATAATTCTCCTCAGAATTAAGCAGACAGTTATTTCCTAAATGGGGTCAACATGTCTTGATCTCAGTAAGATATAAGAATATTTTCAACTGTAAAAGAGGCATGGCATGTTCTTATTATATTGATCTGCAAGCCTTTATGATTGATTCAGATTCAGGATCTGGTTCAATCATAATTTTAGCTTGTGAGTTTCTTTTTTTTTTTGATTTGATTAAGGGCTCAGCACTTAGAAAATTTCTATTGCACCCTTAACATTTTTCTTTTCAAGCCTCAGCACTTATACCAAGTATAATGCGGCTCCCAACATTTTTTGTAAAGTTTCCATGCCATAGATCTATAACAGTTGAGAGTATTCTCTATATAATTTTAAGATTCTGGACTTTAACATTTTTGAGTAAAAATAAAACAGTATGATACACATCCAAAGACAAATGTCTCAGCAAATCAAAGATCACCAAAATCATCCATATTAAATCATATCAGATTTAAAATAAGACATCCAAAAAGCATTGATGAAATCATATATATCAAAACCAGCAATATATAAATGGTAATATAAAAAGTGGCTGCCTCATCTCAGGTCTTAATGCCATGAACTCAGTGAGGTTACTCACCTAAATATTTCTTCTTATTAATCCAGAAAATCCTTGTATGAGTGTTTTCTCCTTCCTTCCAATATTTTTTTTCTTCCTTTCTTATTTTTGTGCAGCTCGGAGTAAAGATAATTTTACTGGCTGAAACTGCCTATTTATATGCATTTTTCCACTAGGGTTTTGTTAAAACAAAATTCCATTTCTGACCTGGCTAGCATCATGCATTGTGTGTTTGCATTTTCTCATTTTTATCCCTAATTACCCCCGGCCATATTAACCAATTTAAAGGCTGCATTTTCTTTCTTTTACTTTTCAGAAAATGGCCACTCATCTAGTCATGTTAAAAGTGTGACTATCCTATTTTATATTTTAATTATTCCTGAGAATCCCCTTTGCTATTTTTGCCTATACAAGCATATTGACTTGTATCACATTTCATGTCATTTTAATGTTATAGTTTCACTTGCTTATATATATATATATATATATATATACTTTTCAGTACTTAAAAATGTATATTTGTATACATATCTTATCTAGGCTTATTTAATTCCTCTTTAATTTCAGAAACATATGCACCTATATGTATACAGGTTTACAAATCCTTATAACATATATATATATAATTTTCTTTTCTGGGTTTTAAATAAAATCTGTTTACTGATTTAAAGTAAAACTTACTTTTCTTATTTTCTAAGATGATCCATATAATTCCAGAAATCAAATATCCATGTTGCAAAATCATGGTTGTATTGCTTTTTAATTATTGTTTTAAATCCAAGAAATCTGGAGTTCTTCCTTGTGCCATTTCAGTGTGCACGTGCACACATATACTTGCACACTATTTATTCCAAAAATTTCACCATATTTAAATCTAAATATTTCAAAAATTAAATCATTTTACAAAAATGATTTTTCACAAAATTTTGGGGTATTACATTCACCCCTCCTTTTAGGAATTGTGTCCTCACAATTTTTCTAACAAGCATCATTTTCTTTTCTGAAAACTTATCAAACATATGCATAAGCAAACAAATTCAACCATATCAACCATGCATAACAAAAAAAAATTTCCAGAGAAAAAAAAAATTACCTTTTAATTTGCAAAAAGCTTAGGATAATCCATTCTAATCTTATCCTCTAACTCCCATGCACAGTCATTAGGATCACTACTCCACTGGATCTTAACTAGTTTCAAGGTTTTGCTCCTTAATTCCTTTTCTTCCTTGGCTATAATCCCCACTGGCTCTTTTTCATAAACCAAGTCAGGATTTATTTGAATTTTGGTAGGCTCTTCCAAAATGTCTTCTTTATCATGTACCCATCTTCTAAGTTGGGACACATGAAAAACATTATGCATTGCTTTCATTTCCTCTGGTAGTTCTAATTTGTAAGCCAATGAACCAATTCTTTCCAGAATTTTATAGGGTCCAACATACTTTGGTGTGAGCTTACCTTGCTTGCCAAATCTCAAGACTTTCTTCATAGGTGAAATCTTGATGAAAACAAAGTCCCCCACTTCATATTCCACTTGCTTTCTCTTCCTATCTGCAAATTTCTTTTGCCTATCTTGAGCTGCTGCTATTCTTTTTCTTATTAACCCAATTTTCTCTGTAGTTTCTTTAACATATTCAGGTCCTAGAACAGCCCTTTCTCCAGTCTCTACCCAGCATATAGGTGATAAACATGGCTTGCCATATAAGGCTTCAAATGGTGCCATCCCTATGGTGCTTTGGTAACTGTTATTGTATGTGAATTCAGCTAGATGGAGGTGGTCTTCCCAGTTGCCTCCAAAGTCCAGTGTACATGCTCTCAACAAATCCTCTAAGACTTTGTTCACCACCTCAGTTTGACCATCTGATTGTGGATGGTAGGCAGTGCTTAAGCATAATTCACTCCCCATGGCCTCTTGAAAACTTTTCCAAAACCTTGAGGTGAAGATGGTATCCCTATCACTCACAATGGTTTTGGGTATGCCATGCAACCTTACCACCTCTTTCATGAATATTTGAGCCAATTTTGGAGCATTTCTTTCTGTTTTAACTGGGATAAAATGTGCTACCTTAGTTAGCCTATCCACTATTACCCATATACTTGTGTTTCCCTTCTTAGATCTAGGCAGACCATCTATGAAATCCATAGATATATCCTCCCACTTCCACTGTGGTATACTAAGGGGTTGCAATAGTCCTGATGGCCTTTGTGTCTCTGCCTTGACTTGTTGGCAAGTCATGCACCTTGCAACATATCTGGCCACCTCTGACTTCATCCCCTTCCACCAAAGATTTCTTTTCAAATTTTGATACATCTTGGTGCTACCTGGGTGTATGGAGTACTTACTCCTATGGTACTCATTTAATATTTCCTCCTTCAATTCTATATTTTCTGGAACACATATCCTATTTTTATTCCTTAAATAACCATTTTTATCAACTTGATAATTTATTACTTCCTCCCCTTTTGATATGAGCATTTTCTTTTCCACCATGTTTAGGTCTTGTTCCTGCATTTTCCCAATCTTAAGAAGTAAATCTGATTGCAGAGATATCATACTTAATTTTCCTTTACCTTCATCTTCTTCAATGGGCATCATTTGTACCTCACTGTTTTCCTCAATTTCCAAATCAGTAAGTATAGACAAATCTCTAAACTCTTCCATCATCAACATGGCTACCTTGGCATGTTGTCTACTCAAGGCATCTGCAACTTTATTTGCCTTGCCTGGTGTATACAGTATATCTAGATCATAGGCAGCTAGGAACTCTACCCATCTATGTTGCCTCATGTTCAAATCATTTTGTGAGAATAAATATTTCAGTGTCTTATGATCAGTGTACAAAATGAATTTGGCACCTAACAAATAATGTCTCCAAAGTTTCAAAGCATACACAACTGCTGCTAGTTCAAGATCATGGGTTGCATATCTGGTTTCATGTGGCTTTAATTGCCTAGATGCATAGGCTACCACCTGGTCTTGCTGCATCAACACAGCCCCTAACCCAGAGCCACTTGCATCAGTGTACACAACCAAATTTCCATTTCCTTCTGGCACTCTCAATACTGGTGCATTAATCAGGGCTTCTTTTATTTTGATAAAAGCTTGCTCACATTTTTCTGTCCATACAAAGGCTTGGTTCTTTCTAGTTAAATTGGTAAGTGGTGATGATATTTTTGAGAAATCTTTTATAAATCTCCTATAATATCCTGTCATCCCCATAAATGATCTAATCTCACTGATGGTGCTAGGCCTTTTCCATGCTTGGATTGCCACTACCTTGTTAGGGTTTACTGATATCCCTTTGGCAGAGATAACATGCCCAAGAAAATGCACTTCTTCTTTCCAAAATGCACATTTTGAAAATTTTGCCTTTAAATCATTTTCCCTTAGTCTTGACAAAACTAAATGCAAATGATTTTTATGCTCTTCCACTGTCTTAGAATAAATCAAAATGTCATCAATAAAAATCAGTACAAACTTGTCTAAATAATCTCTAAATATTCTATTCATTAAATCAACAAAATATGAAGGAGCATTTGTCAAACCAAATGGCATAACCAAAAATTCATATAAGCCATATCTTGTGTTAAATGCAGTATACTTAACACTTGAGTCTTCAACCTTCATTTGATGGAATCCTGATGCTAAGTCTAGCCTAGAAAATATTTTAGCTTCACTGAGTTGGTCAAAGAGATCATCTATTCTAGGCAATGGGTATTTATTCTTGATGGTTACTTTATTTAGTTCCATGTAATCTATGCACATTCTCAAGGTACCATCATGTTTTCTTACAAACACTACTGGAGAACCCCAGCAGGAATTGCTTGGCCTTATAAATCTCTTGCCTTCTAATTCTTCCAACTGATTTTCAATTCTTTCAGTTCACTTGGCCCCATTCTATAAGGTTTCTTGATTATTGGACTTGCTCCTGGAATGAGATTAATTTGGAACTCAACTGGTCTGTGGTGTGGAACACCCTTAACTTTCCCAAACACATCCAAGTATTCATTAACTATGGGAATTTCTTCAATGGTTAGTTCACTCAGATCTTTTTCTAAGTCAACTAAATGATACAATTTCCCTTCCTTAGCTACTTCACATAGAACTGTGATCCTCTGGCCTCTAGAATTTTGCAATGATATGGTGGATGAGTCTAAATTAATTATGGCTTTAAATTGCCTTAACCAATCTACCCCCAATATAACTCCTATATTTGGGTAATTTAAAACATATAAATTGGAAATAAAAATATTTCCTCCTATGTTTAACTCCACATCCACACAATTCATGTTCAAAACACTAGAACTCCCTAGGGGACTTTGTACAAGCAATGGGGTTTCAACCAATATGCAGTTTAATTTTAACACTTTAACTAATTCATAGGAAATCAAAGAGTGTGTTGCTCCAGTATCATATACTACTGGTATGGGTATGGCACAAATGAGTAATGTACCTTCCACTTGGCCATGATTTTCAGCATCAATTTTCACTGCAGATTTGTCTTTACCTTCCAAAGTTGCCAATTTCCCTTGCTGTTTATTCTCAGGACAGTTCCTCTTCATATGCCCCTCTTTCCCACATAGGTAGCATTTGAAGGCTCCTCCTTTTAACTCTGGGCACCTTGGTTTGATGTGTCCTTCTTTTCCACAATGATGGCAAACCAATTTCTTCTTAGTATCATTGGCTTTTGTATCTTTACTCTTCCTGTTGTCTGCCTCCTCCTTTTTATCATAAGGGTGATATCTTCCCTTATCCTTCTTGTTGCTGCTCTTAAAATTCCTATATTTCTCTCTTTCTTTGTCATGTTGTTCCAGTTTCAATGCCAGATCAATTACTTGATCAAAAGTTCTATCTGCATATGGTAGCATAGCCCTGCTAAGTCCTGGGTTCAGACCTTTTATATACCTATCATTTTTGGATGCTTCATCTGCCACTAGCATTGCTCCATAATTAGATAGCCCCTCAAACTTTTGAGTGTATTCAGTGACATTCAAAGTTCCCTGCCTAAGTTTGATAAATTCTTCAAGCAAAATGGTCTTGGCTGATGCTGGTACAAATCTTGCCTCCAACATCTCCTTGAACTGATTCCAAGTGATTTCATTTTCATTTCTTCCAGCTATGATCACCTCCCACCAGCTTAAAGCTACCCCTTTCAGTTGTCTAGAAGCTACTTGCCTCTTCCTTTGGTCATCCAACTGCATGTCATTGAAAATCCTATCAAGTGTTCTCAACCATGCTTGAATTTCCATCACACTCTCAGTTCCTTCAAAACTCCTGCCTCCCAAATTGGAATAAGTCTTCAGTAGTTTTGAAAGCTCTTCATGTGGGTTCTCAGGCCTATGCCCAATTCCATCTCTTAAAACCCTCACAAATTCTTGCATATCAAGCATTTGAGGTGCACTGGGTCCTGCATTGTGATGAGATCCTCTTCCTACCATGGTCTGCTAACTAAATTCTGGGCAAATGGTATTAGTATATTATGAGTACTTCTATAATTTCTGTTTTCTTATCTAAATTATTTCATCCAAAACAAACAGACATAATACATTTCTATAATACTTAACAATCAATGCAACCAAGTGCTCTGATACCAACTGAAATGACCCTCCTATTTCCACCCTAATTTCATAAGGATTTTTTTTTGTTAAGAGATGATATATAGATATATCATTCATTACAAATATATTTCCCAGGGTCATTTTCTTTCTCCAATAAACAAAATATATCCAGGATCTTTCACAATATAAAAATATTGTTTTAAATCTAAATCATTCCTAACATACATATATGAAGATATCTATGTTATATTCTACTAGAATCAGAGCATGATAATATGTAAGTAGAAATCCTTTTAAATCTATTAAAATGTGATAATTCCCTGATAAAAGATTAATTATTGTATCCAGATTTTTGACCATAGAATCCACTGGAAACATGTACTTTAGTCTGTTATTCTAATTAAGAAATGATCAAGTAATAATCAGTGGAAAGCAAGCTTTTAATATGGATGATTGTGTTAAAGTCTGTATAGTATCAAACTCAGGCTAAAAGAAAGTGGATCATAGGTGAACACAAGCAACATCTAGGCGTAATGGAAACGCGCCTAACTTACACATGAGAGGTCACGAGTTCGAGTGCTATGTTGGTCGGTTCAAACCCAATTTTTGTTTTTTTTTCTTTTTATTTTTCTCCTGTATGGTTTGAAATCTGATATCTACCTATATCTGCACATATTTACTTAATTTTTGCCTATAATCTAACATACAAAACAATATTTCTTGCTTTATTATTTTTGAAACCCATTCCTACAACTGTTCTAGGAATTTATGTTTATATTTTTGCCCAAATATCAACATGTACACAGATATACATGTACATGTCAATATCTTTGCTCATTTTCCAGAAAACTGGGTTCAAATGGTTCCTTGCTTCATTGATTTGAAGTGAACAATTTGCCTGACCTATGGTCTAACCATGTGGTTAATCTGACCATTCTTTTATTTGCATTTCACAAACCAGAATCTACCTAAACTTCACTTATTTGAAGCTGGTTAACTCATGTGCCTAGTGTCATGCCAGGTATCTGATCATGGCAATTGAAATGCCAGTCATTTGCATCATACCTGAAGCCTTCCCATACAATTACCTCTCTCAAAACAATTTAAAAAGTAGACTTGAACCATTTGTAGACATAATTCAGAGGAAAAACAATTAGATACTTGAAGGTATTTTTCAAGGTAAATTCTAAATTTACTCCAAAACTCAGTGTTTTTAAAATACTTAAGACTGTCCAATACATAACATAATTGCAAGGAAATTGCTCACATAATTGTATATTTCTTACCAGATTTTCATAGCTAATACTTGAGCATATTTTTCTTGTTTATATCCCAGACACTACTTCAAAAACAAATCAAACCTTAACACACAATGATTTCGACAGAGCAACTAATTTAATCTAACACTTTACAGAACATAAGAGCAACTTGATCACTAACCATAAAATATTCATTACATGACTGGAAATCTTAAAAACATAAAATTTTTCCTGAATACATGCAGATATAATCAATTTAAGCTCTTATTGAAACTAGCTAGCATGTTCATTCACTCCTCCATAATAGCCATAACTTCATTTTTACTTAGTGCCTGCGTTCCTTGAAAGAGCATAAGTGGCTGCCTCATTTTAAAATGAGACACCCCATATGCCATGAGCAAACAAGGGTCAGATCTAAGATCTGGTATGAATAACATCAATACATTCATGATATTAAGCAATAGAGAATATAAGAGCACCAACTAGTTATTTAAGCAAATTCCTGCAATCAATTACTTTAACATAGTATAAATAAGTTGATTCAGGTATGATATATTCATTTATCATTCTTACACTTGCATACATAATCATGCAAACATAATTATCTATTTGCAACATTTGCATTCACTGGAACCATCTTGGTTCCATACCATTCAACCTAAGAAATATCCATATTCCTATTTCTTCATTTACAGGTTGTACAATTCAATTTAAATTCCTGCCTCATCTGCTATTAAGGAATCACAGGGACACATTGCAATGAACTAATTCACATCATTGCACAAAGATCTCAGGGCTTAAACAAACCATGTGCCAACTTGCATACTTCAAATATGACAAGCATTCCAGCAGCCTTCTTGGCCTTCCCTTCCCTAGTTTATTTACTAGTGTATTGACTTAAATCCTATTATCAAATATGCTGAGTGAACATGTCACTGCAAATATGGAAACATCCATAATTTTTCCTAGCATAATTCTCCTCAGAATTAAGCAGACAGTTATTTCCTAAATGGGGTCAACATGTCTTGATCTTAGTAAGATATAAGAATATTTTCAACTGTAAAAGAGGCATGGCATGTTCTTATTATATTGATCTGCAAGCCTTTATGATTGATTCAGATTCAGGATCTGGTTCAATCATAATTTTAGCTTGTGAGTTTTTTTTTTTTTTTGATTTGATTAAGGGCTCAGCACTTAGAAAATTTCTATTGCACCCTTAACATTTTTCTTTTCAAGCCTCAGCACTTATACCAAGTATAATGCAGCTCCCAACATTTTTTGTAAAGTTTCCATGCCATAGATCTATAACAGTTGAGAGTATTCTCTATATAATTTTAAGATTCTGGACTTTAACATTTTTGAGTAAAAATAAAACAGTATGATACACATCCAAAGACAAATGTCTCAGCAAATCAAAGATCACCAAAATCATCCATATTAAATCATATCAGATTTAAAATAAGACATCCAAAAAGCATTGATGAAATCATATATATCAAAACCAGCAATATATAAATGGTAATATAAAAAGTGGCTGCCTCATCTCAGGTCTTAATGCCATGAACTCAGTGAGGTTACTCACCTAAATATTTCTTCTTATTAATCCAGAAAATCCTTGTATGAGTGTTTTCTCCTTCCTTCCAATATTTTTTTCTTCCTTTCTTATTTTTGTGCAGCTCGGGGTAAAGATAATTTTACTGGCTGAAACTGCCTATTTATATGCATTTTTCCACTAGGGTTTTGTTAAAACAAAATTCCATTTCTGACCTGGCTAGCATCATGCATTGTGTGTTTGCATTTTCTCATTTTTATCCCTAATTACCCCCGGCCATATTAACCAATTTAAAGGCTGCATTTTCTTTCTTTTACTTTTCAGAAAATGGCCACTCACCTAGTCATGTTAAAAGTGTGACTATCCTATTTTATATTTTAATTATTCCTGAGAATCCCCTTTGCTATTTTTGCCTATACAAGCATATTGACTTGTATCACATTTCATGTCATTTTAATGTTATAGTTTCACTTGCTTATATATATATATATATATATATATATATATATATATACTTTTCAGTACTTAAAAATGTATATTTGTATACATATCTTATCTAGGCTTATTTAATTCCTCTTTAATTTCAGAAACATATGCACCTATATGTATACAGGTTTACAAATCCTTATAACATATATATATATAATTTTCTTTTCTGGGTTTTAAATAAAATCTGTTTACTGATTTAAAGTAAAACTTACTTTTCTTATTTTCTAAGATGATCCATATAATTCCAGAAATCAAATATCCATGTTGCAAAATCATGTTTGTATTGCTTTTTAATTCTTGTTTTAAATCCAAGAAATCCGGAGTTCTTCCTTGTGCCATTTCAGTGTGCACGTGCACACATATACTTGCACACTATTTATTCCAAAAATTTCACCATATTTAAATCTAAATATTTCAAAAATTAAATCATTTTACAAAAATGATTTTTCACAAAATTTTGGGGTATTACATTTAATTATTTTCACCTTTTCTTTTAATAAATATACAATTTGTCTTTTACTAATTAGCAGTGTATAATATTTGCAAACTTACAATTGTTTTTAAAAGAATATCTAAAACAGGATACTAAGTAACCTTTGAGTAATCAAACATACATACACAGAGATCTAGTAAATGTGACATCCGTGAATGTGACAGAATTGTTAACAACATTAGTTGGTTACTTTATGGTGCTTCTGTAAGTTAGCAAGTTTTCACTGGATTGTTTGCAGCAAAAAGCTGATGATAGATAGCTCACCTTTGGTGCATCATGCTTACTCAGATCAGTTGAGCCCTTTGGGCCTTCCTTTTGAACTGTAGTTTTCTGCATTAAACATGAAAGTAGGTGAACATAACAGTTATGGAATTATACTTTTAAAAGATCTTTCCATATAAAGTCACGACTTGTATTATAACTAGGACTGGAATTCAAAGACTACAAATGCTTAAAACATAGACAGTAAATGAGCCCTTAAACGATTGAATGCTATGTATATTCGAGAAATCAAAGTCACCATTTGTCTTATTTCTTCTTCCTCACAGCCATTACCGAGACTCGAACTCGTGATGGTTTGTCACTCCATTCTATGGCTTCCACTGGGCAACCCAGTGGGATTACGAGTTGTCTTATTTAATCATTTTCACCTTTTCTTTAAGAAACATACAATTTGTCTTTTACTAATTAGCAATGTAAAACATTTGCAAACTTGCAATTGTTTTTTACAAAGAATATCTAAAACAGAATACTAAGTAACCTTTGAGTAATCAAACATACATACACAGAGAGTTCGTATATTCTAGTTTAATGCTTGATCCTACACTGTAAAAGTAAACAGAATGTACAGATAGCTATCTTACTGCACTCTGAGCTGTAATATCATTTTCATTTGTTGGTGAAGTGCTTATTGGATCCAAAGTTCTGAACATTCTTTTCTTCACTAAACTAGCAACACTTCCTTTCTGACCAGTACTTGCCTACATTTCAATGAAAATTATCTCTCACCACTAAAGAATGCATAAATTTATGAAAACACGAAGAATAAAATGATTTTTTATATTGGTTCAAAAGAGCGATACAACCCCAGAAATTCAATATTTGATTCACATACAAATTTAGTTTATGCACCAAAAGTAACAATCGTCCTAACAATCAAAATAGCTGATTTTCAAATTTCGATCAGTAAGCCAAAATAAAACTATTTTCTCTACTTCAAATTACTAAAAATAACATATATTTTTTCAGTAGATGGTAGTTCCCGAGACATTAATATAGAACTTAAAAAGCTATTGAATTTAGACCTCTCTTGTACAGTGGTCGATGCCAATTTTTGAAGGTAATGGCAAGTCTCCTGCTTCAGTAAAACTCGACTTCTTCTGACAATGCAAGTTCCTCGTCTCACTAACACATTCAAGATCAAATACCTTCATTTTGAGCTCTACAAGCTTCTCAATATATTCTGTTTCATTCATTTCCAATTTCGTAAGCAAATTATTTATCTTCTCTTGATCCTTCATCTCCCTCTCTCTAGATATCTTGAGATCTTGTTGCAATCTAGACACCGACTCTTCGAGATCATGACATTTCCTTTTCAATTTATCGGCTTCTATGTTTGCAATTACCTTTGTAAGCTCTAGTTCAGACTTGAGCAAATCATAACGCATGCTTCCTATTTTTTGTTTTTGTTTAAGCAGCGAATCTTCTTCCTGGTCGTTTGTATTGAGATTGAATTCCATTTGTGTTTTCTCTGGTTCAGACTTGAGGAAATCAAAAGGAAGCTTTCAATTTTTTGTTTTTGTTTAAGCCATAGTTTTCAAAGGGTCATTTATCAAACGACAAACTTTGCGGTCCAATTAGTTTTTAGGAGACACATCCATAGAAATTAATTTTAAGGCCAGAGTCAATAGAATAATTATTTTTAAGGACAAAGTCAGCAGTCTAATTACTTGTAAGGACATAATTTCATAGGTTTTTAGACCTTAGAAACTAATTATTTTGCATTTTGTCCTTAAAAGTAATTATTTCAGTTGTGTGTTCTAGAAACTAATTGCACCTGCTAAAGAGACCCCCGTGGTTACTTTCCACGTTTTTAAAACCGACGGCGTGGGTCCAACCATGATGACTCAAGGTTCTAATTTGATGGTTCAACCGGTCAGACCGTCAGAACCGTCGATATCGTGATTTCATTTTTTTCGAAAAATTAACACATTTAACTATAAACTATATACAAAAATATTAAAATAATAATATTATGTACACGAGCTATAGAAGGTCTTCGATCGAAATTGTGTACTGTTGTAGTATACAACTGCACCAACACAACTACAGCTGTGTATACAGGAGAGCAGTGCACAACAATAGAACTTCAATGACGACAAACTTGATGAATCTTGTAGTGGTATTAGAAGAGTTTGCAGTAGTGAAGAACGAAGTGGTGGGGTTTCTGGTTTAGATTTTGGAATGATTATGATTTCTGAAATATAGATTTTTTTTAAAGCAATACAAAAGATGAGAATAAAAGAGAATTGCACGATGAGAAAGTAGGAGAAAATGAAAGAACCGCGGTTCAACCAGGTAAAATAGACGGTTGGACCGCAGGTTTGAAGGTCCGACCAAGATTCATGCATGACTGATGACTGAGGTTTGATTGAGTTCCGGACCGTGGTGATCCAAGATTCAGGGTTATTGGAGGTCGGACGAGTGAAAACAGAATTTAAGCAGTGAATCCTTTTCTTGTTTTTATTGAGATTGAATTCCATTATTGTTTTCGCTGGGATTTGATTGAAATGGAGAATTCAATCATTTCGCTTCATGTGCGGATATGCTTGCCTGGCAACATGCGTTTCACTGAGGTTGACGTCTGAATTTGACTGAGAAAAGATCTGTAGCTGTTGAGTTGCACACTTGTCTTGCATGCAATAATTAATGGAGCATAGGTTTTTAAGAGTGTTAAATTTTGCTTTAGCAACCGAATCTTTAGTATCACACGAAATTTGCAATTTTAATTAAAAAAAAAATAAAAAACAATGGGATTCAGTTAAAATGACCACCTTGAAATTAATGTTGTGTCAAGGCTGCATGCCATTTAATCAAAAGGGCAACGCACATCATGGCCGACATCTCCGTCGGGCCGCGTAACCCACTCCATCAACATCCCATGTCATCGCTTCATCATCCATGGCCATCGCCATCGCCGACTCCCTACCTCACCTTATCATTGCTCCATCACCATCTCCTAATTGCAACCCCAGCGTTCGCCATTCAATTTCACTACGCCATAGATGGCCTACTGCAACGAAATTACAAGGTGTTGCTAGCTATAATGTAACGATAGGTATGCTGATTTTTGTCTATTACAACACTCGCTTCAAGGTGTTAGCATAGGTATCAACAAGATGTTGCAGTAGCTATAGATGTATTCAAATTAAAAAATTAATAAAATTAGCAATCCGCGTGAATACGATCCAACGGTCTACATTTAATCTGGTTGTTAAAATGGATCACCACTGCAATTTGCCCCAAAATTTCGTTTTACCACCTGAACTAGTTTAGAGTAGATCCCCTTTTCTCGTATGTGATAATGGCTGCTCCTATCTTGTTCCTCTTTTGCTCTGAAATTAGGGCTTTGGCCTCGTGTTCGCTCCTATGAGATTAGCTAGGGCTTCGGCCTTGTCTTCGCTCCTGTGAGATTAGCTAGGGCTTCGGCCTTGTCTTCGCTCCTGTGAGATTAGCTAGGGCTTCGGCCTTGTGCGATTAGGGCTTCGTCTAATATCGAAGGACCCGATTGATTGTCGATCGATTACAATTGCTGTTCTTCTGATTTGCTTTGGCAATCGATCGTCTCCTTGCTTCGAATACAGCTCCTTCGATTTTGCTTGAGTTCAACTGTGTATTCGGGTATGTAATTTGTTGCTTTTACTTTACTGTATTGCTTGCTTGAACTCGATACTATCTGCCGATGATGTTAATGTGTTTATATAGGGTTCGAACCCCTAGATTTACGTTCGTATATATCTGTTGACATCGGTCATTTAATTGATTGTTCATCGTGACTTTGCCTTTGACATTTAACTAGACTTCGGCAACTTGATTTGAATTGGTTGAACTTGCTACTGTTCGTGGTTGACTTTGGCTATGTCTGTTCATCCTGTAGCTTGAACTTGTAATATATCTTCTGGTTGACATCCTGTAGCTTGAACTTGTAATATATTTCACTTGAGTTTTTGTAGTCAAGTTGCTTCACCATACTGTTTCCATTGGTGCCACACACACACTTGTGTACCTTTCTCTTTGTGCTTCACTTGTTCACTGAAACTGTTGTATCACTTATGTTTTCCATTATCATGTATATATATATGCATTCATGTATGTACATATGTGTTTGTTGTTGCACTTGAACATGTATATATGTTGCACTGGGTTTGTTTTTTATTTGATGTTGAGGCCTTCTCTTGTATTTAGTTGCCTTCGAGTCATATAAGTTTCTTTCCCTTGTGCCAGTCTTGCTTTGTTTTGGTCTTGGCCATTCACTTGTTAAGGCTGCTTGTTTCATTGATGCATGTTTTTGTATTCACCACTTTGCATTGGTCATTGTATATCTATGCACTGGTCCTTTGAGCCTGTTTGCACTGCCTATATATATACATGCTGTTTCACACATGTATATATGTATGGTTGCTTTCATATGGTAGCTGGACTTGCTCGAGTTCATATTTCTTATATTATCTGACTTCGGCCATTTTTGAAATTGCTGCAGCTCATTCACTTGACACTTCTGTTGGTCTGTATTTTTGAATATGGTTGGAGTTTTGGTTTAATTGTGAGTTTGAGTTCTTTTGTTGAGCTCTGTCCACTGTTGTTTTATGTCTGGCATACAAGTCTGGTATAGTTTGCTCTGACCAATTCATTGAGCATGCTGTTTATTTCTGTAGCATGCTTCTGTTTCATTTTTTTTCTTGTGCATTGTCAACTGCTTGGACCAAATTGTCACCCAAATAACTGAGGCAAATAATATTTTCAAAATTACATTTTATTTTATACTGCAAAAATATTTCCTTTTCAATTTTATTGTGTCAGTGTGTATTTTTGCAGATTGCTCAGATGTTGGATTCAATCTGAAATGGAGTTGAAGACAGGTTTCAAAGAAGGCTCGATCTTCCGAAATCGGATGAATCGGGCGGTGCCCACTTGTTCGACCTAACCGGTTAGGTCGATCCCCGCCGGGACTGCGGTGCCCCGGACCCCCGCCAGCGCTGCGCCCGGACCCGCTTCTCGGCTCGCCTTCGGCTCGGCACTCGGCTCGCCTTCGGCTCGGCACTCAACTCGTCATATATTTGTCAGTGTCGGTGTCTGTATAAATTGAAACTGCATATGTAATGAGTGAACTGAGTGATGTAGTGAGGAATATCTGTATATGTGAATATCAGTGTTATTTATCATTGAATTGTAAAATAGTGGAGTCGGGAATTTGTACTATTTTAAATGTTGAAATAAAATATTTATTTAAATAAATTACTGTTTGAATATCAAATTCTGTGCAATAGCATTTTATTAAATAAATATTTATTTCTATTAAAAAATCAAATATGCTCTACATTGTGGGCCCCACAAATTCAGAAAATTAATATCTATAGCAACATTTTTGAATGTTGCTACATGCACCTATGGATGTTGCTATAGACCCAAATAGGATTCTATTGCAACAATATTTCTTATGTTGCCTTAGATAGTCAAAATGTTGCCTTTGAGGTCTGCGGCAACGCGGCAAAATGCAACACCGAGAAAGTGTTGCCTTTGCCCTTTTTTAGCCTTCAGCAACATTTTTTGGCACATCCTGCATCACTTCTTTGGTGTTGCAGTATGCAATCTATGGCGTAGTGTTTCAAGCTAACTCAAATCCTAAACGTCCATCCGATTTCGTTGTGCGACACACTACCACATTGTCACGCTGCACCAAAACCCTAGTTGACAACCCAGCGTCGACGGTGATTAAAAATTTAGCATCAAAAGGAATTCTAAATTAAACTAGCATCAAATGAACAGAATGTTAAACTAAACTAGTATCAGATGAACATAATTATAAATTAAACTGATTATAGTTGTAATTAAAGGCGGTACTTATGGCTGTAGTGGTGGAGAAATTCGTTAAAAGTTGATGTAGGCTCAACGATTGCAAATTTTTGTAGTGCAATTAATTTTGTAATCGAAGTGGACAAGCCCGTGTTAATGAAAACAATTGTCTATAACATCAGTTTATGTCTATTGGAACTGGATCAGCTTGAAGGGAAAATAATGGGTGAATTTCAATTTTATTTTTTACCATTTTGGATCTTTTTTAGACCCATCAAGTCTAATTTATTTAGAACATTTCTAAATTTCTTTTACATAAAATCATTATTTTATTTAAATTTACAAAATCATTTTATATAATTTAATTAATACTATATTATATATATGTATATCATATATACATATATATACGCGTGTGCATGCGTAACATATCAATCTATGCATGGTATAATGCGTCCGTGAATAGATGTTGGGATTTACACCGCAATGGGCACGTTAGCTCATCTAATATACAAATATATTGTGTACATGTATGTTTATACACTTTAACTTATATATACAAAATGCCACAAATATATATATATATATATATATATATATATAAACATATGTATGAAAACAATATATATAAATGTATGTATGTATATAATTTTTTATTTTATTAAATAAATAAATATATATATATATATATTAAATACTTATATATACGTATAAATAATATAACAATAAATATATACATTAAAACTTTTAAACTACACAATATATATATATATATATATATATGTATATGTATGTATTAAATATATGTATCTTGTCTTTCTCATGACTCGGATATTTCCTCTTTTTTAATTTTAAAATATATTTTAATATAAATATCCTTACGAGTATTATTTAAAAATTAATAAAAATTATTTTCAAACCATAATTTTGAATTTTGATTTTTTTGTAAAATTCCGAGGGATATCTATTAATTTGAATGTTTGATATTTATTTTATAATTTAAAATCTATTATAATTTCGAGTGATATCTTATAATTTAAACGCGAATCGATATCGTATATCGATTAATATATTTATAACTATTATAGACATATTTAATAATATTTGTTCATCAAATCAAAATAAAATTTTATAATTAATATTTCATAAATATTAATTAATTTAATTAATTTATAACTATTATAATCTAATTAAGTAGTTTATTCAAAGGAGTATTCATCATTTCAGTTGTGTGACCCGTCAGGTGTAAATTTGGTCAGCAATTAATATCAAACTATTTGAATATAACGTTCATACGTCACTTAGTAGGTGGTGTGATATTTTGGTCAAATTTATCGCTTATTTGATTTCGATAAAATCTAATTTTACTTTGTTAAGCGTTACTCGATTGCGGCAGTTATGTACACCAATTCTCTTCGTCAAAATTATATCGCTTTAGACTTATGAAATTTGATAATGGTCAAAATTCCAAAATCGTCCATATTCAACTCTATAGTCCAAACACAAAGTCCTTGGTTTAATAAGAACAATTATTATTAACCGAACTGCTATGACCAGAGATTTTGACTTTGAATTGACTTGAGTTGACCATGATACTAACCGCATATAATTGTGGAGACAAATCCTCTCTTGAATAGGTTTCACTTCAATACTTCCACTCAACCCAACTATATTCACTTGATGGAAGTCGTACAATGATTTAACTATAATCAAAACAGAGCTTTCATATTGAAGATCAACGGTATTCTCAAATTGAAAGAACTGTGTAAATTAGTCACATCGATATTTATTGTTTAACCTTAGTTACATTAACGAACAAAAAATTCTCGAGTGAGTCATTTCATAGATATCTAATAACTATCAGTGCATAACCCTTTAGTGCCCCTCGATTGTCATGAGTAATACGCTACTTAACATTTGGAGAGCATTATATACTCTAGTCTCAAAGGATACAGTGATATCCAGTCTCGATGCATCTTGATTAGTAATATTTAAAATGATCTTTTTATTATATATATTGTGATACAATACTCATGATTACAACTATTTGTAATTACTATCAAAAATACACCATTTATGAATTTTCTATTAAATATATTTTAATTAAATATTTAATTATATATAACACATTGTAACAAAATATATTAAAGAAAGAAAAACATCTTTATTACAAACGAGAATTAGTTACAGAGTTGATTAATTTACAATAAATTACAGAATTGATCCTAGGGCATACCCATAACTCTATCAATCTTCCAGTTGCACTTAGGGCGAATTATGGAATCTCAATCTCATCACTTCAATCATCTTCTTGAGAGTCGATTGGGCCGGACCCTTAGTGAATGGATCTACTATATTGTCCTTAGTATCCACTCCTTGTATCCACGACCTCTTTCTTCTCAACGAACTGTATGATGAGGTGGAACTTTCAAAGAATATGCTATGACTTCTTGTGTGCTCTGGGCCGCTTTGCGATCTGTATCGCCGCATTGTTATCACGGAACAATGTCATTGGATTCTCGGTATCGAAAATCACTCCGAGCTCACTCAAAAACTTACCCATCCAAATCGCCGCTTTGGCTTCTTCATTAAAGGTGATGTAATCAGCCTCCATTGTCTAATCAGCTGTTGTTTCTTGCTTGGAACTTTTCAACTAATGGCTCCGTCATTAAGCGTAAAGACATAACCAGACAACGATTTACTATCATCTATATCATTTTAAAAGCTAGAGTCCGTATACCCCTTCTTAAGGAGGTCTCCGTTCCCGTATATAAGGAATAAGCCCTTAGTATTTCTTAAATAATTCATTATACATTTTACATCCGTCCAATGTTTTTCTTCAGAATTAGACTGGTATCGGCTTACGCATCCTAATACATATACCACATCCGATATTATACATAACATAACGTACATTATAGATCCTATGGCTAAAGCATAGGGGATCCTCTTTATACGCTCTTTCTCCTCATCGGTACGAGGATCGTCCTTCTTAGAAAGGATGATTCCATATTGCTTTGGAACGTTTCCATGCTTGGAGTTCTTCACACTGATTTCAGTATGGTATCTATGTATAGGGATTTGAACAATCCCAACAGCCTCTTAGATCCATCTCTATATATCTTTATACCTAATATATAGGTTCCTTCTCCCAAATCCTTCATTGAGAAGTTCTTAGAAAGCCAAGCTTTCACTGATTGTAACAACGAAGTGCCATTACCAATCAATAACAGATCATCAACATACGTCACCAAAAATACGATGATATGCCCTGTTTCTTTCTGTATACGTATGCTTCCTCTGTGTTCAGATAAAAACAAAACTGTTTGATTACCTTATCAAAACACTTATGCCAAATCCTTAAAGCTTATTTAAGTCCATAAATGAACTTTAGCAACTTGCAAGCCTTGTTTCACTTCTACCAACCACAAAACCCTCGCGTTGCGAAATATAGACGGTCTCTTCTAAATCACTAATTAGAAATGCCGTCTTCAAATCCATTTGTCAAATTTCATAGTCATCAAATGATGCAATGGCTAGCATAATCCTAATGGACTTAAGCATGGCTACCAACGAAAAAGTTTCATCATAATCAACACCTTGTATTTGACGAATCCTTTTGCAACTAACCTAACTTTGTAAGTCTCTACTTCTCCATCTGCATTTAGCTTTTCCTTAAAAACTCATTTGCAGCCGATGGATTTTATCCCTTTGACTACATCCGATAAAGTCCATACTTTTCTTCATGCATGGAGCCTATCTCGGATTTCATTGCTCAAGCTAAAGTGTAGAGTTTTTACTTTGTAGTGCTTATTGGAAAGATAAAGGAGTGTCATCATCTAAGACACGGTCCTCCTTCTTGTCATCCATGAGGAAATCGCAGTATCTACTTGGTTCGGGAGAATCCCTACTAGACCTTATAGGTTGCGTGTTATTATATACTGGTGAACACGGTTCTCCTATGTTTTAGTCTCAATGTTAGTCTCTTGGATCTTATCCAATTTTACAACTTCGCTGTCAATTTCTTTAGACAACGGTTCCTTTTCTAAAATGACAACATGTGTGGAAACAATCACTTTTCGTTCCTCCGTGTTATAGAAAATATATCCATAGAATTCTTTGGATATCCTATAAACTTACACAAAGTTGATCTCACCTCAAGCTTTTATGGCAAATGTTCTTAACATAGGCAAGATAACCCCACACCTTCAAAAAATTAAAGTGGGGTTTCTTTCCATGCCATGTCTCATATGGCGTCTTAGGTGCAGATTTTGTAGGTACTAAGTTCGGCATATGCGCTGCTGTTTCCAGTGCATATCCCAAATAGGACAAAGACAACTCAACTTTACTCATCACGGAGTGAACCATATCTAATAAAGTTTGGTTTCTTCGCTCCGACACACCGTTGTGTTGTGGAGCTGTATAGTTAAAGCTCTACTAAAGCTTAGCTAATTCCCGCTACAGTGCATAGTACTCTTCATCCGCTATGCTATTTCAATTTAGAGCTATTAAACAGTATTTAAGTTCCGCTATTTTGCCATTACACCCACTAAATCAAGATTTTTTAGCACTTGCTTTTGCAACATTAATATACAAGGTTGATTTGACTAGTTCTATTTTAAACCAAACCAATAGAGTTGGTGTAAAGACCTAAATTTAAGGCATAAGTGCTCAATATAAGTTAGAAATCTATTATAGTCGATTAGTCTGTATAAATTATGATATTTTTCTGTTTTGTTGTATAACATTAAACAATATTTCCTTTTCCTACTCAAATTATATGAGAATGAGAATAAATTAACTTTAAATATTCGATTTTATATCTAATGAAGCTTTTTACATCTCTGCTATTTTGAACTACATCCCCGCATTATCCCCGTTTTAAATTTTTGTACCTCTATTGCTATAGAACCGCTAAACGCTTTAACTGCACAGTTATAGGTTATAAGGTGGAGTAACCGAGATCAGATTGTAGGATTTAGTCTTTTGGTTCGTCTGATTTTCAACTTAATTTAAATTTTTGCACCTCTATTTTAAGTACCGTTGGAGCTCTTGTCCAACGTACTCGCCTCCTTGATCAGATTGTAGGATTTAGTCTTTTGGTTCGTCTGATTTTCAACTTCATTTTTATACTCCTTAAATTTTTCATAGCATCAGATCTATTCTTTATAAGATACACATATCCTAGTCTAGAGAAATCTTCCGTAAAGGTAACAAAGTAAGAATTATCTTTGGTTACTACAAGTATTGGACCACATACATCACTATGTACTAACCCTAAGAATTCATCAACTCTTTCATTGCTCCCATTCCTTTTTTAATAAGTACTATAAGTGTACTTATTATTGGAATAATACCAAAGTTTAAATATATTTTTAATAATTATTTATGAATTTTTAAATTTAAGGGTTTAAAATTATAAAATATGTTTTTATGGGTTTTAAATAAATTATAAAATAAGTATTTTTAACTGATATTTAAAATAAATGTATTAAACCATATTACAAGTATTTTTAAAGTATTTCTAAATATATATAGTTTTTCGAAAAATATTGTTAAATGATTATGAATATACATAGATCTTTAATAATGGTTAAAGATAATAACAAGTATGGAATCTTTTATAAAAAGATAGAAAAGGTATATTTTTAAAACATAAAAGGGAGAAAGGGTTTACAATAGCAATGTTTGAGTAACATTTGTTTTTAACCTTTTTGAGTATATTTTAGAGTAAGTAAATTTTGTTAAGTGATTTGTGAATATACTTATACCATTGGGATAAGTATATGAATACTTTTTGAAGTATTGAAAAAAAAGTATACTTGAATAGTAAAATACAAGTATATATCTTTTATAAAGGGAAGCTAAAACTACACCAAACAGGACCTTTTGTAACACTTTTTTCATTTCGATTCGTGATGGTTATAACCATTACCAATTTCTAACGGATATTTCCATTACAACCGTTTACAACAGTTATTTCCATTACCAAATTTGGTAATTTTGTAAATAGTTAAAAGTAGTATGGATATGATTGTCATTTTATCTACTATTGTTTCTCTTCCCATTTCTCACGCTTCTAACTATATTTTCTACATTATTCTGTAAATCAAAATTCGTTTTAGGGTTTTTGCTCCCTCCGTTATCGCCACCTCTACCTCTAGCGCCCTCTTTGCCTCCTCTACCTCGTTATCGTTCTAGGGTTATCCCTATTCTCTTATCGGTTTCTTTTTGACCGATTCTTCAATATTTTTGTCTTTATCTCATTCAGATTTGAAATTTTCTGTTTTTTCTCCTGTAAAAAGAAATACTTTCTCCCCCTTAAGAAAATAAACACTGCCGCCTCTCAAGTTCCTCATTACAATTACTTGCGGTGCTCGTGGATCAGTGCCTTGTTGTGCTTGTGTTTGCTACCACCCGTTGTCGAGGTGATGTATTCACCATCAGTTATGAGATCTCGTCGATGCCGATAAATTCATGTCGCACTCGTTTGGAATTGGAGCCAGACCTTGATTCCTCGTTGCTTGGTAATAGGCTTGTACTGCTGCTTTAGATATTCCACCTAAAATTGCTACATGACGTCGAAGTGCTTACCGCTGATGCTTGCAGTGATCTAAAAATGGTAACTGCTTGAAGCCTACGTCGTCACCAAGGACCCGAGTTCACCTAAGTTTATCGATTCTTCAAATTTGAAAACTTGCTAAGGTCGACCCATCTTCTAGGTTTCATGTTTTCTGTTTTTTTTTCAATTGTTAATTTCATTGATTATGAACATGATCGGTGTTAATCCTCTTTTGTTCGCAACTTAACAAGCTGTGACTTACGACCTAAAAGGCATGCCGACCTAACAGGAGACGACTTAAGGAAGTCTACGACTTAAGAGGAAATACCGACTTAAGTAGGCTACCGACTTAAGATATGGTCCAACTTAAGAAATCTATAACTTAAGCTGCAAGTCCGACTTAACAGGCTCCGACCTAAGGAAAGGTCTTCGACTTAACAGTATGTGAGTTAAAGAAGTCTCCGACTTAAGAGTGTACGAGTTAAGGAAGTCTCCAACTTAACTACATAACCAACTTAGCCACAGAGCTGACTTAAACACATACGACTTATGAAGTGGTCCGACTCAAAAAGTCTACGACTTAAGGCTGTTACCGACTTAACGACTTAAGGGATCTCCGATCTACCAGTTTAAGAAGCTAATGACCTACAACTTATACAAAGTCATAGGCGACTTATGCTAACTCGCTCAAACCAAATGCCACCGACCTACGACTTATGTTAAGTCGCTGCCGACCTATGACTTGCTCGTATTCAGGAGTAACTAAGTGCAAGAGCTCCTATCTCGTCGCCGACTTAGGACCTACGACTTACTATAAGTCGGCTACGACCTAGAACTTGAAGGAGATTTCTTATTCAGATTCTACCCTATAAATACCCCCCTAATTCCAACGACAAGGAGACTTTTGGCCGATCATTTCTCAAAGCGTCGATACTCTGCTGAACTCTCCACTCATTCAACAAATGAAGATCTTCAAACATTCGAGACACTACAACAAGCTTCGAGAGGAATTCTCTACATCCAACACGGATTCATCGAGTTTCATCATCGAAGTTTGAGCTAGTAGTCGAGATTGTCTTTCTGATCAAACTGTACTGTTTTCATAAGTGAATTGTATCGATTTGTAACCAGATTCAGTAATAAAGAGATTCAAAGTGGACGTAGGCTCGATCTCAAGCCGAACCACTATAAACTGCTGTCTTTTACTGCTTTTCTGCTATTTTACTGCTTAATTTCTGTTCCCGTCACACGGGTGGTGCTTTCACGACTATATTACACACACCGGGTGTTAGCGTTCACTTTTTAGCGTTAACATTTTGGTGCTTTCACTGAGAACCCAACTCAGGAAGTTTGTCATCATTGCTTCAAAGCAGTTCGTTGAGAAAGTCTCTTTCAGAACCAGAAGTTTGTTGGATATAATGGCTCCTGGAAGGAAACGTAAGACTGTCGGATCTGAAAATGTCCATGAGAATACTGCCACTTCTCCTTTTCCAAGTCAGGCAGCTCCAAACGTCGGAGTTACGCAAGAGGAATTAGATGCTGCTATTTCTGGATTGTATCAGCAGATTGAAACTCAGAATACTCTGATGATGGAGAAACTAAATGCTTTGCTCGGGGCAAGTCAAAGACCAGTTGTTAATGAAGAAAACATTGCTGATACTCTTTGCAACTCCAGAGGAAGGAATATTCCTCAAGGGGGATCAGGTGCTGCTGAAGGGGCACCTCCCCAGGCTGAAGGATCTAGGCCATCGCCAGTTTTCCGTGAACATCTACCCGGACAAACTTCCGACAAAGTGGCCGAAGACTACTCTGCAAAGTCATTGAATAATGAAGAATATCTTTCCGGCATGATTCGGTAGATAATGAGAGAAAGCATGCAGAGAGATGAAGATGAGAGCGAATGGGGGTTCGCACCGAGTAAAACTCCATTTACCGAAAGGATCTTAAAAGCTAAGTTTTCTAGAAAGTTTGTTCCCCCCACCATTCCTGCTTATAAGGGGACAAGCGACCCAAATCAATTCTTATACAAATATGATTGGCACATGATTGGCGCTAGAGCAACTGACGAGATTAAGTGCCGATATTTTCCAGTGTACCTAGAGGCAGTGGCATTACTCTGGTTCACCAAGCTTCCTGTGCGATCTATCGACCAATTTTTCGATCTGACCCGAAAATTCAAGGAACAATTCAGATTGTACATTTCAAGGGCAAAGGATATAATGTCTCTCTCAAGTCTTGAACAAAATCCTGGAGAGCCCATCAAATCCTTTCTGAATCGCTTTAATTTGGCCCTAGCAGAAGTTGAAAACGCAGAACCGCGAATGATCTTAACCTACTTAATGCGGGCTATTGACAAGTCAAGCAAGTTTGGAAAATGGTTAAAAATGAAAGAACCAAATTCGCTCGAAAAGTTCTACAAAAAGGCTGATGAGTTCATATGCCTAGAGAATCTCTCTGCGACAGCTAAAGTTGTGACAACAGTAGTGGAAAATAATGCTACAGTTCAGAACAAAGGGGAGTCTGTAAATCAGAAAAGGGAGAGTAATGGTGGAAAGAAGCAGAAGGATCTCAAAAAGCCCCGCTTCCTCAAACCTTCGGATTTTACACCTCTGACTGATACGCCAGAGAATATTTTCATCGCCACTAAGGATGCTGTTGAATTTCCAAAACCATCGGCAGTAAAAGTTGGTAAAAATGCTGTTCAAAGCGGAAGATTTTGCAAGTTTCATAACCAACCAGGCCACGATACCAACGAGTGCCGCCACTTGAAAAGCCTGATTGAAGAGTTGCTAAGAGAGAATAAGTTGCAGTAGTACGTTAAAAGGAATAGAAAAGACCCGTCTTCATCTAACCAAGGGCAACTACCCCCAGCTCATTCATCTGGCTCAGGAGAGAGGCCTGCTGAAAAGGAAAGACCTGTCATCAATGTGATAACAGGAGGACCTCATCCGGCTGGCAGGATTTGGGGCGAGATGGAAAGGTATGCTAGAGCTTTGAAGTATGCCCCGGCTGAGAAAAGTGTCTTAGTCTTGGAAGATGCTGCACCTCTGAAGCAGCAGAAGACTTTTCATGATGATATTATGTTTAGAACCAGGGATTCTATTGATGTGGAAGCTCCTACTGAGGACCCTTTAGTTGTTTCTGTCGGTATTGGGCCGGCAATTGTCAGAAGAGTGCTGGTTGATAGTGGCGCCTCGTGCAACATACTCTTTAAAAAGACATTTGACCAAATGAAAATTCCGATGACAGATGTACAAGCTTCATCACACAAGATTGCCGGATTTACAAGAGAACTAAAACAGCCAATTGGAACAGTGGACTTGTTTATTGAAATGGGCGAAGGACAGAAGAAGTTGGTTCGGAAGCAAACTTTTGTAATTGTTGATGGATTCTCCGCCTATAATGCTTTCTTGGGTCGGCCTACTCTTGCTGCTTTCAGGGCCGTCCTCGCTCCATGGTGCTTAATAATGAAATTTCCTACTGATAATGGGATTGCTATCATTAAGGTAGATCAGAACGCAGGGCGAGAATGTTATCTTGTAGAACTCTGAGAGGCCAGGAAAAGAGAAATGGGGAAAGATGCGGTAGCTCCGCTTCGCATCAAGGAACCAACCCTGTAGCAACTACGGAGTGGCCCCTGTACTGGCGAACACAGCAATGCAAGGAAAGAAATGGATCCCAGGAAAGCCAGTACAGGGGAGAATAGAGTGGTACCCGTGGAAGTAACGGTACCAATATCTGTTGACTTGAAAGACCCGAACAAAGTACTCAACGTGGGTTCACAACTGAGCATAGCAGTTCAAAATACGCTGATATCATTCTTAAAAGCCAATCTGGACGTATTCGCTTGGTGTCATGCTGATATGTGTGGGATCTCCCCGGAAATTGCTGTGCATACTCTGAATATTGACCCAAAATTCACACCAGTGAAACAAAAAAGAAGAACCCAAGGCCCAGAAAGGTCGACAGCACTAAAGGAAGAAGTCGATCGGCTTATGGAAAACGGCTTCATCAGAAACTCCACTTATCCAAATTGGGTTTCAAATCCAGTATTGGTCAAGAAGGCAAATGGAAAGTGGAGAGTATGCATAGATTTTTCAGATCTGAATAAAGCCTGTCCCAAAGATTGCTTCCCACTTCCCAGAATCGATCAATTGGTAGATGGAACTACTGGGCATGAGTTGTTATCATTTATGGATGCTTACTCCGGATACAATCAGATTATGATGCATGAGCCGGATCAGGAAGACATAAGTTTTATCACAGATGTGGGTCTCTACTACTACTACAAAGTTATGCCTTTCGGATTGAAGAACGCTGGGGCAACCTACCAAAGGCTCGTCAATGCAATGTTCAAACCTCAGATTGGCAGAACCATGGAAGTTTATGTTGACGATATGTTGGTAAAGTCGAAGAAAGCTGTAGACCACATGGGTCATTTGGAGGAAATGTTTGCAGTTCTTCGAAAGTACGGGATGAAACTCAATCCATTGAAGTGTTCATTCGGAGTAGAATCTGGGAAATTCTTGGGTTTCATTGTGAGCGCCAGGGGCATCGAAGCCAATCCTACTCAAATCACAGCTCTAAGGGAAGTCAAAGCCCCTAAAACAAAGAAAGAAATGCAAAGTCTCAATTGAAAAGTCGCTGCTCTGAGTCGCTTCATTTCCAAGGCCACAGACAAATGCATTCCCTTCTTTGACGCTCTAAAGAAAGGAAAGAAAAATTTCGAATGGACTCCCGAATGCCAGAATGCTTTCGATGAACTAATTCATCATATGGAAACGCCTCCAGTTCTTTCCAAGCCTAGTGATGGTGAAGATCTTTTCATATATTTAGCAATTTCATCTCATGCTCTCAACGCAGCACTTGTACGGGAAGATATGAAAGTACAACGTCCAGTCTATTACATCAGTAAACGGTTCACTGGGGCAGAGATGAATTATTCAAAGATAGAAAAGCTCGCCTATTGTTTGCTGATTGCTTCCAGGAAATTGAGACCATACTTTCAAGCTCATCCTATCAAGGTTCTTACTGATCAACCTCTAAAGCAAGTCCTATTTCGTCCTGAAACTTCGGGCCGTCTTTTGAAATGGAACATTGAACTCAGTCAGTATGACATCACTTACCATCCCCGGAGAGCAATCAACGGACAAGCTTTAGCAGATTTCATCGCAGAGTCTACTGACAAAGGTGATAGTGAGAATGAAAAAACTGATGGCATTCCAACACAGGGGAAGTTGTATGTTGACGGATCGAGAAATGATTACTGTTCTGGGGAAGGGGTTGTGTTCGAAACCCCCGAAGGACGATCGTTGTGTTATGCATAGAGACTGGAATTTCCTTCAACAAACAATGAAGCAGAGTATGAAGCCCTTATCGCCGGTTTGAAAATTGCCAAGGAGCTAAACATCAAAGTGTTACAGATCTTCAGCAATTCTCAACTTATTGTTTGCCAGGTAAAGAAAGAGTTTCAGGCTAAAGGTGGAAATCTACCCGCATACTTATCAAAGGCATGTGAACTTCTCGAAGATTTCGATCATTATACGATAAGTCATATTCCTCGGGTAGAAAACATGAAAGCGGATTCTCTTGCAAAGTACTCAAGTTCTGGAGAAGCTCAATTACCGGGATTAGTTCCTGTAGAAGTTCTGTCAGCTCCAAGCATTGATGAAATGGATGTTGATTGGATTATGGCTGCGTCTCAAGAGCATGAATCATGGATGACTCCAATCAAAGAATACCTACTCAATGGTTCCCTGCCAGAAAGTTCTAAAGAACGCCGAAAACTATTGAGGAAAGCATCAAGATACATAATTCAAGATGGCCGATTATATAGACGGGGATTCTCAATGCCATTACTTCGATGTGTAACCAAGGAAGAAGCCAAGACAATTCTAGCCGAGGTACATGGAGGAGAATGTGGGAATCATTCAGGTGGCCAGACTCTAGCCAAGAAAGTTCTTCGATATGTGTATTTCTGGCCTGACATTAATCGAGATGCTGCCATTTACTCCCGAAAGTGCGACAGATGTCAGAGATTTGCAAGAATCCCAAAAGCACCTTCCACCGAACTCACACAAATGGTCAGCCCATGGCCATTCGCTAATTGGGGAATAGACTTGATTGGACCCTTACCGATCGCTAAATCTGGAATCAAATATGCTATTGTTGCCGTTGATTATTTCACAAAATAGGCTGAAGCTGAACCCTTAGCCACCATTACCTCTAAAAAGATGATATATTTTGTAACTAAAAATATCATTTGCAGATATGGTGTGCCATAGAAGATAATCACAGACAACGGTACCCAGTTTGAAAGTGAAGAATTTCAGGATTTTTGCAAACGATTCAGAATTCAAAAAAGCTTCTCAGCAGTGGCTCATCCGCAGGCAAATGGGAAAGTGGAAGCGGTGAACAAAATTATCAAATCAACCATCAAAAAGCAACTCGAAAAAGCAAAAGGTGGTTGGGTCGATAAGCTTCCATTAGCACTATGGGCATACAGAACTACTCACAAAACTGCGACTGGGCACACTCCATTTTCACTGGCATACGGATCAGAAGCAATGATTCCAGTAGAAGTAGAAGTTCCTTCACACAGGAGAATTTATTTCAATGAAGCCGAAAATGAAAAGCTGCAACTTGAAGCACTTGATTTTCTTGATGAAAAAAGAGAAGAAGCTAGGCTCAGAGTTTCAGCTTATCAGCAAAGGATAGCCAGGCACTTCAACTCTAAAGTTCGCCAACGCAGCTTTGAGGTCGGAGACTTAGTTTTGAAAAGGATCATGACAGCAACTGGTGTGTTTGGGCCAAACTGGGAGGGACCATATGCCATTGGCAGTAAACTTCTTGATGGCACTTTCAAACTCATAACTGTTGAAGGAGATCCAATTCCAAGAGCCTGGAACAGCAACCACTTACGTCCTTATTTTACTTGAAAAAAAGCTTTTCTCAAAGTTGTAAAATAGTGATGAATGTATCAGTTGTATTGTAAAACATTGTAAATCAGTGTAAATGAATGAAAGCTATAAAGTGGATGTAGGCCCGATTCTTGGCCGAACCACTATAAATCTTGTGTTCTTTACTATTTCATAATGCCTGTTTCATTTCGATAGGTAAATACTTTAAATGTATTGCTAAAATGTCGATTCAAAATTGCAGGACATTAAAACAAGGCTCGCTCATCACAAAGCCAAGCGACTTCTATAAATCACCCATTACGCAAATACCAAGCGACAAAAAATTCCAAATTCAAATCCTATACAAAGAGAACTTCACATAAAAAGTTGGCGACTCCACTGTGGCAAACCTTCATTAACCGGTTGTGATTGTCGGTATGAACAGACATCCAACTAGATAACTCGCGTTTGTCCCGTGAAGTCGTTCAACAGTGAAGTCCACTTCTTCGGATGAGGCAATTTACTTGTAAAAGGAAAGAAGATGCGCTTGGAAACGATAATAAAAGATCGCTAATGAGCAGATGATGAGAGAACATGGCCAAGCAAACAAAGAAGCAGCCAAAAGGAGGTATGCCTCTCAATAAAAGGGCCGGTAGAACCACTAAAGGGACACCTTCCCAAGTAGAAGGAACAAGGCCCTTACTAACTGATCGTGATGCATCCGATCAGGTAGCTTGCGTCTGTCCCGTGGATCTACTCGCCCCTGAGATGCAACCTTCCTGGCACACCAACCAACCGACGCTACTTCCCAAAGGTCAACAAAGCCCTCTAACGAGGCATGCCAAAAAATGAAAGTGCTTTCCTCAATCAAAAAAGATTGGTGGAACCACCGGAGGGGCACCTTCCCAAGTTGAAGGAACAGGGCCCTTGTTAATTGGTTGCGATTGTTTGTACAAACGAACATCCAATCAAGCAACTTGCATCCGCCCCGTGGGTCCATTCAACCATGAGAAAGTAACTTCCAGGCAATCAAAAAGCCCTCTTCAGAGGCACAAGCCCTCTTCGGAGGCACATGACCTCTTCGGAGGCAAAAGCCCTCTCCCGAGGCACCGCAAGCCCTCTTCAGAGGCACATGCCCTCTTCGGAGGCAAAAGCCCTCTCCCGAGGCACCACAAGCCCTCTTCGGAGGCACAAGCCCTTTTCGGAGGCACAAGACCTCTTCAGAGGCACAACTCTTTAAGAGGAGCCCTCTCCGGAGGCATGTCCCAAAATAGAATACTCGAACAAAAAGCCTTCTCCGGAAGCATGGTTCAACTCTCAAAGGAAGGTTAACTTGTTCATCTCAAAAAGTTCCTCCTAAAAAAGTTGGAATGCTACAAATTTTTTTTAGAAAGTTCATTTCACTGCATAGGGAAATCTACTTTCTTTTTTGACAAATGAAAGTGATCATCCCCGAAAGTTGAAGTGTTCTTCAGAAAGAAAGAGAAAGTAAAAATTTCTCCAAAAAACGAGATATGATCTATTAAAAGCAGAATAATTCTTCCCTTAAAAATGGAATAGTTATTCTCTGAAATAAGAATATCAGTCTTGTAAAAGTTAGAAATGTTGCAATGCACTTGTGGTATGGGGGCAACACTATACAATTCAATTACATTAATAAAAGGAATATGCAAGCAACATACTGCAAGTTCATTGCAATATCATGAAAAATAGATGTGGAATAAATGCATTCTCAAGCACAGACCAGAAAGTTTGTACAAGTAAGAAGAATTGTTTATTCTACACTAAAATGAGAAACAAATGCATTCTCACATACATAAGAATTTGTACAAGTAAAATAGCTATTTTATTCAATACTATGAAAACTTTTTACATTGTACAGATCACAAAAAAGAAGCGGGGACCGGTACCCGCACAATCTCCGGTCGATACATGCAAAAAGCAAAAATAAGAAGTAGAAGATCCAGCTTGCTATTCCTTCTTCCCGCCACCTTTGGAGCCTTTACTCGGCCTAATGATTAGTTTTTGAAGCCGTTGTGAACGGGTCGGGGCAGAAGGAGAAAGAGGCACGGCTGGATCAACTTCTGCTTCCTCTCCAGCAGAAATATTCTTCTTCTTCCTTATGGCACGCTTCCCCTTCCTCTTCAAAGAAGATTCACTCCCCGGAGTAGCAAGCAATGTCGAAAGCTTCGTGTCATCATCTAGAGACCGCTCCGGGGTCTTCTCGATGTCATCAAGATCCTACGCCTTCTGCTCCTGCGAAGCGGCCGGATCATCCAGGCCTTGAAGAGCTTCAATTTTCTCTGCCTGTGATCCCGGTTGGGAAGCAGAAGGAGGAGTAATTTGCGAAGATGGAGGAACGGCAATTAAAGGAGTGGAAGTTTGTGCAGTATTTGGTACCTCCGCTGTAGAAGAAAAGAAGTTAAAATCGGCGTTCTCCGAAAATAGAGAAGGTATCGGTTCACCAAAGTTTAAGTAACAAGTAAGAAGGTCCTCAAACTCGGTTAAATCAAATAACTGATTCATTGAACCTGGGTCGACGCCAAAATTACCTGGAGAAGTCGGTTTTGACAAGTCAATTTCAAATTTATCAGCCTCAGTGTCTTCTTGGCTCTGCTCCTCGATATGAGTAAGGGAAGACCCGGTTGTGACGGGCTTAGCCTCGACGGTTTTTGCAGGAGAAGAAAAGTGAGAGCTGGAACCAACGATATCGACGTCGGTCGAAGTCGAAGTGTGGACAGGGGCAGTTAAAGATATTTTCTTCTCTAGATGTTCTTCTGCCACTATTCCAGCTCTGGCTTCAGCAAGTTGCTCTTTTCCCTTGGCAAGAGCAGCACGTGCTTCTTCGTCAAGATAGCGTGCCTCGAGTTCTGCCTCATCATAGCCGGCCCCGCCAAGCATGTCAACTGCTGCTTCCCATACTTCAGCCAGGGTAACCTCATAGTCAGGACCCAGAAAAGAGAGGCTCCCATGACCCAGAACGCTGTGCAGATAAAAGTCAAATAAGGTGGAGCTGATGTTAGCTTTAGTTGTCTCATGCGATTGCTCGGCCGCCTCTTTTTCGGCAACAGCTGCAGCTCGACCAGCAACAGCCTCATCACGCTCTTTCTCAGCGTTAGCAAGTTGGGACTTTAGCAATTCAATCTCCACGTTCTGGGAATTAACTGTTTCCCGCAACTGACTATTATTTTTGCGGTATTCTTCAACAACGAACTGCTCAGCCGCAAATTTCATCTCAGCATCCCTCTGAGCAGCGTGCGCATCCCGCACTTGTTTCTGAAACACTTCTTCTTTTTGAGTTTGTGAAGCAGAAGAAGCGGCGAGATCTTCCTTGAGTTTTTTAACCTCGGACTCAAGTCTCGCATTATCATCAACAATGATTGTCATCTCGGCATCATGCTGTTTGCAAATTTTAGCCCATTCAGTCTTATCATTCTCCATAGTCAGCATGTTTTCAAGATTCATATGATTGACTCTTTGGAGTTCATCAACGAGTTTCTGCCATTGCGACATCCTCTCAATGTTAAGCCTAACTATATCAAGACTTTTAAGCATGTCTTGCTTGTCGATCGGGACCAAATCTAGGTCAAAGCGCACCCCTTTTAAGCACCAATTCGGAAATCGGCCTTGAAGCGTTGGAGGGCCATCTTTAACCTGATACTGGGGTCTATTGATGATCGCTTGGATATCAGACTTCTTTAAAGGAGGGGAGCCAGACGGGATATTAGGAAAAATGGGAGCATCAGCCTTCTCAGAAATTGAAGACGCATCACTTGGCTTGGATCGCTTGCTCGATTCGTCAGCAATATGAGTCTTCCCCTTGTCATCATAAGACTTTCTCTTATGGGAATCGTCACTTCTGTGAGAAGAATCATATCGCTCAGCGTCTTTTCTTCTCTGCCACTACTCGTAATCCCGCCTTTCTTGAGCCTTCCTTCGAGCCCTTTCTTCATCTGTCTCTCTTTGGTCACCAAGATATTTCCTAAAGTCATAAGATCCACGGCCTCCATGGCGCTGAAATGAGTCATAGTATGAGCCGGTACGCCCCATCGGAGAATCTGAAAATAGAAAAGAAGTAAAATTTAGAAATTTCCAGAAAAAGAGGATAAATGCTTATAAGTGCTGAAAAAATCCTAAGTGTGTGCGGCGTGCAAACTACGTGCGTCAAACTACAGACCACGCTTTAATGTGGAAACGGAGATGACTGGCGTGGAAGGCGTCAAAGCTTGTTTCAAAGAGGAAGTCGCTTCAACGACAGGAGAGGTCGCTTTGGAAATATTATCCTTGAAAAGCTCTTGAGAAGTTATCATTATATCACTCAAGTCATCAAAGGTGTCATTACCATGGTGCCCAGCAGAATTCTCCTTTTCAACTTCCACGTCGGCTGACTTTTCAAAAATTCGAGGATTCTCTTCCTCTTTAATAATTGAAGCAAGTGCCGGTTTGCTGGACGGTCCCGCAACATCGATAGGAGTAGAACACTTTACTAGTGCAGTGTCTACAGTTGGCTCCTTTGGAGTCATCTCTTCCGTTGAAGCTGGGGCACCTGATGACTGTGCTGAAAATGTGGAAACTTCACGAGGCTGAGTAAAATGAGAAGAGTGTAAAAGCCCGAATTGATGTAAAAATTCGTCTGTCAATAGAAATTGAATACTCCTCTCCTCAACTGGCACCGCCATAAGCCTCTCAAAAGTCGCTTTGTGACCGGAATCTCTAGAAGGAGGAGGAAGTGCTGAAAAGAAAAAGGCAAAGTTAACACTTGACAACTCGGACTTCGGCAAAGTCGAAAGAGCATAAGAAACATAGATAAGTGATCTTACTTCCTACTCTCCAGATAGTGTAAAATCCTGGAGGGCAGCGAACATATAAAAACTGGCTTAGAAAACCGTGAACACTCTCAGGGAGACCAATGATAAGCTTGCGATTTCTGGCACTTCTCACAACTGTGATGGAAGGGTGGTCTTTGTTTTTAGCAAAAGAGCACAGATAACAAATTTCGTCGAAGCTTGGAAGACGATCGAGTGTCCTCCTAAAGAGCACACAAAGTCCCATCAGGATAACATATCCATTGGGATGCAGCTGGAAAGGGGAGATGTTAACCGTAGAAGGAGTGTTCGCAAGAAGTCATTAAAAGGAGGGATGGATCCATTCTGGCACATTTGTCGATTTACTGCAACAAAACCACGAGGAGGTCTATCAGCATTATCAGGCTTCCCGGGTAGTTGTGCGTCTGCTTCAGCAATTCCGAATTGAGTACACAACTGGGTAAAGGTTCTGTAGTTCAAAGTGGTCGAGACCCTTTCTGGAGGATCGTTCAACGGAACGGCAACTGGAAAAGTCTCTTCAACTTGCCCTATTTCTTCTTGTTGAGAAGACATTCTACACAACCAACTGGATGTTCAAATGTGAAGGTGCACGTTTCCTAAAAAGTGTGAAGTGTTGTGCAAAACTAATGAAAATAAAAAGCAAGCATAACTGGAATTAAACTAGCTGACAATCAGTCGATTACAAGATTTCAGAACTTGTTAATGTTCAAGTGCAGTGTTAACACAAACAAATCAGTTTCAGTTGACTATTACGATTTTGTTTTAATACTTCACTTGGATTGGTTATTGTACAACATTTCATTCATATTCATTTAATTTGATTTTTTCTTTAACAACTAATCTGTCATTCGATGTGGGCAGTCAGTGGCAGTATATTCATCCCAGTATTCTGTGAATGTTGTATTTAGCAGGTAGTTAGCTTTCAACAGTTCATAATTCAACAGTTCAAAGTCCAGGCAAAGTTTAAAAGTCTCAAGTGCTAACTCGGCGACGACTTAAGAAAGATCTCCTATGGGTTAAGTTAAGTCGTTGGTTCTCTGATTCTTTGGGTCATCAGCCATAACACTTATAAAGATATAAAGCTTCAGTTCAAGACAACACATGTGCTAACTCGTCCACGACTTAAAGGTTATGAGGCGAGCTAGAGTAGGTCGTTTATACTACAAGTCGTTGGCATTTCAGGTCAGCAGTCCCTGAGTCGTGGGTCGGATAAAGAAGCAAAAGCTCTAATTCGAGGCAACAAGAAATCCTCCATGTCCTAGCTCGGAAACGACTCAAAACTTAGGTCGCATGAAACTGCTAAGTCGGTTCCGACTTAAGTCATGGAAGTCACTGGGTCGCACGAAATTACTAAGTCATGACCAAGCCAGAATCTCAACCAGCTTTCTTCCCTAACACCTAACCCGTTAACTCAATAGCCTCACAATCAACAATGATCCTCGGGTCACCCAAAAACCAATTCGAATCGCCTCAGATTAGTTGTGAATCCGGTATGTTACTGCTCTATCACAACTGCAACATGGTCGATGGCAATTGCAGGTCAATCGAGGAGTTACTCATAATGAATCGCAGCATCAAAAAACAAGTGGAAGTCGAAAAAATGGGGAGTTATCAATTCGACAATGGACATGGGTGAATGAAGGTAGGATCGACTTACGAAGTATAACGGGAAGATGATCGGCGAATGGATGGTTGGAATTTGTCTTTCAAAGCTCAGAATTGCGTCAATGGCTGATTCGAATAGAAGGACAGATGAGGAAGAGGAAGAATGGTTCAACTATTTATACGCTGGAAGGTGGGTCGACTTACACGATGTACGACCTAAGACTTATATTAAGTCGTTTCCGACCTAACAAAAAAAACGAGTTAAGAAAATCGAAGCATATGACCTACGACCTAGGCATACACTTCGAAGGGCAAATGTTAATCCTCTTTTGTTCGCAACTTAACAAGCCGTGACTTACGACCTAAAAGGCATGCCGACCTAACATGAGATGACTTAAGGAAGTCTACGACTTAAGAGGAAAGACCGACTTAAGTAGGCTACCGACTTAAGATATGGTCCAACTTAAGAAATCTATAACTTAAGCTGCAAGTCCGACTTAACAGGCTCCGACCTAAGGAAAGGTCTCCGACTTAACAGTATGTGAGTTAAAGAAGTCTCCGACTTAAGAGTGTACGATTTAAGGAAGTCTCCGACTTAACTACATAACCGACTTAGCCACAGAGCTGACTTAAACACATACTACTGATGAAGTGGTCCGACTCAAAAAGTCTACGACTTAAGGCTGTTACCGACTTAACGACTTAAGGGATCTCCGATCTACCAGTTTAAGAAGCTAACGACCTACAACTTATACAAAGTCATAGGCGACTTATGCTAACTTGCTCGAACCAAATGCCACCGACCTATGACTTATGTTAAGTCGCTGCCGACCTACGACTTGCAACTTAACAGCTCGTATTCAGGAGTAACTAAGTGCAAGAGCTCCTATCTCGTCGCCGACTTAGGACCTATGACTTACTATAAGTCGGCTACGACCTAGAACTTGAAGGAGATTTCTTATTCAGATTCTACCCTATAAATACCCCCCTAATTCCAACGACAAGGGGACTTTTGGCCGATCATTTCTCAAAGCGTCGATACTCTGCTGAACTCTCCACTCATTCAACAACTGAAGATCTTCAAACATTCGAGACACTACAACAAGCTTCGAGAGGAATTCTCTACATCCAACACGGATTCATCGAGTTTCATCATCGAAGTTTGAGCTAGTAGTCGAGATTGTCTTTGTGATCAAACTGTACTGTTTTCATAAGTGAATTGTATCGATTTGTAACCAGATTCAGCAATAAAGAGATTCAAAGTGGACGTAGGCTCGATCTCAAGCCGAACCACTATAAACTACTGTCTTTTATTGCTTTTCTGCTATTTTACTGCTTAATTTCTGTTCCCATCACACGGGTGGTGCTTTCACGACTATATTACACACACCGGGTGTTAGCGTTCACTTTTTAGCGTTAACAATCGGTAATTGTTACAGAAATCTACTATTGTATTTTGTAGCTCTGATTTATTATGGGAATACATGGGATAGTAATTATGAGTATGAGAATTTTATTCATAGAATAAATCCAATAAGGTACTTATTACATTCATTTCATTAAATTCTTATAGCCGACTGATAAGGGTGTTACATAAATGCATGTATGAATGTTACTTATTAGATATGGTTTCAGTTTATCTTCATATAGTGACATTACTGCTATCACATTTGTTGATTTATGTTTATACCGATTATTATATTTATATAGGTTGATAAGAAAAGCAAATGTTGAATCCTTTAGATGTAGTACCAATATTGTTGCTTATTTAATGAATGTTGCGAATAAAAAATGAGTTAACTACATTTTCCACATACAACTATTATGTTTTTAACCTAATTTTTATTTATTTTCTCATTTCTTCAAATCATTTCGAAGTAGCAACTTTTGAATGTACATTAACGGTTAGTGGGAATAATTACAAATTAGTACAAGAACAAATATTGGAGCCATTTTGGCGATATAGATTTTAGTGTGTTTATGGGGTTGGCTTTCGCATAACTTTGTACACTATGATAAAATTTAAGTAAGTTTATTTAATGTATGTTAAAGATATGCTGCAACTAAAAAGAGAATCATCTACATGGTAAATTATATATTTAATATCAAAACTAATTTGTTTAGTTCTTATATTCTTTTTGAATATAATACGCATAACATAAAAATCAATGAAGAAGAATATTACTCTATACCTTTTACCTTTTATTTGATAACATATAGATTCTTAAGGAACAATAGGTTGCTAAATGCTTGCCCCTTACATATCTATGAGTTGTTCTTTGATCATCAAATGTTCAATTCAAAAGGTACGATTTCTTCTACTAGGTCAAGAGTTGCTGAAACCCTTTCCGGAAAGGTTACTTTTTTATACTTTTTATTTTTCCAAAAGATATTTATAATGCTTTCTGTATATGCTTACATTGATTCTGCTTTGTTAGGTGATTATAGCTTTGATATTAAAAGGTGCAGGGATTTATTCTTACATGGGTTTTTGTGTATATTTTTTTCTCTATTTATTTATAATATCAACATTAAAAAACTACGATCCCTTTTTCTAATCCTATCCATAGCATAAGAACAATTATATTCCTGTACCAAAAATGTTTTATAATTATGTATACAATAACACTTGTTCCCATTAAAGTGATTTTTAAACAAGTAAATCACTCTTACCTTTAAATCTCTAGTACACTATATTTGAAAAAGTGCTTCTATGGGTAGAGTTATAATTTGCCTTGTAAATCCAATGTTACTAAAATTTATTATTCTTAATAGGTCCTACAAAGTTATTTCTTCTTGTTAAAATTCTTGCACATTCAGTTTACCGCTCCGTTTCCTGCCAAACGTGACTTTAAATACCACAAGAAGGTATGCATATACAAGCACCACTCATTTTTATTTGCTAACTAGAATATTTTCTGTTTATGCCTATGTAAGATTTTAATTATTCTCCAAAGGCTGTATCATTTATGTTACATATCAAATCAAAAAATCTTGACCAAGGAATACTTCCAACCTGTTGGATTATTCACATGATGTGATTTGGTATGGACTTATATAGCCTTAGTTTCACTTTCAATTATATTTATATATTTGGTTGAAATGTTCTTTTCTTAGCTACTGATTGAAATTTGATAATTTTAAGTTGCTGATTCAAAATACAAGGAGAGAAAAAAAGGCTAGTTAACCTTGATTTTACTATAAATCTACGTATTCAATTTTAGGAAGATTATATAAAATACATACAATCAATACCACCACAGTAAGTCGACCTAACTCTCATAATGACCAAAGATGTTTTACAAGAAAAACATTGGGCCATATTAGCCGCATCTCATAGTCCATATGGGATTATTCTTTAAATAACAACATAACTATACTTAGTGCATCTACAAACGTATTATGTTCACAATTGTTAGATGGAAACTTAAGGTTGACAAAGGTATTAGAGAATGGCTCAATTATCATAAATGAATCAAAATTAAAATAAGCAGAGTAAGACAACAAATAATAAATAATGCGAGAAAATATGATATATTCTGGTTTTGGCATATAGAGAGAGATTCACAAACATCACAGACATCTTTCATTTTCACCACCTCAAGTTGCAACCATACTACAGATCATTTATTTCCATTATACTGATTTTACCCCAATAAATGAATAATAGTTCATAACTTTAGTATCTAAATGTTGTGAAAAGAGTAACAAGCACCCATTGAGCTACAACATGATTCATATTTGAATGGGCTTTTTGCACTTAAAAAATGAATACAATCTTACATCAGTACTTAATAATACATAACAAAATATAATGTTTTTTTTACATAGTTTGTGCTCAAGCAACCAATAAAAACTAGTGATTTGTTCACATTGTAGCGGTCATTTGTTTACACTAATGTTGATTGAACAAAATTGTACTCTTTGGCGAATTAAGCTACACAACTTGAATCCAACCTTAACGCAATCTATATACATATTTTGTAGTTATGCATCATTAAATAGTAAATACTATTGCAATTTGAATGCAAAATCGCAATGAAATGAGAAAAAAAGATACCTTAGTAGACTTAAACATAAGCTGAGCAGGATAATTAAGAAAAGCCATGAGGTCCCATAAGCACTGTTGAAGCTTAAAATATGTATTCCATTCTACTTTTACTGTATAACTTTGTATACAATTGGTACATATTCATTTTCATGATTTTATAAATACACATGCACACATGCAACATACACCACATTTATATCAGTGTTGGGTGTGTTTATGTGTCAATGTTGTTTGAATACTATGATTCTCATTAATGCCTACTAATTTGTTACCTGCTATCTCAGGAATAGATAAAAGAGAAGGAAATAATGTACAAGAGAATAAGGGATGAAAACGAGTCTGCTAAATTGGTAAGAAATACTTAATCACAATAAGTTTAATAGGCTAGGTTTGTACAACTCTCAGTTTGTAAATTGATACGAAATACAAGAGACTTCTCAATTTGTAAACCTAGACCACTCAGTTTATAAACTAAGTGTAGTGCTCAGTTTACAAACTTAGCTCGGCTCAGTTTAGATAACTGAGGTCGGCTTAGTTTAGATTAATTGAGTTCTGAGCTCAGTTTGTAAACTGAACCCGGCTCAGTTTCTATTAACTGAGCTCGGCTTAGTTTTTATACTGAGCTTGCTGCTTAGTTTATAACATAGCAGTAAAGCTCAATTGCTCAGTTATAAACTGAGTGGTAAGCTTAGTAAATCGAGTGCTGCTTAGTTATAAACCGAGAGCTTTGCTCAGTTATAAACCGAGCTTAGCCTAGTTTATAAACTGAGTCGTAAAGCTCAGTTTTTATTATTAGATTTGATTAAATTTGATCTTTAAGTAAAATGAAGCTTTCCTTTTATCTTTTTTATAAACTAAGCATGGTTTCCGAATATGCAGGCATTAATAGAAGCTGCAGAAGAAAAGAAAAAAATCAGAAGCGAGTGTTAATGGTAATGAAGGAGTAATAAGTTTTGTACTAGTAAAATTTGAAGTTATCACACAATGAACTTTGTAGAATTTGGTATAAAGTATTTAGTATGTTTGATATTTATCTTGAAATTTAGTGATACGTTGGTTTTGGAATTTGGTCATATGTTTTTTGTTACTATAAATTTGAATTTGTATTATTGAGTGAAATAATATATGATAGTATAAAATGTTGAATGACATGGTTTGCAACACTCATAAGTGTTACTAGTCAAAACGGTTACTATTTACCAATGGTTATAACCATTGGTAAACGATGTATTTTAGTAACATATTTTCCAACGTTTATAACCGTTGGTAAATACATTATTTTCCCACGGTTATAACCATTGGGAATATGAAAATTTTCAACGGTTATAACCATTAAGAATATTGAATTTTTCAATGGTTATAACCATGGGTAAAATTAATATTCCAACAGTTATAATTAGGAAATATATTGTAAATTTTGTCACGTACATATTTGTAATGGGTATAACCGTTACAAATTTGATTTGTAACGATTATAACCATGACAAAACGACAATTCTGGTGTTGTGTGTGTATATATATATATATATATGAGTTTAAATAAAGGAGTTTAATTAATAAATGAGTTTAATTAGAAAAGAAAGTTTTAATTAATTAGAAATTTAATTAAAATAAATTAAGTTTCAATCAATAAGACGTTTTAATTAAAATAAGTTAACTTTTAGTTAATAAGAAATGTTAATTAATAAGTGAAGATTTAATTAATAAGAAGTTTTATTAGATAAAAAATAGTTTTACTAATAAAATAGGTTTTAATTAATAAAGGATTAATTAAATAAAAAGGGGATTAAAAGTCGTTTATGTGACTGGATCATCTTTGTGTGTGTTAATCGTGCTTTGTGTGTTACTTTTATGGAAAGTATTTAGTCTTGTACACAACACTAAAGCTAATAAAGTAGACTTGTTTCTATCCGTGAGAGTAAAGAACGATGATTAGAGTTGGGAGTAGAAGTAATAGTGCTCTAACCTACCGGGCTTCACTTTTAACCAAGGGATAACAGAAGTTGAGAATTTATGAATAGAAATGATCATTTTTATAGAAGTATTTGGTCTTATTTTGAAAATGAAGATTTGTGTTAAGTACAAAAGAAGTTTTATGAATAGAAATGAATTTATAAAAAGGATTTTTATATAAGGAGTTTTATAATTACATTTGGAGATTTATAAAATGAAGTTTTATATATAAAAGGAGTTTTATGATGAAGATTTATAAATGAAGTTTATAAAGGAATTTATAAACGATATTTTATAAAGGAGATTTATAAAAGAAGTTTTATAAGGAGATTAGTAAAGGAGTTGTAAAAATAAAAGAGATTTATTATAAGGAATTTTATAAAAGAAAATAAGATTTGATCACTATAAACGACCAATTTAAAATTATGATGGTATGGAAAATATTCATTTCATACTAACACCAAATTTCGAGGTATGGAAACTCGTCTCTATCTTGAGAAGTAAGAATGTATATCGAGGCAAGGATATCTTTCTAACCTGTCAGATCTCATTGTTAATCGAGGAATAGTAATTTTTGAAATTGAAAATTGGTGTTAAGCAAGTTTGGTCTAATTTCTATATGATTTGTTTGCTTACACCAAAAGTGTTTTGGGCTTATTGTTACCAATGTTTTAAACGACATTTGTTTTAACTCAATGAACTACAGTTTTAGGAATGAAATCTTTCTTAAAATTTGTGAATATATTTATACCGTTAAGATAAATATATGGGTACATTTTCTAAGTTTTGGAAATGTATTATGTGAATATACTTATAATGTTGACATAAGTATATGTAAAAGTTTTCTCATTATTGAAAGGGAAATGTTTTGTGAGTATGTTTGTATAGTTGATATGAGTATATCAATATTTTTCAAGTATTGAAAAGAGTAAAAAGGGTTTATGAATATATCTTTTGAAATGAGGTTTAAATTAATAAAAGAATTAATTAAAGTGGCTTAGTGGTTGCTTATAAGCTTAACCAGTGTTGGTTTCCATATAGGATTAAATCATTGATTTGATTTTTTTTGTTTGATTGTTAAATAAGCGACTATCAAATGTTTGACCATTTAGAAAATTTACCGTTATCGGTTCGGAGACACAGGGATTGGATATATTTTCTGAAAACCAATTCGAACCGGCATAAGCATTTGAATTGGGGACATCTTGAAGGTAACCGAAGATGGAGTTCTTTGAAGTGCAAGGACTACTTGCTGCTAATCCTGACGGTAACTCCAAAAGGGATTTGGTACAAGTAGTGCCTTCAATTTGTACAGTCCTAAAACAACTTGTATGGATGAATGCTGGTGTTGCATTATTGCTTGGAGGGCAATGTTAGCATTCCATGTGGGATTTGCTAAAAAGGTAAAACGTAGTCTCATACCTCACAACTGGTAATGACTTAAGCAGGGACGTACCATAGGGCTCCGAAGGGCTAAGTGCGTTGCTCCAATTAGGGTTGATCATCGCCTGATCAAGGTCAATACTTTTGAATTTATGTATGCTTGTGACCTAGTAGGTTGTTGGCCAGCAACCGAGGGGTGATCATATTTGGTACTATCCACGAAGGGGTAGGCCGGCCTTGAGTAGCAGTAGTGCAATTGTATTAATGTAACCATTTCGGCTATGATTTAATATTTATTTTAGATCCTAGACATTATTATAATATCATACGATTTCCTACGTATGGTTTGGTTATCGTGAGATAAAATCTGCCCGTGTTTATGTGCGATGTGGTCTTATGAAATACCGTTATTTTTGAAAGGTTTTATAACATTAAAATCCATATGATGTGTGTTTCTCATGCTGGTTTACCGGATTGGTCCGAGCGTTATTTTCTTAAAATGCTCGGGTCTTGTAACGACCTGTAAATTTATCAATTTGATAAATTATATTTATTTTTAAAATATTCAAATATAAGCTTTTAAGAAACATAGATTATAATGTTTTGAATAATAAATAATAATGGTAACCTTATTTTGAATAAGTATTAAAGGAAATATACACTGTGAAGGAATATCGATAAAATGACCAAAAATTGTTTTATCAATAAAATAAGCTAGATACATACACTTATTTTTATAATTGAACAAGAATATGAAATAAAATTATTTATTTTATTTTGGGAAATTAATAGTATTGGAGCAGGTGTAACGACCCGATATTTTCAACCATTCGCATCCATTATAAGTGTATAGGTAGACACTCATGCCGGAATTAAATTGCTCAAAATACCGCGTTGTAAATAAAATTTGGCAAATCTCAGAATATGCAGTAAACAAAAATATCACAGATCACAGACACAGAGTAAAATAATGCAGCGGAAGTAAAAGAAATAGTAGTTCATGAAGCTACTATATAAATATATCAGTGTTACATAAGATACAACAAAAGAAATAGAGAACAACAGAAGTCTCAATAAAATAACCAAGTACAAGCTGAGTAGGACAACGGAACTGAAATAGATAGGACAAGACAAGCAGATAATCTCCAGCGATTCAAATCTCCAAGCGAGTGGAACTCCAAATCTGTGAATAACTCAGGCTGACCCGAGCGTAAAGCAAAACACAAAACACTCGAGTCAGGACAATATATACTTATATAATGTAAACCAACTCAAGCGAACTGTAATAAGGGTACAAGTAACTTAGAAGATGCTTGGGACCGCCCATCCTCTAAGGATCCGTTAAACTATCTACTATGTAGTAATATTCGATATTATAATAGTGTTTAAATAAGTAAAGTATAATCATATAGAAAATAGCGTTAAGGGGATGGAGAACCTTAACGCGGTCGGATCTTAAAATCATAATCGTAGTAAAGCTCGATATGGTAGGTGACACGGCACAACTAGGCAATGCCAGGGTAGATATACCAATTACGCATCCGGACTAGTGGTGACGCATAGCAGCCACTACCGCCCACCTCGAACAACACTCCCAAATCAAGGGTGGCCACCAAATAAATCACAAGTAATAGAATGGTATCGAAGAAGTGTGTCCGATAAGAGGTGCTACCTCCTTGGTCCGTCAATCGCTCCTGTTTTAGCCACCTTATGCCAACTCACGGGAGTTGGGTCCACGTAACATACCTTAAGAACGTCGTCACCATCCTACTTCATTCTGGAATCTCCACCGCGTACACGGTTGTCAAAGTGGTTTTCGGTATCGACAGAGAGTATGTCCATATCCGATCTCGGTCTCTTTGCCAACCAATCGTTATTATAACCCGTGGTTATAACTTTTAAAAACAATACTTTACTTCAAAATAAAATATCATTTCAAAACCATATATTTATCAAAATAAAGATTAAATCAATTCCAAACCATTTCCATATATTTAAAATATCATATCATTTCAAAACTTCATTTCAAATCATTTCAATATATCAAAATATCATATCTTTCCAAAACTTCATTTCAAATCATTTTAATATATCAAATATCAATCTTTCCAAATCTTCATTTCAAATCATTTTTATATAATAAAATATCATATCCTTAAAAAACTTCATTTCAAATCATTTTAATATAATAAAATATCATATCCTTACAAAACTTCATTTCAAATCATTTTAATATAATAAAATATCCTATCAGTTCAAATCCAAATATTCAACTTTTAGATACCTTTTAAATTTAAAGATATCATTCATACACTATCATTTTAAATCACCTTTAAATAGTTTATATTTCAATCAAAATAATTCATTTAACCCTTTTAAAAGTGTAATTATTATACTTTCAAATCAAGTATTCAATTTCCAAAGTTTCAAACCATTCTGAGTTCGTTTACTAAGTCAAAAAGCCTAATTATTAAAATTTCAGCATTTCACAGCATTTAAAAACAACTGCTACAAGTTATATTTGAAAACATTTTTAATTCAGCAAAGACAGCACTTAAAACTGCTGTTAAAACTCAGTTTTAGTTGAATTATAGTTCAAAACAGAAAAGACAGCATTTCAGAAGTGCTGCGGTAGTTCAGATTTCAAACAAGGGTTAAATTTGGTTTCAGCAAAGACTGCAGACCATTATAGCATTTCCAGAGAATGCTATAATAGGCCTGAGTTCAATATTAGCCTATAAGTTCAATTACAGCAACTACAGCATTTCAGAAATGCTGTAATAGCTCTTTTTACACAATTTTAGTTCAAAACAGAATCTATAGCATTTCTGAATGCTATTAAAAGTAGATTTCAGGTGTTAATGTACTTCCAGCAATTAAATAACTTCAATTTAAAACACATAAACATTTTAAAAATCATATTTTAACATTTAAAATGTTCATTTACATATCATTTAACATGTATCTTTTTCACAATAAATTTCTTATAATTAAATCCAATTTTCAACAATTTACTTAATAAATTTAAGTGTAAAAGTTTCTAATTCTTCACATTTCAACAAATAACTTAACACTTCAAATTTAAATTACCATTTCACAAATTTAATTAAATTTCCAATTTTATTTAATTAACTTAAACCTTTAATTAAAACCAAATTTAACATTTCCAAGTCAACTTATATTTTAAAAGATCATTTTTAAACAATCATTTATTTAACCACTTAAATTCATAGGAAATCAATAATACTTTAATAAATCACTTAAATTCAAATTTAATCAAATTATCATATTTACCATTTCCAAATAAAATTTTATATCCATTTTATTTATATAACTTAAATATCATTTTTAACCAAAATTCCAAATTTCCAACTTAAGTTATATTTCAAAAATCCAGTTAAACCATTCATTAATTACATTTTTAACACATAGAAAAATCATAATTTCTTTAACTCAAAATATTTCAAAATCTATTTAAGTCAATTTCATAAATTTAAAATTTTTAAAATACTTAAAAATATCCAAAAACACTTTATAAAATAACCACGGGCCTGTATATAGTTTTCTAGCCTAGGTCAAGTGATACGGATATGTATCATTTCAATCCGCATTTTAAAAAGAAAAATCCGGGTTCTATCATTTCAAACCCGCAATCCCAAGTTAAAATAAATTAAATAAAAACCATTCAGGCCTATCATTTCAGCCCATAACGATTTTTCCCTATTCTAAAGTCCGTTCGGGTATGTATCATTTCAACCCATAGTGATTCTAATCTAAAGGGAACTTGCACTGTGATTAACTGATGAAAATAACAAAACAACATAATATAACAGTAACATATGATATAACAGGTGTTTAAGCAGGTGTGAACATCATATAATAGTGACATAGCAAATATAATATGGTGGTGCAATTACAGATTCACATGTGATCAATTTACTATTAATATAAGTATAAAACTGTCTGGTGAGAATAACTCACAGTTTTGTGCTGGAGACACAACGACGAATGCACGAATGAGATCCAAACAAGCACGATAACACGATTCAAATAAGAGTGGAGGAGCCAAAGTATCAAATTCCTAGAATACAAGTCAAACAAAACAATACAACAACGATGAGTTTCAAATCAGCTACGATCAAAACTACACTAGAATAGACTGCACAGAATCAAATAGAAATGCTTGCACTTGCTTTCTACCTCATATGCTTCAGCAATGGGCTGTAAAAGCACTGTAATGGAAGGTTGTTGGATCAGGTTTGGATCAGGTTTGAGTTCAACAAGTCGTCCATACATAGGAAAAGATGATGCAAAGGTATGTCTGCATGGAACTACAACTATAGGACAAACAAACATGATTTCATGCAACCAAAGGCCACGGCCAAGGCAACCATAGGCACGACCAGATCTGTAGGGGGTTAGGTACAGGTGTGGTAGTGGGTTTCAGGTCGTCTATTGGTGGTGGAGGTGGAGTTGGTGGCGGCCAAAGCAAGATATGGAGGAGATAATGGAGTTTATGGCCAGACTAGGCATGTTTGTGGAGTTTTTTTGCAAATTTTTGTGGTATTTCCATCTTTGGGATGCCATGGCCTGAAATGGACAGAGGAGAGGCTGATGTTGCAGCTGTAGATGGAGGAGGTGATGGTCGGTGAAGATGGTGGAGAGTGGGCCAAGCAAAGCTTTGCAAAGAGGGAAGCAAAATCATTGAAATTGTGAAGAAGAGAAGAGATAAAGGAAGCCATTGTTTTTATATTTTATTTTTCTCATGCCATGAGTTTTTGGGAGAAGATGAGAAACATATTTCACGTGAATTTGAGGAAGAATTCAAGGCAATGCAAAAAAAAAAATGGACGGCTACTCAAAAAAATGAAAGGGCAAAGCAAGTGAAAGGTCAAAGTAAATGGAAAGTCACAAGTAATATGAAAAGGTTTGACTTTTTATATTTCTATTTCCTTTAAATTAAAATAAACCATATATATTTCAGTAAATAAAATATAAAACTGAACAAAATAAAGTAAGAAAGGAAATAAATAAATAAATATTAATTAAATATAATTAAATTAAGAAAATAACAAAAAAAATGTAAATTAGGCTTGAAAATTTGAAAATAAATGAAATGAACTTTTGGGAAAATTATATGTACATGAAAAATATTTATAAATAAAGATAAAAACATAAAACAAATGCATACATAAAAATGAATAAATAAATTTTAATTAAATATAATTTAAATGAAGAAAATAATAGAAAAATGGAAACTAACCTTTAAAAATAGAAAATAAATTCAATGAGCTTTGGAAAAATTCAAACATCACTTTAAAAATATTTAAAAGTTAAAAATATATGTAAAATAACATATAATACAATTTAGAATAATATATGACAATTAAAAAGATTATTTATATAATTTAAAATAAACAATATTGTTAAATAAAACAATTTACATCCAATTTTGTAAAAAGCATAACTTTCACAATATTATTCGGATTTCAACGAAACGAAAAGCAGTGTTCTTGAAATTTTATTTACTTTCATAAAAAAAGAAAAAAAAATTCAAATTTCCAAACTTTTTAAAATTTAAATTTAAAAGTCAAAGTTTGACTATTGGCCAAAACTCACATTTTCTGGAAATATTAAATTTAGTCATATTTGGAATTCTAATCCACATCAAACTCAAAGTTTATATTTAAAATAAAAAAATTTATTCTTTTTCATAAATAAAACTTTTGAATCTGGAAAAATCAATTTAAAAATATTTGTAAAATATAGGGCTGTTACACTCTCCTCCACTCAAAACTTTTCGTCCCCGAAAAGGAACGAGGTACGGGAAAGCACAGAAAAAGATATAGTGAAATAAGATTAAAATAAGATGACAAGGAGATTTAAATTACGCATGATAACTATGGTTATAGGTAAGTTTAACAAGATGGAGGTGATCAAATAAGGAACACAAACACGAAAAAGATCCTCTAGAGTCTGAATCACCCTTTTCGCTTGACCGATGGTCTATGAATGGAAAAACAGTGTTCAGATCCAGATGAGTAACAAAGATTACAGAAAGATTTCTAAACGGACTGGTATAAACAATAGCCTTCCCATTATGTAACAAGATAAGAGAAATAAGGACAACCAAAAGGTAGTTTGAAAAACAAAATAAGATAATAAATTTGAAACCATAATGCTTTGAAATCATAATAATTTAGGGATGTTTATCATTTGGAAATCACACTACTAAAATCATAACACTTTGGACAAGTTATTCTTTAAAAAAACATAATACTTAGAAGATCATAACCCCCTTAAAAAAAATATCTTCATTTAAACCATTTTAATTCAAGGTCAAATAATATTCATTTTAAAGTTGTAACATTTCTAAGTTCATTCAATTATAAAAATTTCCAAAACATTGTCTTTTCAAAATAGTAGCACTTATAAAATGCTACAGTAGATGTATTAGTATTTCAAATCAGTTCAATTTCAGAAATATTCATTTGGATATCATTTAACTTATGACTTATTAAAACAAACTTTTATGAATGGAATATTCAAATCAAACTATACTTCATTTATTAAGTTAAAAGTTCACTATTTTAGTTGGCTCTTAATTTAACACATAACCTAACACTTTATTTTAAAATACCCATTTCATAAATAGATATTCCTTTAATAAGTTACACTTAAAATTCCATTTGAAAACCAAATTCTCAACTATCAAATTTTAGTGATGTTAAAATACATTTTAACTATTTAAATCATAATTATTAATTTTTCAAGACATATCTATTTCATAATTAAAATATTTATCACAGCAAATATAACAATCAAATTTCTTTACACATTTATTCATTTAGACATCAATTAAACTATGAATTCAAGTTAAATAAACTTTATTACCAAAAGTCCAATTCAAATGTATTTTATTTTATCTATTCAAAGATACATTATTTATTATACAACATATTCATTTCAGGAAATAACCTTTATTAAAATTCCTAGGTTAGACTTAAGGTTCCATATTAAATCAAATTTGATTATTAAGTTATTTAAATAAAATCTCTTTAGATTCCTTTTCAATATTTACCTCTGTTAATCTTTTATAACTAAAATTTAAGTGTATAACATTTATTATAACCACTCAAATTTTATTTATAAAATCCTTTCTATATTGTATATTATCCAATTTCATATTCAACTTCTGTGTAATTTAGGTAAGTTATATTGGAATAAAATTGTGTGTTATACAAATAAAACTTTCTTAAACTAGTATACACTATAAACATTCTAATTCAATCATTTCAAGCTTGAATATTTATTCAAAAATTTGATTTTCTTTTTATACTTGAGGTTATTATTTAAGATAGAATTTAAGAATAAAATTTCCGATTCTTTTCAAACCATTTAGAGAAAAATAAATGTATGCACATAATTTGTCAAATCAAAGTTAAATCAATATATATATATATATATAATAAATCAAATCATCTTTTAGAAATTCAAATCAATCAAATTTCTCAAAACAAAGCTGTAGCAAAACTACAGAATGGTTTCTTCACTTCGAAACTCGAAAATGAACGTCGATGATGCTGCAGTCATCACCGAAATTATTTTCCAGCGACAAAGAGAAGAGCACTGATTTTTTTTTAAACTTTAAAATTCTTTGGAAACAAATTTCTATTCAAAAATACTTTAAATAATATATCCTTTTAAAGCTTTAAACACAAAGTTCAAAACCATCGGGAATTAAGTTCTTAAATTTCTTGTTTTAAATTTATTTCAGTTCCCAAATAAATTTATAAACAACTATTTATAAATTCATTTGTAGAACAATAAATGATAAATCAAGTATTATCACTTCAAATTATCAATTTAAATCAATTTATTAAGTTCCATAAATTATATATCAAAATTTATTTCATTAACCAATTTTTTTTTATAATATTGTGTCAGTTTGTTCTGTCAAAGTGTTTTAGAAATCCTATCGATAGCGTTGATCAGACGAATCGATCGGAAACCCAAATCAACATCAACAACTCAAACAACACAATATAAAACAAAATATTAATTACAGATTTACAAATACAATTCAAAATGTTTTGAAGGTAGGTTGGAAACAAAAGACAAGATGATTAAATAACAAAGTAGGGAGATGGGTAAGCTTAGATAACCGCGGACAACCTTAACCGGGTTAACCGTGAGTTAAAGAATAAGATCGATGTGGATTTTCATGGGACAAATCTATGTTCGATCTCAAGAGATAGAGTTTGGAAAAAAATATATTAGCATCTAAACTAAGGATAAATATAAATCTCTGGTGAATCGATGCTGATTGTAAAGGATTTTCACCCATTTACAAGAAAATTAGAATATTGGCGAGACCGCCAATTCACTATAAAGATCATTCGAAGTGGAGTTATGTGATACTCCAAAATCAAAAGAAGATGAATAGTGAGGGACAAGAATGAATTTTGAAACCGTAGGGAACGTTCCAAAAATTCATAGGAAATTCGAATCAAGAGGAAAAGATTCAAACTCGAACGAAAGTGATTCTGTAAATAAATCTACTCCATATGCTGAGTTTTGCCTCAAAGCCAAAGCTCTGATACCAACTGTAACGACCCGATATTTTCAACCATTCGCATCCATTATAAGTGTATAGGTAGACACTCATGCCGGAATTAAATTGCTCAAAATACCGCGTTGTAAATAAAATTTGGCAAATCTCAGAATATGCAGTAAATAAATATATCACAGATCACAGACACAGAGTAAAATAATGCAGCGGAAGTAAAAGAAATAGTAGTTCATGAAGCTACTATATAAATATATCAGTGTTACATAAGATACAACAAAAGAAATAGAGAACAACAGAAGTCTCAATAAAATAACCAAGTACAAGCTGAGTAGGACAACGGAACTGAAATAGATAGGACAAGACAAGCAGATAATCTCCAGCGATTCAAATCTCCAAGCGAGTGGAACTCCAAATCTGTGAATAACTCAGGCTGACCCGAGCGTAAAGCAAAACACAAAACACTCGAGTCAGGACAATATATACTTATATAATGTAAACCAACTCAAGCGAACTGTAATAAGGGTACAAGTAACTTAGAAGATGCTTGGGACCGCCCATTCTCTAAGGATCCGTTAAACTATCTACTATGTAGTAATATTCGATATTATAATAGTGTTTAAATAAGTAAAGTATAATCATATAGAAAATAGCGTTAAGGGGATGGAGAACCTTAACGCGGTCGGATCTTAAAATCATAATCGTAGTAAAGCTCGATATGGTAGGTGACACGGCACAACTAGGCAATGCCAGGGTAGATATACCAATTACGCATCCGGACTAGTGGTGACGCATAGCAGCCACTACCGCCCACCTCGAACAACACTCCCAAATCAAGGGTGGCCACCAAATAAATCACAAGTAATAGAATGGTATCGAAGAAGTGTGTCCGATAAGAGGTGCTACCTCCTTGGTCCGTCAATCGCTCCTGTTTTAGCCACCTTATGCCAACTCACGGGAGTTGGGTCCACGTAACATACCTTAAGAACGTCGTCACCATCCTACTTCATTCTGGAATCTCCACCGCGTACACGGTTGTCAAAGTGGTTTTCGGTATCGACAAAGAGTATGTCCATATCCGATCCCGGTCTCTTTGCCAACCAATCGTTATTATAACCCGTGGTTATAACTTTTAAAAACAATACTTTACTTCAAAATAAAATATCATTTCAAAACCATATATTTATCAAAATAAAGATTAAATCAATTCCAAACCATTTCCATATATTTAAAATATCATATCATTTCAAAACTTCATTTCAAATCATTTCAATATATCAAAATATCATATCTTTCCAAAACTTCATTTCAAATCATTTTAATATATCAAATATCAATCTTTCCAAATCTTCATTTCAAATCATTTTTATATAATAAAATATCATATCCTTAGAAAACTTCATTTCAAATCATTTTAATATAATAAAATATCATATCCTTACAAAACTTCATTTCAAATCATTTTAATATAATAAAATATCCTATCAGTTCAAATCCAAATATTCAACTTTTAGATACCTTTTAAATTTAAAGATATCATTCATACACTATCATTTTAAATCACCTTTAAATAGTTTATATTTCAATCAAAATAATTCATTTAACCCTTTTAAATGTGTAATTATTATACTTTCAAATCAAGTATTCAATTTCCAAAGTTTCAAACCATTCTGAGTTCGTTTACTAAGTCAAAAAGCCTAATTATTAAAATTTCAGCATTTCACAGCATTTAAAAACAACTGCTACAAGTTATATTTGAAAACATTTTTAATTCAGCAAAGACAGCACTTAAAACTGCTGTTAAAACTCAGTTTTAGTTGAATTATAGTTCAAAACAGAAAAGACAGCATTTCAGAAGTGCTGCGGTAGTTCAGATTTCAGGGTTAAATTTGGTTTCAGCAAAGACTGCAGACCATTATAGCATTTCCAGAGAATGCAATAATAGGCCTGAGTTCAATATTAGCCTATAAGTTCAATTACAGCAACTACAGCATTTCAGAAATGCTGTAATAGCTCTTTTTACACAATTTTAGTTCAAAACAGAATCTATAGCATTTCTGAATGCTATTAAAAGTAGATTTCAGGTGTTAATGTATTTCCAGCAATTAAATAACTTCAATTTAAAACACATAAACATTTTAAAAATCATATTTTAACATTTAAAATGTTCATTTACATATCATTTAACATGTATCTTTTTCACAATAAATTTCTTATAATTAAATCCAATTTTCAACAATTTACTTAATAAATTTAAGTGTAAAAGTTTCCAATTCTTCACATTTCAACAAATAACTTAACACTTCAAATTTAAATTACCATTTCACAAATTTAATTAAATTTCCAATTTTATTTAATTAACTTAAACCTTTAATTAAAACCAAATTTAACATTTCCAAGTCAACTTATATTTTAAAAGATCATTTTTAAACAATCATTTATTTAACCACTTAAATTCATAGGAAATCAATAATACTTTAATAAATCACTTAAATTCAAATTTAATCAAATTATCATATTTACCATTTCCAAATAAAATTTTATATCCATTTTATTTATATAACTTAAATATCATTTTTAACCAAAATTCCAAATTTCCAACTTAAGTTATATTTCAAAAATCCAGTTAAACCATTCATTAATTACATTTTTAACACATAGAAAAATCATAATTTCTTTAATTCAAAATATTTCAAAATCTATTTAAGTCAATTTCATAAATTTAAAATTTTTAAAATACTTAAAAATATCCAAAAACACTTTATAAAATAACCACGGGCCTGTATATAGTTTTCTAGCCTAGGTCAAGTGATACGGATATGTATCATTTCAATCCGCATTTTGAAAAGAAAAATCCGGGTTCTATCATTTCAAACCCGCAATCCCAAGTTAAAATAAATTAAATAAAAACCATTCAGGCCTATCATTTCAGCCCATAACGATTTTTCCCTATTCTAAAGTCCGTTCGGGTATGTATCATTTCAACCCATAGTGATTCTAATCTAAAGGGAACTTGTAGTGTGATTAACTGATGAAAATAACAAAACAACATAATATAATAGTAACATATGATATAACAGGTGTTTAAGCAGGTGTGAACATCATATAATAGTGACATAGCAAATATAATATGGTGGTGCAATTACAGATTCACATGTGATCAATTTACTATTAATATAAGTATAAAACTGTCTGGTGAGAATAACTCACAGTTTTGTGCTGGAGACACAACGACGAATGCACGAATGAGATCCAAACAAGCACGATAACACGATTCAAATAAGAGTGGAGGAGCCAAAGTATCAAATTCCTAGAATACAAGTCAAACAAAACAATACAACAACGATGAGTTTCAAATCAGCTACGATCAAAACTACACTAGAATAGACTGCACAGAATCAAATAGAAATGCTTGCACTTGCTTTCTACCTCATATGCTTCAGCAATGGGCTGTAAAAGCAATGTAATGGAAGGGTGTTGGATCAGGTTTGGATCAGGTTTGGGTTCAACAAGTCGTCCATACATAGGAAAAGATGATGCAAAGGTATGTCTGCATGGAACTACAACTATAGGACAAACAAACATGATTTCATGCAACCAAAGGCCACGGCCAAGGCAACCATAGGCACGGCCAGATCTGTAGGGGGTTAGGTACAGGTGTGGTAGTGGGTTTCAGGTCGTCTATTGGTGGTGGAGGTGGAGTTGGTGGCGGCCAAAGCAAGATATGGAGGAGATAATGGAGTTTATGGCCAGACTAGGCATGTTTGTGGAGTTTTTTTGCAAATTTTTGTGGTATTTCCATCTTTGGGATGCCATGGCCTGAAATGGACAGAGGAGAGGCTGATGTTGCAGCTGTAGATGGAGGAGGTGATGGTCGGTGAAGATGGTGGAGAGTGGGCCAAGCAAAGCTTTGCAAAGAGGGAAGCAAAATCATTGAAATTGTGAAGAAGAGAAGAGATAAAGGAAGCCATTGTTTTTATATTTTATTTTTCTCATGCCGTGAGTTTTTGGGAGAAGATGAGAAACATATTTCACGTGAATTTGAGGAAGAATTCAAGGCAATGCAAAAAAAAAAATGGACGGCTACTCAAAAAAATGAAAGGGCAAAGCAAGTGAAAGGTCAAAGTAAATGGAAAGTCACAAGTAATATGAAAAGGTTTGACTCTTTATATTTCTATTTCCTTTAAATTAAAATAAACCATATATATTTCAGTAAATAAAATATAAAACTGAACAAAATAAAGTAAGAAAGGAAATAAATAAATAAATATTAATTAAATATAATTAAATTAAGAAAATAACAAAAAAAAATGAAAATTAGGCTTGAAAATTTGAAAATAAATGAAATGAACTTTTGGGAAAATTGTATGTACATGAAAAATATTTATAAATAAAGATAAAAACATAAAAAAAATGCATACATAAAAATGAATAAATAAATTTTAATTAAATATAATTTAAATGAAGAAAATAATAGAAAAATGGAAACTAACCTTTAAAAATAGAAAATAAATTCAATGAGCTTTGGAAAAATTCAAACATCACTTTAAAAATATTTAAAAGGTAAAAATATATGTAACATAACATATAATACAATTTAGAATAATATATGACAATTAAAAAGATTATTTATATAATTTAAAATAAACAATATTGTTAAATAAAACAATTTACATCCAATTTTGTAAAAAGCATAACTTTCACAATATTATTCGGATTTCAACGAAACGAAAAGCAGTGTTCTTGAAATTTTATTTACTTTCATAAAAAAAGAAAAAAAATTCAAATTTCCAAACTTTTTAAATTTTAAATTTAAAAGTCAAAGTTTGACTATTGGCCAAAACTCACATTTTCTGGAAATATTAAATTTAGTCATATTTGGAATTCTAATCCACATCAAATTCAAAGTTTATATTTAAAATAAAAAAATTTATTCTTTTTCATAAATAAAACTTTTGAATCTGGAAAAATCAATTTAAAAATATTTGTAAAATATTGGGCTGTTACAACAGGGGCGAATGGGGGTGAACCAACCAAGGGCCCGGATTAATATACTTGGGTCCAGTATATTAAAAGCATTAAAGAACTGTCCGGTGGTGTAACAAACAGGAAAGAATGCTATGCACTTTTGGTACTATAACCTCTCTGCAAAGAAGGTGGCGACCCCTTTGGGAGAAAAGGTGTTCTGGTGGGTCTAATGAAGAAAGTGAGATATAAGAGCTAGAGAAACTGTTGCATAGAGAAACAGGTGTTGTTAAGAAACAACGGTCGACATAGATCTCTGGTATATCCATGACATCCTCAATGATGCCCTTATATTTAATAATTGATTTATAATTTTAAATTGAGATTTAACGATTTAACGATTATTATAATTATTCAAATAATTTTTTTAAATGATTGTAATTCATTTTAAATAATTGTAAAGTTATAATAAATAATTTATAATAGTTTTATAAAGATATATAATTAGATTGAAATATGAGAAAATTGATATCGTTTTATCGGTATAATAACAAGCAACAAGCAAACAATATGCCACTCTGTTTAGGGAGCTATGACTTAAATGGTGAGAAGTAGCATGGGCGAATCTAAGATTAATTTAAATGCAACATTAGCAGAAATTTTATATCAAGGGATGAATCTTTAATAAATTTCAGAAATAAATCCACTAATAAGGAAATATAATATAACCACAAAAAACGTATGGTTTTATTTATATTGAAATAGTATTTGCTATTAATGGCCGCAATCATAGTTATCGGGACCGCGATCGACATTTTTTCTTCTTCAAAGCTTTATACATTTATAATATATATTATAACAAAACGTATCATAATAATTCATATCATAAGAAGATTTATACATTTATAATATATATTATAACAAAACATATCATAATAATTCATATCATAAGAACCACCATAAGGACCAAACAAGCAAACATGCACCAAACAAGCAAACAATATAACACTAAATAGCATGATTTATAGTTTTTGTGTTCTAATGGATTGAAAATCCATGATTTGTATGAACAGGTCATTGTTGAAAGAGCTGATGGAGGGGTTCAAGCTGCTAAAGTTCAAGGGTCAAGGCATACACAGTTAGATGAATCATATATTCATTATATTTCCATTGTTTTGGTAGATATATATATTTCTTGTAACGACCCACTTTTTCGTACAATTTAAACTGAGCACACTTGTATAGCCCAAATTGCACAGGAAGGCGGATAGTTAAGAAAAAGAAAGTAGAAAGAAGATAGAAAGGAAACTGAACAACACAGAATCTCATAGAGGAAATGAATAATCTATAATATAGAAAAAAATCTTTACACAAAGCAAAACTATAATATATATATATATATATATATATGTGTGTGTGTGTGTGTACATATATCAATAAGAGTATACCAACCTATTCAGTGCGGACAGTTATAACAACCTATCCTTACAACTGCTGATAAACACAAATAAAATGCAACGGAAATATAATCATCTACGTGAATACGTCTTTTCTTTGGACCTCCAGCTCCACTCCTGAAGTTCTAATCCTTCCAACTAAATCTGGAAATATGCTCGGTCTGACCTAAGCAATTAGGAAAAACCACGCCCGAGTCAGTCTGGTAAAACCAGCATGAGAATTTAAATCACAAGGATTTTTATTCATTTAACTTTCAAAATTCTTTTAAAATCAAAGGTATCTCGTAAGACCATACCACACATAAACACGATGGGTTTTTCCCTTATGGTAACCAAAACCTTTTATAGAAAATCCAATGATATTATAATAATGTCTAAGTACAAATACTTATTGAAATAGCCAAAATTGTTACATTAATTAAATTCCAGCATACTAGGCTCTACAACCAAAATCGTAAAGGCACATATTATAGAATGGATTTCATACAATGACTAGGCACTGGGATACCATCTATCACAGTACATGTTTAGAAAAATCTACCGAGGACCTCGTTGGGATCCCCTACAACACAAGACTGGCTTACTCCTAACCTGGATAATCCGAATATGTTATCACCCTAGATGTTCCCAGGCTTATTGAGAGCTCTTTTTCCATGCACCACATTTATAATTTATAATATATCCGAGTGCATCTAGAAAAGTGATAACAAACCTAATTGGGTGCGACCCACTTAGCCTTGCTACATCTCCCCTGATTTTCAGTCATTCTCGGTTGATGAGGCTTGAGGCTATGATTGCCTTTTTAAGGAGTTTTCACTTAGAATGCTCATTGTCCTCCAATGACAATGTGCTGAAAGCATTCATCCATACAAGTTCGTTCTAGGTCTGAATGAAACCGAAGGCACTATTCCTATTAAATCCATTTTGGAATCATCCTCAAGATTAGTTGTGATTAGCCCTTGCACTTCAATACTCCCTCTTCGATTCCATGCTCTTGTCTTCACTTCGAAAACGTATTAGTTGGATCGAAGTGGTTTTCGGATAACTTATCGGATCTCGGTCTCTTTGAAACAACTTTCAATATTTTCGGTAAACACAACCCCGGTTCTTTAGGAAATAAACAGACGAAAATAAGAACGGAGATCATTTTCTAACCGTTAATGGACAGATTTTCTTACAGTTATCTTAGAAGAACGAAACGAGTTTATATGTACAATATAGCACCTTCGACAGTAACTATACTATATTAATCCCCGTGTTTCTCCTAGATATTTCCAAACTTATGCTTTTAGTCCAGATTTGATAGTCGATTATTTAACTATCAAATAAAACAATCATTCGGCTAAAGATTCAATTTCCCACTGAAATCACTAGGTGGTAACTGTGTAGTTAATGCACCGCTATTACCCCGCTATAACCCCGCTATATCTCATAGTGGGTTTCTACCGCTACGATTTTTCCATATAGCCTTTCCGTTTTAAGCCCCGCTGTTTCCGCTATATCTCGCTATTCCCGCTATATTCCGCTATTTCCGCTATATCTTCTTTTATAAAATGAATTGAAAAATTGCGTTTATACATTACAAAAATCATGAAACTAATTTATTTGGTTTAAATTTTAATATATTTTCAGAAATGAAAATACTCTAATATTCAACTAAATTCAATTATGTTATATAATAGTTTTACGTTTATTTAAAGTATATTCGCATATGTTTTTATTTAAAATTATTTATGTATTAATTATAATTCAACTGAATGATAATTTTTCATTTAATTACCATTTATATATTTGTAAAAACATTAAGTACGAGTTTTATATGCTATTTTAGAGCCATCCGCTATATCCCGCTATATCCTCGCTGTATCCCCGCTATGAATTTTTGCACCTCCACCGCTTTGATTCTACTGAGCGCTTTAACTACACAGGGTGGTAATTAGATTTCTTATTAACGCAGTATTGGATTTCGTATGCATTATTTCCAAACAATCATTCGCGTTATTTCCAAACCCTGTTCGTCGATATGAACCCAACACAATCAGTCTCGCGTTAATTGGATTTCATATGCATTATTATAGCATTTTAAACTTAACATGTAACATCTCGGAACTTTTCGACCTCAAAAGTCGACACTAATACGTTCACTGTATAGAGTGCCGAGCAATCGAGAGTCGGAAATCCCATGCTGTTAGGGTTAAGAAGAAAAAGAGGTAGAAGAAGAAACCGAAAACAACAGCACATAATCTTACAATCGCAGCGGATCAAAAGATAATACACAAATAACAACATTTATACGAGGAAAGCTGTAAATGTCAATTTACATGATGTATTTCAGAGTACAACCATTCACAAATAAACTAGACAGTTATAATAAACTGTCCCAGACTACTATCAATACAATCTCAAATACACAACGAAATATACTCCTTACGTTCCTGCCATCCAGCTCGCCACCTGAGCTCCAGAACGTCCCAACCTGAAAATCTGTAATACTTGGTCTAACCCGAGCATTACAATAAAGTAACACCCGAGTCAGGCTGGAAACCAGCGTGAGTAACCCTATATAATTTGAAATACTAAGTTATAAAACTTATTTGAATCCCTGGTAACTCGTACCTCACTATGAGTTCTTAGCTTGTTATAGTCAATCCCTTATTACCAAACAATATCTAAGGACTATTACTCAGTTTAAATGACCATGTTACTTGATTTATTCCATTCAAGCCTATTTGATTCTAAATTCAGATCTACAAAGAATTAGTAGATTACTAATCGACGTGGTTTCGGGTATTTGCTGATACCCGACCCCAGTTTCTTCGAATCAAATGTTCATCCCTTAAGCCAAGTTGTTTAAGTGAAAACAATTCGATTTATATTCAAAATAACATATTCTCACAGCAATACAACATAGGTAGATAACTACATTATCACGGTTCAACTAAAGCATTCATATCACAGAGCATCACAAATTACATATCAGAGATATCAAACAAAACAAGGCATTCAATTCAGGTTTATTATTCATAAGCAAGATTAATAGTCAAACAGTTCCTAATTAATTTACCTTTAAATTCCGCTTAATTAACCTTAATTAATTTTAAACCATTTACTATTTTTCAATGGAATTAATTAATCATCCTTTAATTATCCACTTTAATTAATTATCCTTAATTACTTATATTAATTAATTATCCCTTAATTAATTACATTAATTAATTATCCATCAATTAATTACATTGATTAATTATCCATTAATTAATCAAGACCTTAATTAATTTAAGATAAACCATTTATCTTAATTAATTACTTAATTATCACTTAAATCTTATTTAAATTAATTGCTTGAAATTAATTTAAACAAAATCACTTGAGATCTTAAAGTTTAATACATTTACCTTTAATTACTTATTTAATCACATCCTTATATTTTGAAAACAATTAGCTTTAATTAATTAATTAATTAATTAACCTAACATATAATTATTACAAAATCCACATCAATTAATTTTTAAAAACATTCAATCCTTAAAAATTTAATCTTTGAAACTTATTTATTTTCATTAGCTTTGAAAACTTTGTTTAACAATTTGCTTCTAAACTTTGTTAACTAAATTTCTTTCCTTTTCCATTGCTTTTAAAAAAAACTTGTATCATATTTCCTTTTATTTTAAACATTGATATCATTACAAAAGAACCCGAGCCCAACTTATCCTTTCCCGAACCAAAACCAAGGCTACATTTTTTTTATTTTTTATATTATGTTTTATATTTATACAAACTATATTTATTTATGAATAACTTTAAAAGAAATTATATAAACCTTTTAGTAAATCCTATTTAAGCTATCATACTTTTAAATAAATAAATATTTATCTTTAGAGTTTTTAAAATATAGAATCACTACAACAAAAAGGACTTTTTATAGCGTGTAAAAACCGCTATAAAAACTTTCTATAGCGATTCTATAATCGCCATAGATCAACATGTTGTAAAAAGTCTGGTAGATACTATAGCGTGTCATACTTGCAATGGAAAACGTATTTTTCTTGCCATCTAAAATAGGCCATATTGGTGCAACTGCTTTTCTATAGCATTATGAAACGTGCTATAGAACTTTTTATGACGCATTTTAGTTGCTATAAATATGTCGACATGCTATATTATTATAGCATTTGAACGCGCTATGGAATCATCGTGTCAACCTTTTATGACACATTGAAATGCTATAGAAAATTCATTACTATCTATTATAGCACCGTCTTATTGCTATGAAAACTATTTACTCTTTGCAAAATATTTTGTATTGCACTAACATGATGCTATAGTATAACAAAACTGAACAATTTTTCTTTTTATTGCATAGTTAGAATGCTATAAAAAAATTCTATTGCACATTTTCTGCTGCCATAACATTCAAAGCTTACAATTTTCAATTCTACTTATATATTATAACTCAAAAAACCACATTCATCACATTAACATAAGTACACAAATTGAGTCATAAGCCAAATCACAAAATATATATATATATATATATATATATATATATCCATAATATTTCATACATGAAGAATTAAACATAAATATTTGTGATAAAAATTGAACAAAAGTACACAAATATTTGTGATAAAAATTAAACATAAGTATGATCAATCAATTTCCGTGAAGTCAAACGTGAAATGATGAGAGAGAAAATGATATCATAACTTGATCCATTCAGTTCCATCGATAAAAGTCATGGAAATAAACGGTCTGGCCTCCTCATCTGTGAGCTCTCTCGACCAAGTAACTCTACCCAAATGCTTCGAACCAGCACCTGTGCATTTATACTGCCCATAAAACACAGTCCTGCATGTACCAAAGCATATAGAATAAGTATACATCAGTGCAGCATAAGCTATTGCATTCCACAGAAAAGACATACATTTCTCGAGCAGGATCTCCCCAGTTATGCCAACCACTTGGTATGATGATGTCTTCCATGTAGGTATATGAAAAAACTACACGGGAGAATAGTCCCCAAGCTCTTCCAAGGTACAGTACACCAGATCCTGTTACTTTGCAGTTAACAAAAGAAAAGCCCGTGTCCTTTAGCATGCTCATTCTGTTTTGTGCTGTTAGTGCCCCTACATTCTCTGCTATTGCATGCACATGACATCCCTGTTTATTTACCCACATGTATGTATATTTACATAAAAGTTAGTACCAGTTTATCATTTTATAATGTTTTCACTTTCTCGTGAAATTTAACAGTTCTGGGGAAAGAGAAAAAAATTAAAAGTTCATATTTATGGAAGTATACGTTCATCTGACTAACAGTAAATTATGTCAGTATACAAACTGAGATGATCCCACCATTGCTTAAAACCAGCGATGAAATAAATTACATCTGTATAATTGTGCATTTTAGCAAGTTCAATATGTAAAGTACAAAGTATAGGTGATCCTGTTTAATCTAGTAAAAACACTTTGAAAGCAAAGTAACATCCAGAATGAAAGAAGAACACAATGATACCTCATATAAAGAGAGAGCATTTCCGAAAATGAAGTCAACAGAGCCTTCAATGTAACAGTCTTTGTAGTAATGCCTTCCAGTTTGGTCATACAACGTGTCTTGTGCACCCAAGAATTTGCATCCTACAAATGCAGCTGTATCTCCTGATATCCTTAATGCCACTGCTTGCTTTCCTACAACACCTGTGAAGAAGAAACACAAACATACATATGTTAGTCAATATATACAAGTATGTATAAGTACAAAAGATGCATTGCCAAAGACTAAGTTACTGAAACTAGCATAACCCCTAATGAACCTATTATTGTGATCAATCTATACCCTAATATGGTACATAAAAATGAACTAAATCAGTCAATCTATACCCCTAATCTATACCTTCTTGAATAATGAAAACAAAATCGGGATAAACATACTATGCCCAAACCACATCTCCAATCTGCTCTGCCATTCATATCCACCCCATACTCTACTGTCACAATTGCAACTGCAAGTAACCCCACTTCTCTACTAACCACCTATCTACAAACCACCAAACCAACAAAGCAAAACAACCAAGCTTTCAACTGCTGCCTAACAACTGCACCACTAATAAAAACAATCCATGTCAACAATAACATAGTGCCTTTCTGCCTTCATTTCTGCCCTCGACCAAACCCGAAATCATCACACCATCCTTAACCACCATCAATAACCCATATACACTTGCATACCTGAAACCATAGTCATCATTCCCATAATCAAAACTCCAAACTTACGTTAATCATCAACCTGCACAACTTCACCTCCTGTCTCACAATGATCATCCACTTTCACGAAGCCGTGCATGTGCACAGTCCAAACCTTCATTGACAACCACACATCCTCCGAAACCATTTAATCACCAATTAAACTGCTGCTCCAAAAAACCACTGTCAACTAATTTCCTTAACATCCACTGTCAACTGATTTCCTCAACATCACCTACCCATCAGTAACCCCACAACTTACCACTTCGTTGCACATATCATTGCACACATCCACTTGTCCCTGACCACCAGCAACCTCACATCACCACTGAACTACCTCTGCACTTCATTACCACAACAATACTTCAACATGACAAAACAACACACCTCACATTGAACTGTACCACTACTGCACTACCACTCTTCACCTTCTGCTCCTCTACCGAAATAGTTACCTACACACTACACTCCAACACATTGAACTGTACCACCTAGGCACACTACACTCCAACACACATAAAATCACACACACACTACACTGTCAAACAGATGAATTTTTTTAAAAAAATTTGAAGCATTTTGAAGCATTTTTTATAAAAAATGAATGTTATCTGGACTATGATTCAACTGAAATTTTGAAGCATTTTGCAACTGAGTTCTGTTTTGCAACTTTGTTGCAAAATTGAATTGCATTTTGCTGTTCAGTTGAAGGACTGTTATAATACTAAAATATAATTCAATTGCTTTGCAAAATAATTATATACTCTACATAACAGAATGATACAACCTTTAATGAAAAATGAAGGATTGTCATTTCAATTGACCTGCATTTAATGTATGCCAATGTTTCAAATTCTTCCCAATTACACATGCAAGTGCCTAAAATATGTAGATGCTATAACAATCTCATAGCAAAATTGTAGCAAAAATGATAGCAACATAACACCTACTTCATATTGCTCCAACTAAGTCTAGCTCATTGAATAACTCGACCATTGTTTGCAATCTATTAATATCAGCAAGATAATGTATAGAGCAATAACTTATAGATGAATATGGCCAAAATTTCCAATACATGATGGTAAATTCTACGTTTCAGATAAAACTAGTATACCGGCCTTATGTTGTTGAATCTTGAAAATGCATAGAGTTAGGATACAACCAGGTGCTTAGCAAGATTATTAAGTCAACATAGAGCAATATGTTTTGTTTATTGAATACTACCTATCAATAATTAACAAAAAATTGTAGTTAATTTGTGTGCAAATTTACAGATATAAAAAGGTTCGTTTAAATGAGGACGATAATGATCTAAACATACTAAAAAGCAACGAAGTTGAGGATGGCAAGATTTAAGCTGAGGAACGACGGGATTTTGTTGTCTGGTCATGCTGCTCGGAAGCCTTAGAAAAGTGGCAGACACTAGTGTTTCTTTGATAGTCAGATGTGGGAAAAGGGCATCATCTTGAGTCACAAATCCAATCCTGACAAGTAAACATATAGTTATTGTAGTATAGGATACTGGTATTCAAAAGTGTTATATATTGCTTATATCTGCCAATGTAAATTGCCTTCTTTTAAAATGAGGAACAGAGTTCGTACATTTTAAACTCAGGTGATTAATTAAAACAGTTTTGAATCAAAGACTATGTATCATCATTTGTCAGTTTATAATGCATTTATTTCTGACTCACAAAACACATGTAGCAGTAACAATCGGTGTACCTTAACCAATGCTCCAGTTTAATCACGTTCTGTCCGATCATTTGTTAGCCATAGCCTGCATGCTTCCATTATCAACCTGAGGCGCCTTTTATAACCTGTTGCACCTTAATCAAGACTTGCATGCACTCTCTCGATCTTCAGTTGTGTGCACTTCAATTGTGGGCACTTTAGCTTGTGCACTTTAGTATAACCAGCATGCACTTCAGTTGTAGTTGTGGCCATAACTTGTGCCTGTATGGACAGTAAAATATAACCTAAATTAGGAATTGAGAAAGCTATGAGAAACTCAACATCACACAGCTTACTGATCTAAATAACATATTGTAAAATTTAAGCTGCTGATAACTGTAATGTGAAGAAACTGATGTATTAGTATGTTAAAATAAAAATAACATATGTTTCTCGGAGGAAATACAAGAAAAAATTTACATTACTATTGCCAAAATAAAATCAGTAACTATACATAATGACACAAATAGATGCAAAATAGATGCTAAAATAAAAATGTATAGGACAACCACGATCCTAATTGGATGCAAAAAATAGATGCTAAAATAGATGCAAAAAATTTACATTACTATTGCCAAAATAAAAATGAGTATGGATGTGGAAATAAAATGAAAAATCATAATTGGAGGTGCTAAAACGATAAGATAGAACTAGATCTGCATAGAGAAGTACTATTTGATGACACAAATAGATGCAACTGATGACATATGTATAGGACAACCACGGTCCTCTGTTTTAAAACTAAGAAAACAATGGGGAAAATTGTTAAGTGCAAGCTTTGAAGTGGTTACACAAGTGTGACATTCCTTGCTTTAATTCAATCAAAAGTTTTGCGCCACAATAATTGCAAATGGCCTTCTACTTTCCATCTATTTTTTTTGCTTTTGAAATGATTCCAAACATTTGAAGTTTTCTTTCTTCGAAGAGTTTCAATGTCAGTTGGAATTTGGCTTTGAGTCTCCTGAGGAGTTGAATTAACCTCTATAATTCCATAACATCGACACCCAATGGAGATTCACTCACTTTGGATCCACCCACATTAGTTGTGACTTCCAATTGTTGTAGCTCATTGTCCATAGGACTCGAGCCTTCTTCCATAGGCATTCTGTAAAGAAACCATGCATAATATAACACTGTTAAAATATACAAAAAACATGATTCATTATCTATGCTAAAAACAAAGTAAAAAAAAGTATAAGATAAACAAACTTGTTATTCAAAGCCAAGTATAAGTAAAGCAAGCCAAAAAACAATTGCGCAATGTACAAGTGAAACCTGGGATAACCAAGTGCAGCAACCAAAATCAATTTAGTAAGAAAAACGTGCAAAACAAGTCTAAACCGCGAATACCCCAATTCACAATGTCTAACTTCAATATAACTCACGCATGCATGTCCTGATATACACATGCACTGGTACACAGACACAAACCTACATAAAACAAAAACACACTCAAATCCAAACGTATACAAACACACGCATCATATATAAAACACAAAAGGTGCACATCATTTCCATTTCAGAAGGATAGGAGACAACCTTATTAACTAAATAAATATGCTTTTGTGTGTGTGTAATGAAGTAATACCCAACACACACTCAAGAATCCATGCGCACAGGTACCCAACGTTAAAATAAAGTTTGAGTGTAGGCTTAGTTTAGCTTAGAATAAATATACAAATATATTTTAATTATAATTTTTACTAAAACTCACCTTACAGAGCATGCAAGATGCACTAAAATATATATACACCAGGAGGCAAGTCAATTTAGTTCAACAAGTGGATAAACTTTACAAACTAACTCATAAAACTGCACTATCACTTATGCATGAACCGACCCATGCAAATCAACATACATAACATATGTATGAAAAATATATTTGTATTTATTATTATATAACTTGAACATATCTCATATATATCAATTTAATACAATTTAACATATGATGATATTCAACGCGTAGCAAAACTTGTGAAGTGGCATAATTTATCGCCTTATCACTAGTGTTAAGTGCATAGACTCAGGTGGGAAAGGAGTGCAATTATGGAAGTTCAGTAATAAAAAATGATAGTAAATAGCATGATCTTACGTTTCATTCAACGAGATCATAGTAGGTGATATACAAGTAGAACAAAAGATGTGCCAATATCCATAATTTATTTATTGCACCATAAAGTAAAAAAAACAGAGAACACTTACATAATTTAATACAAAGTCACTCTCAGAGGCTGGTAGCAGAAACCTTGCGATGCTTTCCCCCGACAGACCATCTCTTGTACCAGCAATCACACCAACAGCTGGTCTTGGCTTCCGTGCAAAAAAACCCATCTGTTCTAAGATATGTTCCTTGGTCACCTCTTTTGATCCCTTAAATACATAAGATTTCAGCATTTGTCCAAAACCTAGCTCATGAACCTACACTTTCCATTTAAGATACTTGTAGATTAAAAAGAGTTATAATATGAAAATATAATGTGCCATTTAGCAGTGCTGTTGGGGGGAATGAAGCGTAATTTCATGCTTATTAGCAACTATGCATAAATATCCCCTACATGTCTGACTTGAGTAAGTCGTTGGTATCAATATAACTAAGGAAAAAATATCAATGATTTATCAATTTTCAAATTGTTCATATGTGCTTTTGTAAATCATCTACTATATTTTAACAAACCTGCACAAAGGTACCAAAGGTTATCAACCCAACAAGTGATTTCTCTAGAAGCAGCTCAATAGCCTGGGCAAGAGCAGATTTCAAGAACCCAATTAAAAAATCTCATATACTTTACGCCTAACGCAATTTATAAAAACAGAAATTGAAAAAAAACAGCGTCATTGAGAATCAAGAACACAATTTATAAAAATCTCCTCTTTCAAGTTACCCACTGATAAATTGTGTTCTCGAAAGAGTAGATAATTACTGGATAAGCAAAAATCTCCTCTTTCAAGTTAAACAGCTCAATATACCCTACAAATTACTTTAATTCAAGCATCAAACGCACAATTTAAAAAAACAGAAATTGAAAAATATACCTAAAGTCAAGTTCGCGAGTTGAAATCACGCTTCGGTCGAGCTGCAGAATCATGCTTAAGATGCGTTGAGGAATCGCGCTTTAACTTCATTGAGATTCACGCTTTTAGCTTCAGGGAGGAATCGACTTCGAATGTCACAGAGAACTTTGAAGTATAGAGCGGTGGCGGAATCGAGCTTTCAAACTGAGGAGTGATTCGCGATTGAAGACGATTTGTGTGAGTGAAGAGGAGATTCGTAGAGGCCATTTTGGAAACTGGAAGGCAAGGGAAAAGGAATGTTTGGCGGCCTAGGAATAAGGAGAGGAGGGAAACATAAAATTTCACCGCTAAATTTTCGTTAAGAATAGAGATGGCGTGAACACAAGCTATGTTTTACCCAGAATGTCCCTAATATACATAACTATAGCAAGACAAATTTTCGTGCAATCCCCGCTTGCTATTAATAGGACATTTTCTTGTAGTGAATTTAACTCTAAATAGCTTTTGAAAATTATTATATTGAATTCAAATCAATGCTTTCTAATCACAATACACATATATATTATAATTAGAAATATCTTCTGTGAATTTTTTGATATATATATATATATATGTATGTATCCACACTTTTACAAAATTCCATAGATTCCACTTCTCATGGCATATATAAACATACATACATATACACACACACACACACACATATATATATATATATATATATGCACTTATATACTTGTATATGTATTCACTTAAAATTTTCAACATTATAAGGCTTACATATATCTATTTATATATATTTATAAATTTACTATAAGATTTATCATTTTCAGATATTTATAATTCAATATTTCTTATAGTTTCAAATCCATTTATATACATCCAGATATTTTTAATTACCCTGATTTTATTTATTTAACTAAATAAAATCAGTATCTCAATAGTAAAAATCAATTAATTATCCAATTATCGGATGTCCAAAAATCCGGGTAATCACATAACAAAAAGGAATAAATATAATTAAACGATTTTAAATTGAAGCAAACTTCCTTCACCTCTTTCTCTGGGCCAAAGCCCATAACCAAACATACTTTAACATTTTAATTCATGTTAAAACTTCCCCCCACCCTTTTGTTTAAACATGGGCCGAAGACCAAAACCACCTACCAAAGAAACCCGTTCCCCCTCCTTTCCTTTTTCTCCCCTTCTTCTTCTTCCATTTCAGGTTTACAAGCTTTCCCAAAAAAAAGAAAATCGAGCATAGTTGTGGAAGCGTGCATGGTGCACAGCACTCCGCACTCTAACTCGACAAGCCAAGACCACTTACAAGCTCCCCTTCTCACCGACGTTTGACTGACCACCTCTGCCCTTGCTCCTATCACACCGCCTAATTTTCGACCATGAACTGAAACCACACGGTGACCTTCACTTCGAAAATCATCCCATCCAAGTCCCTCAATCAACGATAGCCATCCACTCCGTCGTTGTTGGCTCCATCATCCTCGACCCTACCTCCATGCCAACTGCGGCCATGCTCGATCACCCACTCCGGCCGTAACCCATCAAAAATCGAACACCCTACAAAATAATGCCTAAACCCTTCAAATACCCCACTACCCCAAATCAAAGTAAATTTCAAAATTTGGCTACGTGGAACCCTCGACCTCGTCACCATGCTCCTCCTTGGCCAAACCGTACCGCCTATCGTTCACCATGTTTGAAAATCAATTTCAAATCATATTTCACACTTCACATTTGAAAACCAATTTCAAATCTCAAAATGGTCCATTTAAACCAATTAGATAAATCCTTATCGATTTATTTCAAATTTACATTCCAAATCTGTAAATTTATTTCCACACTTCATCACTTTGAAAACCGATTTCAAATCATATTTTCCACACTTTAAAAATAAATCAATATTTATTTTTAAAACAAATTTCCCTTTCCTTTATAAATTCTATTCGGAATTTACATTCTCAAATATTCACTTTTAACACCAAATCAACTTTCAAATTGATTTCTCAATTTATTTCAAATCCCAAATCGAATTCCCAATTGATTTCTGAATTTACTTCAACACCGAATTACATTTCAAATTGATTCTAACTTTTAATTCCAAATACCAAATCATTTTTACAAATCGATTTCCAAATTCATTCTCAACACAAAAATCAATTTTCATTCAACATCAAATAAGTTTTCATATCGATTTCTCAAAGATTTATTTCAAATACCCAATCAATTATCAATTTGATTTCAAACAAATTTATCCCCTTTTTAAATAAATTCTTTTATTTTTCCAAACCATCTAAACTTCAGTTTTTATTTCAGAAATCCAATTTCATTTATTTCTGGTATCCAACGATACCAAAAATACATTCGGCTAAATTATAGCCTTCGACAAATTAAATCACAGATAAAATCATACACAGATTATAAATAATCAATCACACAACATATGAAATCAATTCAAATGTTTTGAGGAATCCTGTTGGATCCCTCCAACCTGTTTCCCTGTATCCACAGATGTTAGCACAATACAAATTCCACTTCGAGGTGGAATATCACGATATATGGGATTTATAAAAATATCAATCCGCTATTATGCGGCACAATAGGGTCTCATCCGCTATATAATGCGGGAAATCATCAACTGCAATATATACATATGCCAATATATATATATTGCTATATATAGATATATCCTACCATATCTAATATCACAATCCAAACAGCATCAATCAATAACTGCAAAAGAAAATCCACTTTCATTTTTGAGTGAGAAGATCTCACCTTTGATTTTATTTCGCAGTCCATTTTCCGTTCCAATTTGTTTTTCTCCATTCATAGACCTTGTATAACAATTTATACAATTTATTAATATTCGAATTAAATCGAATAATAAATTTCCCATATGATAATTTTAACTAACCAGTGATTTTTAAAATGTATATATCTATTTTCTTTTGAAGCCATATACTTATAAAAATAAACTATATAGGTTTTATTTAAAATTTCTATTTTCCTATATTTTTCTCTTTCAAACTTCACCTAATAAAATTCATCCCGATTTTAGAATTTACAGTACTTAAAATTTCCTTTTCTTTTACTGTAACTACTTCCTATATATATGAATTCAAACTTTGCAACTTGAAACTAAACAGTAAACATTCTTTACTAAAAGTATATATATACTTTTATCTAATAAAACATGTCTGGGTGTCTGCGAGTATATATATATTTTCTTCACCTAAACCAGAATTTACATCTTCTGTAATTTGATATTTTCTTTTCTAAATTCCTGTTTATATTTTTAAACGAAAACCCATATACATTTCAGTTTCAGTTGTAAATTTACAGTTAATAAATTCCAATATATATTTTTTCATAAAAACACACTTATAAAATTTGATAAAATAATTTAAGATAAAATAAAAAAAATACCTTAATGCAATAAGAAGAACCCAGATCGCATGCACGGCCACAAGGCAGATGCCCCATCTTCGACGCCGCTACGCGATATCACCGCTGCCTCCACGAGCACGAGTTCGACGTCGCGACAAACCCCTCCACAACCACGATTTCAATCGCCTGGTGTCGTCGCCCCGATGCTCTCCAAATCGCCGCCCACTACTTCGCCCACGCACCGAACTACGAATGCTATCCAGGAATCGAAGCTCGTGATTTTTCCAAGAAATTCAATCGCGACCCAGTCCATCAATTTCGCCATCTCTCTCTCTTATTTTTCTTCTGAGATTCGTTCGTCCCCCTTTTCTTTTTTTCTTTTTTTTTGAACGATTGGAAGGAGCGGCCATTTTTAATTTTTCAATTTAAAACGAAAGTGATTTCTTTCCTTCGGGTTCGAACTGGGAGATAGGGGAGGATGGAACGAGATTTCATTCATTCGAACGAAATAAAAGGGGTCGCTATTAGTTTTATTTTTTGTTTGAACGAAAAAGCTTTCATTCGATTTTTCTTTGTTTCTGATTTTGAATAGAAAGGAGAAACGTGATTTATCAGAGAAGAAATGGGAGACAAGAGTACGTGACATTGTAGAGAAAAAGTATCGATGTTGAAAGAAGGCAGGCTGAAGAAAGAATCTCTGCTGGGTTGACTAATTCTTTAATTCAAATTCAAATTCAAATCGTTCGATAAAGTCAACCAAAAATTTTGACTTCCTATCGAGGCGTGTCGCTAGGCGTTCGTAATGTTATACGCCTATTCCGAACACAATGGAAAAGGTTTCGAGTCCAAATTCGATCGTATGGAGAAGATAGCTTTTTGGACCAGTTAAAATATTAAATTTTCGATTTAATTTCAGCGCGTTTGCTTATCGTACGGCCAAACGATCACTCCAATCATTACGAAAATTGAAATTCAATAATAATACAATATTACGGATCCAATGAAACCAGTTTCGTCGAATTCCGAGATGTGCCCCGGGACGATATTGTTAAATTCAATTTGGACAACAAAATTTCAAAACTGAACAAAACAATTTCAAATTCAATTCTGAAAGTTTTATTATCTTCAGAATTATTAATATAAATTTTCTAAGCCTTGAAAATATTTTTAATTGGCTTAAAAAATCGAGATTCAACATTTTTACCCAATTGCCATAATTAAATTCAAAAATTTAATCGCCAAATTCGTTCTGATTTTCGAATTTCAAATTAAATTATCATTCGAATATTTAAACTCAATTAAATATCCACATTTAAATGTCAAAAATTCAGGGTCGTTACAAATATGGAAAAAATTTAAAACAACAAACAAATTCCACAATCCATTTCAAATATTCCAAATTGATTTCATAATCCCAGTTCGCAGATCACGTTCTAATAACATATAATTATTAAAAAATACGCCAAGAGTGACATATAAAGATGCCCCTTGGTTGATTGGAGTATATAATAAGGCACTAAACAATCTACCTTTACAATCAAACACACAACAGAAATAAAAGAACTCTAATAACAAGTTTGCCTCGTGCAGCCTGCAGGTCTTCGGAAGCTTTATTCGCCTAAAAGAACACCTGAAAACCTTAACTCTTAAGCTACTCAAAGTCAGTTGAGTACCTGAGAGTTTAAGGGGAAAACGAAAACTTTAAGTTAGACATAAATCCTGGTACGAATAATAATCTACCATCACAAGCCACTTGGATATCTAGTGAGACCACGCCGCTTAGCGGAATGAGTTTTCCCCTCATTAGAATCCTAATTTTTTTATAAAATCTTATACCGTGCTCCTGCATCCACAATGGTTAAAATCATAGTATTTCAAAATATTATGATGATATGCAATACAAATAAATCAAATCTGGATTACCTATCCCCATTCATTCTGATTATCTGTCTCAATTATAGTATTAAGGGTCACAATTAACCTGTTAAATGTTTATGGACTATCTATCCGATTTCATATTTTTTTATGGGATCACTAAAAACCTATTTGTAACACCAATATCATTTTTCATATCCTAGTTTTCATGGGCTAACTAGGAACCTATTGACTATCTGCCAATATCTTAATCCGGATATAGTTTTCATGGGCTAACTACAAACGTACTGGTCCCTGCCAGTATCAAATCATAGTTTTCATAGGCTGACAATGAACCTAATGGCCCCTGCCAATATCTTTTGTTAAACACAGTTTTCATGGGCTTACTGCAAACCTATTGGCCCCTGCCAATATCTTTAATTTAGGTTTTAACATTTCTTAAATTATATTCGCTACTGGGTCAACGTAACTGGTTATTCTACCCTTCCCCAAAGTACCGTTATGAGTTAATTACAACGTGAATAAATTTATATAAAGAAGTATACATAAAAACAAATAATACCAACACCTGTGGTTTGTTATCATATATATATATATATATCTTGGTTAAACCCTTTAACAACATACAGATATATTATGGTTATAAACATGCTTGCAAATGTCTCAAATTTGTCTATTTCAGTCTATCTTCTTTTTATTACAGTTTTTCTTATTTTACATCTAATTTCTATAAATTTAGTATTTATTTCTATTTAATCCATATTTGCGAATTATTCTCTTTTTTTTTTGTTCTATTCGCGTAAAAAGGAATAAAAAGAAAATAACATTTACAGGCTAAATTCTAATTTAAAACAGATGTAAATAAAATACAAATAACAGTAGATAACAGTAAATAACTGAATAAAATAGCTAAATAAAAAAAGCTGAATAAAATAGACTGAAAAGAACATTAAAAATTAACTGTAAATAACTTATATAAAAACTGTCTCAAAATTGCAGAAAAACTACAACTATTGAGAACCCTATTATTTTATATTACTTAAAAATCTAAAATAATTACTAAACACTCACCGTGGTCCTTAGCTCTAGTCCTTGGTCTTCCTTGATCCACTTCTAGAGCATAGAATATGTTTATCAAAAAGATTACCTCTGAAATTTTTTCTATTTAGGGTCCATCCTCATACAATGAACCCAAATAGGAGAAATCTGAATGAGAAAAATAGCTGGGCCTAGGGTTCTATTTTTAGTGTCACATATGGATCTCAGACCGATGGATTTGAAGATTAAATCTGGTGCAACCACGTCATAGGCTCGCTAGGAACCGTCGGATGGGAGCACGAACGCACAAGATTGGAGAGAATTTACAAAATGACATGTTCGCTCCGTTCTGAAAAAATATACGTCAAATAAACAAAAGCGGGTCAACCTAGCATCATTGAGGGTCGACCCCTAGGTCGACCTGAGTATAGTTGGGTCGACCCTATGTAACGACCCAGAATTTTGAACAAATTAAATTGAGAATATTTAATTAATTTTAAATATTTGAACGATGATTTAATTTGAATCCCCGATATAAATTTGAATTTGACGATTAAATTATAAAATTTAATCTGCTGAATGTTGAATAAAAATTTAAATCTTCAATTTAAAGTTGAAGAAAAATATTTCAAAAGCTTTTAAAATTCGTATTGATAATACTGAAAATAATAGAAGCTTCAGAATTGAGTTTGAAAATGATTTGTTCAGTTTTGAAAATTATATCGTTTGAATCGATATTTAAAATACAGCGTTCCGGGGCACTGTCTCGGAATTCGACGAAACCAGTTCCATTGGGTCCATAATATTGAATTATTACCGGATTTTAATTTTCGTGTTTTTCGGAGCTGTTATGTGAGCACACGATAGAAGAACGCGTTGAAAATTTAAACGAATTCAACTTAAAATTTAAATTTTATATATATAGGTAAATATAATCATCAGCACGTTATCTCCCCTAGGATTACGCCTAAATTCACGCCAGAAAACACGAACGAAATCGTGGAGAGCATGCTTCTTTCAAATTTAAAATCATGGCCGCGTACTCTTTTCGTTTGTTCAAAAATCAAATGGCTCTCCCCTCTTCAATTACATAGCCGCGTGAAATCGAAATTAAAAGCAATGGTGACATCTCGTTCTCCCTCTTTAAATCAAAACCAAAGCCGGCCTTCCCCTTTCAAACGAAAATCATTTCGTTCCTCGTTAAATAAATAAAAAAAGGGGCGATGGTTTGGGGCGATGGGTGGCTCGCGAACGCGAGTTGAGTCGCGCGGTGAAGTGGATGGACTCGAGGCCGAGGCGGCGTTCAAGTGGAGGCCGGCATCGTGTTCGATTTTGGTACAGGGGGAATCGCGATAACGTGAGTTGGTGGGGTCACCCATGTACGCCTGGTCTTGGGCGAAGTCAGATGTCGATTGGGGAATCGCGATTTGTCGTGAGGTCGTTCTCAAGCGCGCATCTTCGAGGGCGGCAGGGAGTTCGACAGTGGATGGTGGAATGGGGTTTCAGGCGAGTAATGAAAGACAGTGGAGGCCAAGTCGAAGTGGAGAAGGTCAACACTGTGGTGGTTCTGGAGGCGACAACTGCTGGTCTGGGGTTCGTTATCGATTGGAACTAATTGGAGCGGCGATTGTTGGGTCATCAGTGGGAGGACGTTCGCATGCTTGGCGATGTTGTTTTTTGGCGATTTCAGATCACGTTCGTTGTCAGTAAGGTATTGTGTTGTCTTCTTTGTTTTAATCTGACTGATATTCTTATAGACATATTTAAAAGAAAAAAAAGGATTAGTGAATTAACAGTAAAGTTTTTGTAAAAATATATGTATCAGTAAAGTATAAACATTTTTGTTTTAACTTAAATATAATAAAATATATCTATATAAAAAGATATACATGCCTATTTTAATTTAAGTTACATAGATAAACAGTGAAAATACATATATACAGATTAAGATTTGAAGAAGAAAAATTTATTACTGTTTTATTTTTAGAAAATAAAATATAAATGTATTATGGACTTATCTAAAATTATTTAAGTTACTAAAAAGATTTTCAAAAGGGAATTCAATTTAATTAAATAAATTGGTAAGAGAAAGTTGTTAATAGAATACTTTAGCTAATTTAGTTTATCTAATAGAAAATAAATTATTAGATTAGTTCAAATTAAAAGTGTTGATTTATTTAATCTATTGAAAAGAAATTAAAATGTTCGATTTGTTCGAATATTAATAAAATTGTGTAAATATTTATACAAGGTTAAATCAAGAAAACAAATTGGATGGAAATGGATGGCAAAATAAAGCAAAGGTGAGATCTTCTCACTCAAATTGAATGTGGAATTTTTGCAGTTATTGATTTCTATTGGATGTGATATTAGATATAGTAGGATATATATCTATATATATATAGCAGTATGTACATAGTGGCATATGTATATATTGGATTGATTGATTTCCCGCCTCGTATAGCGGATGAGACCCTATTGCGCCGTTAGTAAGCGGATATTTTTATAAAACCCATATACCGCGATATTCCACCTCGAAGTGGAATTGGTATTGTGCTAACGTCTTTGGATGCAGGGAAACAGGTTGGAGGGATCCAACTGGATTCCTCAATTGTATTTATTCATTTACAGATATTGATGTATATGATGTTATCATATTGATATATGATATTGAATGTTATGATTGACTAATTGATGCTGTTGCATCATCGGATTCAAATTTTGAAGTTTAAAAATAACGAGTTTTACTTTAAAAGGATTTTAAAGTGATTTTTGAAAGTAGACGTTTTATTAAATTTTTGAATTGATTTATTTCAAATAAATAAACGTCTAAAATTTTAAAGTTATAAAAGTTATGATTTTTGTGAAATAAAATCAAAGTGTGATTTTTGAAATAAAAGTTAAGAAATTTATGAAATGGTTTAAATTGGGATTTCTAGTATTATAAACGGTTTATTTAAAAGATGTACAAAAATGGATATTTATAAATTTGAAATATTGGGATTATAAGACAAGTTTCTATAAGTGTTAAAATGAAGTATAAATGGGATTTCATAAGTCAATGAAATCTGGAAGTTTTAAATTTTGTGAAGTTTAAAAGAACGATTTCTTTTAAAATAAATGAATTATAAGTTATATTAACTTATAAGATGGACCTTTGGTATATACATTGAGTTATAAATTGAATGGGTCACTAAAGAAGATTTATAAATCGAAGTTGTTATAAAATGGAAATAGAATTTATAAACGTTGTTTTTGTAAATTCGAAAATAAATCAAATTTGATTGATTTTAAATATAGAGATTATTAAGGGAATTTTATCCACGATTTTGGATAGTGGATAATTCTTGAAATAAAATGTGTAGAAAATAGTGAAATGTGGTTAGTGAAGTATATTCACGATTTTGGACAGTGAATATATTATTAAGTGGAATGGATATGGTTTTGGGAAAGTGATATTTGAAATGAAGTTGATTATTTTAAAAGATGTTTAAAAATGTGTTAAATATCGAAACCATAGATTTCAACATTCATTGTTGAAATAGACGTTTTCGAGGAAGAAGGAAATGATGGACTATAACACTGTTGTTATAGTAAATGATTTCCGAAAGGAAATGTTTTATGCAGTATTGGGATTTATATATCTATCTTAAAATCCGAATCCCTATACTAGTGATTTTGAGTCGTCGTAACGATGTTTTACGTAACATTCGTTTTGACTCGAATGTTTTCCTTAAAGAATGAATATATACTTAATATTGATTTAAGTATATAGAATATTTTCCAAGCGTTGAAAATAAATAGTTTTGTGAATTACTTATTTTAAATAAGTATGGAAATGCTTTTCCAATATGAAACGAAGGGTTTGAAATTTTATCTTTTGAAGATAAATTGAAAAGTGAATATTTGAAATTGTTTTCAAATGGTGAAGTGTGGAAATTTTATATCTAATGAAGATATTTTTGAAGATAAAATAATTTGGAAAATAATTTGGAATCTGATGATGTTGCGCATCTTTATTGATAGTTAAATAACCGACTATCAATAATTACCTTGAGTAGGTATTTGTTGTGAATTGGATGAAATTGAATGCCACACTTATTTTTGAATAAGCACTCACTATTCGGGTTAGCCGGGGAAGGACCATGGGGTCGTATAACCCATTCCGAATATGTGATACGTCGTTATGAATTGCATTCGAAGACCGGTGTTGAAGATCGGATATTTTTGAAAATGGAAGGATTACCGTCGAGTTACTCTACATCGGCTGATCTCCGATTTAGAGGTTTTATCACCCTTAGTGACGGGAAGTCCGGACGTGATTAGAAAATTATCCGGATGTGCAAGGGCTTCGTGAGAAGTGCCTTCGGTTCTGTTCGATCCCGGAACAGACTTGTATGGATTGTATGTCTGACGTTACAAATTGAGATATTGAGCTGATTTCTTTCAAATACATTTCTGTTGGTGGCGGAGAATTTATTCTCTTAGCTTAACACCCTTCTCTGAGACGTACGAGCTCAGAGGTTATGTAGTTGAAATTTATCAGCGATATACTCCCAATTTGGTAACGTGGCATACTGAGTGTTGCTGTGAAATGATCAGTGTTTGATCATTTGCGATATGATCATTTGTTTGATCTTATATCTTTGTGATCATAGGTTGATCATTTTGTTTGACCCGAAGCATGGCTTTGTAGAAAGCGTAGCTTTGTGGACGAGACTTCGTCGAGCCTCACACCCCGGAAATGGTCAAAACAGGAAGAATGCGGCAAGGTTCTAGGGAGTAGCGCCCCTTAGTGTATGTCATTCCTTCTGGATAAAGGTGGTATCATGGTATGGAGCCCAGATACTTAACCTCTGTGGTTGCTGCAAATTTATTACTTTGTGGTTGTTGCGAATCGGGGATCCTCGGGAAGATCGGTGACGATCGGGGGATGGCATACGCGTGTCAGTAGTTACCTACTTTTGCAGAGGTAACCCGGCCTTGTGTTGGCAGAGATCTAACCGTAATGTTAGGTTATTTCTCGGGTCGTCTATTCCAGGGACGTACCCATCGTGGAAAAGGAAGTTCCTTAGCCTGACCATTTGTTGGAAATCCAAAGAAACAATACGAGCCTTTACGATTTCAATTGTATAACCTGTCTCCTCAGGAGGCAGCTATAGCAGGCATAATATAATGGTACCTATGCTGGCTAAGATTTATATTCTACTTTCGAAATGTTTTCTACACTATGCACTAATAATAATATCCAAAAAGAATTTGATTTTTTGCGTAGTAAGCATCTTTGACTAACATAAGAAGAAATCTCCTCCAAGTCTACGTTTTGCATTGTGTGTGTGGTGGGAGGTCTTATGGTAGTTTCATTTTCCAAAAGCATTGCGAATTGACTTTAAAAAATATTCCTGTTTATTTTAAAAATAACTGTTTTACGATCTCACACCAGTCACCATGACTGACTCGGAGTTTATTGTTTCCCTTCTAAACTCTGGGTGCCCACCAATTTCCACACGGGCAGCCTAGAGTTATGTTATCAGGATATTCTGGAGCTTGGAGATAAGCTGGATGGCGAGACGTAGTGTTTGTATATGATAGTATTTATTCCGCTGTGTATTCTGTATGAGGACAAGTTATATAACTGTCCATTGTTGTATATTGACTCTGATTGATGTATGTATATAAACTGATATAGTTCTTTGTTTTAAAAGACTAGTGTTTATTTATTATATATTATTCCGCTGCGATATGTGAGATTCTGATATTGTTTTCTGTTTCTATTGTTGTTCTGTTGTTCTTCTCTTCTTCTTCTACCTTTTTCTTCTTCTTAAACCATCATAGTTCGTATTTCCGTTCATTTTGAGTTAATCAATGGAGATTAGTGGTTAATCAAGAGGTACGGATTTGCGGGCCATGACACCCTAGCTTGGGTCAACCTAGGCTCTTCTATTTTTTTTTCTTTTTTTTTCTTATTTCTTGTTTAATTTGTATCTTCTTTGTTTTAGCTCAGATTTTGACAAACTATATATGGAAATTGACAAGAAAATTACCATGGACACAATGGTGCAACTCCCGTAGCTCAATTCTGACAAATTCTAAAACTTATTTTATTATTTAATTAATTCGTTAATTAATTATTATAGCTCAAATTTTGGGTTGTTACATTCTCCCCTCCTCAAAGGATTTTGTCCCCGAAATCTCCAAGGACAGAAGAATGAATAAATATATTCATCCAAATTCTACAACCAAATATTCAAGCACCATCCATTACATCCATTATCCTTAAGCTTTCTAATGCAATTTATGTTATCTGCAATAGTGTAGTGTCAATGTCCTTAACTAATGCAAAAGATTAGGTGGTATACTAATTCAGTTGACCTCCTTTTTATGCAATCATGTCCATGCCATGTATCCAAATGAATGCAAATTCCCTAATGACAACTGATAGATCTATATGCATGCTACAATCATCATCCAAATGCAACAATCATATGCTAATTATCCATTTATAGCAACCATGGAAAACAAAAATAAAATGCGAATATGCACACATCCATATGCATATGCTTTAGTGACCTAGTTAGGCCGATCCCTAAGAGATAATAGTGCCTAGTGTATATATATGTGTCCATTAGCATCCACTAGCAAACCCTTGCAACCACTAGCGTCCATCATACATAACATGTTCTAGTAACATGTTTACATTCAGTCCTACCATCAATAGGTTAAATCCTAAGATCTACCCTCCCAAAGGATACTAAAGGAAAGAACCTATTCAAAACTAAAAATGGAATAGGAAATTCAAAACGTACCATCGAAAAGAAACGGATAAGAGGTATGTATTTTCTCTTCAACCTCCCACGTAGCGTCCTTAATGCTATCTCCCACTGCACCTTAACTAAAGAGACTTCCTTATTCCTAAGCTTCTTGATATCACGTCCAACGATCTTGGTAGGAATGCGACGAACCGATGCTTCTCTCTCCATTTCAACTTCCTCAAGTTGACTAGTTCCACTACCTCTGCTGAATCATGTAAGCACTTTCTCAAGTGCGAAACATGAAAAACATCGTGAACTCCTGCGAGTCCCTCCTGTAGCTTTATCCGATACGCCATCTTCCCACTCTTTCCACAATGGGGAATGGTCCTACGAATCCGGAAGCAAGTTTCCCACTTGATCCAAATCTCACTACCTTTCTTAGCGTTGATACCTTAATGAAAACCAAGTCTCCTACTTTAAACTCAATGTCCCATCTTTGCTTGTCTGCATAGGATTTATGCCTATCTTGGGCCGTCTTCATTCTCCTTCTCACTAAGTCAATCTTTTCTGAAGTCTCACTAACCATGTTGGGACCAAGTAGCAATCTTTCTGTAGACTCCAACCAACACGAAGGCGACTTGCAAGGTCTTCCATAAAGAGCTTCGAAAGGTGCCATCCCAATGCTAGCCTAAAAACTATTATTTTATGCGAATTCCACTAAAGGAAGATGCTCCTCCCAAGTTCCTCCAAAATCAAGAATGCACATTCTTAACAAATCCTCAAGAACTCTATTAACTCTCTCCGTTTGGCCGTCCGTCCGGGGATGATAGGTCGTACTTAATCTAAGCTGTGTTCCTGAGGCCTCTTGCAAGCTCCTACAAAAATTGTTAGTAAAGATAGGGTCTCTAGGTGTCGCCCATCCCTAAATTCGATCCCTAGGTGCAGTTTCGAACAAGAAACACTATGCTACCTCTGATTTGCTAATCGATGCCTACATCCCCAAAAACTCTAACACAAGCTCCACCTTTCTTACATCGTCCACTGTCGAACAACCCAAACTAACGCTGTACTTTACAATACCTATTCCAAATCAAAAATCTCACCAAGACGAACCTAAAGTTTCTTGTTTTATATTTTTGGTTCAGTATTTATATTATTTTGAATTTTTGAATGGAAGAGGCTTAAGCTTTTGGTTACAGGAAGTTTGAAAATGAAAAGAAAAGGAAAGAAAGAAAAGTCAGCATGTGCTGATTTGTCTTAGGGTAGTGTATGTTTATATCGTAAATTTTAGCACGTCGCTCCATAGAATTCATTCATGAATGTTCTGTAAGCAATAAAATAAAAATACGTTTGCATAGAAAATGCGATACGATCTCAAACCAATAATAACATACAATGGTTATCTTATTTTGTAAAATTACAAATATACCGTTATTGTTGAAAATATGCTAAATGATAATTTTAATATTTTCTGAAGTAAAAATTATGGAAAAATCCTATAAATTAAATTAAAAATAAGTCATTAAAAATCGAGTAGTTATATTAAAAATTGATTTTCTTATTATTTATTAAATTTGAATCGAATAGTAATATTAAATAAATTAAATATTCTCTTTCGAAACATTATAAATTTCGGGCCATTACAACATCGCCAAAGTCTAAACCAGCATGATCAGACATCTTCTATCTATGAATGTTAGGAGTTTCATTAGTAACTTCTACAAATAGCATAAACAAGGTTAAGAGGTAAGAGATAACATAGGCATGGATAAGAGGGTTTTTTGGATAGGAGATATATAGGAAGCTTTTTGAAACACTTTACATATACACACACACACACACTCTTTTAAAAGGACCATTTCTAAAAACATTTAACTTTTTAAGAGATAACATAGGCATGAATAATAGGGTTTTTTGGATAGGAGAAATATGGAAGCTTTTTGAAACACTTTACATACACACACACACACACACACTCTTTTAAAAGGACCATTTCTAAAAACATTTGACTTTTGAAATCCATTTTGGAAGCGAATTTTTTTTCAAAAACTTTCCAAAATGTGTCCCTAAATATGGTCCTAATTATATGGTCGACCTTATTGACCCTCAAAAGACGACACTAATTTATCGACGACGTTCATGTGTCGAGCATTTGAATGACGAAAAGACAGATTGTAGGGGTAAAAAACGAAAAGACAGAACAAAATATCACATCACGATGAGTAATATATATAACATAAAAATGACCTTTGTAAAAGAAAAGATTTTTATATATCCAACAACCAGAGTAAACTAACATATCATCTGCCTCGAAAATTATAATTGCCTATCCTCACAATAGCTAAGAAATAGAACGGAAATAAAGTTACATGAATACATCTTGGAGGCATTCAACTCATCTCCTGAAGCTCAAAGCATCCAAAACTAAATCTGGAAGTATGCTCGGGCTGACAAGAATATTATAAGAAAATAACACCCGGATCAGTCTGGTAAACCGGCATGAGAAGTACAAATTAAATGGATTTTAAGGTTATAAAAACATTTTAAAAAATAAAGGTATCTCGTAATACCACCAGCACATAAATATGGACAGATTTTTACCTTACGATAACAAAACCATTATAGGAAATCTTCTGCTATAATAATGTCTAGGGTTTAAATAAATATTTAATCAAAGCCAAAATGGTTACATTAATTACATTCCAACATATTAGGTATACAACTAAGTTCATAAAGGCACATATTGGAAATTGGATTCCATCAATGACAAGGCACCGAGGTACCACTTACCATAGTTACCTTTTTCCTCTCTTAAAAAACCCCAATTGGAATGGTAACACAGCCCTCCAAGCAATAATGCAATGCAAGCATTCATCCATACAAGTTATTTAGAATATAAACAAAGCAAAGGCACTACTTCTACTACATCCATTTTAGAATCACCATCCGGACTAATAACATGTAGCCCTTGAACTTCAAAGAACTCTGTCTTTGATTTCATCCTCTAGAATCAATCTTGAACCTCTACCGAAGCATATAATGCACATATGGTTTTGGAGTGGTTACGATTTCGACTTATCTCATATAACTACACTCCCCCATTATCGATCGCTCCAAAACCAATCGATATATTTTGGGAAACTCAACTTCGGTTCTTATGGAAACAAACAGACAATACGTAACAATGGCGATCACCTCATAACAGTTTAAGTGGATGGATTTCCTTAACATTTGTCCTAGAAGAACACAATGAGTTTATACGTACAATATAGCATCACCGAAGATAACTATACCATATAATTCTCATATTTCTTCTAGATACTTCCAAATTTATATTTGGTCAAGATTTGATAGTCGGTTATATAACTATCAAGTAAACAGTCAAATCAATCAGAGATTTAATTTCAAAAGAAATCAAGCAAGATTAAACATATAAGCAGCCCTGAGCTTCTTTAATTAATCCCTTCATTAATAAAAAATCACTTTGTAAATACCTGTATAAAAATACTTTTACAAAGATATACAAATGTAAATGACTCAATCACTATTCACTTATACTCTTTCAATACTTGGAAAAGTATCCGTATACTTATAACAACCCAAAATTTAAGCTATAAGAATTAACTAACGGATTAATTAAATAATAAAATAACTTTGTGAAATTTTTAGAATCGAGCCACGGGAGTTGCATCATTGTGTCCGTGGTAATTTTTTGGTCAATTTCCATATATAGATTGTCAAAATCCAAGATAAAATGAAGAAGTTACAAAAGAAAGAAGAAATCAGGATTTAAAAGAAAAAAATAAAAAATAGGCTAGGTCAACTCTAGGGTCGATTCTCACCATGGCAAGGTCAACCTATAGGTCAACCCTAGCTAGTGGAAGGTCGACACCAAGGTCGACCCACGTGCATTCTTGTACGTGGCTTCATCAAGTTGATTCAAACACGTCATTTTGCAACTTTTATCCAATCCTGTGCGTCAGTGCTTCCATCTGACGGTTCCCATCGAGCCTATGACGTGGTTGCACCAAATTTAATATTCAAATCCAATGGTCCGAGATTCATAAGTGACACTATAAATAAGACCCTAGGCCTAGCTATTTTTCTCATTCAGGTTTTCTCCATCTGGGTTCATTGCCTGGGGCTGAACCCTAAAAGGAATATTTTTTCGAGGAGAAGATCTTTTTAATTAAAAAAATTTATACCCTACAAGTGGATCCGGGAAGGCCAAGGAAAAGAGCTAAGGACCACATGTGAGTGTTCAAGTAATTATTTTAGATTTTTAAGTAATTTAAAATAATAGGATTATCAACAGTTGTAGTTTTTCTACAATTTTGAGACCGCTTTTATACAAGTTGTTTACAGTTAATTTTTAATGTTCTTTTCAGTCTATTTTATTTAGCTATTTTATTCATTTATTTACAGTTATTTACTGTCATTTACACTTATTTGTATTTTATTTACATCCGTTTTGCGTTAGATTTCAGCTTGTAAATTTTAGTTCTTTTTATTCCTTTTACGGGAATAAATTAATAAAAAGTGGATAATTCGCCGATATGGACTAAATTTTAAGAACACTAAAATTATAGAAAATTGGATGTCAATAAGCAGAACTGTAATAAAAAAATAGACTAAAATAGGAAAATTTGACATTTGCAAGCAAGTTATAACTAGTAGATTATAACTAGAAAGACAAGATAAAAGAGAAATTATAACATAGGTTATAATTAAATAGAAAGAACAAAAAGAGGCTTATTTTAAAGATTTCACTAAGTTAATAAGCAAATATAGCAGAGGTAATAGAAAAGGCTTATTTAAAAGACTTAGAATAAGTTAATAAGCAAATAGAGCAGAATGGATAGAAGAGGCTTATTTAAAAGACTTATATTAAGTTAATAAGCAAAGATAGAAGTAGGGCCCATAACCAATAGCATTTCCTTTCAGACTAGGACTGATGGTTTCACAATAGGCGAGGTTGGGCATGACCCTTTCCGAGTAGGACTAATGGTCTCATAGTAGGTGAGGCTGGGCATAACCCTTTCAGATTAGGACTGATGGTCTCACAGTAGATTAGGCGAGGCTAGGAAACGCTTATGCTAACTAAAGTAACTAAGGGGCTAATAGATAGAAGTTCAAATAAGGGGATTTGGGCAAGGGGCGCAACTAGATTTTTTTTGGTAGGACCCGAATTGGCAGCATTCCCTTTTAGACTAGGACTGATGGTCTCACAACACACTTAGGTGAGGCTGGGCAGGACCCTTTCAGACTAGGACTGATGGTCTCACAACGGAGGAGGCGAGGCTGGGCACGCTTATGCTATTTAGGGTAAGAGGGAGCAACAGATAGTGCGAACCTAACGGTGGTCGTGTGTGCAGCCTCGGTGGAGGGAGATAAGTCGCTATTGAGTTCCAGAGCGCTAGCATATATCGTTTTACTATGGGACCCATATTGGGGACTAGCTCACAGTGGCACTACAGAGATAGAATGTCGATCAAAGGGTAGAATTAGGACTTCAGCATAATTAAAGTAGGATTAGGAATTCAGCCTAATCAAAGCAGTTATCTAACACAAGTGCAAACAATCGAAATATCTAAGCAAAGCAAACAATTAAACCATATTTTATTCCAGCTTTATCTTTTTCTTTATTTCCTTTTATACTAGAATTATTGCAAAGTCAATTATCTTTACCTTGCTTAAAAATACTAGTAGTTACTTCCACTCACCAGACTTTTAGTCTGACCCACTCCTCTATTTTCCCCTTTTCCCCCATAGGCCAACATAGGAAAGGGCAGTAGATTTCAGCTTTCTTGGAGAGATATTCTTGGAGGTTCTTCATGTATTCTTCTTCTTCTTTTCTAGTTTTCTTTTTGTTTGAGTTTGGATGTACTAGTACTGATGAGAGGGATAGTTTTATTTATGTACTCCAATAATGTGACTGAGATGGTATTTTCCTTTTCATGAGACATGTATTTGGTATTTTAAAGCATCTTAAGTATTTAGTTTTATGACTCAATTTTATGAAGTCTGATTTTGAATAATGAGATTACTATTTAAATGTTTCTACTGTTTTATTTATTTTGTCTTGTGAATCTTAGTCTCTGTAAGTTTTTAGCTACACCTATAACGCACCATATTCTTTAGTGTGCTCATTTTGGGTATACAAAGGGGTATGGGGTGTTTCACTTGGTATCAGAGTGAGGTTACAGGATTCCTAAAAATTTGTTTTAAAAGTAAAGTATTTTTCAAATGTAACTTGTTTTAAAAATAAATTATTTTTCCAAATGTAACCTATTTTAAAGTAGCATTTCTTCAAACTAAAAGTATTGTTCATAAAGAAACTCTTGTTATAGAAATAGTATTTTTCAAGTACAAGAGAGATTTTTTATAAAAATCTCCTCAAAGTCCAGTTTAACCTTCTTTCGTTTTTTTGAGCCTAAGTTTCCTTTTCTTTGCATAGTATGGCCGATTGGTTCCATAAAGCTACAGTACCAAAGGTGCAAGGGCAAGCGCCCAATATAGCACCGGTAGGTGGAGATCCCTTTAATCCACCTACAACAGGTAGTTTTTCTAAGCTATGCAAGGACTTCGCTAGTCTAGGAGGCAGAACGTTTTCTGCCATAGTGGATTTCGAGGAGGCATGAGCTAGGTTGGTGGATATAGAACGAATCTTTGGGCTGTTTGGATTGGAGGATCGACAGAGAGTTCAGCCAACATCTTGGCAGCTGAAGGGAGAGCTTAAAGAGATTCCTAAGTCAAAAAGCTCTAAGAATCCATGGTGGGAGAGTAAGAAGGAAAAGGACAAGAGGAAAGAAGGAGGACCTCAGAAGGGGATCAAGAAAAGCGGGAAATGCAATAGCTGCGGACTGGTTGGTCATTAGGCAAGGGACTGTAAGAATACGATGATGAAGGGAAGGTGTTACAGTTGTGGATAGCCTGGTCACCTTAGTAGAGCTTGTCCTCAGAGAACGGGGCAGGGAGCAGGCGCACCTACAGTGCAAGTATAGGCTTTGGATGCAACACCTTCTAGCAGTGGACCAGACAGAGGTAGGAAAGTCTCTATAGTAGGTTTGATCTCTATTTTTGATTTTCCCATTCGGACTCTTTTCGATTCTGGAGCATCACACTCTTTCATTTCGAGTCTTTTAGTTGATTGTTTGCACTTAGATATCTCCTTAGTAGTAGACCCTATAGTTGTTTCAAACCCCATAGGAGGATCGACACATTTATCTATGATTTGTAGGGGTTTAAATTTTTTTATCCTAGGCATAGAGTTTGACTGTAACGCCTATGTACTGGGATTATCAGGGTATAGGATGATTTTGGGATGAATTGGGTATCCACTTATGGAGCGATATTGGACTGCGAGGGGAGGGTCGTTAGATTAGAGACATGCAGCAGTAGGACTCTCGAGGTTTCTTGCAACCCATAGGGATCAGTCATGTTGGGCTTCCTTTATTACCTTGATTCATCACTAGGAGAGCTAGATTCTGTTCCAGTCGTTAGAGATTTTCTGACATTTTTGAGGAGGTTAGGGGACTACCCCTCTAAGGGAGAGATCGACTTTAGGATCTATCTTAATAACAATGCTAAACCAGTGGCATTGCCCGTGAGACATATGGCACCTAGGTAGAGGATGGAGTTAAGTAAGCAGATTAGTGAGCTTTTGGAGAAAGGCTTCATCAGATGGAGCATATCTATGTGGGGAGTGCCATTCATCTTCGCAACAAAGGCGGATGGTTCTCTTCGACTTTGCATAGACTATAGAGAGTTGAATGAGCACACTAAAAAGAACCATTACCCACTTCCTAGGATAGATGATCTTTTCGATCAGTTAGTTGGCTCTTCAGTATTTTCTCAACCTGATTTAGCCACTGGAATTCATTTGTTTAGAATCGTTGGCAATAGCATCGATATGACATCATTTAGGACTCCCGATAGATTCTTTGAGTGGTTGGCTATGCCATTCGTGCTAACCAACGCCCCAGCCTATTTTGTAGATTTGATGAGCCATGTTTTTGGAGATGTCCTAAATAAGTTCGTAGTAATGTTTATAGATGACATTTTGGTGTTTTCCAAGAGTATTGAAGAGCATGCTATTCATCTAGAGGAGGTTCTTCATACACTTCACATTCATCAGTTGAAGGCAAAATTCTTGAAGTGACACTTTTGGCTTAAGGAAGTGTGTTTCTTAGGGTATGGAGAAGTTCAACACATGGAAAGAGTTTGAGAGACTGTTTTCTACATTTAGGTTCGAATTGTAGAAATCCAAAGAGTTGTAGGCAAAGATTGGAGATGTACAATAGATTCAGTTGAAAAGAAGAAAGCCCATTTGTAGGTAATTATAAAAATTATAATTGTTTTAGATAAGTGGATTTAACCGTAGTGCCTTGGATTAAATGTAAGCATATAAGAGGAATAGAAATAAAAGACTTTAGTAAGGAAATGATATTTCCAAGGTTTAGGAAGGGCACTCCTAAGATAGTAAGTAGGGAATCCACTTTACGCCGAGCCCAATAAAATGGAATTGAAAAGTTGAAAACTATAATTGGTAATATTTTTAAGAAAGTAAATATTGGATTTTTGAAAAAAAAGGTGGTATGAAATTTAAATTGGTTTTTATATGATGCAAATTCTGTTGAAAGTGAAATTCTTTTTGAATAATTATAGAGCACATATAGCTCGCTAGTCCCTTTGTAGGTAAACAAAGATTTTTAAAAAAAAAATAAAGACCTAGAGTGTATTAAGTATCGAAAACGTAGGTTACAACATTTATTGTTGTAATAGATGTTTTCGTAGAAAATAAAGGGGGCATAGACTGTAACAATATTGTTAAAGTAGGCGACTTCCAAAAGAAAAGTTTTACATAATATGCGAGATTTAATAGTATTTAATTTAATTAAATCCATACACTAGTATTTTTGGGTTGTAGTAACGGTGTTTTACACAACATTTGTTTTGACCCAAATAAAAATGTATTTTGAAAATAATTTCTAAGTATAATAAAAAGTGGTTTGTAAGTTCACTTATTATTTAAATAAGTATGAGGAAATGTTTTCTAGTTATGGATATATTAAAACAGTTCTGAAAATGAGTTTCCATGAAAAGAAAAGTGTAAGTTAAATATTAGGGAAATAATAAATTTCATAGAAATTGTCTATTGTAAGAGAATATAGATTAAACATACTTTAATCTATTGGAATGAAATGAATAATGATAAAATTTTCTATGAAACCAAATCACAAATAAAGATGTTTTGTGCAAGTATAAATAATACGTGAAAGAGATATATAAGGTATGTGAAGCACCATATTTTGTATAGCCTATTTCGAAAAATATAAATAAATTCCTTGTAATTTCACCTAAACATGAAGTCCTCTTTTAACGGATTCGTAGAAGGTTTTAGCGTTAATAGTTTCTTAAGAAAGTAGTTCTAATATATTAAGATATAAAACCCTTAGGTGTAATAAGAAGTGTAATAATTAGAGACAGAGTTGGTTAGGAGAGATATTATAGAGGGCCTTTGTAGAAAGTCCTGATTTGTAGTTAGGAACTCCTCTAAGGTTAAGTATTTTGAAAGTTAAGGAGTTTTTAATAAAATAATTGGTCTTATCTACTCCAGTTTTTACAAAAAAATTGAAAATCTGTTAAAAGAAGATGTTTTGAAAACATGTAAGGACATTTTAAAGATATCTTATAGAAAAATGGTTTAGTAAATAGTAAATAAGTTTTTGAAAGAGAAAATTTAGTAACAGTTAATTTAAAAATCCCTATTTTTATAGAAAGCGGTAAAGGTCTTTAAAAGAAAACGAGGAATAAGTTTTGAACTTAGAATTTGAAAGTTTTCCCCCTCTAGGTTTGGGGAATAATGTAAATTCAAAAAGCTATAAGGATACAAGTCTATAAAGATAAAATGTTAAGTAACCAAGTACCTTTGAATTTAATAAGAACTTGAAAATAACACTTTTAAAGGCAAAATTTTTGGGATTTGATGTTTTAAAAATTTAGAAGCTTTAGTTTTTTGAAATGAAATGATAAATACCAAACCAAACTTTTAAATGTGGAGTAGATAAGAATCATTTCCTAGGCGTGACGGAAAAAGGGTAAGGCTGTGTAGGAGATAGCAGTGATTACTTTTAAAAGTAATAATAGAAGTTTCCGTAAAGTGTATAGGACACTAGTGAGAACCTAGGATGGTTGCTTCATGTGTGTAGACAATAGAAGAATAGAAAAGTGATATTAGTAAGATGGTAAGACACACATGGTTGAGGATGTATATTCTTCATTTTGGAGGAACTTGGGAGGAGCACCTTCCCTCAGTAGAGTTCGCTTATAATAATAGCTTTCAGACTAGCATTGGAATGGCACCTTTAGAATCTCTTTATGGAAGACCGTGCAAGTTGCCTTCATGTTGGTTAGAGTCTACAAAGAGATTGCTATTTGGTCCCGACATGGTTAAAGATAGACTTCGGAGAAGATTGATTTGATTAGGGGAAAATACGTACCTCTTATCCACATCTCTTTGATAATAAGTTTTGAATTTCCTACTTCCATCTTTAGTTTTGAATAGGTTCTTTCCTTTATTATCCTTTGGGAGGGTCCGCGGGTGCGGCGCAGTGGAAAGGAGGCTTGAGTTCTAGTAAAAAGACCCAGGTTCGATTCCTACAATGCGCTTCCCTATCCTATATAAATTTATCCAGGGGTATGGGGGCTTGGATTAGCGGACGGCTTTACTATACCCTCCTCAGGAGTTTACCGGTCTGCCGGGTTCTCCTGGGTTTTCAATAATAATAATAATAATAATTCTTTGGGAGGGTAGATTCTAGGATTTAACCTATGGATGATAGGATTTGATGTAAACATGTTATTAGAACATGTTATGTATGATGGATACTAGTGGTTGCATGTGGTTGCTAGAGGATGCTAATGGACGCATATACTTACACTAGGCACTATTATCTCTTAGGGATCGGCCTAACTAGGGCACTGGAGCATATGCATATGGATGTGCGTGCATTTGCACTTTTATTTTTACTTTATTCCATGGTTGCTATAAATGGGTGATTATCACATGAATATTGCAATTGATGATGATTGTAGCACGCATATAAAACTATCAGTTATCATTAGGAAACTTGCATTCATTTGGATACAGGACACGTATATGATTGCATAAAAAGGAGGTCGACTGAATCAGTAGACCGCCTAATTTTTTGCATTAGTTAGGGACATTAACACTACACTAATTACATGTGTATCATAAATTGCATTAGAAAAACTTAAGGACAATGGATGTAATGGATGATGGTTGAGTAGTTGGTTGTAAAACTTGGATGAAAACATTTATTTCATTCTTCTATCCTTGGAGATTTCGGGGACGAAATCCCTTCAGGAGGGGAGAATGTAACAACCTGTAACACCCCACCTTTATGCTCACAATAACAAAGAGTATTAAAAGAAATACTGTCTGTTATTACGAAGAATAAGGTTGGATAGGAGCGGCCATCCGTAGTTGGCCTTACACTAGTATTGGTTACCTCGATAGGAGTGGTATATATTTTTCATTTTTCATCGTTCTTTATTTACTCCCATCGCCATATCCAATTACCATTATAAAACGAACTACGATGGTTCATAATAGTTTAGGACAATATATATAATAATAACACAGATACAAAAGAATGCGGAATACATATAACAAAAAGTCTCATATATATAACTGATGTCAGTTACAATACAATTGACACAATACATATGATACAACTACAACTGTCGACTCTGGAAGTTATATATACAAGTACATTATCGACTAATATACATGAATACATATCAACCTAAATCTATACACTGACTACTACAAAAAGACGCAGACCGCTTCAAAAGATATGAAAAGTCTTCATAACCCAAACAGCAACTCAAAGCAGGAAATCTACAACCTGAAATAACTCGGGTCTGACCCGAGTATTAGATTCAAAAGAAAATAATACACGGGTCAGTCTAATTCAAACTTAGTTATTAGTGCACAGAAGCAATAATAATTAAATAATGAATAGATGATAGTCACAATAATCCTCGTCTATCCGATCCTTTAACAAAGAAATCAGATAACGGTAAATATAACACTTAATAGTGTTAAACAACAAATCGACAGATTCAATCATCAACAAAGATAAATGAAAAGATCATCAATGAAGACAATTTAGAAAAACATCAGAATTGCCTAAACGGCAATTACCAACAAAAATCCAATTATTAATTAAATAATTAGAAACTCATAATCTAATTTTCAAAAAGATAATTAGATATCAACGAAATTATCAAATTAAACCAAATCAAATGCAATTTCAAATATTGAATTGAATACACAAAACAATTCAAGCAATTGAAATATCACTTAAAACATCAGTTCTGTGTGGCTGCAGTACACGCACGCGTGTATTGCCTCGCCACTTCAGGGAAATACACGAAAGATCAGCGTATCAAAAGCAACTGGCCCCAACTTGAGATCAAGTTTGAGTTATCCGAATCAAACTCGACTGGTCTGCGTCATCACAAAACATAATTGCACAAACAAGGCTACTGCATAGTGCAACAACAATATCTGTGCAACAACTATTACAAAGACAAGTGTATAAAGCATAAAGCAGAATGACATGCACACAAGTGTACATGTGAAACCCAAATGTGCAAGTGCAAGCATCGGTTCTCAAGTTAAGGCCATACACAAATACAACAAATCAAGCTGCAATGAAATCAGTGCATCAATGCAATGCAACCTAACAAGGGCGAAATCTCAACAAAAACCACTGCAGCCACCCCGAGAATATAAGGGTAACTGCAACAACAAAAAAAACTATCAATTGAAAGAGTGCAGACATGAATGTCAAGACACTGCCAGGCAAAATACAAGTTTAAGTGCAAAATAATTAGGCAGTGACAACAAACCAGTGAATCAATAATTGACAACAAATGCAAGGACCAGACTCGTGCACAAAGGCCACAATGTATCGATGAAACCACACTGCAGGTGCAGAACAGTTCACATCAACACCTAACGCAAATTAACTACATGATGTACAAGTATGCAGTGACAACATTAGTGATCATTTGCAGTGTCAAGGCCGCAATGAACAAGTGCAGCCTTATAAGGCAAATCAAACTCAAGTGGAACAAAAATGGAGAGGAAATGTGGATGAATGCATATACATAGCAACCACCTCAGCTAAAACAAAGAAAAATCAAAGACAATTTCTTTTTGTTTTATGCCAAAGCAAATTTTAAAACTGCCAGAGAAGCAAATGAAAGTCATCAAGCCGTGGATACCAAGAAATTAGCAATTTCAACATCCAGCAAACTCAAATACAATCCAGACCAGTTTAGTTCAGGCAGTACAGTTATGGACGAGGTCAAATGCCAGAAATAAACTCAAGATCAACTCGAAGCAACCGGCCAGAATAGTACAGGTCAATGCAAAGCACACCAATGTCAAACAAATCAATGTATTCAAGTCTACAGAAAAATGAACGAAGTCAAAATTCAAGTTCGAAGTCAATACTGTGATAACCAAGTCAGAAATCAATGTCGTGGAAATCAAATCGACCAAAATGATCGGAGTCGAAGCTGCGAGTCAAACAAGCCAAACCAGAAAGTCACACAACGTCAAAGTTCTTCGAAATATATATGAATATATTAGAGCACAGATCAAATCAGAAAAGGATCAACTATCAACAAGAAATCTACCGGCAATCTTAAATCGAAATAAAACTCTAAGAATTTCAGTGTCTAATTTACTAATAAACATATAGGAAATCAATTCATAAGCAAAACCCAAATCATCATTGGCAAGACTAAATCAACAACCGAAGCACTTTACTGAACTTGAATTAGATGTGAGAATAGTACTCACCTTTGCCGAAGCGAAGAGCACGAGCGATCAGTGGAGCAAGCAACAAAGACCATCATTCGATCGATCAAATTGGAGTCGGCATTCTCGAAGACAAAAGCAACGAAGCAGAAATTACATACCGAAGCCAACAAGCAAGCAAATCAATCATCGCGAAGCAACAAAGCTACAACAACGAACATCAACCAGAATCCCCAAACAACTAAGAGCCGAAGCCCTAATTCAGAACAACAAATCATCTAGAGGCCGAAGTCATAAACAACAGGGCAAAGCCCTAGTTTAACAGAGAATCGCCAGAGAGAGTCGAAGCTCTAATCCTAAAATCGCAACAGGGCAAAGCCCTAATTCCAGAATCAAGCAAAGAGGAGCCAAAGCCTCAATTCAAGATTCGCTAGAGCAACAGAGATTCGAGGAGCCGAAGTCCAGAATCGCCAATCACAAAGAACGAAGCCGAAGCCATAGTTTTTAATCGCCATTTTCTTTTGTTGTTTGTTTTTGAAAGTGGGCTTGCGAATGAACGAAGAAAAATGAAAGGGCGCCGGTTACTTCTTGATATTATCTTGGCAAAACAAAGAGATATGGGCCAACATTAAATTTCCAAAAGCCCATCAACAATTAACAAATTATGAAAGGATTTCAATTCGATTAAAATCTGCATTAGCAATTAACAACGATTTAATCGTCATTTTGACGATAAATAATTGTTACAAAAATTCCAGGGTTGTTACACAACCCAAAATTTAAGCTATAAGAATTAATTAACGAATTAATTAAACAATAAAATAACTTTGGGAAATTGTCAGAATCGAGCCATGGTAGTTTCACCATTGTGTCCGTGGTAATTTTCTGGTCAATTTCCATATATAGATTGTCAAAATCCGAGTTAAACGAAGAAGTTGCAAAAGATAGAAGAAATTAGGATTTAAAAGAAAAAAATAAATAAATAATAGGCTAGGTCGACCCTAGAGTCAACCCTCACCATGGCTAGGTCAACCTATAGGTCGACCCAGCTAGTGGAAGGTCGACACCAAGGTCGACCCGCATGCATTCTTGTACGTGGCTTCATCCAGTTAATTCGAACACGTCATTTTGCAACTTTTATCTAATCCTGTGCGTCCGTGCTTCCATCCAACGGTTCCCATCGAGCCTATGACGTGGTTGCACCAAATTTAATCTTCAAATCCAACGGTCTGAGATCCAAAAGTGACACTATAAATAAGACCTTAGGCCTAGCTATTTTTCTCAGTCATATTTTCTCCATCTGGGTTCATTGCTAGAGCCTAGACCCTAAAAGAAATATTTTTCCGAGGAGAAGTTCTTTTTAATTAAAATATTTTATACCCTACAAGTGGATCCGAAAAGGCCAAGGAAAAGAGCCAAGGACCACAGGTGAGTGTTTAAGTAATTATTTTATTTTTTTAAGTAATTTAAAATACTAGGGTTTTCAACAGTTGTAGTTTTTCTACAATTTTGAGACTGCTTTTATACAAGTTGTTTACAGTTAATTTTTAATGTTCTTTTCAGTCTATTTTATTTAGCTATTTTATTCGTTTATTTATAGTTATGTACTGTCATTTATAGTTATTTGTATTTTATTTACATCCGTTTTGCGTTAGATTTCGGCCCGTAAATTTTAGTTCTTTTTATTCCTTTTACGCGAATAAATTAATAAAAAGTGGATAATTCGCTAATATGGACTAAATTTTAAGAAAACTAAAATTATAGAAAATTGGATGTAAATAAGTAGAACTATAATAAAAGAATATAGACTGAAATAGGAAAATTGACATTTGCAAGCAAGTTATAATAGTAGATTATAACTAGAAAGACAAGATAAAAGAGAAATTATAACATAGGTTATAATTAAATAGAAAGAACATAAAGAGGCTTATTTTAAAGACTTACACTAAGTTAATAAGCAAATATAGCAGAGGTAATAGAAGAGGCTTATTTAAAAGACTTAGAATAAGTTAATAAGCAAATAGAGCAGAATGAACAGAAGAGGCTTATTTAAAAGACTTATATTAAGTTAATAAGCAAATAGAGCAGAATGAACAGAAGAGGCTTATTTAAAAGACTTATATTAAGTTAATAAGCAAAGATAGAAGTAGGGCCCATAACCAATAGCATTCCCTTTCAGACTAGGACTGATGGTTCCACAATAGGTGAGGCTGGGCATGACCCTTTCCGAGTAGGACTGATGGTCTCACCGTAGGTGAGGCTGGGCATACCCTTTCAGAATAGGACTGATGGTCTCATAGTCGGTTAGGTGAGGCTGAGACATGCTTATGCTAATTAAGGTAACTAAGGGGCCAATAGATAGAAGTTCAAATCAGGGGATTTGGGCAAGGGGCGCAACTATATTTTGTTTGGTAGGACCCGAATTGGCAGCATTCCCTTTCAGACTAGGACTGATGGTCTTACAACACACTTAGATGAGGCTGGGCAGGACCCTTTCAAACTAGGACTTATGGTCTCACAACGGAGGAGGTGAGGCTGGGCATGCTTATGCTATTTAGGGTAAGAGGGAGCAACAGATAGTGTGAACCTAACGGTGGTCGTGCGTGCGGCCTCGGTGCGGGGAGATAAGTCGCTATTGAGTTTGAGAGCGCTAGCAAGTGTCTTTTTGCTGTGGAATCCACGTTGGGGACTAGCTCACAGTGGCACAACAGAGATAGAAGGCCGACAAAAGGGTAGAATTAGGACTCCATCCTAATTAAAGTAGGATTAGGAATTCAACCTAATCAAAGCAGTTATTTAAGACAAGTGTGAACAATTGAACTATCTAAGAAAAACAAACAATTAAACCATATTTTATTCCAGCTTTATCTTTTACTTTATTTCCTTTTATACTAGAACTGTTGTAAAGTCTATTATCTTTATCTTGCTTAAAAATACTAGTAGTTACTTCCACTCACCAGACTTTTAGTCTGCACTCTTCTATTTTCCCGTTTTCCCCCATAAGCCAACAAAGGCAAGGGCAGTAGATTTCAGCTTTCTTGGAGAGATATTCTTCGAGATTTTTCATGTATTCTTCTTCTTCTTTTCCAGTTTTCTTTCTATTTGAGTTTGGATGTACTGGTACTGATGAGAGGGATGGTTTTATTTGTGTACTCTGATAATGTGACCGAGATGGTATTTTCCTTTCATGAGACATGTATTTGGTATTTTGGGGGCATCTTATGTATTTGGTTTTATGACTCTATTTTATGAAGTCTGAATTGTAATAATGAGATTACTATTTAAATGTTTCCGCTGTTTTATTTATTTTATCTTGTGAATCTTAGTCTCTATAAGTTTTTAGCTATACCTATAATGCACCATATTCTTTAGTGTTCCCTTTTTGGGTATACTAAGGGGTATGGGGTGTTTCAATACTTATCTCAACAGTATAAGTATATTCACAAAACCATTTCAATACTTAGAAAAGTACATTCACAAATCCATTTTACTCTTTTCAATATAGAAATAATACTAATATACTTATCTAAGCTGTATAAGTATATTCACAAAAAATTTATGAACTGTTTCGCTTCAAAGCCATACTTATTTAGGTTAAGACAAATTCCGCTTGAAAATATTATTAAGTATAAATCCAAACTAGTTTCCTTTTTATAAGTTCCATTTTATAAATAACTTTTATTAAATTCCTTTATAAAACTTCTTTCTATTTATAAATCTCCTTTTTATAAATTCCTTTCATATTTATAAAACTTCTTTTCATAAAATAACATTTACAAATATATTCTTTTATATATAAAACGCAATTTATAAATCTCTAAAATTATTTATAAAACTCTTTTTATAAACCATAATAATTATTTATAAAACTCCTTTTATAAATCTCTAAAATTATTCATAAAACTACTTTTCTAAATCTCTAAAATTTTGAATGTCATATCTTATTACAAATCTTTAATTTCAAGATCAGTCTAAATACTTTCCATAAAATCGTCATTAAATATATTACTATAAATCCACAAATGGGATTTATTATTCAAATTTATCAAAATGATATCACCCCTCTTTTTATAAAATATCACATGTAAATCCATTCGTTTATTATAAAATCTTATCTGTACATCCATTCACTTATTTATAAAATATCATTTATAAATAAATTCTTTTAGTCAAAACCATTTTTAAATAAAAACAACCAATAATGGTATTTTCAAAATATAATGAAAAGGCCCATGGCTACCATACATTTAACCAGTGTTATCGCTGTTTCATTCCATAAAGAACTCAAATTTTACATATATCAATGTCATATCCAATATGGCCAAACTACCTAGCTTCTAGCACTCAACAATTGACCGTCAATAGTTAACACATCACTCATCTAATACTAACTAATCCACATATTCATTAACTTCAAAAATCATCATTTTACCTTACAACCATAGAATAGGGATTTATTCTGCTCAATGGATGTCCAAAATAATATATTTAATTTAATTATTGCAGAATAGCCTTTTTTGCCAAATAGATATCACAAACGAAGTATAATTATTTTAACTACATTTTATTTTAAACAACGTAATTATATTCAATCACTATTATTTTATCACAAATTTATACTTGACCAAAACTATTAACTATTTAGACCATAGTGTTTTACTCATCAATAAAAGTGTAACGCAAAAATCCTTGGATAAAATGAAATTAAAATGAGGAAGATACCACATTTTATAATTCACACACTTAGTTTATAAATTCTTAAACAAAAAAATTAATGATAAGTCTCGTCCACTCTCACAGCCCAAAGCCGACTCGAAATGCATGGGAACCTTCCTTCCGCAATTCAAATACACGCCTCCAAGAAATCAAAAATGAATGACACCACCTCTTCCAATAAGGAACCGCCACCGCTACACCCCTATCTTGAACATGCTGCCACCAACGGCCGAAAGCCACCCCACCACTGCATTACTCGGCCAAGCCTTGCCCCACTCGACCACCCCCATCACTGTCAGTGATTGAAACAAATCAAACCCCAAGAAACACGCCAAACCCTAGTTCAACCTTGCCATCAACCACTGGAGCTCTCGCCACTAACACAAAAAGTTATGCCTCACCCAAGCTTCATAACGGCGCTGGTCATTACTCCTCTAGACCGCTACATTATCGGCTAATTTAAGATTAATGGAAAATGATCAACCACCATCCACAGCCAACTCTGGCCACCAAAAATCCTATGAGCACCAATTTAGACGATATGAATCAAACCATGCTCTCCGATATTTATTCTGTGATCGTCAAAAAATGACCATCATTCGACAACCACCATTATCGGACGATTCCCGCCACCAGACTCGAAAAAACAATGAGCGACTATTTTTAGAATATATTAGAGATGATAATGAATAACGTTCATGGTGGGAGTTTTGGCCAAAGTGGATAGATTTGGAGATAATGAATTTTGAAGTCATGAGGGGTGTTGTTTTCCATTTTATAGAAACTAGAAAATAAAGGAGTAGAAAAACGAGAGAGAGAGAGAGGCAAAAGCAAAGAAGTGAAGTGTTTAATTGAAATGAAGTGCATTGAAATCAAAGGGAGGTAATATGTGCATACTTAACCAATTAGTTAAAGGAAAAACAAACCAAAATTTAAAGACACCCATCACATACCAAGCAAGTCACCATTAACGGCTTGTTGAAAAATATTGTTGTTGATTTAATTTAAAAAAGTTTGAAAAGAAAGTTTTGTAGTACTCCATGACAAAGTAGCCCGTTCGCGTACGAACCGTGAACAACAAAAATAAAAATATGATCATGGACAACAATGGGACATGGTCCCAAAACAGCAATAAAATGCACAGGTTATAATATTCTATGAAATTTCAAAAATTACAACGTTTGCTGTACAATATGTCAAATGATAATTTAAGGATTTTCCAAATTAAAAATTATGGAAAATACTATAAATTCATTTAAAAAACTTGTCATTAAAATCAAGTTAGTTTATTAAAAATTGATTTTCTTATTATTTATTATATTTGAATCAAATTTGAATATTTAAATAAATTAAACATTCCCATTTGCAACGTTAATAATTCTGTGTCGTTACATTCTTACCTCCTAAAAGAATTTCGTCCCTGAAATTTCATTACTGTCAAATAGAGAAAGAACTAACCCCACTGAAATATTTAACATTTTCCACAAGTGTAACGACCAGCTTTTCCACACAATTCAAGCTGACAGCAAACCACACATGTCCAAACCAAATCGAATGGAAAAACAAATATTTAAGAGAAAGGAAGAAGAAAGAAGAAGAGAAGAGAAGAAAAGAAGAAAGAAACTAAAACAACACGGAATCTTACAATCGCAGCGGAACAATATATAATATAATATCAACGATCTTTACAAAAGAGAAACTGTTATATACATAAATCCATTAGAATATAAAAACAAATCAAAATCACCAACCTGGACTGTTATAACAACCTGTCCTCACAATTGCTAATGATTTCAATAACAAAACTACGGAAATAAACGTATACGTGAATACAGATAGGTTTTTACCTTACGATAACCAAAATATTTCATGTGAAATTCTCTGATATTATAATAATGTCTAATATACAAATACTTATTAATCATAGCCGAAATTGTTACATTAATTAAATTCCATCATACAAGGTTCTACAACCTAAACTGAAGGCTCATATTGGAGAATGCATTCCAACTATAAAAGGGTAAGGGCTTACCCATCGAATCCGTACACCTCTAGATCAAGTGTACGGGAGGCTACAACACGTTGCACCTCTAGTACTCAGGATCGGCACTACCCCCTTCTCCAGTAGCATAGAATATGATCACCCCTTAGCTGCAATCAGCAACCACACAATGGGATCCCGAAGCATACATAAATATCACTCTAGATTTGGGATGATCATATTCTACTTGGGTGTGACCCACTTAGCCCTGCGGCATGTCCCTGCTTTATTCATTTTCTGGATCTGAGTCTTAAAGCTATGTTTTACCTTTTATATAGCACTTCCCAATTGGAATACTAACACTGCCCTCTAGACAACAATGCAATACCAACATTTATCCATACAAGTTCATTAAGGAACTGAACAAAACGCTTGGGAGTTCCGTCTCCAAATTCCATCATCTTCAAGATGTCTTTACTTCAAAACACTTGGGTTTAATTGAAGTCGTTTTCGAATAAATTCTCCGATTCCGGTCTCTTTGAAACAACATTATACAGTTTTCGGCAAATTCAACCTCGGTTCTTTAGGAAATAAACAATCAAAGAAAAAAATGGAGATCACCTCCTAACCATTAGTGGATGGATTTCCTTATCATTTATCCTAAAAGAATGAAATGAGATTTACACGCACAGTATAGCATCATCGGAGATGACTATGCCTTATAACTTGCACATTTCTCCTAGATATTTCCAAAGTTACGTTCGAGTCCACATTTGATCGTCGGTTATTTAACTATCGACAAACACACATCCAAGTCAAGCTTTATTTCCAAAGGAAAAACCAACATTGGTTAAGCACGTAAGCAACCATTAGCCTCCTTAATTAATCCGTTTTATTAATTAAAGTCATCTTGTAAATGGTTGTATCAAAATACTTTTACAAAGATATATTCACACCCTTATATTTTCAACACTTAGAAAATATCCATATACTTATCTCAACGGTATAAGTACATTTACCAAACACTGAGGAAGATTTCCTTTTTACCAAATTCGAAAATCATTTATAAACTTCATTATAAATTTATATAACCCTTTATAAACCATTTATAAATTATTTCTCAAGTCATTAATAACCCTTTATAAAAGCATACAATTATTTATAAATTCTTGTTTATAAATCTATAACCCATTTATAAAAATAATCTCTTTATAAATATATAAAACCATTTGCAAAGCCCTCTTATTACATTGTAATTAATTTCTTTTAAGTATCCAAATGCTTTATAAAACCCCTCTTATAATTCTATAACCCATTCCAAAATTTCGTTTATAAATATCTATCTATTTATAAACTCCTTTACATTATAAATAATCTTCCTTTAAGTCTTCAAACCATTTTATAAGCTCCTCTTATAAAATCCAAGTTTGTTTATAAAACTGTAACGAACGCGATTTTTCATCGCTCGAAAATCGACATTAATACGTCCATTGTATCAACTGCCGAGCAATCGAATGCCGGAAAACCGAATTGTTATGGAGAAAAAGAAGAGGTAGAAGAAAACAGAAGAAAAAGAAAGAAGAAAAAACAGAAAACACAGAAACAGAAACAATATCAGAATCTCACATTCGCAGTGGAACAATATATAATAGATAAATGAATATTCTTTAAATCAAAGAATTATATCATTTTATACATTACATCATCATCAGAGTTTACAACAACAATACAACACTAGACAGTTATATATACTTGTCCTCATACAGAATACACAGCGGAATAAATAATATCATATACAAGTGGTACGTCTCGCCATCCAGCTCGCCACTAAGCTCCACAGCATCCCGAATCCAGAATGACCTGATAACCTGACTCTAGACTACCCGTGTGGAAATTGGTGGGCACCCAGAGTTTAGGAAGGAAACAATAAACTCCAGGTCAGTCATGGGACTAGTGTGAGAACTAAAACAGTTATTAATCTTTAAAACAAACAACAGGAAAATTTTAAAGTCAATTCGCAATGCTTTTGAAAAATGAAACTACCATAAGGCCCCCCGCCACACACACAATGCAAACGCAGAATTGGAGGAGATTTCTCCTTATGATAGTCAAAGATGCTTACTACGTAAAACAAATCACCTTTGATATTATTATTAGTGCATAGTGTAGAAAAATCATTTCGAAAGTATAATATAAATCTTAGCCAGCATAGGCATTTCGCACTTATGCCTACTATAGCTACCATCTAAACAGTGGGGCGCCACCATAAGTAAATGGCAGGTTCTACAACTAATATCATACAAAGTTCGTATTGGAGTTTGGATTTCCAACAAATGGTCAGGCCAAGGAACTTCCCATTGCCACATAGGTACGCCTCTGGAAAGACGACCCCAAGAAATAACCTAACATTACGGTTAGATCTCTGCCAACAAAAGGCCGGGTTACCCCTAACTGGGTAACTACTGACACGAATATGTCATCCCCCGATCTATATCTGAGGATCCTCGATACCAACAACCACAAAGTAATAAATTTGCAGCAACAACATAGGTTAAATATCTGGGCTCCATACCATGATACAACCTTTATCCAGAAGGAAATGGCATACACTAAGGGGGCGCTATCCCCTAATAAGCTTGCTGCATCCTTCCTGTTTGGACCATTTCCGGGGTGTGAGGTCCGACGAAGTCTCGTCCACAAAGCTACGCTTTGGAACAAAGTCATGCTTTGGGTCAAACAAATGATCAAAGTAATGATCACAAAGATAAATGATCAAACAAATTATCATATCACAAATGATCAAACAATGATCATTACACAGCAACACTCAGCATGCCACGTTACCAAATTGGGAATATATCACTAGTAACCATCAACTACATAACCTCTGAGCTCGTACGTCTCAGAGAAGGGTGTTAAGCTAAGAGAATAAATTCTCCGCCACCAACAGAAATGTATTTGAAAGAAACCAGCTTTATATCTCAAAATGTAACGTCAGACACACAACCATACAAGTCTGTTCCGGGATCGAACAGAACTGAAGGCACTTCAAAAGAAGTCCTTGCAATCCTGATAATTTCTAATCACGTCCGGACTTTCCGTCACAAAGGGTGATAAAATCTCTATATCGGAGATCAGCCGATGTAGAGTCATTCGACTGTAATCCTTCCGTTTTCAAAAATATCCGGTGTTCGACACCGGTCATCAAATGCTATCCGTTACGACGTATCACATATTCGGAATGGGTTATACGACCCAAAGGTCCTTTCCCGGCTAACCCGAATAGTGAGCGCTTATTCAAAAATAAGTGTAGCATTCAAATTCAAGCAAAACACAACAAATACCCATTCAAGGTAATTATTGATAGTCGTTTATTTAACTATCAATAGGTCTGCACAACATCATCAGATTCCAAATAATTTTCCAAATTATTTATCTTCCAAAAATATCTTTACAAGATATATAATTTCATACTTAAAAAATAAATCAACGTTTATTTTTTAAACAATTTCCCTTTTCGGATATAAATTCCATAGTGGATTTATATTTCAAAATATCTACTGATATACGATTTTCAATCGATTTCAAATATTCACTTTCAATTTATCTTTACAAAGATAATTTCTCAAAAACGTTTCATTTCATATTGGAAAAGCATTTCCATACTTATTTAATAATAAGTAATTCACAAATCTTATTTATTTTCAACATTTGAAAATATTCAATATACTTAAATCAAAATTAAGTATATATTTCATTCTTTAAGGAAAATGTTCTCTTAAACACATTTATTTGAGTCAAAACGAATGTTGCGTAAAACATCGTTACGATGACCCAAAATCACTAGTATAGGGATTCGAAATTAAGATAGATATATAAATCCCAATACTATATAAAACATTTCCTTTCGAAAATCATTTACTATAACAACAGTGTTATAGTCCACCATTTCCTTATTTCTCGAAAACGTCTATTTCAACAATGAATGTTGAAATCTATGGTTTCGATAGTTAATACATTTTAAAACATCTTTAAATCATTTTCATTCTATTCCAATATCACTTCCAAATATTTCTTTCTAATATATTATTCACTGTCCAAAATCGTGAATATATCACCTTTAATAAGCTATAAGAATTAACTTATCAAAATAAGTCGTTTTCAGATTTATAAAACAACGTTTATAAATTCCATTTATATTTTATAACTACTTCAACTTATAAATTCCTTTTATTAACCAATTCAATTTATAACTCAATTCTATACCAAAAATACATACTATAAGTTAAACACTTATAATTCATTTATATACAAAATCATTCTTTTAAGACTTCACAAATCGTAAATTCTACCCTTTTATAAAACCCATTTTAACATCATTTTAAAATGTCTTTCAAACTCCTTTAAAATCCCATCACTTTGATTTATAAAAATCAAATTTTATAAATCTTATATATAATGCTTTTATAATAAAGTCAAAAATCTCTATTTAAACTATGTTATAAAAAAATCATTAACTCCATATTTCAAAAATCATATTTCAACTGTGTTTTCTCAAAAATCATAATTTATAACAATAAAAATTATAACTTTTATTTATTTAAAATGAATCAATTTCCAAAATTTAATAAAACGTATACTTTCAAAAATTCACTTTAAAATCCTTTTAAAATTAGAAATTGTTCTTTTTAACATTTTAAAACTTCAAAATAGGCCAAATGATGCGACAACACCAAATAGTCAATCACGACAACAAAACATCACATATCATCATATGATAACAGAATATATCACAATATGTGACGACCGCCCATGACCCCTGCACCGAATCTAGTGATAGTGCGCTGTAAAGTGTGCCAGGCGACCATGGACGATTGTCAGGGTAGACTAAAAACAACAGAATCTATCGTATTACTCACACTCACAGCGCATGGACAAAATACAATAGAACATATATATAGTGAAGCTTTACATAATAAAATGCCATCATATAAAACCTCATAATAGTTGAATACAAGCATCCAAATAGCCAATACAACAAGCCTCACTACATAACACTCAGAGAATACAGAACAGCGGAACATCCAGTACATATAATAAGAAGATAATATGCAACCCTCCAGCTCGTCTTCGATATCAGCATCGTGAAAAGAGAACAGCACCTGTCACCTGCTACCTAGTCTGCCCGTCCCAAAAATGGACGAACAGCCCAAGGCAATAAGAATTAAAACATAAAGCCTTGAGTCAGACAACAGTCTTAGTGAGCAGTAAATTATCTAACAACATACCAAAAGAGCATAAAGGAAAAGGAATAGGAATACAACCCTCCCACTCCACCTCTTTCTACAGTGATAGCCCCCAGACACACTAAGCAGAAGCAACATAGCAGAGTATACAACTTAAAGTAAAGTAATAATCATTCGAGTCAAGGGCGATGTTTTTCCAAGTACCAAGGCCTAAATCAGATAAGCACCCAGAAAATACCGCTCTTGAGTCCGAATGACGATATAACCAAACATCCATGACTCTGGCTATCACTGTTATCATTGCTTCGATATCACCGTTAATTGAATGACCGGCACATTCTTTCAGCCGTCCGTCAAGGGCTAATGGAAACCCCAGTTCTAGACATAACTCCCGCACGTCGTCGCAGCCCGTGCCTAGGACTATCGAATCTGCCCAGAGTACTCGACCATCAACAGTTGGCCGTTGGGACTATCGAATCTGCCCAAACGTACTCTTGCTTAGAGCATGCTAGAACCTTCAACAACGATGCTATCCAAGCCTCCTAGTCATCCTCCTCGACGACTATTCTCATATCCATTCATTATCCTCAACTCGAATCATATCATCGAGTTATCAACATGCTTGGAATGATCCCGTCTGGATTAGACCAAGTCTTCATCACATGATTGCCTGCGTCATCACATCCTCGCAAAGCCTCATCTCAACATCACATCATCAAATCTATGCATAAGAGCTTCATCATCCCGCTACATATGCCACGAGCAGCTTTCCCAATTCAAGAGCCTTTCCCTTAGCTTTTGAATCATCTTCGACCACCTTGTCTAAAACCAATCAACAATCATCTAATTCACAGCAATCAATCATGTCAAACATCAATCCAAGTAACCAAGCATCCAAATATAAGCAAAATGAACAATTATAACAATAATGGCAATTTCATAATTAAGGAGTTGAAAGTCTAACAAGCATGAAAACATGAGAATTATCTCCACAACTTGATGAATGAACTTGCATAGGTTAATCATATACAAAAATGGTTGTCGAATCATCATGAACAATGGATCTACATGGATCTACACTTAGGTTTACAAAAATGCATAGAAATCACTATTTTAACACCAAATCAAGCCAACAATCCGATCTACTCCTTTGGATCCGTGTGAGAGATAATCACCACTCACCAAATCACCAAAACAAACCCTAATCAACACGCTTCAGATCTGGACAGCGAGGGATCAAGCTGGATCTATCACGAATCCGCTTCAAACGAAGAAATCTCTCTTGAAAAGATGAAGATCTTCAATCTAAGCTCTTGAATCTTCAATCTTGATCTTCGATTTGGATGAAAGGAAGCACTAGATTAGAGTGGAGAAAAGAAGTGAAGAAGTGTAGAAGTTGAGCTCTCAAAATGGCAGCACTTCGTCGCTTTAAAATCCGGATCCCAAAAAGTGAGAAAAACCCTTCCTATTTATAGAAGAAAATTCCTTAAGTCGTAACTCGTCTGCCTCTATAAGTCGTCTCCGACTTATAACCTTCGACTTAACAAAGCCTTCAACCTAACAGACTACGACTCAGTGATTTCTCGACTTAAGACTTAGCAGCTAACCTCTAAGTCGGTTGCGACTTAACACCTTCGTCCATACGACTTAACGACTCAACCACTTGCGCGAGTTAACACATACGCGCGACTTAACCGGGATACGCCTTAGCGACTTAACAGCTCTACAACTCATCAACCTCACGACTTAGCTAGGTTACGACTTAACTGGTCAGACGACTTAACGAGATAACCCATCCTACGACTTAACAGTGTTACGACCTAACACTTAAGAGGATACGACTTAAAGATTTCAGCTACTCTATGACTTAACAACAAACACCTAAGTCGTCTACGACTTAACACATAGGCTACGACTTAACTATAAGGCTGCCTATCTCCTAAGTCGCTAGCCTCTATAAGTCGGTCACGACTTATCTCTTAGGTCGTTTACGACCTAGGACTTAAACAAATATGACCGAAAAGACAAACATACTATGTCGTCCACGACTTACCACCTTAACTCGCTAACTCGCTGATCCCTTAACTCGGTAACAACTTAACTCACCTCTATCCTTAAGTCGCCTACAACCATAAGTCGGTCAACTCGCTAACTCGTCCAACCGACCTAATTTCTCTACGCTCTAAGTCGTTGCCGACCTAACTGCCTTAACTCGCCATCCACCTGGGTATCTCCAATCCCCTAAGTCGTATGCGACTTATGACTTATACTAAGTCGTGAACGACTTAGGACTTAGCCATATTTTTGCCTAAAATCTGAAATGGCTCAAAAGTGCTAAAATTCCAGATTTTGACAAACTTTTCGATCCGTAAAATACGGGTCGTTACATTCTCTCCCCCTTAGGAATTTCGCCCCCGAAATTTCAAGCAATCAAAGCAATCAAAGACTATTCTGTACGCCTATCATCCATAACAATCAACAAACCATGCATCCAATTCTAGCTTAGCGTACAGAATTCTAACACTAGAACAAGTTACAATATCGTGAGATGACACGACACCTAAGGGTCATACCTTGAAGAGTTCAGGATGAGCTGCCTTCATCCTCTCTTCCACCTCCCACGTACAGTCGTTATCATCATCACTCCATTGTATCTTGAGCAACTTAACTACCTTCCTCCTAAGCTGTTTCGTGTCGGTTTCAACAACACGAAGCGGCTTACGAGGTCTTCTATCGACTGGATCAACTTCTAAAATTTCATAGCTATCGACAAAAACCACTGTATTCGAGTCGTGCACATACTTCCGTAGATATGATACATGAAAAACATTGTGCACACTCGACATCTTCTCTGGTAACTCCAATCTGTAGGCGAGCTTTCCAATTCGCTCGATGATCGGGAATGGTCCAACAAATCTCGGAGTCAATTTTCCTTTCTTCCCGAATCGAATAACATTCTTCAGTGGAGAAATCTTCACAAAAACCATATCTCCTACGTCGAACTACAAATCCTTACGACGCTTATCAGCATAACTCTTCTGACGGTCTTAGGCTGCCTTCATTCGTTGCCGAATGATCTCTATGCAATCCAAAGTCTGTCGAATCATCTCTGGCCCAAGCATCAGCTTTTCTCCAGTTTCCAACCAACATGTCGGAGAGTTACACGGTCTTCCATACAATGCCTCATACGGTGCCATAACAATGCTTGACTGGTAACTGTTGTTGTATGCAAACTCCACTAGATGAAGGTGATCTTCCCATGATCCTCCGAAATCTAAAACACAAGCTCTAAGAAGATCTTCCAAAAACTCGGTTGACTCTCTCGGTCTGACCATCTGTTTGAGGGTGATAAGCTGTACTCAAACACAACTCGGTTCCCAAAACTTCCTGGAAGCTCTTCCAAAATCCACTAGTGAACAATGGGTCTCGATCGCTCACTATACTCTTCGGAATACCATGGAATCGAACTATCCACTTAACATACAACTCAGCCAACTTTGATGCAGTCCTAGTCGATCGAACAAGAATGAATCTTGCACTCTTAGTCAGACGATCTACAATGACCCAAATCCCTTCATTTCCCGTTCTGGTTCTAGGCAATCCATCGATAAAATCCATCGACACTTGTTCCCACTTCCATGTAGGAACTTCTAATGGCTGAAGCAATCCACTAGGCTTCTTCTGCTCGGCTTTTACCAACTGGCAGTTCATACACTTGGAAATAATATTCCCAACATCCTTCTTCATGCCTTCCCAGTAGTAGGTTCTCTTCATATCCCGATACATCTTATTTCCACCTGGATGAATTGTCAACTTCGAGTGATGACTTTCCTTCAAAACTTCACTCCTCAATTCATCTATATCGGGAACAACTAGTCGTCCTTGCTTCCGAAGCCAACCCTCTCGATCGACCTCAAACCCTTTATCCTTTTCTGGATCCAATCCAGATTCCAAATCACGGATAATCTTGACAAGCTTAGCGTCTCGCTTTTGGCTTTCGCCAATCCTTCCCACAAGAGAAGGTCTTATAGATAAGTTTGCCAACATCTCAGGTTCCAATTCACATCTAGGCCTGAAGTCAAATCCAGCTAAATACTCGAGATTCTTCCATTCTGAAAACATGGCTCCCAATCCTGCATGTCTTCGACTTAACGCATCTGCCACCGCGTTACCTTTTCCCGGAGTATAAGCTATACCAAAATCATATGATGCCAAAAACTCTAGCCAACGTTGCTGCCGAAGATTCAAATCCTTTTGGGAGAAAAGATACTTCAATGACTTATGATCCGTAAACAACTCGAATCGAACTCCCAACAAATAATGTCTCCACATCTTTAGAGCAAATACAATCGCCGCTAACTCCAAATCATGAGTCGGGTAATTCCTTTCATGCGACTTTAGTTGTCGACTGGCATACGCAACAACTTTATCCCTCTGCATCAGCACTGCTCCAAGTCCAGTACCACATGCGTCGGTGTAAACCACCATCTCATCATTCCCACTCGGAATAGTCAAAACAGGAGCACTTGTCAATCTCTCTTTCAGGATTCCGAAAGCTTGCTCACACTTAGCATCCCAACTGAACACTTGGTTCTTCTTCGTCAATCCTGTTAACGGTGCAGCTGTCTTGGAGAAGTCTTTGATAAACCATCGATAATATCCTGCTAATCCAAGAAAACTTCTCACATCAGATGCATTCTTAGGTCTAACCCAATCCTGGATTGCTGCCACCTTAGCGGGATCAACCGCTATCCCATTTCCAGAAATCACATGGCCTAAGAACCTCACTTCACTCTTCCAGAAATGACACTTCGAAAATTTAGCCTTCAGCTGATGTTTCCGTAAGATTTCCAAAACAATATGCAAGTGCGTCTTGTGCTCTTCCTTCGTTCTGGAATAAATCAGAATATCATCCACGAACACAAGTACGAACTTGTTCAACTGATCTCTGAACACTCTATTCATAAGATCCACAAAATATGCTGGCGCGTTAGTTAATCCAAACGGCATTACCAGCCACTCAAAGAAATCAGATGGTGTCCTAAAAGCAGTCTTCGGCACACTATCCTTAGCCACTATTAACTGGTGAAATCCCGTTGCCAAATCCATCTGGGAAAACACCTTAGCTTCGTGAAGCTGATCAAACAAGTCATCTATTCTCGGCAATGGATACTTGTTCTTCTTAGTCACCTTATTCAGCTCACGATAATCCACACACAATCTCAACGATCCATCTGCCTTGGTTGCAAACACAACTGGTGCACCCCACTCGGACACACTACGCCGAATGAATCCTTTCTGCAAAAGATCATCAACTTGCACCCTCAACTCCTGCTGTTCCCTAGGCGCCATCCGCCTAAGAGGCATCACAACAGGTCTGGCTCCTTCAACTAGATCTATACGAAACTCGATCTCTCTATGCGGCGGCAATCCTTTGACTTCGTCAAAGACATCCTCGAATCCATTAGCGATTGGCACCGATGACAGTCCATCCCGTGGAACAACCAGCGAATACATGAAGCTCATGAAGACGCCTTCCTCATGCTTACATCGTATTACAACCTTTCGCCCCTCCACATTCTCGACTGTCACTTCCAACCTCTCGCAATCAACCTTTGCCGCATACTTCCTAAGCCAGTCCATACCCAAAATAATTCCGAACCCCGCAAAGTTCAGAACAAAGCAATCACAAACAAAAGAGCAACCATGACTCGATACAACTAGACCACGGCATAACATACACAAACAAGACGAACCCCCAACTGGATTAGTCACAACCAATGGCCTATCAACAATATCCGGCTTCAAATCTAACCGGCCTACGAGTTCATTACAAACAAACGAATGCGACGCTCCAGTATCAAACAAAACTCTAACTGGAACACCACATAGGAAAAGAGTACCTTGAACAACCACACTCTTTCCTTTCTCTTCAGCAGTAGGAGCTTTTGAAGACGACGGAACAGCTCCCAAAGCATAAGCTTGCACAATCTGCTTGTCCCTTCTCGGTTCTGGACAATTCTTTCTGAAGTGCCCCGGCTTGTCACAGTTGTGACACTTCATCGGCACCTTCGGATTCTTACAATCCTTCGAGAAATGGCCCTTCTGCTGACAATTGTAGCAAGTTACTTCGCCCTTCGGCTTCTTCTGGCCATCCTTACCCTTCTGCTGCTGCTGCTTCCTCTTCTTGTTTCCACCCTGCTGGGGTTTAGACTCTTCCCTGGTCACAACAACAACAGATCCTTCCTTAGGAAACAGACTCTCATGCCTAAGAGCTTTCTCCACAAGCTTCTCAAATGAATCGTCCAAATGATCCACCAACTGTCTCCCAAGATAACTATCCAAGCCTGTCACAAACTTCTCATTCTTCTGGTATGTAGACTCAATATATGACCGGGCATACTTGGACAACGCTTCAAACTCAGAAACATACTCAAGAACTGATCTCCCTCCTTGCTTGAGCTCCATAAACTTCTTGAACAGAACAGACTTCTGAGCTGTAGAAATGAACTTAGCTTCAAACCTATCTTGGAATTGCTCCCAAGTAATCTCTTCCTTCGGAGTATTGATGGTAATAGAGTTCCACCAATCAGAGGCTCTCCCTTGAAGCTGCCTTGATGCCAACTTCCTCTTAGTTGCATCATCAATTCCCAAATCACCAAAGATCCTTCTACAAGCATCGATCCATCTCTGGACTTCAATAGTTGATTCTGTTCCCAAGAAAACTTTCCCTCCAAGAGCAGTATAGTTTTTGCACAACTTAGCAAAATCCACTGGTTTCGGAGTTTGGACTTGAACTCCAACATCTACTGCTGCTCCCAGAACTGGTATCCTTCTCATGATCGAAGTCATCATAGCTTCGAACATAGCTGCATAATCAGCAGTTCCCTCAGTAGCACGGCCTTCCCTAGCAGCTGGTCTCCCTCTTCGACTCATTCTCAATATCTATAAAAAGGAATGATTAGAACATCTAGAGAAACAACTGCATAAAGGACTCAACTCTACTAAGCTACTATATTATATATAGTATTCATCCATCAAAATACAATTACGTCTCTCATACGTAGTTACGTCAGTGAGCGTTGGGTAAAATCGATTAACCAATGCTCTGATACCAAATGTGACGACCGCCCATGACCCCTGCACCGAATCTAGTGATAGTGCGCTGTAAAGTGTGCCAGGCGACCATGGACGATTGTCAGGGTAGATTAAAAACAATAGAATCTATCGTATTACTCACAGCGCATGGACAAAATACAATAGAACATATATATAGTGAAGCTTTACAGAATAAAATGCCATCATATAAAACCTCATAATAGTTGAATACAAGCATCCAAATAGCCAATACAACAAGCCTCACTACATAACACTCAGAGAATACAGAACAGCGGAACATCCAGTACATATAATAAGAAGATAATATGCAACCCTCCAGCTTGTCTTCGATATCAGCATCGTGAAAAGAGAACAACACCTATCACCTGCTACCTAGTCTGCCCGTCCCAAAAATGGACGAACAGCCCAAGGCAATAAGAATTAAAACATAAAGCCTTGAGTTAGAAAACAGTCTTAGTGAGCAGTAAATTAACTAACAACATACCAAAAGAGCATAAAAGAAAAGGAATAGGAATACAACCCTCCCACTCCACCTCTTTCTACAGTGATAGCCCCTAGACACACTAAGCAGAAGCAACATAGCAGAGTATACAACTTAAAGTAAAGTAATAATTATTCGAGTCAAGGGCGATGTTTTTCCAAGTACCAAGGCCTAAATCAGATAAGCACCCAGAAAATACCGCTCTTGAGTCCGAATGACGATATAACCAAACATCCATGACTCTGGCTATCACTGTTATCATTGCTTCGATATCACCGTTAATTGAATGACCGGCACATTCTTTCAGCCGTCCGTCAAGGGCTAATGGAAACCCCGGTTCTAGACATAACTCCCGCACGTCGTCGCAGCCCGTGCCTAGGACTATCGAATCTGCCCAGAGTACTCGACCATCAACAGTTGGCCGTTGGGACTATCGAATCTGCCCAAACGTACTCTTGCTTAGAGCATGCTAGAACCTTCAACAACGATGCTATCCAAGCCTCCTAGTCATCCTCCTCGACGACTATTCTCATATCCATTCATTATCCTCAACTCGAATCATATCATCGAGTTATCAACATGCTTGGAATGATCCCGTCTGGATTAGACCAAGTCTTCATCACATGATTGCCTCGCTTCATCACATCCTCGCAAAGCCTCATCTCAACATCACATCATCAAATCTATGCATAAGAGCTTCATCATCCCGCTACATATGCCACGAGCAGCTTTCCCAATTCAAGAGCCTTTCCCTTAGCTTTTGAATCATCTTCGACCACCTTGTCTAAAACCAATCAACAATCATCTAATTCACAGCAATCAATCATGTCAAACATCAATCCAAGTAACCAAGCATCCAAATATAAGCAAAATGAACAATTATAACAATAATGGCAATTTCGTAATTAAGGAGTTGAAAGTCTAACAAGCATGAAAACATGAGAATTATCTCTACAACTTGATGAATGAACTTGCATAGGTTAATCATATACAAAAATGGTTGTCGAATCATCATGAACAATGGATCTACATGGATCTACACTTAGGTTTACAAAAATGCATAGAAATCACTATTTTAACACCAAATCAAGCCAACAATCCGATCTACTCCTTTGGATCCGTGTGAGAGATAATCACCACTCACCAAATCACCAAAACAAACCCTAATCAACACGCTTCAGATCTGGACAGCGAGGGATCAAGCTGGATCTATCACGAATCCGCTTCAAACGAAGAAATCTCTCTTGAAAAGATGAAGATCTTCAATCTAAGCTCTTGAATCTTCAAACTTGATCTTCGATTTGGATGAAAGGAAGCACTAGATTAGAGTGGAGAAAAGAAGTGAAGAAGTGTAGAAGTCGAGCTCTCAAAATGGCAGCACTTCGTCGCTTCAAAATCCGGATCCCAAAAAGTGAGAAAAACCCTTCCTATTTATAGCAGAAAATTCCTTAAGTCGTAACTCGTCCGCCTCTATAAGTCGTCTCCGACTTATAACCTTCGACTTAACAAAGCCTTCAACCTAACAGACTACGACTCAGTGATTTCTCGACTTAAGACTTAGCAGCTAACCTCTAAGTTGGTTGCGACTTAACACCTTCGTCCATACGACTTAACGACTCAACCACTTGTGCGAGTTAACACATACGCGCGACTTAACCGGGATACGCCTTAGCGACTTAACAGCTCTACAACTCATCAACCTCACGACTTAGCTAGGTTACGACTTAACTGGTCAGACGACTTAACGAGATAACCCATCCTACGACTTAACAGTGTTACGACCTAACACTTAAGAGGATACGACTTAAAGATTTCAGCTACTCTATGACTTAACAACAAACACCTAAGTCGTCTACGACTTAACACATAGGCTACGACTTAACTATAAGGCTGCCTATCTCCTAAGTCGCTAGCCTCTATAAGTCGGTCACGACTTATCTCTTAGGTCGTTTACGACCTAGGACTTAAACAAATATGACCGAAAAGACAAACATACTATGTCGTCCACGACTTACCACCTTAACTCGCTAACTCGCTGATCCCTTCACTCGGTAACAACTTAACTCACCTCTATCCTTAAGTCGCCTACAACCATAAGTCGGTCAACTCGCTAACTTGTCCAACCGACCTAATTTCTCTACGCTCTAAGTCGTTGCCGACCTAACTGCCTTAACTCGCCATCCACCTGGGTATCTCCAATCCCCTAAGTCGTATGCGACTTACGACTTATACTAAGTCGTGAACGACTTAGGACTTAGCCATATTTTTGCCTAAAATCTGAAATGGCTCAAAAGTGCTAAAATTCCAGATTTTGACAAACTTTTCGATCCGTAAAATACGGGTCGTTACATTCTCTCCCCCTTAGGAATTTCGCCCCCGAAATTCCAGGCAATCAAAGCAATCAAAGACTATTCTGTACGCCTATCATCCATAACAATCAACAAACCATGCATCCAATTCTAGCTTAGTTAACATAATTCTAACACTAGAACAAGTTACAATATCGTGAGATGACACGACACCTTAGGGTCATACCTTGAAGAGTTCAGGATGAGCTGCCTTCATCCTCTCTTCCACCTCCCACGTACAGTCGTTATCATCATCACTCCATTGTATCTTGAGCAACTTAATTACCTTCCTCCTAAGCTGTTTCGTGTCGGTTTCAACAACACGAAGCGACTTACGAGGTCTTCTATCGACTGGATCAACTTCTAAATTTTCATAGCTATCGACAGAAACCATTGTATTCGAGTCGTGCACATACTTCCGTAGATATGATACATGAAAAACATTGTGCACACTCGACATCTTCTCTGGTAACTCCAATCTGTAGGCGAGCTTTCCAATTCGCTCGATGATCGGGAATGGTCCAACAAATCTCGGAGTCAATTTTCCTTTCTTCCCGAATCGAATAACATTCTTCAGTGGAGAAATCTTCACAAAAACCATATCTCCTACGTCGAACTCCAAATCCTTACGACGCTTATCAGCATAACTCTTCTGACGGTCTTGGGCTGCCTTCATTCGTTGCCGAATGATCTCTATGCAATCCGAAGTCTGTCGAATCATCTCTGGCCCAAGCATCAGCTTTTCTCCAGTTTCCAACCAACATGTCGGAGAGTTACACGGTCTTCCATACAATGCCTCATACGGTGCCATACCAATGCTTGACTGGTAACTGTTGTTGTATGCAAACTCCACTAGATGAAGGTGATCTTCCCATGATCCTCCGAAATCTAAAACACAAGCTCTAAGAAGATCTTCCAAAAACTCGGTTGACTCTCTCGGTCTAACCATCTGTTTGAGGGTGATAAGCTGTACTCAAACACAACTCGGTTCCCAAAACTTCCTGGAAGCTCTTCCAAAATCCACTAGTGAACAATGGGTCTCGATCGCTCACTATACTCTTCGGAATACCATGGAATCGAACTATCCACTTAACATACAAATCAGCCAACTTTGATGCAGTCCTAGTCGATCGAACAGGAATGAATCTTGCACTCTTAGTCAGATGATCTACATTGACCCAAATCCCTTCATTTCCCGTTCTAGTTCTAGGCAATCCATCGATAAAATCCATCGACACTTGTTCCCACTTCCATGTAGGAACTTCTAATGGCTGAAGCAATCCACTAGGCTTCTTCTGCTCGGCTTTTACCAACTGGCAGTTCATACACTTGGAAATAATATTCCCAACATCCTTCTTCATGCCTTCCCAGTAGTAGGTTCTCTTCATATCCCGATACATCTTATTTCCACCTGGATGAATTGTCAACTTCGAGTGATGACTTTCCTTCAAAACTTCACTCCTCAATTCATCTATATCGGGAACAACTAGTCGTCCTTGCTTCCGAAGCCAACCCTCTCGATCGACCTCAAACCCTTTATCCTTTTCTGGATCCAATCCAGATTCCAAATCACGGATAATCTTGACAAGCTTAGCGTCTCGCTTTTGGCTTTCGCCAATCCTTCCCACAAGAGAAGGTCTTATAGATAAGTTTGCCAACATCTCAGGTTCCAATTCACATCTAGGCCTGAAGTCAAATCCAGCTAAATACTCGAGATTCTTCCATTCTGAAAACATGGCTCCCAATCCTGCATGTCTTCGACTTAACGCATCTACCACCGCGTTACCTTTTCCCGGAGTATAAGCTATACCAAAATCATATGATGCCAAAAACTCTAGCCAACGTTGCTGCCGAAGATTCAAATCCTTTTGGGAGAAAAGATACTTCAACGACTTATGATCCGTAAACAACTCGAATCGAACTCCCAACAAATAATGTCTCCACATCTTCAGAGCAAATACAATCGCCGCTAACTCCAAATCATGAGTCGGGTAATTCCTTTCATGCGGCTTCAGTTGTCGACTGGCATACGCAACAACTTTATCCCTCTGCATCAGCACTGCTCCAAGTCCAGTACAACATGCGTCGGTGTAAACCACCATCTCATCATTCCCTCTCGGAATAGTCAAAACAGGAACACTTGTCAATCTCTCTTTCAGGATTCCAAAAGCTTGCTCACACTTAGCATCCCAACTGAACACTTGGTTCTTCTTCGTCAATCCTGTTAACGTTGCAGCTATCGCAGCGGAACAATATATAATAGATAAATCAATAAGCTTTAAAACAAAAGACTATATCAGTTTATACATACATCAATCAGAGTCAATATACAACTCAATACAACAATGGACAGTTATATAAACTTGTCCTCATATAGAATACACAGCGGAATAAATAAACAAGTACGGTAGTACGGTTCGCCATACAGCTCATCTCCAAAGCTCCAGAATATCAAGAATATCTTGATAACATAACTCTAGGCTGCCCGTGTGGAAAATTATGGGAACTCAGAGTTTAGAAAAGGAACAATAAACTCCGAGTCAGACATGGTGACTGGTGTGAGATCGTAAAACAGTTATTTTCACAAAGAAAATAAAACAGATTCGTAATGCTTTTGGTAAATGAAACTACCATAAGGCCTCCCACCACACACACAATGCGAACGCAGAATTGGAGGCGATTTCTCCTTATGATAGTCAAAAATGCTTACTACGCAAAATCAATTGATATTATTATTAAAGTCTAGTGTGGAAAACATTTCGAAAATATAATATCAATCTTAGCCAACATACAACAATTGTTGTATGTCTACTATAGCTACTACGTTCAATAGCAGGTTACCGCCACATTCCATAGCAGGTAATACAATTAAAACCGTACAGTGTTCGTATTGTTTCTTTGGATTTCCAACGAATGGTCAGGCAAAGGAACTTCCTTATTCCGAAATAGAACGCCTCTGGAAAGACGCCCCGAGAACCTAACCGGATCTCTGCAAACAAAAGGCCGACGCTACCTCACGCTCTAACTGAGCTGTAACTAGGTAACTAACACACGAGCTATGCCATCCCCCGGTCGTTACCGACCTTTATCCGAGGATCCTCAATCACAACGCAACAGCCACAAAATATAATCAACATAGGTAAAATATCTGGGCTCCATACCATGATATCACCTTTTATCCAGAAGGAAATGGCATTCCCTAGGGGCGCTACCCCTACAAACCTTTACCGCAACATTCCTGTTTCGACCATTACCGGGTTGTGAGGCTCGACGAAGTCTCGTCCACAAAACTACGCTTTTTCACAAAGCCATGCTTTGATCAACCAATGATCAACAGCACTTCGTATGCCACATTACCAAATTGGGAATGTATCACTAGTAACCATCAACTACATAACCTCTGAGCTCGTACTTCTCAGAGAAGGGTGTTAAGCTAAGAGAATAAATTCTCCGCCACCAACAGAAATGTATTTGATAGAAACCAGCTTTACATCTCAAAGTGTAATGTCAGACACACATCCATACAAGTCCGTTCCGAGATCGAACGGAACCGAAGGCACTTCCAAAGATGCCCTTGCAATCCGGATATTCACTAATCACGTTCGGACTTCCCATCACAAAAAGAGTGATATAAATCTCTATACCGGAGCAACTCGGTGCAGAGACATTCGACAGGTTGTCCTTTCATTTTCACAAATATCCGGTCTTCACACCGGTCTTCAAATGCAGTCCATTCACGACGTATCATTATTCGGAATGGGTTATATGACACAAAGGTCCTCTCCCGGCTTAACCGAATAATGAGCGTTTGTTTTAAAAACAAATCAAGTGCCATTTCAAAGGCAAATATTGATAGTCGGTTATTTAACTATCAAACGACATTCACAACAAACATCCAATTTAAATAATTTTTCCCAAATTATTTATTTCAAAATATCTTCAAAAGATATATACATTTTCCACACTTCACATTTGAAAACCAATTTCAAATCATATTTCACACTTCACATTTGAAAATCAATTTCAAATCACAAAATGGTCCATTTAAACCAATTAGATAAATCCTTATCGATTTATTTCAAATTTACATTTCAAATTTGTAAATTTATTTCCACACTTCATCACTTTGAAAATCCAATTTCAAATCATATTTTCCACACTTTAAAAATAAATCAATATTTATTTTTAAAACAAATTTCCCTTTCCTTTACCAATTCTATTCGGAATTTACATTCTCAAATATTCACTTTTAACCCCAAATCAACTACCGAATTGATTTTTTTCAAACTTTTATTTCAAAACACCAAATCAATTATCAATTTGATTTCAAACAAATTTATCTTCTTTTAAATAAATTCTTTTATTTTTCCAAACCATCTAAAATTCAATTTTAAATTTCAGAAATCCAATTTCCTTTATTTCTGGTATCCAACGATACCAAAAATACATTCGGCTAAATGATAGCCTTCAACAAATTCAATCACAGATATAATCATACACAGATTATAAATAATCAATCACACAACATATGAAATCAATTCAAATGTTTTTGAGGAATCCTGTTGGATCCCTCCAACCTGTTTCCCTGCATCCACAGATGTTAGCACAATACCAATTCCACTTCGAGGTGGAATATCGCGGTATATGGGTTTTTATAAAAATATCATCCGCTTACTAACGGCGCAATAGGGTCTCATCCGCTATATAATTGCGGGAAATCAATCAATCCAATATATACATATGCCAATATGTATATATTGCTATATATATAGATATATCCTACTATATCTAATATCACATCCAAACAGACAATCAAATCAATAACTGAAAATTCCACTTTTCAATTTGAGTGAGAAGATCTCACCTTAGCTTTTATTTTGCAATCCCATTTCCATTTCCAGTTCGTAATTTTTAACCTTGTATAAAACAATTTATACAATTTATTAATATTTGAATTAATCGAACCATTTATTCCATTTTAACAATCATAACCAACTAGTGATTTCATTTTCAAACTAAAACCTTAAATTTTAAACCAATTCCTCTTTTCCTATGTATTATATATATATATACATATATATCATTATCATACTAAATTTAAAAATAAGCAGCCTGTAATTCTTTCTGTAAATATTTCCTGTACATATTCATTTCAATTTGAAAAAGATTTCCTCACTGACAAAATCGAACGAATGCAAATCGAAAAGAGAATTTACCTCGCTGCCGACCTACGCAATACTTCAATCGCCATCTCCAGACGAATCGAACGCGTCGTCACACGAACTCGGAACACAGCGATCACGAACGCCGACCAATGACAAAATCACGATATGAGATTTCGACTCCCACCTTCTCATCGAGCTCGACCAATCTGCCTCGCAGTCGACGTCTACTGCTTCACCACAAACGCGCCCTCTCCCTTCTCTGATGAACACACGTGCCACGCCTTGCGACGCTTCCAGTCGCGATGCGTGCCTCCCCTTGATGTCGCGAAGGAAATCGAACGCAAATTTGGAACGATTTTCGAACGAGGCTCCAACCTTCCTGCCGATTTGAATTTGATTTTTGATTTTTTTCTTTCTTTCTCTCGAATGTAAGCGAACGAGAAAAATAATGGAGAGGGAATATGGCTTCACAAAGAAGGATTTTGATTTTTTAAAATGAGGCTTCGGCCATTATATTTATTTTCGAACTGGAGAATAAGAGAGGGGATGAGTACGCGGCCATTGTTTTAAATTTTCTTTTCGCGTACTTTGAAAGATAAAGGAGATGTGAAAGCCTGTGTTGAATGTCTGCTATGGAGAAGGCAAAACTGGGTGATGGGGAAAGCAAAAGCACTGATGTAGACAGGATTTCAACTGGAGTTGACTAGGCAATATAATTATATTTTTAAATTTGAATTCAAATCGCCTCGATAAATGCAACTCAAAATCTCGACCTCCAATCGAGGCGTGCCACTAGGCATTCGTAATGTTATACGCCTATTCCGAACGCAATGGAAAAGGTTTTGAGTCCAAATTCAATCGTATGGAGAAGATAGCTTTTTGGACCAGTTGTAATATTAATTTTTCGATTTAATTTCAGTGCGTTTGCTTATCGTACGGCCAAACGATCACTCCAAACATCACGAAAATTGAAATCCGATAATAATACAATATTACGGATCCAATGGAACTGGTTTCGTCGAATTCCGAGACTGTGCCTCGGAACACTATTTTTAAATATCGATTAAACGATACAATTTCAAAACTGAACAAAACAGTTTCAATTTTCAATTCTGAAAGTTCTATTACCTTTAGAATTATCAATATAAATTTTTAAGCCTTCAGATTATTTTTAATCAGCTTAAAACTGAAGATTCAAATTTTTATCCAACTTCAACAATTAAATTCAATAATTTAATCGCCAAATTCATTCTGATATTTGAATTTCAAATTAAACTATCATTCGAATATTTAAACTCAATTAAATATTCACTTTTAAAATGTCAAAAATTCAGGGTCGTTACAACTATAACTTCAATATGATTTAATATAACTTCATAAATCATTTTCAATCACATTAAATCCAATTTCAATTATTTCTGGAATTTCAACTATTAAATTATCGATTTAATTACCCAATTAAATCCAGTTATTCGAAAAATAAATTATTCGACTTATTAATTCTTCTTGTTAATATTTAAAAATCAATTAAATATTCGTATTTTAAATTTCAGAAATTCTGGGTCGTTACAAAAACTCTATTTATGAATCTCGAAACATCATAAACAAATCGGAATCACTTTCTTTAAAACACTACTATATAATAGTAATTATTAATGATAACATCATATAAATAAATAATAATAATTTACTTTTAACATATTAAAAATAATAATTAATAATTCAAAACATTATGAATAAAGCACTCATTAATTTTTACCATTAACATAAATAATAATAAGTTACCAAAATATTATTAACAATCATTATTATTAATTTCAAACCATATTAATAATTTAAATAATTAACCCTTTAAAATATTTAAATATTAAAAAACAACTTTAAACAATATTAATATAAGTAACCAACTTTTGAAATATAATATATTTCCTTGATAAAAATTCATACTTAAATCTTCAACCCAATCATTTCCATATTTATGAAACTATATTTGGGAATCTCTTTCCATTTTATAAAAACTTCCTTTCATAAAACCCATTTATTTATGAACTCCATTTATAACTCTATTTCCTTTATGAATCTCGTCTATTCATAAATCTCATTCAAAACATCAATCACCATCCGTCTTAATGTTACTTCCATAGGATAAATTCCTTTCTATTTATAAAGTATCGTTTAACATCCCAAATTTACCCTCGCCTTCAAGTTCCAAAATAGAGCCAACTATTTCTAAAATATCATTCTGTATCTTATAATAAATCCACCGTTTGATTTATTTCTCCAATTTAGTAATCGATAAAATTTCCTTTAATTTATAAACCCGGTTTTTAAATCCATACTTTTATTAACAACATATGCTTTTACAAATCTTCACTTCATTTATAAAATTTCACCTTTATAAATTATCACACTTATAATCTCACATTTGTAATTAATCTTTCATTTATGCACACATATACATAAATACATACATACATACATAATCTATCACTTTATATAAAATGGTTAATAAATATTAATATCAAAATATTCCTATTTTCCTTTAAAACATATACCTTTATTGTAAAAAACTGACTTATTTTAAGATATAAAAAATCTTTATTTTACAGTTCAAAAATCTCTATTTATAATATTTTATAAAACTATCAATTTATAATATCTCAAAATCATACTTCATTTTCGAATAACTATTAAAACATATAAAATTTCCAAAATCACTTTGAAATCCTTTTATAAATCAAATCACTATTTTATAGTTTTTTAAAACACCAAAAATGAGGCCCGGTGCTACTAAAGTGCTATTTAAGCAAAATCATATCCATGTCATCAATATGACATTCAACAAGTCATATATCACTATATATATATATATATATGAAAAGTAAAATCAGCAGTGTGAGGAATCCTATAGATCCCTCCAACCTGTTCCTCCTACATCACATACAATATATAATCATCAAAATATAAATCAATGGCTTTGAGGCGGGATTCGTATACAAAGTGTCATCCGCTCTTACACGGGAACGTAATGTAACGACTTGGAATTTCACTGCTTTGTTTAATGAATATTTAATTAATTTTAAATATTTAATATATAAGTTTTATAATGAAAATAAAATCATTTTAATTAATTAATAATGATGGTGAAATTATTTTCAAAATTTGTTTACCAAATTAAATAGTTCATAGAAAAACAAAAAATGTGATCGAAGAACGTTTTCCAAAATTTCGACCTTTCGACACTAGAATGTTGTTGGGAACGTTGTTCATCTTAATGCATTATATATACATATATATATAAGAGTTAATTAACTAGATAACAATACACTTAGAAATAAATTATCTTATAATAATTTGGATACGAAAGTGATGTGACTAGACATAATAATTATATATATAAAAGAAAGTGATGTGACTAAACATAATAATTATATATAAAGAATGTGACTGGATATAATTATATATATATATATAAGAAAATGATGTGACTGGTCATAATAATTATATATATAAAAGAAAGTGATGTGACTAGACTATTAATTATATATAAAAAAGAAAGTGATGTGACTAGACATAATAATTATACATATATAAAAGAGAGTGATGTGACTAAATATAATTATATATATTATAAAAGTTTTGTGATGTGACTAGATATAATTATGACAAGTTATATTATTTAATTCCTAAGCTTCTTCTATAAATACCTCTCCACTTTCTCATTATGTCTCATTTCTTCTCCTTCTTAATTTCTTCTCCCTCAAGCTTCATCAATGGCTTGCCAATCCAAAATAAAAAAGAAATAGTTCAAAAACCACTTAAAACTTAGATCCGACCATAGATCTAAGCTTCCTGAAGCATTCTAAAGCCATCTACCTATGTTTCAACTCAAATGAAGTTCGTCTTCCTCCCTTTCATGCCATGGGCGAAAGTTTAAGTGAAGAGGAGGAGAGTTTGGTACTCCAACAAAGGAAAAATAGAAGTAAGTTATGCTGGAGTGAAGGTGGGAAGCACCTGAGGTCTTTGGAAGCAAATAGAATAGCTAAGGCTCGAGTAAGTGCCTTGTTGTAACAACCCGTATATTTTACGATTGAATATTTAAATATTTTATTTAAATATAGAATCGTTAAACAGATTGAGGTCCGAAAAGCTACTTTTTGCAAACAGTCGAATTAGAACTCGAGACCACTTCCATTGAGTCCAAAATGGCGTTTGCGACTTTTTTAAGTATAAGAATCGATATGTTTGGAGTTGAGTGAATTTTTCTATTTTTCACTTTAGGCTTTGGGTTTGGGTTTTAGCCCAATAACCTAACATAACACCCTAGCTCAGTCCCTCCTCTTCTCTTCTTTCACTTTCATTTCCTAACACTTTCAAGATTTTGAGATTAATGGGGGAAAAAGATTGGAAATAGAAATTCAAAACCCTAGTTTCCTTTGCAAGCTCCATTTCTTGCTCCAAATTCAAAGAGAAGCTTAGGTAAGCATCCTCTTCATCTTCTCCAACTCATTCTCTCTTCAATTTCAAAAATTTCCTAAACCTAACTTAGGGAATGTTCTTCTTTTGAGCTTAGATTCAAGCTACTTGGATTAAAGTGAAGAGTGTTGATCTTTCCATTGTGATTAAACTTCTCATTCATCGTTTTTGGGTTCAAAGGTGAGATTTTTAGCTCACATCTATGTCTATAACTATCTTTGATTGTTAGATATGAATTCCTAACATCTTTACATGTTCATTTGATTTTGATTTGGATTGATTTGGTGAATATTCCAATTTCTGGTTTTTAAGTTCAATTTTGTGAAAATCCTTTTACGGATGTTTGAACATGTTTTCGGTGAAGCATCGAAGAGCCTATAGGGCTGGGTTGCCGATTGGCGTAAACCCCTAGCGCCCGTGACTCGTCCGATCGCGATTTGTAGAACTTTTGCCCCACAAGGTGGCTAGACTGAATGTGCTTCAGAAGCAGGTTACCGGTGGTTCAGTCGACTGAACCAGAAGGCAGGAAATGCCTTAGAAGAAGGTTCAGTCGACTGAACCAGTGGGTCAGTCGACTAAACCAGACCCAGGAAATTGCCTGGGTCTGTATCAGTCGACTGACCATCTGGGTCAGTCGACTACCCTGGTGATACGAAATTCGTATCCCTGTGTCAGTCGACTGACCACCTGGTTGTCGACTGACCTGCTTTCTTCAGCCCCATTTGATTATTTTGCTTTGAGATTCCAATGTTAATCGATTCGTGATTATCCTATTTGTTGTTATCGTTTATTATCGAGTTTGATGACTTCTATTTCCGGATTTTTGGGTATATCCATTTTGATGGATTCGGCATCGATTTCTATGGATTTGATTCACGTCTTCGTATGTGGATTTTGGCGATTGATTGTTTTTACAATCGTTTTTGTGACTTGTCACTTCTAAATACAAAGGTTTTTATACTAGTAGTAAATATTCAACTCTTTTACAAAGATGATTTCAACTCTATTTTTAATACAAAGCTCGTTTATAAAACCGTTTTCTAATCTATTAGTACATACAAACCTTTACCTCATTCGTATGAGAAAATCTAATTAAACGGCTTGGCAAAACAAGTGGTATGAAACGCTTGCATTTACTTTGTCGGTTAATTCTTTGACTTGTTCGATTGAAACTCTTGTGACAATTTTCGAGTGGAAATCTACAATTTGTTCGTAAATATTTAAGTTAAGCCAGTGGTTATGGGACATGAAGCTAAACTCTTATATTTACTAGCTTTGTGTAATCGACACTTCTTGATGATCGATGATGATCATTTTGTGGTTTAGACTAGCAATGTGCGATGTCTCTTTGTCCACGCAGGGGACTGTACCTCGTTTTATTGAGCTTCGTCTCATTCCTTTATGGGCTAGCAACCCATGATATTTTATGGAGTTTCGGTTCATTGGACGTACCGTTATTGTACTGCATCGGTGTTTCGAATTATTGGAGTTTCGGTTCATCGTGCGTACCGTTAGTGCACTACGTCGTTGTTCCGAAATATTTGAGCCTCAGGTTCATCGGGCGTACCGTTATTGCACTACGTCATTGTTCCAACTCATTTGAATTTCAGGTTCCTCGAGCGTACCATTATTGCACTACGCTGTTGCACCGTTTGTGATACACGTGTTGGTGAGTTTTCATGCTCCCGTTTGTGATAGGCCTTCCCCCTTTGTGACTTCTCGATTTCTAGTTGATGATTTCTAGAATTTGTGTTTCACCTCTTTTCATGATTGGCAATGATATGTTTGTCAATACATTTGTGGTTTGGTGAATAAAATAAAGAATATGACATTCTTTTTGGTGCTTTGAGATTCTTGAAATATTGTATGATTTTGTTGATGTTTAAAAGTACATTTGTCACAGTTTGACATTATTGTTATCATACGTTTTTGTTATATCTCTTCTTATATCTCATTTTATATATGGTAAGTATAGCTAGACTGATCCGTTTATTATTTTCCTTTTAAATAATGCTTGGGTCAGACCGAGATGTTACAGGTGCTTCCGCTTGACTTCCTTTCTGGGATTATCATCTGATTTTTGGCTGACTACTTTAAATTAGTAGTTTTTGTTATTATAAATTTGAGATATAGACTCCTTGATGTATAATTATTCTTTTGTCTAGCACATGTATCTATTCTTTTGTGTTGTAGTGGTTCTTCTTTGACCACTACTTTGATGTACACTTTCATGTGATATATTCATATTTGTTTCCGCCTTTGTGATATGAATGTCTATGACTGATTTATGTTATGTTTATTTCTACGTTTGTTTCCGAAGTCCACTTAGCCACTGTGTGGTAGATTTGAGTTTGTATTTGATATCGGATTTCCTCTTGAAATGAAATGTTAGTTATATTTTTTGACATATCGGTACTCGCACAAAGCAATTACATAGATGGTCGCTCCTCAACAGCCTTATTCTTCGTGCTAGTCGACGACATTACTCCGTAGTGTCCTTGGCTAGCATGAGCATAGAGGTGGGGCATTACACTTTTACATGGTAAGGCCGAACCATGTTGGGTAGGGGCAGAGATTGGAAGCTTGTTGAGGAGCGGAAGCTATAGCAAAATCACCCGGAGAAGCTACGGAAAAGGAGGGATGTAACAACCTAAAATTTGAGCTATAATAATTAATTAACAAATTAATTAAATAATTAAATAAGTTTGTGAAATTGTCAAAATCTAGCTCTGGGAGTTACACCATTGTGTCCGTGGTGATTTTTTGATCAATTTTCATATATAACTTGTCGAAATCCGAGTAAGTATGGAGAAGATATGAGAGAAATAAGAAATTGAAAAAAAAAAGAAAAAAAAAGAATAAGGGGTCAAGTCGACCCAAACCTAGGCCAAGTCGACTCTAGGTCGACCCCCAAAAGCCATTGGTCGACCCCATAGGAATTTGGTCGACCCGCTTAATTCTTGAACGTTGATTCATTCGTACACGTCATATTTTGATTTTTCTTCAACCCTGTGCGTTCGTGCTTCCATCCGACGGTTCCTAGCACTACGCCATAAATGGCCTACTGCAACACAAAAAAAATGTTGGCTCAGGCCCGAAAAATGTTGCCATAGGTCTATGGCAACACTTTTAGGGTGATGCAATTTTTGCCGTTGCCTTAGACCTCAAAGGCAACATTTTGACTATCTAAGGCAACATAAGTAATATTGTTGCAATAGAACCCTATTTGGGTCTATGGCAACACCCATAGGTATCTGTAGCAACATTCCAAAATGTTGCTATAGATATGAACTTTTTGAATTTGTGGGGCCCACAATATAGAGCATATTTGATTTTTTAATAAAAATAAATATTTATTTAATAAAATGCTATTGCACAGAATTTGATATTTAAACAGTAATTTATTTAAATAAATATTTTATTTCAACATTTGAAATAGTACAAATTCCTGACTCCACTATTTTACAATTCAATGATATATAACACTGATATTCACATATACAGATATTCCTCACTACATCACTCAGTTCACTCATTACATATGCAGTTTCAATTTATACAAACACCGACACTGACAAATATATGCCGAGCCGAAGGCGAGCCGAGTGCCGAGCCGAAGGCGAGCCGAGAAGCGGGTCCGGGCGCAGCGCCGGCGGGGGTCCGGGGCACCGCAGTCCCGGCGGGGATCGACCGATTCATTCGATTTCGAAAGATCGAGCCTTCTTTGAAACCTGTCTTCAAGCTCATGCACATTTGATTTGACTCTGTCTTCAAGCTTATATCCAGCTGTCCAGTCTTTAATACCTGTCACATATAATTCAAAAGCAGTAATCTGGAAAATAATATTTAACTCGAACAGAAAATGAAAATATTTTTGTTATATTATTTGCCTCAGGTATTTGGGTTGTTTCTTTTCATAAGTGCATAAGCCAAACATGAATGCAACACATGGATACAAGGCAGTATGGAAGACAGCAAGCAACAGTTCAAGCAAAAATGCACAAAGGAGAAGCCAAGTGCACAAAGTAGTACTCAACACAGCAAGCAACATAACATGACCAAGAAATGCATGTACATGGATGAACATACATGCATCATAAGGCTTGGTACAAGAAACTACTCAAGTGCAACTACTTAAGTGCAAGTTCATACTCAAGTGTAGCCAGATATGTAGACAAGCCAAAAAAACGGACACGGCACAAGGTCAAACCCGAGTCATCGACTGGATTCAACTCAGGGCCAAGCAACCAACAAAACAAACAAGAACCAGGTTCAGCAAAATATAGACAAGCCAGTGCAAGAAACACAGCAGTACACATAGGCAGCCCATCAAGCAAAAACAGTGAATGCATCAGGCATGTACAAGAGAAACCTAGGCAGTAACATGATATACAGAGGACTTGGAGCATCAGTTCATGTTAAAGAACAAGGTTAGCATGGTACCAGTTCAGTCCAGACCAAGCAAAACCAACAAAGCTCAACACACATATGTTTGTATTCATCATTGCAATCCAACATACCAGATTTCTCAAAGTCCAACAGAAAGATTAAACACGAGATTATAGGAAATAAAGCCTATAAATAAATCCCAATTCATCATCGACAAAAGCGTGCGAGTGTAACCAAAATCAAGAATATTCAAGTAAACCAGAAGGCAGAAAACATACCAAATAATATCACATCGCACCCGACGACGAAGTCAAAGCAATTCGAGCAATCAATCAAGGAGAACGAAGGAGCAAGCTACCAGGAACGTTTCTCACACTAGATTCGATCAATCAGAGCATCAAAGCAACTGGAATCGCGTGCCCTAGTTTTCACCGAAACCAATTCGACTATCCTCGCCACTCTGACATCAGGCCCCAACCACGAAATTGCGACCAAATCAGCAACTCCTTGAACCATCGCAATCCCACAGCCTTACCTCGAATCACCAGAATCGCCAAAAACCTGAACAAAATCGCAAATCCGGAAGTAGTGAGGAAAACTGACGCGAGGCGAAAGAAAATAACGGAAATTGATATGGCCGACAAGGGATAAAATCAAAGCCAGTTATTCTCCAGATCGAAGAAACAAGGAGGAGCGGCGTCATTTTTTTTAAAGTCGGAGGAATAAAAATTAGGGATTGGAAAATTGGGGGTGAGAAACGAAAGCGGATGAGTGAAAAGTAAAGCGGGAAATGGAAATTGGTAAGGTGTGGATCGATGGTGTGAATCGACGGTTGAGATTTTGTTTTAAATGGTGGTGTGGATCGCTGAGGTGTAATTTTTTTTTTAATTTTTTAATCTGATAACATCTATGGCAACACTATATAAAAATGTTGCATCGTGTTACACTTGTTTAGCTAGAGCAACACATTTCTATGGCTAAGGTAACACCAAAAATACAACGTTGCAGTAGGACCAAAATTCTATAGCTATCGCAACATTTTAGCTGGCAACACCTTGCAAAAATGTTGCAGAAGGTCATTTATGGCGTAGTGTAGCGAGCCTATGACGTGGTTGCACCAGATTTAATCATCAAATCCAATGGCCTGAGATCCTTAAGCTACACTATAAATAAGACCCTAGACCTAGCTATTTTTCACATACAGATTTTCTCCCAATTGGGTTCATTGCCTGAGGCTGGACCCTAAAAAGAAATTTTTTCTTGGGAGGAGATCTTTTTAATAAAAATATTCTACGCCCTAGAAGTGGATCCGGGAAGGCCAAGGAATAGAGCAAAGGATCGCTGGTGAATGTTTTGTAATTATTTTAGATTTTTAAGTAATTTAAAATAATAGGGTTCTCAATAGTTGTAGTTTTTCTGCAATTTTGAGACAGTTTTTACATAAGTTATTTATAGTTAATTTGTAAAGTTATTTTCAGTCTATTTTATTCAGCTATTTTTATTCAGATATTTTATTCAGTTATTTGCAGTTGTTTGTATTTATTTACATCTATTTTACGTTAGAATTTAGCCTGTAAATGTTAGTTTCCTTTTATTCCTTTTTACGCGAATAAAATTTAGGAATATTAAAATGAGGAGAATTCGCTAATATGGATTAAATATAAATAAACACTGAATTTACAGAAATTAGATGTAAAATAAGAAAGAACTGTAATAAAAAGAAGACAGACGTAAATAGGCAAATTTGAGACATTTGCAAGCATATTTATAACTAGTGGTTATAACTAAAAAGATAGAATAAAAGAGTAACAATCATAACATATGTTATAATTAAGTAGAAAGAACAGAAAAGGCTTATTTTAAAACTTAGATTAAGTTTATAAGAAAATATAGAAGAAATAATAGAAGAGGCTTATTTTAAAACTAAATTCATGTTAAGAAACTCAGATCTTCTATATAGAGAAACAATCTTTTCATTAATAAAACTATATTATGCCAAATAAAACTCAGATCTAGGGTTTTACCTTTGATCTAATATACTAATTCACATGAATTTAGATCTAAATAGAAAGAGAATATAATTAATTAGGGAAATAGGAATTGGTTCAAATCAGACGGCTATGTCAAAGGTAAAACCCTAGATCTGAGTTTTATTTGGTATAATATAGTTTTGTTAATGAAAAGGTTGTTTCTCTATATAGTTTTATTTAAAAGAGTTTTATTTGGTATATAACAGAAGAGGCTTATATAGAAGAAAATTTAGAAATTATTATTTTATATATAAAATATAATTCTAGGTAAAATTGTTTCATTTACCAATTTTAAATCAATGCTGTGTCTGTTTTCCTTATTTAAGTTTCTAGAAACCCCCATCGACAACGTTTATCAAGCGCATCGACCTGAATTCATAAACCAGTTAACAAATAAATTAACGGAATATAAAACAATTTCATAGCACTAACAAATACATGCTCTTATATATATTATGCTTAAAATCATTCTATGGTGTCACTTACCCTATCTCTAATTAGTTTACCACATAAAGGCCTAGGTGTTCGCTCAACCTAATCTTTGATACCACATACAACGATTGGCCTTTTCGACCCTAAAATATCGACACTAATACATCCATGGTATTCATGTATCGAGCATTCGAGTGTTGGAAAAATAGATTATTGGGGCAAAAGAAAGAAATGACATAACCGAATCTCATATCGTGACGAGTAATATATAATATAAAAATGATCTTTACAAAAGAAAAGATTTTTATACATATAACTATCAGAGTAAACTAACGTATCATCAGCCTGAATAGTTATAATAGCCTGTCCTCCCAATTGCTGAGAAATACTAATAAGAAATACAGTGGAAATAAAAATATGTTAATATGTCTTAGTGGCATCCAGCTCATCTCCTGAAACTCTAAAGCATTCATAACTTAATTTGGAAATATGCTAGGGCTGACTTGAGCATTATAAAAATATAGGGCTCAGATCAGTTTGGTAAACTAGCATTGAAAAGACAAATCAAACGGATTTTAGTATTATAAAATCTTTTAAAAAAATAAAGGTATCCCATAAGACTATACCGCACATAAACATGGATGGGTTTTTACCTTACGATAACCAAACATTTTAAAGAAAATCTTTCGATATTATAATAATGTCTAGTGTTCAAAATAAATGTTTAATGAAAGCCAAAATGGTTACATTAACTATAATCCAGCATATTGGGTATACAACTATGTCCGTAAAGGCACGTATTGGGAATTGGATTCCATCAATGACAAGGTACTAGGGTACCACTTGCCACATTACACCTCCAAAATAATGAACCGAGGTCGAAAACCTTTTGACCCCTGTGAATCAGAGAAGGCTTTCCCTTCGAATATGACAAGCCATATTACATCATCCCCCGGGCACCTAAACTGCAAATCGATGCACTAGGCCTTGCCCTACTCTTTCCGTGCACACACATACAAAAATCCATAAATATTAAATCCACATCGAGGAATAATGCTCCTAATGGTAGCGAACCACATAGCCTTGAGCATATTCCCTTGTTTTAGTCATTCCGAGTTGTGAGGCTTGAGAGGCACGATTGTAGGTTGGCGAATTATGGACTTTAAGACTAATTAAACTTTAGTGGGGAGGGGGTGAATAGTGTTTTCTAACTTTTGTAAATCTTTTTAAATTTCTTTCAAGTTTACTATTAAATCATAGATTTTCAACACAGAATTATATCAACAATCAGTCGTAGATAAAATAAAAGTAATAAAGTAAAGTAGAGAGTTAGAGAGATGACACTAGTGATTTTTTTACTAGTTTTTATTTCTCCTACATCTAGTTCTATACAATTGCATGTATAACAATCTGGATTCTGAGGTTATGAGACACACCCTCCTGATTTTTCGGGATCAGGGTACACCCACTTGATTTGGACGGGCTAAAAAGCACACCCACTTGGATTTTTGGGCTAACTACCACACCCAGTTGATTTGAATGAGCTACAATCACACCCATGCAAATACAAATAGAGTTTATGTTATTCCAAAGAAAATTTCTTGATCTTTGGATATAATGGATCCTATAACCTCTTGGGCAACAATTTGATCTTTGATTTGAGAGAGATGATTCGAAAACAGTAGGAGAGTAGTATTGAATTAATATACAGAAGTATGAGTTGATTCTAGTTATATTTATAGACAATTTTTTATATTTTTAATGGAGATTTTGAGAGAGTAAGAGGAGAGAAGAAAACATGATAATAACTGCCAAAAAAATCCTTTGAAACCTCCTATATATAGCATATAAACAAATGTGTCCATTCGCAAAGAATTGCGGCGAATAAACACTTCAATTCAAAATTTGAAAAATAACTTTTCGATATGTAGGTTGACATATCACATGACTGTATGTCGACACATGTATGTGTAATTTGATACTCATTTCTTTTAAAACATTTTGAAAATACTGTGCTTTGTAAAATAATTTGATATTTTGTAAAATAGTTTAAACGTAGTTTATAAACTTTTGAACTTTGAAAATTTTTTATAAATTTTTTATAAATATATTGAAAATTTATCTTGTTTAAATATAAAAAGTTAAGAAAATAAGAAAAAGAAATCAAAGATTGCCCCGAGAATATAACAATATTATTTGACTCTATAATGTACATTGTAATCGTGAGATCTTCGTATCTTGGTCTTTGTACTCATGTATCTTCATGTCCATTTCTTAAGTCTTTATAATATACAGTCTTTGATTCAACACCTGTGTAATATCCTGTGACATCCCGGAAATTTTGACGATATCAATTTAATAATCTGCGGCAGAAATTAAATTGATATGATAATAATTGTTATTAAGATTTGAATCTGATTAATAATCTTCTTCTGAATAAATATTTAACTGATAATTTATCTTTTAAAAGTTAATAAATTGTTTCTATTTATAATGTATATATATTTGTATACATTGTAGATAGATAAGCTTTGTTTTAAAGTTAATAAATAAGTGCATATTTTCTAATTCTAGTATTTCTGGTAATTTGGAAATTTGATTTAATGTTAATATTAAATAAATAACCCTATGGCTTTAAAATACTTAAAGAAGGATATTTATTGTTTAAATGGTTTTAGCTTAAATTTAAATTTAATAAAAGGCTTGTTTGTTCTTTTTAAATATAGCTTGATAAAAATAAATAATAAGTAAATTAAGTGTTTAATAGTCTAAGTTTTAAAAATAAAAAGAGAAGTAAAAATAAACACATATGTTAGAAATAGAACTAAAATACTTAAGTTAAAAATTTATAACGAAGACTAAAACAACTTTGTATCTATATATACATAGTATAAAAGCAAAACAGGTAATAGAATCTTGTAAAGGAGGTTGGATATTCCTGTAGAAGAAATGCAAAGTAAGTATAAACAAAGAAATGTCTATGAACACACTTACATAAATAGGATAAGTCTAAATGTATGTTGCAGGCAAGTAAAGAGAATCATATCAGTGCAAAAAGGAAATATCTATGTACAAAATAAGATAAGTATGAAACTAAAACAAAAGTATATATATGTACATAGGATATAAAGCAAGCTAGGCAAGTAAAAGGAAAATCTATCAACATAAAAGAAAAATATCATTTTAGTACATACGAAATGGGAAAAAAGATAAGTAGGCAATGGGTAAGGTACCAAGGCATTTAATGCCATTATCTATAGTACTCGAGATATCTCATTTCAGCCCTTATTTATAAAAAAAATCTCTGACCTATGTAATAAAATAAAGGATAGTGTACCAGGCAAATGGCATAACCCTGTAAACTCTTTTACATATACACATCTTCTCATTTCAAATTCAATTCGTTCAACACTGCAAACCAGAGAAAAGTAGCATATGTATTCTTCTTCAAACTTAAATTCATCTGCATGCATTCAAAGTCTTCGAATTATCTCAGAAATTTCTTCAGCATTTCAAAGAGGCAACTCAAGTTTTAAAGAGCTAATGCAATGCCAGTTTTAAAAGTTTTCAAATTCTCAAACAAAAGGCTCTATTCTAAATTGTTTCAGGTGAGTAACACTTTTAAAACTCAAGTATAAATATGGTTGCTTGATTTATATCTGAGATAAGTATGTTTGTGTGAATATATATTAGTGAATTTCTGTGCATTTTTGGATGTATGATATATGCATGTTTGTGAATATCTGTAAACACCTATATTTCCAGTTTTTAAACTCTAGCTTCAGTTTAAAATTCTTTATCTCTGGATCTAGTCACTGTTAGGATTGATGTTATAAACAAAAATTGTTTGTGTGATCATAAATCAAAGTTTAAAAATTTATTTGAGTGGAAATAAATTGTGTATTGCCCTGGAAATCAAAATGAACAGGGAAGTTAAGTTTTTGATAAAATTCAAACATTCGAATTCATTGATTCAGGGTTATAAACTGAATACTTAACCAAAATAAGAATTTTTAAAAATGAAATCACAAATTTTAATAGTAAATTGAATGAGTAGTTCTGGTTTTACTAGAAATTAGTATTTGAGGAGTTGCTGATGTTCTCGAGAATCTGAGAGGTTGTAGTTTCCAGAGATGATAGTAGAACCATCGGTGATGATGGGAAAATTGGTAGGAAGTTGATCAGAGCACTGTAGCGGCAGAGGTTGTTCGATTTAGTTTGTAAACCTAATTTTTGTCGCGGGTTGTATTTGGTCTCACTCGTCATCAATAGGTGATCGAGTTCGACGTGGGCTTGGGAGTTGGTGGAGGAGGTGTTGAGGAGTGGATGGCCGAAGTTTCGTGGATTCCGGTGGTCTTGGTCGTGAGAACGGCGATGTTCCAGGTTTTGAGGGGTGGGCCTGTCTTTTTATTCCAGGTTTTAGATAGTGGGCTCGATTTCGATCCGAGCAAAGGCGCTGGCTTTGGTTGATCGTGACGTTGTTTTGAGATGATCGCTGGTGTGTTGGAGTGCTGGTGGATGGCCAGAGATGGCCAGAGTCACGGTGCACGTGCACCGTGTCGTTGAAATTCTGGGGAGTTTGTTTGGGTGCAGAGTTTTTGAACTGGGAAAATACTCGAGTCATTTGAGTATGTGACTCGAAGCAAGGAAGGTGAGGACTCGAGGCAATTTTGGTTTGACTCGAGACAGTGAGTTGTTTCAGGTTCTGGCAAATCTGATTGTTCCAGGTTTTTAAAATTTAATTACAATTTGAAAAACAGGATTTAAACTATGTTTTAGATATAAAGTTTGAGTATAGATTCAAATGAAATTTTTGAATCTAAGGTTTTAAAATGAATTTGGATTTTAAATCAAGAATTTAAAATCAAGGTTTAAGGGAAGTTTAAATCAAAGAAGTTAAATCAAAGTTAAATATGGATTCAAGTTTTCTTGAATTCAAAACTGAAATTTAAAATCAGTTTTTAATTTAAAATCTGAATGTTTAAGATAAGTTTAAATCAAATAGTTTTCTTTTAAGTAATTTAGTTAGAAATTTTCTTATATAGGTTTATAAGTTGATAATTAAATTTGGTAAATGTTTAAAAGAATGTTCATTTGAATCTTAAATTCAAATAGAATTTAAATTTCAAAGTGTAATGTTTTACACTTTAATGCTAATGAAATCATTTATAAAGAAATGGATTATCTTATAGATAATTAAGATATTGAAGTGATTTAATTATAAGATAATTAAGGATGACTTATGTATTTAATTTATAAATTAATAATTTAGATTAATTTATGATTAGAGATTAATTAAGAAGTAAATTTAGAAATGTTTTTAGTTAATGAAGGAAATTAACTAAGGATTAATAATAAATTAATGTGATAAATTTTGATAATTAATTAGATTAATTAATTTAGATAATCTATTGTAAATTGTTAAGTATAATTAGAGATAAAAGTAATTAAGAGATTAATTACTTATTGTAATTAATTTTGATGATATGATTAATTTAAGTTAATTAATTTTGTAATTAATTTAAGATAGTCATTTGGTAAATTGGAAGTGAAATTACTTGGGTGTAATTAATGGAGCATAATTACTTAGGAAAGTAATTAGATGGTAATTACTTAATGTAATTAATACGAGATGATTTGTAAGTAAGTAATTTGGGTAATTACTTTTGTAATTAATCAAGGGATTAATTATGGGATAATTAATTTATTTAATAAGTAATTAAGGATAGTTAATTACTGGTTTATTATTAATCAAGGGGATTAATAATTGTGTTAAATTAAAGATTTAATTACTTAATGTAATTAACTTAAACGAAGTAGTTTAATTTACAATAAATTAGAGGTCATTAATTTATATAGTTAATGATATAATTATGAATTGTCAAAATAAGTAATAATTAATAATGAGGTGATTAATTTATGTAATTAATTAAGAATAAATGAAGTTAATTATATTTAAATTAATAAACGAAGTAATTAAATATTAATTACTATAAATGATTTACATTAATTAATCTGTGGAATTAAATTAAGACTAATTACTTATTGTAATTAGAAAATGGTTGTATAAGCAGGATTTATAGATAAGTAATTAATTTAATTTACTTTAAATTAATTAGGGACAGAAGTAATTAATTTAATTCATTTTAAATTAATTATAATTGTGAATAATAAATCATTTCTTATGAATGATATTGATATCCCATTGATTGATTGTGATCTCAGTTATGAGACGAGTGATATCTGTTGTGATATGGATGCTTGTTTGAGATGATATTGATTATCTGTTATGATGATGTTGTGATGTCCATTGTTATATTGTAATTTATCTATCTGTGTATATAGATAATTAAATTGAATTGTTTTAACTTTAAAACAACTTGGCCTTAAAAGACACGTTTTGGATTTCGATGAGACCGGGATCGGGTTTCCGTATACCGGGATTCCAGGTCTGGAGACCCGAATACCACATCGATCCAAATTAACGTTAGGTCGTGAAATTCAAGTGGAGCAAGTGAAGACTCGAGGTATAAGAACTATTCGTCAGTATAACTCTGTGGGTGATTCCGTAATGAGTTTGACGGAGATAGTACTTATAGATTCGAGATGGTGATTCGGAATGCAAGGGTTATTGTCGTTAACTCTGAGGGTGATTCCAATACGACTGTAACGAGATAATGCCTTCGGTTTCGTTCGAACCCGGAACGAACTTGTATGGATTGAATGCTTTCAGCACATCGTCAGGTGGACGATGAGCATTCTAAGTGATGAGTTCTGATAAAGGTAATCGTGACCTCAAGCCTCATCAACCGGGAATGGCTAAAACAGGGGAGGTGCAGCAAGGCTTCGTGGGTAGCCCCCACTTGAGAGCGAGATTTTCCCCTGTCTAGATGTCCCTTTTTATTTCGGTGTGTGGGCAGTTGTTGACGTCCTACTACCGGGGTTGTCTCGTTTGGAACTGTTCAGTAAGGAACGGGTCCGGCTTTGTGTTGCAGGGGAGCGGGCGTACTCCTCGGTACGGTGATCTAGGCCACGTACTGTGACGGGCGGTACCCCAGTAGCCCAGCCATTGATGGAAACCCATTTTCCCTACGAGATCTTACGGTTTTGATTGTAAACCTAGTATGCTGGAATTTAATGAATGTAACAATTTCGGCTATTTTCTATTTACTTGAAAACCCTAGACACTATTATAATATCATTGAATTTCCTATCAAATGTTTTGGTTAGCGTAAGGTAAAAACTTTTCCATGTTTATGTGTGGGAAGTCTTACGTGATACTTTTTGTTTCAAATGATTTTCAAAGTTAAACAACTTTAACCTGTTACTCATACCAGACCCATGTCTGACCCGAAGTTTATTTCTGTTTTTCATAAACTCTCAGGTACCCAAATTTTTACGGGTAGCCAAGGGATTCAGGTTAGCTTTGACGAATTCTGGAGGAGTAATGGAGCAGGAGGCTTCAGCGTGTAGATATATATTGGTTCCGCTGTGTTAGTGTTCATGTGTATTTCCGCTGTGTTGTATCTCTGTGTTGTTTGTGTTGTATCTCTGTGATGTGTGAGTTGTATTAACTAGACAGGTGTTTATAACTGTCTAGTATGTGTTGTATTATCTGTGTAACTCTGATGTATATGATACTATGTATTATATTATGTGATATATTATATTTTATTCGTTCCGCTGTTGAGATTCTGTTGTCGTTTCTTCTTCTTTTCTATCTTTCTATTTTCTCACCTCTTTCTTTTCTTCAAAACGATACGTCTTCCTGGGTATAGGAAGTCGGGTCGTGACAGTTGGTATCAGAGCATTAGGTTGAGTGAATACCTAGGCTCTGGAGTGGTGTCTATCCCGAGAGAGCGTATTTGTATTTTTTATATATATATTTATATTTATTTCTACCTATCGGTTGGGTTACCTGTTCAGGTTATCCAATATAAGTATAAAGGTGGATAGGGTAGTGATCTGTGTAACACGATCACTGATAGTTGAATTTGTTGAGATTGGAAATGTATATGTCAGGATTGTAGGCCCAATTTCCTTCTCGAGTTAGTTTTGTTGTGATGAAGGTTTTCATCGATCTTGGAAGGATATCTGTTAAAGTTTGGAGTTTATCTTTGGAGTGTAAGTTGGGTGAGCTAGAGTTGGGATCTATCGGATGGACAGAAGTTAGTGATGGTACCTTGATATTTCAGGATATAGTAGCTGTGTGATGAGACGCAGTGACTAGGGATGTTTCCGAAGATATTTCTTTGGAACAAGTTAAAGAAGTGTGTCTGCTTAGATATTGCGGCTGTGTTCAGCAGGATGTTTCTGTTGGTTTGTGGTCCGAGTTTTTTGAGGAGATTCTAGATTAGCAGTTTGTGGGCATTTGGGTCAGCAGAGTGACTCAGGGTGTTCTGTGTGTTGGCAAGGAAGCTTTTAGCATAGCAGTAGATTTCAGGAGTAGCAGAGTGAATCCATTTCTTCGATGGATTGGCTATAGAAGTGTATGCTGTTCTGATTTGTGAAGAGAGAGCAGTTTTCTTTGGGATTAAGCGGGATGGATCGCAAAAGTGACTTGCGATGGTTTGAGTGTTCTCTTGTGTTTTAGAGATTCTTCTTTTTCTGGTGTCTTCTGGAAGTCAGAATTTTGTCGGCATCTGGAGTTTGAGTTGGTATCGACTGTATTTCAGAAGTGATACCGATAGTTTAGCTTAGTAGTAGGATGATTTTTGAGTTTGGTGAAGCAGCTCGGTTTGGAGAAAACTTCTAGATTTTATGTTGGATCTATTGAGCCATATTTTCCGAATAGTTGGGAAGCATATCAGTTGTGATTGCTGACTAATGGTTGAAAAGCCTAGGTTCGTCACAATTGGTATCAGTGGAAGTTTGTGCTCGTGTGCATCATCTGTGTTTTCATCTACCTATATCAAAGTAGCGTAGTGGAAGCATGGTGGCATCAGTTTTAGAGTGGAAGCAAATGGAAGTTGTAGTGTTTGGATTAGAGAATTTTTACAGGAAATTTTTCAGGATCTGAGACCAGATTGGAGTGCATCTGTTTATCTCTTCCGGATGTGAGAAGTGAGATCAGTCTTCTGATTATGAAGTAGAGTTTGTACTCTGAGGGTTGGTTGATCTTGAAAAGATCATTTTGTTGGATTGTTTTGGGTCCAGTTTGTTTCGAGAGGTATCAGCAAGGGTTGAGCTGATCAGTAAGGATGTAGGAGACCCAGGATCGTTTGAAGAATTTTGTGGATTAGAGACGGAGGAAATTTGGAATTCGAAGTTGGAGACTCCGTTGTTGTTGAAGTTTTCTCTTATTCAAGGAGCTATAAGTTGGGTAAGATGTGGAAAGCCAACTCTGAGATATTTTGGATTTTTTTTCTGTTGTTCTTCTGAGGATAAGAGTTGAGTCTTCAGATTTGAATTATCAGTTGGGATGATTGGGATTCGGTGTATTTCACGTATCTTTGAGGAAGTACGTGTGAGATCTATCTCTGGTTGTAGAACCTGCAGTTCGGGAGTTTTGGTGGTTGAGTCAGACTTGTCTATAGTCTGATATCTTGTCTAGTTGAGTAGATCTAGATGAGTAGGAGCTCTGTAGTTTAGTAGCATTGATGGTTTGGATTTTATAGAGCGAGTAACCCGATATTTGTACTCAGGGAAACTCGAGAGAATTCGAACCAGAATTTTATAGGGATAGATAGATTTGTTTGATTGGATGCTATGATGGTTAGCATATGATGGATGTATGTTTGTATTTTAAAATTTAAACTTTAATAGATTATTAAATTACCTTTGTTTAAATTTCGGGGACGAAATTCTTTTAAGGGGGAAGGAATGTGACATCCCGGAAATTTTGACGATATCAATTTAATAATCTGCGGCAGAAATTAAATTGATATGATAATAATTGTTATTAAGATTTGAATCTGATTAATAATCTTCTTCTGAATAAATATTTAACTGATAATTTATCTTTTAAAAGTTAATAAATTGTTTCTATTTATAATGTATATATATTTGTATACATTGTAGATAGATAAGCTTTGTTTTAAAGTTAATAAATAAGTGCATATTTTCTAATTCTAGTATTTCTGGTAATTTGGAAATTTGATTTAATGTTAATATTAAATAAATAACCCTATGGCTTTAAAATACTTAAAGAAGGATATTTATTGTTTAAATGGTTTTAGCTTAAATTTAAATTTAATAAAAGGCTTGTTTGTTCTTTTTAAATATAGCTTGATAAAAATAAATAATAAGTAAATTAAGTGTTTAATAGTCTAAGTTTTAAAAATAAAAAGAGAAGTAAAAATAAACACATATGTTAGAAATAGAACTAAAATACTTAAGTTAAAAATTTATAACGAAGACTAAAACAACTTTGTATCTATATATACATAGTATAAAAGCAAAACAGGTAATAGAATCTTGTAAAGGAGGTTGGATATTCCTGTAGAAGAAATGCAAAGTAAGTATAAACAAAGAAATGTCTATGAACACACTTACATAAATAGGATAAGTCTAAATGTATGTTGCAGGCAAGTAAAGAGAATCATATCAGTGCAAAAAGGAAATATCTATGTACAAAATAAGATAAGTATGAAACTAAAACAAAAGTATATATATGTACATAGGATATAAAGCAAGCTAGGCAAGTAAAAGGAAAATCTATCAACATAAAAGAAAAATATCATTTTAGTACATACGAAATGGGAAAAAAGATAAGTAGGCAATGGGTAAGGTACCAAGGCATTTAATGCCATTATCTATAGTACTCGAGATATCTCATTTCAGCCCTTATTTATAAAAAAAATCTCTGACCTATGTAATAAAATAAAGGATAGTGTACCAGGCAAATGGCATAACCCTGTAAACTCTTTTACATATACACATCTTCTCATTTCAAATTCAATTCGTTCAACACTGCAAACCAGAGAAAAGTAGCATATGTATTCTTCTTCAAACTTAAATTCATCTGCATGCATTCAAAGTCTTCGAATTATCTCAGAAATTTCTTCAGCATTTCAAAGAGGCAACTCAAGTTTTAAAGAGCTAATGCAATGCCAGTTTTAAAAGTTTTCAAATTCTCAAACAAAAGGCTCTATTCTAAATTGTTTCAGGTGAGTAACACTTTTAAAACTCAAGTATAAATATGGTTGCTTGATTTATATCTGAGATAAGTATGTTTGTGTGAATATATATTAGTGAATTTCTGTGCATTTTTGGATGTATGATATATGCATGTTTGTGAATATCTGTAAACACCTATATTTCCAGTTTTTAAACTCTAGCTTCAGTTTAAAATTCTTTATCTCTGGATCTAGTCACTGTTAGGATTGATGTTATAAACAAAAATTGTTTGTCTGATCATAAATCAAAGTTTAAAAATTTATTTGAGTGGAAATAAATTGTGTATTGCCCTGGAAATCAAAATGAACAGGGAAGTTAAGTTTTGGATAAAATTCAAACATTCGAATTCATTGATTCAGGGTTATAAACTGAATACTTAACCAAAATAAGAATTTTTAAAAATGAAATCACAAATTTTAATAGTAAATTGAATGAGTAGTTCTGGTTTTACTAGAAATTAGTATTTGAGGAGTTGCTGATGTTCTCGAGAATCTGAGAGGTTGTAGTTTCCAGAGATGATAGTAGAACCATCGGTGATGATGGGAAAATTGGTAGGAAGTTGATCAGAGCACTGTAGCGGCAGAGGTTGTTCGATTTAGTTTGTAAACCTAATTTTTGTCGCGGGTTGTATTTGGTCTCGCTCGTCATCAATAGGTGATCGAGTTCGACGTGGGCTTGGGAGTTGGTGGAGGAGGTGTTGAGGAGTGGATGGTCGAAGTTTCGTGGATTCCGGTGGTCTTGGTCGTGAGAACGGCGATGTTCCAGGTTTTGAGGGGTGGGCCTGTCTTTTTATTCCAGGTTTTAGATAGTGGGCTCGATTTCGATCCGAGCAAAGGCGCTGGCTTTGGTTGATCGTGACGTTGTTTTGAGATGATCGCTGGTGTGTTGGAGTGCTGGTGGATGGCCAGAGATGGCCAGAGTCACGGTGCACGTGCACCGTGTCGTTGAAATTCTGGGGAGTTTGTTTGGGTGCAGAGTTTTTGAACTGGGAAAATACTCGAGTCATTTGAGTATGTGACTCGAAGCAAGGAAGGTGAGGACTCGAGGCAATTTTGGTTTGACTCGAGACAGTGAGTTGTTTCAGGTTCTGGCAAATCTGATTGTTCCAGGTTTTTAAAATTTAATTACAATTTGAAAAACAGGATTTAAACTATGTTTTAAATATAAAGTTTGAGTATAGATTCAAATGAAATTTTTGAATCTAAGGTTTTAAAATGAATTTGGATTTTAAATCAAGAATTTAAAATCAAGGTTTAAGGGAAGTTTAAATCAAAGAAGTTAAATCAAAGTTAAATATGGATTCAAGTTTTCTTGAATTCAAAACTGAAATTTAAAATCAGTTTTTAATTTAAAATCTGAATGTTTAAGATAAGTTTAAATCAAATAGTTTTCTTTTAAGTAATTTAGTTAGAAATTTTCTTATATAGGTTTATAAGTTGATAATTAAATTTGGTAAATGTTTAAAAGAATGTTCATTTGAATCTTAAATTCAAATAGAATTTAAATTTCAAAGTGTAATGTTTTACACTTTAATGCTAATGAAATCATTTATAAAGAAATGGATTATCTTATAGATAATTAAGATATTGAAGTGATTTAATTATAAGATAATTAAGGATGACTTATGTATTTAATTTATAAATTAATAATTTAGATTAATTTATGATTAGAGATTAATTAAGAAGTAAATTTAGAAATGTTTTTAGTTAATGAAGGAAATTAACTAAGGATTAATAATAAATTAATGTGATAAATTTTGATAATTAATTAGATTAATTAATTTAGATAATCTATTGTAAATTGTTAAGTATAATTAGAGATAAAAGTAATTAAGAGATTAATTACTTATTGTAATTAATTTTGATGATATGATTAATTTAAGTTAATTAATTTTGTAATTAATTTAAGATAGTCATTTGGTAAATTGGAAGTGAAATTACTTGGGTGTAATTAATGGAGCATAATTACTTAGGAAAGTAATTAGATGGTAATTACTTAATGTAATTAATACGAGATGATTTGTAAGTAAGTAATTTGGGTAATTACTTTTGTAATTAATCAAGGGATTAATTATGGGATAATTAATTTATTTAATAAGTAATTAAGGATAGTTAATTACTGGTTTATTATTAATCAAGGGGATTAATAATTGTGTTAAATTAAAGATTTAATTACTTAATGTAATTAACTTAAACGAAGTAGTTTAATTTACAATAAATTAGAGGTCATTAATTTATATAGTTAATGATATAATTATGAATTGTCAAAATAAGTAATAATTAATAATGAGGTGATTAATTTATGTAATTAATTAAGAATAAATGAAGTTAATTATATTTAAATTAATAAACGAAGTAATTAAATATTAATTACTATAAATGATTTACATTAATTAATCTGTGGAATTAAATTAAGACTAATTACTTATTGTAATTAGAAAATGGTTGTATAAGCAGGATTTATAGATAAGTAATTAATTTAATTTACTTTAAATTAATTAGGGACAAAAGTAATTAATTTAATTCATTTTAAATTAATTATAATTGTGAATAATAAATCATTTCTTATGAATGATATTGATATCCCATTGATTGATTGTGATCTCAGTTATGAGACGAGTGATATCTGTTGTGATATGGATGCTTGTTTGAGATGATATTGATTATCTGTTATGATGATGTTGTGATGTCCATTGTTATATTGTAATTTATCTATCTGTGTATATAGATAATTAAATTGAATTGTTTTAACTTTAAAACAACTTGGCCTTAAAAGACACGTTTTGGATTTCGATGAGACCGGGATCGGGTTTCCGTATACCGGGATTCCAGGTCTGGAGACCCGAATACCACATCGATCCAAATTAACGTTAGGTCGTGAAATTCAAGTGGAGCAAGTGAAGACTCGAGGTATAAGAACTATTCGTCAGTATAACTCTGTGGGTGATTCCGTAATGAGTTTGACGGAGATAGTACTTATAGATTCGAGATGGTGATTCGGAATGCAAGGGTTATTGTCGTTAACTCTGAGGGTGATTCCAATACGACTGTAACGAGATAATGCCTTCGGTTTCGTTCGAACCCGGAACGAACTTGTATGGATTGAATGCTTTCAGCACATCGTCAGGTGGACGATGAGCATTCTAAGTGATGAGTTCTGATAAAGGTAATCGTGACCTCAAGCCTCATCAACCGGGAATGGCTAAAACAGGGGAGGTGCAGCAAGGCTTCGTGGGTAGCCCCCACTTGAGAGCGAGATTTTCCCCTGTCTAGATGTCCCTTTTTATTTCGGTGTGTGGGCAGTTGTTGACGTCCTACTACCGGGGTTGTCTCGTTTGGAACTGTTCAGTAAGGAACGGGTCCGGCTTTGTGTTGCAGGGGAGCGGGCGTACTCCTCGGTACGGTGATCTAGGCCACGTACTGTGACGGGCGGTACCCCAGTAGCCCAGCCATTGATGGAAACCCATTTTCCCTACGAGATCTTACGGTTTTGATTGTAAACCTAGTATGCTGGAATTTAATGAATGTAACAATTTCGGCTATTTTCTATTTACTTGAAAACCCTAGACACTATAATAATATCACTGAATTTCCTATCAAATGTTTTGGTTAGCGTAAGGTAAAAACTTTTCCATGTTTATGTGTGGGAAGTCTTACGTGATACTTTTTGTTTCAAATGATTTTCAAAGTTAAACAACTTTAACCTGTTACTCATACCAGACCCATGTCTGACCCGAAGTTTATTTCTGTTTTTCATAAACTCTCAGGTACCCAAATTTTTACGGGTAGCCAAGGGATTCAGGTTAGCTTTGACGAATTCTGGAGGAGTAATGGAGCAGGAGGCTTCAACGTGTAGATATATATTGGTTCCGCTGTGTTAGTGTTCATGTGTATTTCCGTTGTGTTGTATCTCTGTGTTGTTTGTGTTGTATCTCTGTGATGTGTGAGTTGTATTAACTAGACAGGTGTTTATAACTGTCTAGTATGTGTTGTATTATCTGTGTAACTCTGATGTATATGATACTATGTATTATATTATGTGATATATTATATTTTATTCATTCCGCTGTTGAGATTCTGTTGTCGTTTCTTCTTCTTTTCTATCTTTCTATTTTCTCACCTCTTTCTTTTCTTCAAAACGATACGTCTTCCTGGGTATAGGAAGTCGGGTCGTGACATATCCTGTACTATATACTATACAAATTGGCAAAACATTAGTATCCATATTTTATATGAATATTTTTTTTTGTTATCAAGGTTATTATCATCAAAATCAATAACTGACGAATTAGCAATATCACCATTTTTGATGATAACAACTAATAATATCCTGTATATAAAATATGATACAACTCCCCTGAATTAGTTAACTCCCCATGAATATATACATATGTAAATATTTATTTTTTCTCCTCCTTTGCCATAAACAAAATTGGGTGAAAAAATAATAATCCCCCTAAATGAAATACTTATAATCTATAGATTCAAAATCAATAGTCTAAGTAAAAATGATATGACTATGATGATGATTTATGATGATTATATGATATGTAATTCACTATTAAGCATAACCATATGTAATATTGAAGATTTATAAAGCATTTTTTATTTATCCAATTCAAACAATACATAAACAAATTCAATTCACCAGTTCAAACCAAATCAAACGTAAAACACACAAACAGAAATCCTTAGTATAAAATAATCTAAAACACATAAATCTAATCCAAATACACACACCAAATCAATCAAACCAAATCCTAAGAGTAAGTATATATTTACATATAAAATCCAAACTTAATAACTAGACGTTTCGTAGAGCTTCCACCCAATCGTCGGACCCAAAGATTGGATCTGCTTTGATGGCATCCCAATATTTATTATCCTTGTTGATAGTTCACTTTGGAATGTTGGATAGTTCATCTTTGATTAAGGAAGAAATCATCCATTAAATGGCATCAAAATGCTTTCCTTGTTCCTTGATCATTTGCATTTGACTTAACTCTAAAGGCCTTGATTTCTTAAGATAAAAGAGAGAATATCTTGGAAAGATTAATGTATTTGTTCATGATTTTCACATAATTTCTGATACGGAGAAGACATTTTGTAAAAACAATGTTTGACAATGAAAAGAGAGTATAAAATAAAATGATGAGTGTGTTTCTGGAAGAAATAGGCTTATACAGGAGTGGAAAGTCATTTGGAATGATTTGAATATGTGGTTGTTACTTAATTTTGGATTTTAATAGTTTTTTCCAACTTACCATTATATGTCGACATATGGGATACACGTATGTCGACATTCATGTCATAAATTGCAAATTTAAATGTTTTTGTTATAGTTTTTGTTTAAAACTTCTACCACTGTAGTTTTATAACTTTTAGAGACTAATAATCAATATAAGACACTAAGAGATATCTTTCTTACTTAAAATTGAAGGGTAGGTGGATTTCAAAGAATAATAAAGGAAAATACATGTAAACAACATTAACTGATCAAATTAAAATCACACAATATAAAGTAAGATATCATAAGGAATCAACTAGATAGGCTTAGAATGATATATATGATGATGATAAAGAGCCGTCTAGCTTGCAAATGATCTTTCCAAAGTATTTATCCACTTCATAGGAAAGAGAGGTGAACTTTTTACTAAATGATCGCTTAAGCTTCTTTTGATTTTTAAGAAGCTTCCCTTAGTTCCATAATATCTCTTAGTTGTATGGATTGGATGGTTTGTCAGAAATTTCTAAAGAAGTACCTACTTCTTCCTCCTCCTCCTCCTTTTCTTCTACTTCCATTTCATCACCTTCTTCTTCTTGTTGGATCTCTTGTTCTTCTTCATAAGCCAACCTTTGTTCCTTTTCAGGAAGTGTCTCATAAGATCAAAAATGGTGGAATGTGCATAGGAAAATGTTGGCCTTGTCGAACACTTTTTGAGGAATAGAATATTCTCCTCCTAAATCGACACCAAAATATATGAAAATTCTAGTAAGATAAACATTACTGTAGATTCTATTATCATGTCTAGAAATTATTTTGAACAAAGTTATCTAAAATGACGTGTGCCAATTGATGTTGTAGTCCATAAATGGTGAAAACTGCTTTAAAAACTTTTTGAGTAGGGTTATTGTAATTACTAGTCCTCGAAGTGATACTTTTTTTTGTAAAATTAGACTCATAATCTCTATTTTGGTCAAAGATTTATGTGTTTAAAATCAAATTCTTCATCACCATTGAAAATATCGTAAAACTTCACGATTTTGTTCATCAATTTGAAAAGTGGAGAGGTCAATTCCACTAGATTTGCAATCAAGAATATTACCAAAAATTTCACAATTTAAAACAATTTCATGATCATTAACACTGCTCCAAATTTATCCCTCTTCTCATTGGTAAAACTTTCCATTTAAATTCACATAAAACATATTAACCAAATCTAGATAACAAACAAAATCTTTTTGGGAAGAGTCAATTAAATCAAGAATTTCATGTTCAAAACGAAGATCTTGTAAAACATAAGAGGAAAAATTCTTTGAATTTTGCAAATGTTCCAAGAGAAAATTTTCCAAAAGTAGTATATTCCATATAGGCTTAGATGGCACCTTTTTCATTGAAGATAAAGCTTTTAGTTCCTTTAGAATGCCTTTAGGAGTTTAACATGAGGATGAATTTTTTTTGTTTTTGAAGAGATAAGATAATGATGACATATTTGAAATAAAGTGAAAAATGTATGGATGGAGATAGATTTAATTAATAGAGAGTGAAGAGTCCCGTTCTCTAGTAAAAAAGGTGCCTTTTCAGAACATGCGAGTAATATAAAAGAGATGGAAAATTGAAATTTGAATTTAAAAATTCAAATTAAGTTTTCTACCATGTTAGTCGACATATGACATGGGGATATATCGACATATAGCCTCAAATTTTCAAAAATAAAATTAAGATAAAATATTCCTATACAGACACAGAGACACACTTATATATTTATATTCATCAAATATTATTACTAATCTATATGTTATTCCTAAAAACCAAAATCAACCCAAAAGTAAAAATTAGATAAAAGGCACCATTTTTGCCTCTTTTTGTTGAACAGTTCCGACTAATCTGTTCTTGCCGTGAAACACATATCATATTTCAGTATCTAGTTCATTGTCACTTGAGGAAGTGACTGAGTATCCAAAGTCGCTATATAAGTCTTTTTCTTTTTCTGGACGAATCATTAACTGGTGAGATCTTTGATTTATTCTAATGCAGACCGTCTCTTTGAAAATGGCCAGTTCATCATAGTCGAAGCATCTAGTCCCAATTCCAGTTCTAGTTCCAGAAGTCTTGTTTTCAGGTTTTTGAAAGTTGTTAATCTTTTTATACTTTAGGAATTTTCCAGTCATGAAAGCAATTTCCTTGCCATTATCAACGTCTAAATCATGATTGTCGGTTATTGCACTGAAAATGATGGATTTCTTTTCTGTTGCCTTGCTTTCTCTTTTGCCTACAGTTGTACTTCATAGGACATTAATTGTCTGTTAACTCTTCAATTTTAAGAGTACTAATATCATTAGTCTGTTCTATTGCTAGTGTTTATTGATACCACTCTGAAGAGAGTGAATTGAGGATTTTTCTAACTTTGTGCTCTTTAGAATTTTTTTGCCTAATGCAATTAACAAATGCATTATATCCTAAAATCTACAGTACATGTCAGTAAAAGATTCATTTGGATTCATTTAAATAATTGAAACTGATTAGCTAGCATCGAAATAACTGATACCACGTGTGCCCTCATGTGTAACTTGCAGCGTTCTACAAATTTCATATGAAGACGTACAAAAAGAGACTATTAAATTCATTGTTATCTAGTGAACAAAACAAAATATTCATGGCTTTAGAATTACTCTATGCAAGTACCTTTTGGTTAATAGACCAAGTTGAACAATTAGTCTAGGGTTCAGTGTACTCATTCTGTGTAATATTCCAAATATCTAGACCATTTGACTATCAATAAATCTTCATTCTATATGACCAATAAGTGTAATTACTTCCAATATGTAATGATTTGCCTTCCTGAACGCCAGTAGTCAACCCTAATACATCCATGGTACTCACGTGCTGAACAACTAAGTACCGAAAAGATTGACTGTTAGGGGACAGAAAGGAGATGGAAGGTAGAAGAAATAAAAAACAATCACAGAATTTCACAATGCAACGGAATAACATATATTAATCAACATAGTACTTTACAAAGTCATTTCAAAAATGATACATCGGAGTCAAACTAATACAATTCTACCCTTGGACAGTTATAACATCCTATCCCTACTTAACTGATACATAGATCATCCATATAAACACAGCGAAAATAGATAATATCTAGCTAACGGTGAAGCAAACCGCTCTAGCTCCTCCAAAATGTAGTCCTGAGAAACCCGGATCTCTCGACTACTCATACGAATTTGAGTATCCAAGAGTTTTAGGGAAAGAAAATAAAACTCCGGGTCGGACATGGGTCTGGTGTGAGTAACTCAAAAAACTGAATTATTTCTTTTAAAACACTTTTAAAATTAAGGGTATCGCATAAGACCACACCACACATAAACAATGATTGGTTTTTACCTTACGATAACCACCGAAGCATATATGAGTAGATAGTAATCGATCTAGATTCGGGATGACCATACCCTGATGGGAGCGACACACGTGGCCCTACTGCATGCCCGATTTTTGTAATTTCCCATTTGATGAGGCTTGAGGCTACGTGTTACCTTTATATTGCACTTTCCACTTGGAATGCCACATGCCCTCCAGGCAACAATGCAATGCCAGCATTCATCCATACAAGTTCATTCTAGGATTGAACGAAATCGAAAGCACTACCTCCACTACACCCATTTTGGAATCACCCTCAGGGTTAGTAGCAAATAACCCTTGCACTTCAAAACTCCATCTTTGATTCCATACTCTTCAAGATGTCTTTAGTTAAAAATGCTTGAGTTGGATCTTAATGGTTATCGGAAAACATATCCGATCCTGGTCTCTTCGAAACAACTTTCATAAATTCTGGTAAACTCAACCCCTATTCTTTAATAAATAAAAAGAGAAGATAAGAGTTGAGATCATCTCCTAACCATTAGTGGACGGATTTCCTTATCATTTATCCTATAAGAACGAAATGATATCTATATTCACAGTACAACATCATTGGGATGATAGTGCCATATAACTCATGTGTTTCTTGTAGAGATTTCCCGAGTTAAGTTTTGGTCCAGGAACTGCAAGAAAATTTGCCTTTAGTTAAACTTATTGGCAGCGTTTCAATGGTAAGTGCAGTTATTATTAATTTTTACGCATTATTTTTTGTATATCTAATGCTGGAAAAATTTACCGCCTTCCCAGAATTTACTGCCTTCCCAAAATTTCCTTCCCTACCAATGCTAAAGCACTTCTTACATTTCAAAAGTTAGTTTTCCCTCTTCACTTGAGGAAAACTCACTAAGCCCATATAATGTTTCCTCCATCGTCCTATTGCTATACTCCTTTCCATCATTTTACTCCTTTCACCATAATACATCGATTTCTCCTTCAATCTGCTTCTCGATTGCGTCAATTTTACAAGCCCTAAATCAGTACGATTTTATATACAAATTATTTGATTCTATATGTGGATTTTATATAGTTCTTATAGACTTCTGCACAAATCCTAAATCTCTCCTTTTTGCATCAATTTTACAAAACCATAACTCGCAGTCCTGCATCAATTTTAAAAACCCTAAATTGCTACTCTACTCCATCGGTTTGATATCTTTAACAATATTAATACTTAACTATCATCTTTTATGTAAAATATAATTTGCAGTTTGTTTCTGTAATTAGTTTTGAAATCAATGTTCCTTATTCTATTGTGGTTTTTATTTAAAGTTGAAAATAATTTAAATTCTTGTTAATGTATTAAAGTGGTGTATTAACGAGGATGCCCATCAAAGGCCAGACAAAGCAACTTATGAAAGTCCAATTCTAGATTAATTGAACTCCAAAATGTAACAGTCCTGAAACTTGGCCTTCGAAAATCGGCACCCGTACTTCACTTGTACTCAAATGCCGTAGATTTAAACGCCGAATCCGGCTTGCCGGAGCTTATAACACCATTAAGTATAACAACACAGCGGAATAAAGAAATAGATGATATCATATACAACTTCAATGAATACAATATCCAGAATGATATACAACAATGATATCAATATGATACAACAATATCAGAGATAAATAATGATACAGTAACAGCGGAAACAACAATAATGGAAGAAATCACTCCAAATGATCTACAAAAGAGAATGACTCCAACAACACCAACATCAATTCGAACCACCATCACGTTGCACCAAGGTAAGCAACATCATTCGTGATCTCCAAACACTAAACTAGCTCCAGATAATCTACTAAACCTGAATATCTGAAAAACCCAACTCTAGACTGCCCGTGTGGAAAATTGTGGGCACCTAGAGTTTAGGAAGTGAACAATAAACTCCGAGTCAGTCGTGGGACTGGTGTGAGTAACAAAAACAGTTTATCTTTAAAACAGCACAAAAGAACTTTAAACATGGAGATCCGCAATGCTTTTGGAAAATGAAACTACCATAAGACCTCCCGCCACACACATAATGCAAACGCAGACTTGGAGGAGATTTCTTCTTATGATAGTCAAACATGCTTACTACTCAAGAAACTCTTTTGATATTATTACTAGTGCATAGTGTAACAAAATCATTTCGAAAATACAATATTAATCTTAGCCAGCATAGGTACCATTATATTATGCCTACTATAGCTGCTATGTTAAATAGCAGGTTCTACAACTAATACCGTACAAGGTTCGTATTGGAAGATGGATTTCCAACAAATGATCAGGCTAAGGAACTTCCTCCTGCCACATAGGTACGCCTCTGGCTGGGTGTCCCGAGAGACAACTGCTCTCTGCCAACACAAGGCCGGGTTACCCCTGTAACTAGGTAACTCACGAACTCCCGGTCCCTTGGGACCTTTATCCGAGCGCTCGGTAATCAACATCACACATAATAAATAAAGTGTGTCCACATGAGTAAGTATCTGGGCTCCATACAATGATACTACCCTTTTCCAGAAGGAAATGACATACCCTAAAGGGCGCGACCCTCATAACCTTGCCGCATATTCCTGTTTCGACAATTTCCGGGAAGTGAGGTCTGAAGAAGTCTCGTCCACAAAGCTACGCTTTTTCACAAAGCCACACTTTGATCACAAATGATCAATAAATGATCATCAACACACAGCAACACTCAGCATGCCACATTACCAAATTGGGAGTATATCGCTGATAAATTTCAACTACATAACCTTTGAGCTCGTACGTCTCAGAGAAGGGTGTTAAGCTAAGAGAATAAATTCTCCGCCACCAAACAGAAATGTATTTGAAAGAAATCAGCTTTATATCTCAAAAATGTAATGTCAGACATGTAACCATACAAGTCTGTTCCGGGTTCGAACAGAACCGAAGGCGCTTCCGAAGAAGCCCTTGCCAATCCGGGTATTCACGATCCCGATCGGATTTCCCATCACTTAGGGAATCTCTATACAAGAGCTACCCAGTGCAGAGACAATCGATAGGTTATCCTATCATTTTCGCAAACACCCGGTCTTCAACACCGGTCTTCAAATGCGATCCATATACGACGTATCTCTTATTCAGAATGGGTTATGTGACACAAAGGTCCTCTCCCGACTGAACCGAATAGTGAGCGTAATATTCAAAAACAAATGGATATTGGGATTTCAATTAAGTCACAACTTATTACCTAAAAATCTTTTAAATGGTTTAAACACATTACCGTTCTAAATCTTTTAAATAAAAGATTTAATTCACAAAGTTCACCAAATTTCACAAAGATAGATTCATAGATTTTCCAAATCAATTTCCAATTCAATTTGATTAACTCGTTAAATCTTTAAATCAAAGATTTAACTTATAGCTTTCAAGACAATTCCATTTCGAATGGTTTAAACAAATCATCATTTTAAATCTGTTAAAAATAAACAGATTCAATTCATAGCTTTCAAAAAGGATTCATTCATAACTTGGAAAACCATTTTTTATTCAAACTTGAAATTCCTTCAATTAAATTGGAATTTCATTTCTTATATGAAAGCTTTTATCATTTGAAAACAATAGTTTTCATTTTCGGAAATCTGATTCATTTATACGAGTTAAGGTTCTTGGGTTAAATCCAAATTCTCAAAATTATACTTTTAAAATGGTTTAAATTCATTAAACACACTTGTAACATCCTTAACCATAATTTCCAAAACATGGAATTCAATTCCTCATTTTGAATTCAAATTCAAATTGAATTATTTAAACTGGAAGCTTTATTAAGTTATTTAAAATAACTTTTATCTTACAAACTCCTTTTCGAAAGTTTTAACATTTAACCCAAATCCATTTCCAAAATCAATTGAAATCAAAATTTCAATTTCAAAAATATTAAATTTAAATCATTTGTGACTTAACCGATTGGTGTGTGTATGGTGTAATCCAGGGGTTTCACCCAGTAGTGCAACATCACCAATCATTACAAATCAGAATACAGAAGTATAGTTGATAAGCGGTATAAAATATAACGCTTATCTTTTACTCACAGATCACATATATATATATATATATATATATATTACAGATAATAAATTTGCATTACAAATCACAACACAAATCAGGATGTATCACAAAACATCACAATCAGGGAATATCACCAATTCAATCATTCAGCGAGGTCCAAACATTCATAGGTAAGGTCAATTTATTTATCTGATTTAATTAAATCATATTAGTCACTAATCCTGGTTAATTAACATTAACTAATTACAATTTCATTTTTTATTTAATTAACCTTTAAATTAATTAATTATTCTCAAATTAATTACCTTAAATAATTAATCACATTAATCACCTTAATTACATAAATTAATTATCCTTAAATTAATTAAACTTTAAACACTTGATTAATCAATCTTAAATCAGTAAATAATTATCCTTAGTTACTTTCATTTAGCAATTATCTTTACGTGATTGATTACCCTTTTATTACTTTTAATTACTCAATTAATTCAAAGATAAATCATTTATCTTAATTAATCACTTTATTATCATTAAAATCTTTAATTAATGAAATTCATAATTAATCATCATTAACACATAATTTATTCAAAAGATTAAGGTTAATCAAAACAACATTTCATTTTAATTAATTACATTATCTATTTAATTTGAATTAAGAATTAATTAATAAATAAAGTCACAAAAAAATAAATTAATTAAACTTAATTACTTTTAAAATAATTTATTCCTAAACTTCAAAAATTTAATTAATTATTCTTTAATTAATCATTAATTACCCTTTAATTAATAATACTTTAATTTCCTTAAGTAATTATCCTTAATTAATTACACAAATTAATTATTCTATTTGAATTAATTTCATTAAGTAATTAATCTTTAATTAGACCACATTTATTAATCACCCTTGGTTAATCTTATTCAGTAATTAACTACTCTTAATTACTCATTAAATAATTTAATTACTCCTTGATTAATTTCATTAATTAATCCTTAATAATCAATTAATTAAATTCTAAATTAATTTACTTATTAATTTGATGAAATCTCAAATCATTAAATCTAAATTAGCTTTTACGAAAATTATTTCCTTTATTAATGATCTTATCATCATTTTTAAAAGCTTTTGGAAACACTTTTACATTTAAATTTACATTTGGATTTCATTCCAAATTAAAGTTTTGAAATGATTAACAATTTTAACTTTAACAAATTAAAACCAGGTTAAACCTTTTTAAAATCAAATGTTAAAGAAACATTCATCATATAAGAAGTTTATATAATGGGTTTAAACCAAATCATTTAAATCTAAATTCATTTAAAAATATACCTTACCCCTTTAAGTTATTTAAATATTTTAAATTTTATAAAACTTCATTTTTCTCTTCAAACTAGGATTAAAAAGTAGATTTGAATCCCATCTTTAACTTCTGATTTCAAACTTTGTTTAAAGATCCTATTTTAAAATTAAAAATCAGTTTAAAATTTAAAGCAGATAGGTTTCAAAGAAAACTTGTAACAAATCAAAATGACCCGAGGCCAACCTAACTTACTTCGAGTCGCAAATCCTTCTACTTCGGCCAATCCTCTAAATTTCTCGAGTAAAACTCGAGTACAACTCTGCTTCGTTTCAAACAACAGAAACATCCAAACATCAGAGCAACGGTGCTCGTGCACGTGCACAGCTCCGGTACCCATCTCTGGCCAAATTTACATCGACGAGCAAGTCGATGATCAACCACGAATCCATCACCGATCACCATTTCACCGCCATTTCCTCGAATTCGAGATCGAGTATCAAAAACGAAACCTGGAACTAATGGAACAACTCCGACCAAACCTGGCAATGCACCATTCTCGATGCCTCAACCACTGGAGTTTCTGAATTTCCGGCCACTCACTCTCCAACATCCCCTCTACCATCCCCCAAAGTCACGGCGAACTCGATCGAGCGAGGACGACGAATGAAACGAAAAAACTAAACCACGCTAAAATTAGGTTTATGAACAAAAATTTCTCGCCGTTGTCACCACCATCAACGTGAGCATCTCCGATCATTTTTCTTACCTTTGTCATAGGCTCCTCCACCTCCACGCGAAGCCTCGACCATCAACCACACTCTGATCAACAGAAATTGATCCAAACCCAAATTTCAAACAAAATCGAACTACTCTCAAACCTGTGATAAAAAAAATATAATTTTTACTTTAAAAATCATAATATAGTATAAGAATTTAGTTCATAAACCTAAATTCGAGAATTTAAAAGTTTTAAATTTAACTTGTTTAAAGTTTTGCCCAGTTATGTCGATTTCCAGAAACTTTAACAGATTATCTTAACATAAATTGATTTTTAAAACTTAGTTTATAATCAAACAAACATCTTTTGTTTATATTCCATGTTTTAATTGTTATTAAATCAAGAGATATGATTTTAGTTTGCACCCTGGGTCTGGAAAACAAGAAAGAAACAAAAACAGAGATACCTCACAGTTGTACAGGCTTGCATATATTCAGGCATTACATATATACACAGATAGTTATCTCTATATTCACACATGCACATTTCCAGATATAAATAAGCAACAAATCCTGATACTTAAGAAAAAATATTATGTTACTCACAGTGATTCTAGGAGAAAGAAAAACAGAGCTTCCTTGATGCTTGAAACAGGTTTGTGAAAATTTTGCAAGTTGAAACTTTCTTTTGAATCTCTGGTTTTAAATGAAGTTGTATTGTTGAGGTTGAATCTTTGTTTTAAGTTCGAGATGATAATTACTTTAATGTTTTCTCAGCTTCAAGAACGAAACTAAAATGGAAATAATGAATTGAAGAATTTGATATATATAAAATTGTTGTACAGGTGATATATTATTTTGTACAAAGCTTAGCAGTGATATTTTCATGCTTGGAGGCTAAAGACATTTTCGATTTGACCAATGTTATGCTAGCATTTATTATGTTGTACAAATTTGTTTATATTTTTTTCTTCCTTTCATTTCAGCTGAACCTGGTTGAGATAATTGGTGGCTTCATTAATTAGCTTGTACAAACTTCTATTTTATTTTGTTTCTCCCTTCACAAGCTTCATTCATATATATATATATTTTGTTTTTCTGGTTTTATACTTGCATATGTATTTTTGTTTTACCAGCCTACATATTTATAGTTGAATATACTTGAATGTATATTTGTTATTTCGTCATTTGTAAGCTTATACACATCTATTTGTTTACTTTCTTGAATGTATTTTATTTTTCTTTTCTTTTGTTTGTTTTATCACTTTATGATGTTATTAGATTTTATTTTTCCTTGTCTCATTTGTTATAAGATGAGTAAACTTCTATTTTTAACACGTTGTCAAATTTTATTTATGTGTTACTATATATATATATATATTTTTCATAATTTATTTTATATAGTTGTATTAACTTATTAACATGATATTAAGATTTATTTTAATATATTGACTTTATATTGTATAAAAACGATATATATATATATATATATATATATATATAAACTCAAATATTTCTCAAACCATCAATTCTAAATTCTAAATTATTTATTATTATTTTTATTTTAAACCATTTATTCGAAATTTAAATCTAAATCACATGTATACAATATTTTTAAATTTAAAGGATTTATACAGAATTTATTTGATCCGGGGAAACTCGTTTCAATTTATCGATTTATTTCACAAATTTTATACAAAATTTCAATTAATTATTAGTTTAAATTCATTAAAAATCCGGGGTCATTACACAAAGCAACTAAATTCAAGGAGGGTCTGTCATATCTGGATTTAAACAGAGTATTGCAAATTCCAAAGGTTGTCGTCTACGGAGTGCTGCCTTCAGCACTTTTATCTAGATACTTTAGTGCAACATCCATTAAAGTCTACAGGGATTTGATTGCATATGTGTCGTTAATTGCTTGATCTATAATTGATGCTAATTTTGCAGACCCTTCACCTAAACATTCATACAATTGCGTATTACCAAAACAACCACTTTATTCAGTGTTTATTATGAAATATGATATCTTTGATTATCAAATAATGTTCATATATGTATCAGCGTATAATTTCCAAATAACATACATACATGTAAAGAACTTTATATACCATGTAACCAATATTGAGGAATAAAAGCACACCTCTAGTTTCAGCTTTTATAGTTCATTAGCAAAACCTACTTATTTGCTAGTAAATATTTTGAGAAGTGTAAGACCAAGCAAATAAACATCTTTTGATATACATCTTCCTTTTCATGAAGTGCCAAATTAAGAATACTTTTCAAAAAAGAGGACAAGAACTCTAGCTAAATATCCAAACATTGCAATATATTTACTAAAGGAAGCATAAAAGATTACTTTTTATGCTCAATGTCGTCCAATGATCTGAAATAGCTCTTAGTGATACTCTTAGTGATAAGTAATATCTGGTTTGATTTGTTGATTTGTCCTGGATATAATAGCGGTGCCACTCTTAGTCATACTTCTTGTACTAGAGAGTCAGGTAACATATTTTTTCTTTTGCATCATACAGTGCCTGTCATCTCACTGGGCACAAACCTTATTGTTTTTCCAAATTCTTTTACTACCACATTTTTTCCATGTAGTGTGATCATATTATTTCAAAAATGATGCAAACTTTTATCTATTTGAATTGCCCACCTCCTTTTGAAATTGAAGAAGCCAGCCCCTTACTAAAAAAATTCCTTAACCAATGCTAGTTTGACTTTAAAACTGAACTTCTGGAAAATGGTAAAGAAGATACAATGATATCAAAATGTTTAAAGTTTATATACCATAATGATGTAATATTTTTGTTTTAGCATAAACTGAGCTTAGTATTGTCGTTTTATTATTTTATTACATGTTATACTTGGGGGAATGTTGTTTGGGAATTTATATCCTTTTTGGTTGATTATGATAAAAGAGTGGCTACAGATTTAAAAATTTAGTGGAGATTGGAGCTTATAAGTTTTAATGTTTTATACTGTTGTTGCTTTCGAAGTGCGACTGAGTAAAGATACTGATTAGTAGTGATTAAACCATCATTTTACTATTTATCTACAAACACACATTTCACAATCAAATTATAATATTTTTCAATGTTGTGTATAGATGCACTATTGAGCACAGTAGACACATTAACGTCTATCGCACTTTGTGGTATTATACACTCGGTATTTGGTGGTCATCCTATGCTTATACTAGGAGTTGCCAAGCCCATAGTAATTTTGTACACATACATAGTTTTGCAAAAAGTCAGCGAGATTTGGGAAGGAATTTGTTTTTGGCCTGGACATTGTGATAATTTTATAATTATTTTATGTTTTTCCTAATAAATGATTAGACAATTCAACAATGTTTTGCTTAAACATTTCGTAGGGTTTAGATTTGGACTGCTCTTTTGTTGTTCCTACTACCAACTTTCAAAGCCGCTACCATCATTAGTAGATTTTCCAGGGTTGCAAGAGAGCTCTTTTGGGATGTAGATTTTCTAGGTTAGTTTTATTCTTTTGAACCTAGGATTTCAAAGTTGAAGAAAACTTTTGGGACAAGATGATGTGGCTATTGATTCCTTAGTTTTAGAGCAACCCTTTACGATTGCCAAATGTCTCATATGGTGAGATATGAAGTATCTTTTTTATGAGAAAAAGATTATAGTTTGATAATGAGATCCATAGTTATGAAACATTATTTTGTTTAAAATTAAATTCTACCATTTGTGATTCATTTAGATTTAGCCATCACCATCCTTATCTATTCCTCAATATAATTGAGCGGGTTATGTTTTATGATCCTAATGGACCAAAGTAACCTTGTCATCTATCTCATTCCAAATTTTTCATTGATAATCCTCATGAAACGTGATATAACGTACACAAAATTATATTTTTCGAACACACATAAACAATCTTGGAATTTAGAGTTGTGATTCTTTTTTAATCCGATCCTATACAACACTTATTAAGTTTATATTGATAACTGGGATAGTTAACTTTAGGTTCTTCTCTTGATTAGGAGATTCTTATTCTAACGAAAATGCTAGTAAACCCAAATAATTTTTATTCAAAATGCCAGGCGTTAAAATAAAACACACAGGAATCCATGAATTGCATGTTTTCTCCTTAATTTTGGTCAGTGTGTGTACGTAGATAAGGAGGCTAGTGTTGCTTATATGCTTAACCAATGTCGGTTTTCTCTATGTAATTAAATCTCTGATTTGGATGTGTGTATATGGATAGTTAAATAACCGAATATCAAATATGGACCTAAAAATGTAACTTTGGAAATATCTAGGAGAAACACGTGAGTTATATGGCACAGTCATCTTCGATGATGTTGTACTGTGCATTTAAATCTCATTTCGTTCTCCAAGGACAAATGGTAAGGAAATTCGTCCACTAACAATTAGGAGGTGATCTCTGCTCTTACCTTTGACTGTTTATTTCCTAAAGAATCGGTGTTGAGTTTACTAAAAACTATCGATTGTTGTTTCGAAGGGACCGGGATCAGATATGATATTCGAAAACCACATCGATCCAGCTCAAGAGTTTCGAAGAGAAGACATCTTGAAGATGATAGAATTTGAAGATGGAGCTCTTGAAGTACAAGGGATTCTTGCTAATAATCCTGAGGGTGATCATAAAATGGATGTAGTAGAAATAGTGCCTTCGGTTCGCTCATCTCTTAAACGACCTATATGGATTAATGCTGACATTGTGATGTCAACGGGAAGGAAATGTAGCATTCTAAGTGGGAAGTTCTATATAAAAGGTAAAACGTAGACTCAAGCTTCATTAATCGGGAATGTAACTACTAGAATTTCGACCCTCGAAAATCGACACTAATATGTCTACTATATTGCATGCCGAGCATTCAAGTGTCAGAAAACAGATCATTAGGATTGAAAGAAAGAAAAGATAGAAGAGAAGAAACAAAACAATATAGAAACAAACAGTGTAATGGAACAATATATATTACTCAACATTTTATATTACAAAGTCATTTCAAAATGTTGCATCAGAGCCATACCAATGCAAATTCTATCCTAGGACAATTATAACACTGTCCCTACTTGACTGAATACAACATACATATAATATGGGAGACAAAAAGAAAATAACTAGCTATCGATGAAGCCAACTGCTCCCAGCTCCTTCTAGTAAATCTGTGGTAAACCTAAACTACTTGGTTACCCATTCAAATTTGAGAACCTAAGACTTTAGGAAAAGAAAATAAACTCCAGGCCAAACACAGGTCCAGTGTGAGTAAACTCAATCAACTTAATTATTACTTTAAAACTCTTTTGAAATCAAAGGTGTCTCGTAAGACCATGCCGCATATAAACACGGATGGTTTTTACCTTATGATAACATAAACATTTGTATATAAAATCAAGTGATATTATAATATTATCTAGAATACAAATACATATGCAAAATAGCTGAAATTATTACCGTATTAAATTCCATCATAATAGGCTCTAAAATCAAAACCGTAAAGCCACGTATTGGAGATGATTCCATACTATGGCAAGGTAAGGGACTGCCTTTCGATGGTACACCCTTGGATAATGCACTAGAGTTTGACAAGAACTTCTTGCACCTTTGCCACACAGAGCCTACTGCCCTTTAAACATGGCGAACCAGATTACCCCATTCCTTTTTGACACCGAGGCCTTGTACTACCTCGGTGTTTGCGCACAACACAACTTGAATATGTACAATCTAGAATGGGATGGCAACTCCTAATGGCAGCTGACCACATATCTCTGCCACGTACCCTTTTTCTGCCATTTCTTAGTTTATGAGGCTCGTGAGGCCACGTCTTTACCTTCTTCCTCTTAGCAGACCATTTTGGAATGCTAATACCACCCTTTAGGCAGAGATACAATGTTGTCATTCATCCATGCAAGTTGTTAACATCAAAATTTGAACGCTAACACCCCAGTGTAAGTAGATATAAAGTGAAAGCACCACCCGTTGGTACGGGAACTAGAGATAAGCAGAAAATGATGTAAAAGCAGTAAAAAGACAACAGTTTTTATAGTGGTTCGGCTTAAATTCAAGCCTACGTCCACTTTAAGCTTCTTTATTGCTGATTTGATTACAACTCTTTACAATGAACTTTGATTAGAACACACTTAAGACAAGTAGCTAGAACTTGAATGGAGAAGAGCTCTTCAAATCCTTGTTTAATGTGTTAGATCTCTTCCAAAAGTTCGTTGAAGCGTCTTCGGTGTTTGGAGTGCTTGAAGTGTTAGATGAGTCGAGAAAACATCAGAGTATCGGCGTCTCAGAAATGATTCGGAAAGTCCTCCTCTTAGCTGGAGCAGGTGCAGTATTTATAGGGAAAATCTGGGCTAAGTCGTAGGTCGCGAACGACCTAAGGGTAGGTTGTAGGTCGCGAGTGACCTAGAGGACACGAGCTACGACTTATCATGGTTGTACTCGGTTGGTCTGTGCGGGTTAGTAGGTCGTGGGCGATCTATAGGAGGGTGGTAGGCGACTTAATCATGCCGAGGTACCTAGTGGAGCGACCTAGGCTGATTGTAGGAGTATCAGCGACTTAATACTTGTTCGACCTATGACTGAGCGATATAATAATACGAAGCTTGTAGCTCGCTAAGTCCTTAACTCGCTAACTCGTTAACTCGTTAGCTCGTTAGGTCGCTTAGTTACTAGGTCGCTAGGTCATTCTTCCTTTAACGCAGTAAGTCGCTGCCTTCATGGAACCATTAGGTTGTTAACTCATAGAATCTCTAGAGTCTTTAGCTCATTAACTCGTTGAGTCCCCCTACTGTGACATACTGCTGATTACTAGGTCGTCATACACTTAGGTCGCTAGGTCGCATATGATGTTAGGTCACTGTAGAACTTCGTCCCTGTTAGGTCGCTCACATTTTAACTCCTTTGGTCACTTATCTTTAGGTCGCTGAGTCGTGAAATAGAGGAGTTTACACTTGCCCCTCGAAGTATACGCCTATGTCATAGGTCGTGTGCTTCGATCTAACAGCCTTAGGTCATGGACGACCCTACAAGCTAACTAACTCGCGTGCCGATACACCTTCTTTTTCCCTTATATAATTCATTAACTCGTTTCTTCTTCCTCATTTAGTTGCTTGCTCCAACCGCCATTGCCATTCCTGAGCTCGAGAATCTTTAAAGCGAAACCCCATGTTGCTTCAATCATTACTCCTAATCTGCAATTCTAGGTAAATCAATCTCCCCTCAATCGTATCTGCCATCATTCTCCCATAATTACTCCCACACGATTTTTGTTACCTCACCGTAAGACTTCCTCCTGACTCGCCCTCCAATTGCCTTTGAACTGTTTGCAATTGCCTTTAAAAAATAAATTGGCCTATGATTTATCGGAGTTATGTGGTGTGTGTTCAAATTTGTGGAGTTTGATAATGTTTTCTGGGGATTCAGAGGAGTAAATGAGGCCTTAAGCGATTGGAGGAGATGATGTATGTGGTTAACGGGTTAGCGGGTTAGGCCGCGATGTCTCGACTGAAGCAACGGTTGGTGGACGCGTGGCAAAGCGTCATTGGAGAATAGGACATAGGGGTTTTGATGGGAGATAGCCTGGTATTGCCGAGTTACCTCAGAAGCGACCTAATGAATCTGAGCGACCTAATCGACTTGGCCGACCTAACAGTCTTCACGACCTAACTTCTTGCGACTTAACCTTTTAGACCGTGTATGTATTCAAGCGACCTAGGACTTAGCCAAATTTGCATTGCCTGGCCCTGAAGTTCTAGGCCTTGAACTCTAGAACAATGCGACTTAAGAAAGTTCAACTTTTGTTAAGTCGTTGGATTACAATCTGGACGACCTAAAGAATCCTGAATTAACTTAAGTCGTTCCTACGACCTAAGAAATGAACTGGACCTGAACACTTGTAAAATTTGACAGAACTTGATTGAATTGCCAACTTGAACAGCTAGAATGAACTACTTGAACTTGTTGCACTTTTTTCATAGATTATATTAACTTTTGAGCTAACAACCTGTTAAATACAACATTTGCAGAAAACTAGGGCGAATATACTGCCATTGACTGCCCACATCGAATGACAGATTAGTCAATAAAGAATAATCAACTTAAGTGAACTGTGTGAATGAAATGCTGTGAGTCAACAAGTTCAAGTGAAGTGTTAAAGCAAAGCTAAAATAATCAACTAAAGCTGATCTGTTTTCATCAACACTGTACTTGACTTTAAAATAACAAGCCTTGAAACTTTATAATCGATAAGCGTTAACTAGTTTGATTCCAGTTCTATCTGCTTGTCGTCTTATTAGTTTTGCACAGCACTTCAAACTTTTAGGAAACGTGCACCTTCATATTTGAATGTCCAGTTCCTTGTGTAGAATGACTTCTCAACAAGAAGAGATAGTAGGACATGCTGGAGAGGTCTTTCCAGTAGCTAACCCTCTAAATAATCCTCCGGAAAGAACTTCAACCACTTTGCGTCAAAGAGGTTTCAGTCAATTATGCGCCCAGTTCGGTATTGCTGAAACAGATGCCTTGCTTCTTGGGGCAAATGACACTACTGATTCGCCACCTCTTGGCTTTATCGCAGTTAACCTGTAACGACCCAGAATTTCTGAAATTTGAAATTCTAATATTTAATTGATTTTAAATAGTAACAAGTAGAATTAATAAGTCGAATAATTTATTTTTCGAATAACTGGATTTAATTGGATAATTAAATCGATAATTTAATAGTTGAAATTTCAGAAATAATTGAAATCTGGATTTAATGTGATTGAAAATGATTTATGAAGTTATATTAAATCATGTTGAAGTTATAGTGATGTTATAGAACTTTTAAAATTGAATTTAAAGTTAATCTGTGAAAATTGAATATTTTAATATTTAATCGACTAGTGAAATTAGCCACTTTTGGGATAGTCTCAGAATTGGACGAAACTAGTTCCATTGTATCCGTAATAGTTTGTTATTATCGGATTTCAATTTTCGTAGCAATCGGAGTTGTCGTTTGACTGTGGCAGCTCGAAACGCATCGAAACTGTTTTAATTTTAATTTGGCGAGTTAAAATAGTCATTTTTCAAAAAGTCTCGGATTTCGACGAAACTAGTTTCATCGGATCCGTAATGTGATATTATTGTATGGTTTCAAATTTCAAGTCAATCGGATTTATCGTTTGTCCGGGGCAAGCCAAAATGCATCGAAATCGGTTTAAATCAGTTTAATTTAAAATCGATCGTTTAATTCCGTAACTTGCACAGATGACCGAATTAGCTCCCGAAACATGTTCCATTGTATTCGGAACGCGGGGTAAACCTTACGAGCGCCAGGCGGCACGTGTAATTTGGAGATCGTTTGAAAAAGTCGTTTTAAGATAAATTTAATATCATTTATATACATATATATACGTTCATAAGAGGAAACCCTAGCTTATTTCTGGTGGCCGCCACTTTACATTTCAATGGCCAGAAATTTCGAAACTTCTTCCTCAGTTATCTCCAAATCCGTGAAGAATTAGCAAAAGTCGTCAACTACAAAGTTGTAGAGGGCATCAAGATCTAGCTATCCAACGGTGGAGATCAGAAATGGAGCTTCGAATCAACGGGAAATCGAGCTCGAAGTTGCTGCGTTTTTCACGTTTTTTGAGGCCAAAGACAGGGCCGAGCTCCATGATGCTCCAGCCGTGGGTGGGGTTCGTCGTGGTTTTCGAAACGGCGTAGCCCGATCGTCGTGTAGTGGTCGGTGGTGGTGGCAATAATTCAAAGTTTGGTTGCGGCTATGGGTTGTTTGGATCGGCATTTGAACGAAGGGGGGAGAAGATGATAGGGGCGGCTCAGATATGATGTTGGAGAGATGGACGGCCCAGATTCGTTTAAGGGTTAGAAAAAAAAATTAAAAGCTGAAATTGTATATTTAAATTCGTGTAATCTTTAAAATATCATAACTTCTTCATACGAGGTCGAAAACACACGAAACGAATTGCGTTGGAATTGTATGGACGAGCACTACGCAATGGAGCTGGTTTGGAGTTGATTGGAGTCAGTAAAAATTTTGGGTAAAATTAAACGCACGTTTAATTTTATTCGAAATAAAACGCTGCAACCGTTTTAAAAGCAAAGGTGAGAACTCCTCACTCAATCGAATGTTGTGTTTCGATTTAAATTTTAAATAGTTGAGATTTAAAATTGTTGATAGTGTTGATTGTGTGGATTGAATGATGATTGCTATTTATTGTGATAAATAGACATTATATGCCGTTATTAAGCAGAGGTTATTTATTAAAAACATATACCGCGATAATTTCACATTGAAGTGGAATTGGTATTATATATGTATGTAGCAATATATATATATATATTGGAATATGTATATATTGGAGTTGATTTCCCACATTGTATAGCGGATGAGACCCTATTGTGCCGCATAATAGCGGATGATATTTTATAAATCCCATATATCGCGATAATTTCATAAGTGAATTGAAATTGGTATTGTGCTAACATCTGTGGATGCAGGGAAACAGGTTGGAGGGATCCGACTGGATTCCTCACCGTAGTGATTTATTTATAGATATTGTTGTATATTCTGTTATCATATGATGATATATGATGTTTGGATGTTGTGATTGACTATTTGGTGTTGTTGCATCATCGGATCCATTTTTGAAGTTTAAGATAACGATTTTGATTTCAAAGGGATTTTTAAAAGTGATTTTTGAAAGTATACGTTTTATAGAATTGGTTTATTTAAATTGAGTTTTTGGAATAATTATAAACGGTTTATATAAAAGATTTATCAAATTGATATTTATAAATTAAAAATATTGGAATTATAAAATGAGTTTTTATAAGTGTTAAAAGGAAGTATAAATGGATTTCATAAGTGAATGAAATTAATAGATTTATAAGTTATAAAATGAATAGATGTTGTAAAATAAAAGATTTATAAGTAATTTACTTATAAATTAGATTTTGGCACTTAAAGGGGATATAAATAGAATTTGCGAATAAAATGATTTTTATAAGTTGAAATTGTTATAAAATATAAATGTGATTTATAAACATTGTTTATAAATCCGAAATCACTTATTTTGATAAGTGAATTTTAGAAGTTAATTAAAGGAATTATATCCACGATTTTAGACGATGGATAATCTTTTAATAAATGTGTAGAAACATTGAATTGGGTAAATAAAGCATATTCATGATTTTGGACAGTGAATATATTATTAGATAAAATGGATATGTTTTGGAGAAGTGATATTACGAAATGAAGTAATTGTTTTAAAAGATGTTTTAAAACGTGTTAAGTATCGAAAACATAGATTTCAACATTTATTGTTGAAATAGACGTTTCGAGGAATAAGGAAATGGTGGACTATAACACTGTTGTTATAGTAAATGATTTCCGAAAGGAAATATTTTATATAGTATTGGGATTTATATATCTATCTAAATTTCGAATCCCTATACTAGTGATTTTGAGTTGTCGTAACGATGTTTTACGTAACATTCGTTTTCACTCAAATAAAATTTGTGAAAGAGAATGATTTCCTTAAAGAATAAAATATATACTTAACTGTGATTTAAGTATATCGAATATTTTCCAAATGCTGAAAATAAATAGATTTGTGAATTACTTATTATTAAATAAGCATGGAAATGTTTTTCCAATATGAAGTGAAATGTTTTGAGAATTTATCTTCAAAGATAAATTGAAATGTGGAAATTTATTTGAAATTGTTTTCAAATAGTTGAAGTGTGGAAATTATATATCTTGTAAAGATATTTTTGAAAGATAAATAATTTGGAAAATTATTTGGAATCTGATGATGCTGTGCAGATCTATTGATAGTTAAATAACCAACTATCAATAATTACCTTGAATGGGTATTTGTTGTGATTTGCTTGAATTTGAATGCCACACTTATTTTTGAATAAGCGCTCACTATTCGGGTTAGCCGGGAAAGGACCTTTGTGTCGTATAACCCATTCCGAATTAGTGATACGACGATATGGATCATATTGAAGACCGGTGGTGAAGACCGGGTATTTGTGAAAACGATAGGATGACCTATCGATTGTCTCTGCACCGTTAGCTATGTATTGATATTTCCTTTGTGATGGGAAGTTTTATCGGGATTGTGAATATCCGGATTGCAAGGGCTTCTTTGGAAGTGCCTTCGGTTCTGTTCGAACCCAGAACAGACTTGTATGGTTACACATCTGACATTACGTTTTGAGATATAAAGCTGATTTTTTCAAATACATTTCTGTTGGTGGCGGAGAATTTATTCTCTTAGCTTAACACCCTTCTCTGAGACATACGAGCTCAGAGGTTATGTAGTTGAAATTTATCAGCGATATATTCCCAATGAGTGTTGCTGTGAAATGATCATTGTTTGATCATTTATGATATGATCATTTGTTTGATCATTTATCTTTGTGATCATTACTTTGGTCATTTGTTTGACCCAAAGCATAGCTTTTCTATAAAGCGTAGCTTTGTGGACGAGACTTCGTCAGGGCCTCAACAACCCGGAAATGGTCGAAACAGGAATGTTGTGGCAAGGTTATGAGGGTCGCGCCCTTTAGGGTATGTCATTTCCTTCTGGAAAGGGGTGGTATCATGGTATGGAGCCCAGATGCTTACTCATGTGGACACACTTTATTTATTATGTGCGATGATGTTACCGAGCGCTCGGATAAAGGTCCCAAAGGACCGGGGGATGACATATTCGTGAGTTACCTAGTTACAGGGGTAACCCGGCTTTGTTGGCAGAGAGCAGTTTGTCTCTCGGGACGTCAGCCAGAGGCGATCCCATTCGGCAGTAGGAAAGGAAGTTCCTTAGCCTGACCATTTGTTGGAAAATCCAAAGAAACAATACGAACCTTTACGATTGCAATTGTATTACCTGCTATGGAATGTGGCGGTAACCTGCTATTGAACATAGTAGCTATAGTAGGCATAAGTGCGAAATGCCTATGCTGGCTAAGATTATTATACTTTCGAAATGTTTTCTACACTATACAGTAATAATAATATCAACTGATCTTTCGTAGTAAGCATATTTGACTATCATAAGGAGAAATCTCATCCAATTCAGCGTTTGCATTGTGTGTGTGGCGGGAGGTCTTATGGTAGTTTCATTTTCCAAAAGCATTGCGGATATTTCTACTTGCTTTGTTGTTGTTTAAAGATAAACTGTTTTAGTTCTCACACCAGTCACCATGACTGACCTGGAGTTTATTGTTTCCTTCCTAAACTCTGGGTGCCCATCATTTTCCACACGGGCAGTCTAGAGTTAGATTATCAGATCATTCTGGATTCGGGATGCTGTGGAGCTTAGTAGCGAGCTGGATGGCGAGACATACCATTTGTATATGATATTATTTATTCCGCTGTGTATTCTGTATGAGGACAAGTTTATATAACTGTCCAGTTGTGTTGTATATTGTTGTTGTAAACTCTGATGATGATGTGATGTATAAAATGATATAGTTCTTTGTTTTAAAAGATTATTCATTTATCTATTATATGTTGTTCCGCTGCGATATGTGAGATTCTGATATTTCTGTGTTCTCCTGTTATTTCTTCTTTCTCTTTTCTTCTGTTTTCTTCTACCTCTTCTTTTTCTCCATAACAATTCGGTTTTTCGGCATTCGATTGCTCGGTAGTTGATACAGTGGACGTATTATTGTCGATTTTCGAGCGACGAAAAATCGCAATCGTTACATTTGGTATCAGAGCATATGGTTAAGCGACAACCCTGCTCTGTTGGGTATTACTCATTAGAGATAGAGTCAGTAGTACTCTTGAATGAGTGTGAGTGTAATAATAGATACGAGCGAGTATTTGTTAGTGAATATAAAAAAAATAATTGTTTTATATTGTGATGATTGATTTTGTTGAGTGGTATATGGATTCTGGTCGGTATAGTCTGTACAACTCTATCGATAGGGATCTCTAAACACTTGTTCAGAACAATTCGGCATGATATTGTTTTAAATTGGGTAAATGAAATAATTTTACCTCGATTATATTTTGTATATAAAGAAATAATTTTTCAAAAATTAATAAAGTGTATATGATTGATTGTTTGGATGTGGAAAGTATTAAAAAATATATAAATTGATTGGTTGGTTGTTTGAATAAGTTAAATAAAACAACAATTGTGAAAGAATAAAGTGTATAAGCAAATGAATTATAATCTATGGAATTATAATTTAAATGATTTGCAATGGTAAAAATAATCTTATATATAAGAAGTGAAATTTTGTAAGTAAAAGATTTGTAAATGTGATTTATAATCTGAAATAAAATCCCAGAGAAATGTTTTTAAAAGGATTTGATGTTTTGGAAAATTGTTTTGGAGAGATGAAAGCTCTAAACTCTTTTCAGGTCGCTGGAAAATAATTCCGATGATGATCGCGACATCATTGGTGTTCATTTTCGGGTTTCCAAAAGAGGAATTGCTGCCAGATTATTTTAAATGAAAGTTGTTTGGAAAATTTGGATTTTGTTCTGGAAATTCAAAAGATAAATTGAATTGATTTCAAAATGGTTTTGAAAGGATGAAAAGACTCTGGAATCCTATTTAAAATATTTATGGGGATGATATGTGGGTTGATAACTTATACAATTTGAATTTTTGATATAATAAATTTAACTTAAAGGATAGAGTTAAATTAAAGTAAGTATAAGTGAATCAATAAAATCCAAGCTGTAATTGTTGAATATAAGTAATCAAGTTTTGAACTTATAATATGAGATAATAAATTTTGACTTTGGTAAAATTTAAATAGAATTGGAATCTGAATTTGATTAATAAGTGGAAACTTAAGTTAATTTGAACAAATGATGTTTGAAATGGAAAATAACTTAAGTAATGTGGAATGAAGTTGATTTTGATATCAAAGTAAATTAATCAAGTGAATTAAATGAATATGAACTTGAGTTATATAAGTGAAATTCAACTTGAAATGTAAAATGAATTAGCAGTTGAATTAATGAATGGATTGAATGTTAATCAATTGAATGTAAATAAATTGAATGGAAGATCAATTTAATATTAAACCAATTGGAATTAAATGTGTTGGTTATACATTGGTTGTTATTTGATTGTTAATTGGTTGTATATAAATTCATTAAGTGTTAATGAAATTGAATTAGTGAAATTGGAAGCTAAAGTGATTAAATTCAAATTGATAATATGTAAATTTGAATAGAATTGGATTTAACTTGATTTAAAAGTGAATTATTGTGAATGTAAATTAGTGAATGTAAACTAATTGAATTGAAAATGAATGTTGATAAAATTCCAACGTTAATGAATCAAATATGATTCAAAATTGAAAGCCAATTCAATGAATATTAATCAGAAGTGAATTTATATTGATTTGGTTATGAACTGATTTGGATAAACATGGATTTGTTGGATGTTTATTGGATGATAGTTGTTTGATGGTTGCATTTATTGCTTTAGTTGCAATTGCTATGTTAGCACATGTAGTTATTATGTTGCTATATGATGTATATCGATATTATTTTCTATATACATGTTCTCATTTGTTTGATTGAGTGTTTAGTAGGTGCGGATGGCGTTTGCTTCGCATTTGGAGCTCGCTTTCGCGCTATATTAGCCGTATACGCTCGCTAAAAATATATAAGGTACATATCTCGGATTAAATATCGTACTTTTACACTTTTTTCCCTACTGGATGCCTCATCACTTAATGAGATGTATATTTGTGATATATATTCACTGTCATTTTTTTTTCGGATCGAACCGCGCAAAGGAGACGCTGGCAAATTTTTCTGGAAATTTAAGGCGTTAGAAAATTTTCGAGAAATTTTGGAAAATATTTGTTAATGAAAAGTCAAATTTCTAAATGGAAATAAATGTAGGAATTGAACTAGAAAATGGAAACCATTGTTTTGGTTGAAGTTAAAGGTTTTGAAAAAGGTGAATATAAAATTTTCATGAAATGGATTTCTGAAAAGTTAATGGATTTTGTGAATTTTTCTTACTTGGTAATTTCGAGGACGAAATTCTTTTAAGGGGGGAAGTTTGTAACGACCCAGAATTTCTGACATTTGAAATTCGAATATTTAATTGATTTTAAATAGTAACAAGTAGAATTAATAAGTGGAATAATTTATTTTTCGAATAACTGGATTTAATTGGATAATTAAATCGATAATTTAATAGTTGAAATTTCAGAAATAATTGAAATCTGGATTTAATGTGATTGAAAATGATTTATGAAGTTATATTAAATCATGTTGAAGTTATAGTGATGTTATAGAACTTTTAAAATTGAATTTAAAGTTAATCTGTGAAAATTGAATATTTTAATATTTAATCGACTAGTGAAATTAGCCATTTTTGGGACAGTCTCAAAATTGGACGAAACTAGTTCCATTGTATCCATAATAGTTTGTTATTATCGGATTTCAATTTTCGTAGCAATCGGAGTTGTCGTTTGACTATGGCAGCTCGAAATGCATCGAAACTGTTTTAATTTTAATTTGGCGAGTTAAAATAGTCATTTTTCAAAAAGTCTCGGATTTCGACGAAACCAGTTTCATCGGATCCGTAATGTGATATTATTGTATGGTTTCAAATTTCAAGTCAATCGGATTTATCGTTTGTCCGGGGCAAGCCAAAACGCATCGAAATCGGTTTAATTTAAAATCGATCGTTTAATTCCATAACTTGCACAGATGACCAAATTAGCTCCCGAAACACGTTCCATTGTGTTCGGAACGCGGGGTAAACCTTATGAGCCCCAGGCGGCACGTGTAATTTGGAGATCGTTTGAAAAAGTGGTTTTAAGATAAATTTAATATCATTTATATACGTATATATATATATATATATATATATATATATATATATGTTCATAAGAGGAAACCCTAGCTTATTTCTGGTGGCCGCCACTTTACATTTCAATGGCCAGAAATTTCGAAACTTCTTCCTCAATTATCTCCAAATCCGTGAAGAATTAGCAAAAGTCGTCAACTACAAAGTTGTAGAGGGCATCAAGATCTAGCTATCCAACGGTGGAGATCAGAAATGGAGCTTCGAATCAACGGGAAATCAAGCTCGAAGCTGCTTCATTTTTCACGTTTTTTGAGGCCAAAGACAGGGCCGAGCTCCATGATGCTCCAGCCGTGGGTGGGGTTCGTCGTGGTTTTCGAAACGGCGTAGCCCGATCGTCGTGTAGTGGTCGGTGGTGGTGGCAATAATTCAAAGTTTGGTGGCGGCTATGGGTTGTTTGGATCAGCATTTGAACGAAGGGGGGAGAAGATGATAGGGGCGGCTCAGATCTGATGTTGGAGAGATGGACGGCCCAGATTCGTTTAAGGGTTAGAAAAAATAATTAAAAGCTGAAATTGTATATTTAAATTCGTGTAATCTTTAAAATATCATAACTTCTTCATACGAGGTCGAAAACGCACGAAATGAATTGCGTTGGAATCGTATGGACGAGCACTACGCAATGGAGCTGGTTTGGAGTTGATTGGAGTCAGTAAAAATTTCAGGGAAAATTAAACGCATGTTTAATTTTATTCGAAATAAAACGCTGCAACCGTTTTAAAAGCAATGGTGAGAACTCCTCACTCAATCGAATGTTGTGTTTCGATTTAAATTTTAAATAGTTGAGATTTAAAATTGTTGATAGTGTTGATTGTGTGGATTGAATGATTATTGCTATTTATTGTGATAAATAGACATTATACGCCGTTAAGCGGAGGTTATTTATTAAAAACATATACCGCGATAATTTCACATTGAAGTGGAATTGGTATTATATATGTATGTAGCAATATATATATATATATTGGAATATGTATATATTGGAGTTGATTTCCCGCATTGTATAGCAGATGAGACCCTATTGCGCCGCATAATAGTGGATAATATTTTATAAATCCCATATACCGCGATAATTTCATAAGTGAAGTGAAATTGGTATTGTGCAGGGAAATAGGTTGGAGGGATCCGACTGGATTCCTCACCGTAGTGATTTATTTATAGATATTGTTGTATATTCTGTTATCATATGATGATATATGATGTTTGGATGTTGTGATTGACTATTTGGTGCTGTTGCATCATCAGATCCATTTTTGAAGTTTAAGATAACGATTTTGATTTTAAAGGGATTTTTAAAAGTGATTTTTGAAAGTATACGTTTTATAGAATTGGTTTATTTAAATTGAGTTTTTGGAATAATTATAAACGGTTTATATAAAAGATTTATAAAATTGATATTTATAAATTAAAAATATTGGAATTATAAAATGAGTTTTTATAAGTGTTAAAAGGAAGTATAAATGGATTTCATAAGTGAATGAAATTAATAGATTTATAAGTTATAAAATGAATAGATGTTGTAAAATAAAAGATTTATAAGTAATTTACTTATAAATTAGATTTTGGCACTTAAAGGGGATATAAATAGAATTTGCGAATAAAATGATTTTTATAAGTTGAAATTGTTATAAAATATAAATGTGATTTATAAACGTTGTTTATAAATCCGAAATAACTTATTTTGATAAGTGAATTTTAGAAGTTAATTAAAGGAATTATATCCACGATTTTAGACGATGGATAATCTTTTAATAAATGTGTAGAAACATTGAATTGGGTAAATAAAGCATATTCACGATTTTGGACAGTGAATATATTATTAGATAAAATGGATATGTTTTGGAGAAGTGATAGTACGAAATGAAGTAATTATTTTAAAAGATGTTTTAAAACGTGTTAAGTACCGAAAACATAGATTTCAACATTTATTGTTGAAATAGACGTTTCGAGGAATAAGGAAATGGTGGACTATAACACTGTTGTTATAGTATATGATTTCCGAAAGGAAATATTTTATATAGTGCTAACGCTAAAAAGTGAACGTTAACACCCGGTGTGTGTAATAGAATCGTGAAAGCACCACCCGCATGACGGAAACAGAATTTAAGCAGTAAAATGGCAGAAAAGCAGTAAAAGACAACAATTTATAGTGGTTCGGCTTGAGATTAAGCCTATGTCCACTTTGAATCTCTTTATTACTGAATCCGGTTACAAATCGATACAAATCTCTTATCAAAACAGTACAATTTGATCACAAGAAACAATCTTGACTACTAGCTCAATCTTCGTCGATGAAATTCGATGAATCCGTGTTGGATGTAAGGAATTTCTCTTGAAGCTTGTTGTAGCGTCTGGAATGTTTGAAGATCTTTGATTGCTGGATGAATGGAGACTTCGACAGAGTAACGGCGCTTGAAGAAATGAATGGCAAAAAGTCCCCTCCTCGTTGGAGTTTGAGCCCTATTTATAGGAGTTGATTTCTGAGCGGAATATTTGCTAAGTCTTAGGTCGCGTACGACCTTAGTTAGGTCGTAGGTCGTGAGCGACCTAAGCTAGGTCGCAGTCTACTTGCGACTTAAGAAATTAGCAGGTGAAGCTGCACTTGGCTTCATTTGAACAAGTGGTAGGTCGCAGGCGAGTTAAGGAATAGCTGCAGGAGCTTTAGGTCGTAGGAGTCTTAGCTCGTTTGCCTCTTAGGTCGTAGGTCGCTGAGCTGCTTTAATAGTTAGGTCGCAAAGTCTTCCTGTAGTTAGGTCGCAAAGTCTTCATGTAGTTAGGTCGCAAAGTCTTTAAGTCCTTAGGTCGCAAGCTCTTTAAGTCCTTAGGTCGCAAGGTCTTTAAGTCCTTAGGTCGCAAGCTCTTTAAGTCCTTAGGTCGCAAGGTCTTTAAGTCCTTAGGTCGCAAGCTCTTTAAGTCCTTAGGTCGCAAGGTCTTTAAGTCCTTAGGTCGCAAGCTTTTTAAGTCCTTAGGTCGCAAGGTCTTTAAGTCGCAGAATTCCTTAGGTCGCGAACTTCTCTTAGGTCGCAGAATTCCTTAGGTCGCGAACTTCTCTTAGGTCGCAGAATTCCTTAGGTCGCGAACTTCTCTTAGGTCGCTAAGTTTTAGGTCGCTGAGATAAAGGAATTAACATTTACCCCTCGAGGTATATGACTATGCCATAGGTCGTATGCTTCGACTCAACCTTGCTAAGTCGCGAACGACCTAGAACTTCCACGCATGTTCGCCTCCCATTCTCAGTTTCATATAAATTGGTTAGGTCGCTCTTTCTTCCTCACCCTACCGTTTTGACCCTCCATCGCCATTAACGATTTTTCGAGCTTCCAAAGATAAATTCGACCCATTCAGCTGTCGATTCTTCCTCACCAACATAATTCGTAAGTGGATAATCCTTTATTCATCCATAATCACTGCTTGATCACGAATCATTGTTACCTGTCCTAAGCTTAATTTCCTACATCGTGCTTTCTGAATGGTGGTTTCAATTGACTTTTGTTGTCGTTTGACTCGTTGTGGTGATTCGCGATCATATGGAAGCTTTCACTATGGATCTGCGGAGTTTGCGATCGATTTGCTAGTTATTTGGTGGTATGTTGAGGTAGAATGAAGGGGAAGATGAATTCTTCTGAATTGGCGGTATTGGGTTATCGGATCCAATATGATGTTGCTTGGAGAGGAAGTCAACGACCTACCAGACTTGGACGACCTAAGAGTTAGGTTGCGTGGGAATGCTTAGCGACTTAAGCCTTTGCGATCTGACAACATTTGCGACCTAAAGAGTCTTTGACCTAAGCCCAGTCGTGCACGACCTAGGGCTTAGAAAAAATTACATCGTCTTAATCCATCCAGTTGCAATGTGCGACCTACAGACATCTTGACCTATAATAGGTCGCTGAACGACCTAGCACTTAACAATTTTTCACAGTCCTGAACTTTTAATCTGAACAACATGACTTAAGAATGCTGCAACTTATGTTAGGTCGTGTGCGCCCTAATACTTAGAATTTTGAGCAGAATTTGACTGATTTTTTGAATTTGAATTGTTTTGGACATTGTTGTACTTCTCTCCAGATTGCCTTAACTTTAATGTTAATAACCTGTTTAGAAGCAACATTCATAGACAAATGGGACGAATATACTGCCATTGATTGCCCACTTCAATTGACAGATTAGTCGACAAAGAATATCAAACTTAAATGAACTTTGTGAATGAAATGCTGTGAACTAACAAATCTAAGTGAAGTATTAAATGATCAACTAAAGCTGATTTATTTGCATCAATACAACACTGTTCTCGGACTTAAGATATCAAGCCCTGAAACTTCATAATCGACAAGTATCAGTTAATTTAGTTTCATTTATGTTTTCTTGTTATTGCATTAGTTTTGCACAACACTCCACTCTTTTTTAGGAAACGTGCACCTTAATATTTGATCATCCAGTTCCTTGTGTAGAATGGCATCTCAACAGGAAGACTTGGAAATAGCTGGAGAAGCTTTTCCAATTGCTACTCCACTGAACGATTCTCCGGAACGGACTCCTACTACTCTGAGTCATAAAGTTTTCCGTCAATTATGCATCCAATTTGGCATTGCCGAAGCTGACGCTTTGTTCCTTGGAATAGATGATACTGCTGATAGGCCGCCCCGTGGCTTTGTCGCAGTCAACCGTCAAATGTGTTCGAGTGGAGCTATTCCCCCATTTAACGACTGTCTTCGAGAACTTCTCCTTCGGCTATCTATCTCCCCTTTTCAACTGCACCCTAATGGATACTCCATCCTGCTGGGACTGTGTGTGCTATTCAGGAGGATGTTGGACCGTTTTCCCAGTTTTGCCGAAATTCGCTTCTTGTGCACATTTGCAAAGAACAAAGATCATCCCTCTATCACACTTGTGAGGAGTGCCAGGAACCGTAAACTAATTCTGGATTTGCCCGAAAGTGCCCATGGGTTCTTGACTCAATTCTTTTACATCCGCTATCCTCCGGGATTTTATGCCATCTGGAGAGTCGGAAGTAAGATTGCCTCTTTCCGATTTGTTTTTAAGACTTTTCAAAACTCAAACTGTCAAATGCTTAACTCCATTCTTTCTTTTTGCAGCACTTCCTCCTCCACTTTGAGATACCAGTCACAAGTTAATTTTAGATACTTTGAGTGCCGTTGATGTTGAAGAGAGGAGTGCCAAATTCTTGCTGAAAGATGAATTTCTGCACCAGTTTGGTCTTTTACATCCTTCTAGATCGACCCAGATTCATGAAATTTCTAGTTCTGATGCGGAAACGTTAGCTGCTTCGGGCTCTCGAGCAGAGGTCTCGAATGCCCCAGCTTCTGTAGAAGAAATTGCATCAGAAGCACCCGTCGTAGAGGCTGCTTTGATAAAATGTTCCGCATCCACCGATGTTGTAGGGTCAGTCAGCAAGTCGGCACTTGCCCCAATTATTGAAGAGGAAGAAAATCCTCGAGTTTCTGAAAAATCAATTGATATGGAAGTTGAAAAGGAGAAGTCTGCTAAATACCAGGGTGATGACACCTTTGATGACTTGAGTGATATAATGATAACTTCTCAAGAGCTTTTCAGGGATAACATTCCAAAAGCGACTTCTCCTGTTGTTGAAGCGACTTCCACCTTTAAACAAGCCTTGATGCCTTCTACACCAGTTGTCCCTGTTTCCACACTAAAGCGTGGTCTGTAGTTTGACGCATGTAGTTTGCACGCCGCACACACTTAGGATTTTTTTTTCAGCACTTATAAGCACTTATCCTTCTTTTCTGGAAATTTCTAAACTTTATTTCTTTTCTGTTTTCAGATTCTCCGATGGGGCGTACTGGCTCATATTATGACTCATTTCATCGCCATGGAGGCCGTGGATCTTATAACTTTAGTAAATATCTCGATGCCCCGAGCAAGACAGATGAGGAAAGAGCTCGAAGGAAAGCTCAAGAGAAGCGGGATTATGATCAGTGGCAGAGAAGAAAAGATGCTGAACGATATGACTCTTCTCACAGAAGTGACTATTATTATAAGCGAAAATCTTATGATGATAAGGGAAAAACTCAAATTACTGACGAATCGAGCAAACGGTCCAAGCCAAGTGACGCGTCTGTAATTTCTGAGAAAACTGATGCTCCCATTTCTTCTGATACTCCGGCCGGCTCTCCTCCTTTAAAGAAATCTGATATTCAAACAATCATTAACAGGCCACAATATCAAGTTAAAGACGGCCCGCCAACGCTTCAGAGCCGATTTCCGAATTGGTGCCTAAAAGGAGTGCGCTTTGACTTGGATTTGGTTCCGATTGATAAGCAAGACATGCTTAAAAGTCTTGACGCGGTCAGGCTTAATATTGAGAGGATGTCGCAATGGCAGAAACTTGTTGATGAACTCCAGAGAGTCAACCACATGAATCTTGAGGCGATGATGACCATGGAGAACGATAAATCAGAATGGGACAAATGGCGTAAGCAGCATGATGCGGAGATGACAAGCATTGCAGACGACAACGCAAAGCTTGCATCTGAAGTCAAGCGACTTAAGGAAGATCTCGCCTCATCTTCTGCATCGCACACTAAAAAAGAAGAAGTCTTTCAAAAGCAAGTGCGGGATGCACATTCTGCACAAAGAGATGTCGAAATGAAGCTTGCCGCTGAGCAGCACATTACTGAGAAATATCGCACAGAAAACGCCAAACTGTGAGAAAAAGTCACCTCCCAGAACGTGGAGATTGAGTTACTAAAGTCTCGACTCGCTAAAGCTGAGACAGAGCGTGATGAGGCTATTACTGGTCGGGTTGCTGCCATTGCCGAAAAAGAAGCGGCCGAGCAAGCTCATGCGGAGACAAAAGCCAATGTCAGCTCTACCTTATTTGACTTTTACCTGCATAGCGTTCTGGGTCGTGGGAGTCTCGCTTTTCTGGGTCCTGATTATGAAATTACATTGGCTGAAGTGTGGGAAGTCGCAATTGACATGCTTGGCGGGGCCGGCTATGATGAGTCGGAACTTGAGGAGCGCTATCTTGATGATGAGGCTCGTGCCGCTCTTGTTAAGGGGAAGGAGCAGCTTGCTAAAGTACGAGCTGAATCAACGGGAGAAGAGCTTTCAAAAGAGGAAGCTCCTTTAACTGCCCCTGTTCATACTTCCACTTCGGCCGATGTAAACATTATGGATTCCGGCTCCCATTCTTCACTCCCAGCTAAAATTTCCCAAGAAACTGCGACCACTCCCACTGAGGATGAGGCACTAGACGATACTGAAGTCGAGAAATTTGAGATTGACCTTGCGAAGCCAACTCCTCCAGGTAATTTTGGCGTCGTCCCGGGCCCAATGAACCAGTTATTTGATTTAACCGAGTTTGATGACCTTCTTACTTGTTACTTAAACTTTGGTGAACCGATACCTTCTCTATTTTCGGGAGATATTGATTTTAACTTCTTTTCTTCTACAGCGGAGGCACCAAACACTGCACAAGTTTCCACTCCTTCAGTTGTTGTCCTTCCATCTTTACAGATTACTCCTCCTTCTGCTTCCCAACCGGAATCGCAGGCAGAAAAAATCGAAGCTCTTCAAGGCCTGGACGATCCGGCTGTTTCGCAGGAGCAGAAGGCGGAGGATCTTGAAGATATCGAGAAGACCCCGGAGCGGTCTCTAGATGATGACCCGAAGCTTTCAACATTGCTTGCTACTCCGGGGAGTGAATCTTCTTCGAAGAGGAAGGGGAAGCGTGCCGTAAGGAAGAAGAAGAGAAGCGCTTCGACTGGGGAAGACAAAACAGAAGAAGACCCAACCACTCCTCCTTCTCCGTCCCGTCCACATCGGATTCCGAAATTAACTATTAGGCCAAGCAAAGGCTCCAAGGGTGGCGGAAAGAAAGAGTGACAAGCTGGACTTTCTACTTCTTATTTTGCTTTTTACATGTATAGACCGGAGATTTTGCGGGTACCGGTCCCTGCTTTTGCTCTTTTGAGATATCTGCACATGTAAAGAATTTTCATAGTACTAAATAAAACAGTAATTTTACTTGTACAACTTCTTGTGTATGTGAGAACGCATCTGTTTCTCTTTTTTAGTGTAGAATAAACGATTCCTTTTACTTGTACAAACTTTTTGTCTGTGTTTGAGAATACATTTATTCCACGTCTATTTTTCGTGATATTGCAATGAACTTGTGGCATGTTGTGTTTATTAATATAATTGAATTGTATAGTATTTCCCCCATGCCGTAAGTGCATTGCAATATTCCTAGCTTTTTCAAGACTAATATTCTTATTTCAGAGAATAATTACTCCGCTTTTAAGGGGAGAATCATTCTGCTTTTAATAGAGTATATCTAGTCTTTAGAGGAATTTTTATTTTCTCTTTCTGAAGAACGCTTCAACTTTCGGGGATAATCACTTTTATTTATTAAGAAGTGAATTTTCCTATGAAGTGAAATGAACTTTTCTGAAAGAATTTTGTAGTATTTCAACTTTTTTAGGAGGAACTTTTTGAGATGAACAAGTTAATCCTTCCTTTGAGAGTTGAACTGTGCTTCCGGAGAATGCTTTTCATTCGAGTATTCTATTTTGGGACATGCCTCCGGAGAGGGCTCCTCTTAAAGAGTTGTGCCTCCGAAGAGGTCTTGTGCCTCCGAAAAGGGCTTGTGCCTCCGAAGAGGGCTTGCGGTGCCTTGGGAAAGGGCTTTTGCCTCCGAAGAGGTCATGTGCCTTCGAAGAGGGCTTGTGGTGCCTTGGGAAAGGGCTTTTGCCTCCGAAGAGGTCATGTGCCTCCGAAGAGGGCTTGTGGTGCCTTGGGAAAGGGCTTTTGCCTCCGAAGAGGTCATGTGCCTCCGAAGAGGGCTTGTGCCTCCGAAAAGGGCTTTTTGATTGCCTGGAAGTTACTTTCTCATGGTTGAGTAGATCCACGGGGCGGACGCAAGTTGCTTGATTGGATGCTCGTTTGCACAAACGATCGCAATCAATTAACTAGGGCCCTGTCCCTTTAGTTTAAGAAGGTGCCCCTCCGGTGGTTCCATCAATCTTTTTTGATTGAGAGAAGTACTTTCATTTTTTGGCGTGCCTCGTCAAAGGGCTTTGTTGAACTTTGAGAAGGAGCATTGGGTGGTTGGTGTGCCAGGAAGGTTGCGTCTCAGGGGCAAGTAGATCCACGGGACGGACGCAAGCTGCCTGATCGGATGCATCACGATCAGTTAGCAAGGGCCCTGTTCCTTCTGCTTGGGAAGGTGTCCCTTCGGTGGTTCTTACTGGCCCTTTTATTGAGAAGCATACCTCCTTTTGGCTGCTCCTTTGTTTGCTTGGCAATGTTCTCTCATCATCTGCTCATTAGCGATCTTTTATTATCGTTTCCAAGCGCATCTTCTTTCCTTATATTGCCATGTTCGAAGAAGTGGACTTCACTGTTGAACGACTTCACGGGACAAACGCAAGTTATCTAGTTGGATGTCTGTTTATATCGACAATCTCAACTAATTAACAAAGGTTTGTCATAGTGGAGTCGCCAACTTTTTATGTGAAGTTCTCCTTGTATAGGATTTGTATTTGGAATTTCTTGTCGCTTGGTATTTGCATAACAGGTGATTTATAGAGGTCGCTTGGTTTTGTGACGAGCAAGCCTTGTTTTGATGTCCTGCAATTTTGAATCGACATTTTAGCAATACATTTAAAGTATTTACATATCGAAATAAAACAGGCATTATGAAACAGTAAAGAACACAAGATTTATAGTGGTTCGGCCAAGAATCGGGCCTACATCCACTTTATAGCTTTCATTCATTCACACTGATTTACAATGTTTTACAATACAACTGATACATTCATCATTATTTTACAATTTTGAACAAAGCTTTTTCTTTCAAGTAAAATAAGGACGTAAGTGGTTGCTGTTCCAGGCTCTTGGAATTGGATCTCCTTCAACAGTTATGAGCTTGAAAGTGCCATCAAGAAGTTTACTGCCAATGGCATATGGTCCTTCCCAGTTTGGTCCAAACACACCAGTTGCCGTCATGATCCTTTTCAAAACTAAGTCCCCGACCTCAAAGCTGCGTTGGCAGACTTTAGAGTTGAAGTGCCTGGCTATCCTTTGCTGATAAGCTGAAACTCTGAGCCTAGCTTCTTCTCCTTTCTCATCAAGAAAATCAAGTGCTTCAAGTTGTAGCTTTTCATTTTCAGCTTCGTTGAAATGAACTCTTCTATGTGAAGGAACTTATACTTCCACTGGAATCATTGCTTCTGATCCGTATGCCAGTGAAAATGGAGTGTGCCCAGTTGCAGTTTTGTGAGTAGTCCTGTATGCCCATAGTGCTAATGGAAGCTTATCAACCCAACCACCTTTTGCTCTTTCGAGTTGCTTTTTGATGGTTGACTTGATGATTTTATTTACTGCTTCCACTTGCCCGTTTGCTTGCGGATGAGCCACTGCTGAGAAGCTTTTCCGAATTCTGAACCGTTTGCAAAAATCCTGGAACTCTTCACTTTCAAACTGAGTACCGTTGTCTGTGATTATTTTCTATGGCACACCATATCTGCAAATGATATTTTTCGTTACAAAATTTATCATCTTTTTAGAAGTAATGGTGGCCAAAGGTTCAGCTTCAGCCCATTTGGTGAAATAATCAACGGCTACAATAGCATATTTGATTCCTGATTTGGCAACTGGTAATGGTCCGATTAGATCTATCCCCCAAATGGCGAATGGCCATGGGCTGACCATCTGTGTGAGTTCGGTGGAAGGTGCTTTTGGGATTTTTGCAAATCTTTGACATTTGTCGCATTTTCTGGAGTAAATAGCAGCGTCTCGATTAATATCCGACCAGAAATACCCATATCGGAGGACTTTCTTGGCTAAAGTTTGGCCAGTTGAATGATCTCCACATTCTCCTCCGTGTACCTCGGCTAGAATTGTCTTGGCTTCTTCCTTAGTTACACATCGGAGTAGTGGCATTGAAAATCCCCGTCTGTATAATCTGTCATCTTGAATTATATATCTTGACGCTTTCCTCAATAGTTTTCGACGTTCCTTAGAACTTTCTGGCAGGGAACCATTGAGCAGGTATTCTTTGATTGGAGTCATCCAGGATTCATGCTCTTGAGACGTAGCCATAATCCAATCAATATCCATTTCATCAATGCTTGGAGCTGACAGAACTTCTACAGGAACTAATCCCAGTAATTGAGCTTCTCCGGAACTTGAGTACCTTGCTAGAGAATCTGCCTTCATATTTTCCTCTCGAGGTATGTGGTTTATCGAATAGTGATCGAAATCATTTAGGAGTTCGGAAGTTTTTGTCAAATATGCAGGCAAATTTCCTCCTTTGGCTTGAAATTCTTTCTTCACCTGGCAAACAATAAGCTGAGAATCGCTGAAAATCTATAACACTTTGATGTTTAGTTCCTTGGCGATTTTTAAACCGGTAATAAGTGCTTCATATTCTGCTTCATTTTTTGTTGAAGGGAATTCCAGTCTCAATGCATAACATAATGATCGTCCTTCGGGGGTTTCAAGTACAACCCCTTCCCCAGAACAATAATCATTTCTTGAGCCGTCAACATATAACTTCCACTGTATTGGAATGCAGTCAACTGTTTCTTCTTTATTGTCTCCTTTGTCAGTAGATTCTGCAATGAAATCTGCTAAATCCTGTCCGTTGATTGCTCTTCAGGGGTGATAAGTGATGTCATACTGGCTAAGTTCAATGTTCCATTTCAAAAGACGACCCGAAGTTTCAGGACGAAACAGGACTTGCTTGAGAGGTTGATCAGTAAGAACCTTGATAGGATGAGCTTGAAAATATGGTCTCAATTTCCTGGAAGCAATTAGCAAACAATAGGCGAGCTTTTCTATCTTCGAATAATTCATCTCTGCCCCAGTGAACCGTTTACTGATGTAATAGACTGGACGCTGTATTTTCATATCTTCCCGTACAAGTGCTGCGCTGAGGGCGTGAGATGAAATTGCTAAATAGATGAAAAGGTCTTCACCGTCAGTGGGCTTGGAAAGAACCGGAGGTGTTTCCATATGACGAATTAGTTCATCGAAAGCATTCTGGCATTCGGGAGTCCATTCAAAATTTTTCTTTCCTTTCTTTAGAGCGTCAAAGAAGGGAATGCATTTGTCTGTGGCTTTGGAAATGAAGCGACTCAGAGCAGGTACTTTTCCATTGATACTTTGCATTTCTTTCTTTGTTTTAGGGGCTTTGACCTCCCTTAGAGTTGTGATTTGAGTAGGATTGGCTTCAATGCCCCTGGCGCTCACAATGAAACCCAAGAATTTCCCGGATTCTACTCCGAACGAACATTTCAATGGATTGAGCTTCATTCCGTACTTTCGAAGAATTACGAACATTTCCTCCAAGTGTCCCATGTGATCTACAGCTTTCTTTGATTTTACCAACATATCGTCGACATAAACTTCCATGGTTCTACCAATCTGAGGTTTGAACATTGCATTGACGAGCCTTTGGTAGGTTGCTCCAGCATTTTTCAATCCGAAAGGCATAACTTTGTAGCAGTAGAGACCCACATCTGTAATAAAGCTTGTGTCTTCCTGATCCGGCTCATGCATCATAATCTGATTGTATCCGGAGTAAGCGTCCATAAACGATAACAACTCATGCCCAGCTGTTCCATCCACCAATTGATAAATTCTGGGCAGTGGGAAACAATCTTTGGGGCATGCTTTTTTTAGATCTGAGAAATCTATGCATACTCTCCACTTTCCATTTGCATTCTTGACCAATACTGGATTTGAAACCCAATTTGGATAAGTGGAGTTTCTGATAAAGCCGTTCTCCATGAGCCGATCGACTTCTTCCTTTAGTGCTGTCGATCTTTCTGGGCCTTGTGTTCTTCTTTTCTGTTTCACTGGCGTGAATTTTGGATCTATGTTCAGAGTATGTACAGCAATTTCCAGGGAGATCCCACACATATCAGCGTGACACCAAGCGAACACATCTAGATTGGCTTTTAAGAACGATATCAGCGTGCTTTGAACTGTTATGCTTAGCTGTGAACCCACATTGAGTACTTTGTTCGGGTCTTTCGAGTCAACAGATATTGGTACCGTTACCTCCACGGGTACCACCCTATTCTCCCTTGTACTGGCTTTCCTGGGATCCATTTCTTTTCTCGCATTGCTGTGTTCGCCAGTACAGGGGCCACTCCGTAGTTGATACAGGGTTGGTTCCTTGATGCGGAGCGGAGCTACCGCATCTTTCCCCATTTCTCTTTTCCCAGCCTCTCGGAGTTCTACAAGATAACATTCTCGTCCTGCATTTTGATCTCCTTTAATAACAACAATCCCATTATCAGTAGGAAATTTCATTGTTAAGCACCATGGAGCGAGGACGGCACTGAAAGCAGCAAGAGTAGGCCGACCCAAGAAAGCGTTATAGGCAGAGAATCCATCAACAATTACAAAAGTTTGCTTCCGAACCAACTTCTTCTGCCCTTCTCCCATTTCAACAAACAAGTCCACCGTTCCAATTGGCTGTTTCAGTTCTCCTGTAAATCCGGCAATTTTGTGTGAAGAGGCTTGTACATCTGTCATAGGAATTTTCATTTGGTCAAATGTCCTTTTAAAGAGTATGTTGCACAAAGCACCACTATCAACCAGAACTCTTTTGACAATAGCCGGCCCAATACCGACAGAAACAACTAAAGGGTCCTCAGTAGGAGCTTCCACATCAATAGAATCCCTGGTTCTGAACATAATATCATCGTGAAAAGTCTTCTGCTGCTTTAGAGGTGCAGCATCTTCCAAGATCAAGACACTTTCTTCAGTCGGAGCATACTTCAAAGCTCTAGCATACCTTTCCATTTCACCCCAACTCCTGCCAGCTGGATGAGGTCCTCCTGTGATCACATTGATAACAGGTCTTTCTTTTTCAGCAGGCCTTTCTCCTGAACCAGATGAATGAGCTGGGGGTAGTTGCCCCTGGTTAGATGAAGACGGGTCTTTTCTATTCCTCTTGACGTACTGCTGCAACTTATTTTCTCTTAACAATTCTTCAATCAGGCTTTTCAAATGGCGGCACTCATTGGTATCATGCCCTGGTTGGTTGTGAAACTTGCAAAATCTTCCGCTTTGAACAACATTCTTCCCAACTTTCACGGCCGGTGGTTTTGGAAATTCAACAGCATCCTTAGTGGCGATGAAAATATTCTCCGGGGTATCGGTCAGAGGAGTAACGTCTGAAGGTTTAAGGAAGCGGGGCTTTTTGAGATCTTTTTGCCTCTTCCCACCATTACTTTCCCTTTTCTGATTTGCAGGTTCTTTCTTGCTTTGAACTGTAGCATTATTTTCCACCACTGTTGTCACAACTTTAGCTGATGCGGAAAGATTCTCTAGGCGTATAAATTCGTCAGCCTTTTTGTAAAATTTCTCAAGCGAATTTGGCTCCTTCATCTTCAGCCATTTTTCAAATTCGCTCGATTTATCGATAGCACGCATCAAATAGGTCAAGATCATTCGTGGCTCTGCGTTATCGACTTCTGCCAGAGCTAAATTGAAGCGGTTCAAGAATGACTTAATAGGCTCTCCCTGATTCTGTTCAAGACTGGACAATGACATTATGTCTTTTGCCTTTGAAGCGTATAGCCTGAATTGCTCTTTGAATTTTCGGGTCAGATCGAAAAACTGATCTACAGATCGGACAGGAAGCTTGGTAAACCAGAGAAGTGCTACTCCTTCCAAATAAATTGGGAAATATCGGCACTCTATTTCATCAGTTGCTCTTGCGCCGGTCATGTGCCAGTCGTATTTATACAAGAACTGATTTGGATCACTTGTTCCCCGATAAGCAGGAATGGTGGGGGGAACAAATTTTCTAGGAAATTCAGCCTTTAGAATCTTCTCGGTAAACGGAGTTCTACTTGGTGCGAATCCCCATTCGCTCTCATCTTCATCTCTTTGCATGCTCTCTTTCATTATTTGCTTGATCATACCAGAAAGATATTCCTCATTGTTCAGAGATTTCGCAGAATAGACCTCGGCCATCTTTTCGGGGGTTTGTCCAGGTAAATGCTCACTAAGAACTGGTGACGGCCTGGATCCTTCGGCCTGGAGGGGTGCCCCTTCGGCAGCACCTGATCCCCCGTGAGGAATATTTCTCCCCTCGGAATTGGGAGCAGCATTAGCAAAGTTTCCCTCATTACTTACTGGTCTTTGATTCGTACCAAATAGAGCATTCAGCTTTTCCATCATCAGATTATTCTGAGTTTCAATCTGCTGGTACAGTCCGGATACAGCAGCATCTAACTCTTGTCGCGTCACACCGACGGTTGGAGCTGCCTGATTTGGAGAGAGAGAAGTGGCAGTATTGTCACGGTCATCGTCAGTTCTGACAGACTTTCGTTTCCTTCCAGGAGCCATTATGTCTGATAAACTTCTGGTTTTGTAGGAAATTCTTTCAGCAAACTTCTGTGAAGCAATGGTGAGTAGTAGCCTGAGTTGGGTTCTCAGTGAAAGCACCAAAATGTTAACGCTAAAAAGTGAATGTTAACACCCGGTGTGTGTAATAGAATCGTGAAAGCACCACCCGTGTGACGGGAACAGAATTTAAGCAGTAAAATGGCAGAAAAGCAGTAAAAGACAGCAATTTATAGTGGTTCGGCTTGAGATTAAGCCTACGTCCACTTTGAATCTCTTTATTACTGAATCCGGTTACAAATCGATACAAATCTCTTATCAAAACAGTACAATTTGATCACAAGAAACAATCTTGACTACTAGCTCAATCTTCGTCGATGAAATTCGATGAATCCGTGTTGGATGTAAGGAATTTCTCTTGAAGCTTGTTGTAGCGTCTTGAATGTTTGAAGATCTTTGATTGCTGGATGAATGGAGACTTCGACAGAGTAACGGCGCTTGAAGAAATGAATGGCAAAAAGTCCCCTCCTCGTTGGAGTTTGAGCCCTATTTATAGGAGCTGATTTCTGAGCGGAATATTTGCTAAGTCTTAGGTCGCGTACGACCTTAGTTAGGTCGTAGGTCGCGAGCGACCTAAGCTAGGTCGCAGTCTACTTGCGACTTAAGAAATTAGCAGGTGAAGCTGCACTTGGCTTCATTTGAACAAGTGGTAGGTCGCAGGCGAGTTAAGGAATAGCTGCAGGAGCTTTAGGTCGTAGGAGTCTTAGCTCGTTTGCCTCTTAGGTCGTAGGTCGCTGAGCTGCTTTAATAGTTAGGTCGCAAAGTTTTCCTGTAGTTAGGTCGCAAAGTCTTCCTGTAGTTAGGTCGCAAAGTCTTTAAGTCCTTAGGTCGCAAGCTCTTTAAGTCCTTAGGTCGCAAGGTCTTTAAGTCCTTTGGTCGCAAGCTCTTTAAGTCCTTAGGTCGCAAGGTCTTTAAGTCCTTAGGTCGCAAGGTCTTTAAGTCCTTAGGTCGCAAGCTCTTTAAGTCCTTAGGTCGCAAGGTCTTTAAGTCCTTAGGTTGCAAGCTCTTTAAGTCCTTAGGTCGCAAGGTCTTTAAGTCCTTAGGTCGCAAGCTCTTTAAGTCCTTAGGTCGCAAGGTCTTTAAGTCGCAGAATTCCTTAGGTCGCGAACTTCTCTTAGGTCGCAGAATTCCTTAGGTCGCGAACTTCTCTTAGGTCGCAGAATTCCTTAGGTCGCGAACTTCTCTTAGGTCGCTAAGTTTTAGGTCGCTGAGATAAAGGAATTAACATATAGTATTGGGATTTATATATCTATCTAAATTTCGAATCCCTATACTAGTGATTTTGTGTTGTCGTAACGATGTTTTACGTAACATTCGTTTTCACTCAAATAAAATTTGTGAAAGAGAATGATTTCCTTAAAGAATAAATATATACTTAACTGTGATTTAAGTATATCGAATATTTTCCAAATGCTGAAAATAAATAGATTTGTGAATTACTTATTATTAAATAAGCATGGAAATGTTTTTCCAATATGAAGTGAAATGTTTTGAGATTTTATCTTCAAAGATAAATTGAAATGTGGAAATTTATTTGAAATTGTTTTCAAATAGTTGAAGTGTGGAAATTATATATCTTGTAAAGATATTTTTGAAAGATAAATAATTTGGAAAATTATTTTGAATCTGATGATGCTGTGCAGATCTATTGATAGTTAAATAACCGACTATCAATAATTACCTTGAATGGGTATTTGTTGTGATTTGCTTGAATTTGAATGCCACACTTATTTTTGAATAAGCGCTCATTATTCGGGTTAGCCGGGAAAGGACCTTTGTGTCGTATAACCCATTTCGAATTAGTGATACGACGATATGAATCGTATTGAAGACCGGTGGTGCAGACCGGGTATTTATGAAAACGATAGGATGACCTATCGATTGTCTCTGCACCGTTAGCTACGGTATTGAGATTTCTTTTGTGATGGGAAGTTTTATCGGGATTGTGATTATCCGGATTGCAAGGGCTTCTTTGGAAGTGCCTTCGGTTCTGTTCGAACCTGGAACAGACTTGTATGGTTACATGTCTGACATTACGTTTTGAGATATAAAGCTGATTTCTTTCAAATACATTTCTGTTGGTGGCGGAGAATTTATTCTCTTAGCTTAACACCCTTCTCTGAGACATACGAGCTCAGAGGTTATGTAGTTGAAATTTATCAGCGATATATTCCCAATTTGGTAATGTGACATTCTGAGTGTTGCTGTGAAATGATCATTGTTTGATCATTTGTGATATGATCATTTGTTTGATCATTTATCTTTGTGATCATTTCTTTGGTCATTTGTTTGACCCAAAGCATAGCTTTTGTATAAAGCATAGCTTTGTGGACGAGACTTCGTCAAGGCCTCAACAACCCGGAAATGGTCGAAACAGGAATGTTGCGGTAAGGTTATGAGGGTCGCGCCCTTTAGGGTATGTCATTTCCTTCTGGAAAGGGGTGGTATCATGGTATGGAGCCAAGATGCTTACTCATGTGGACACACTTTATTTATTATGTGTGATGATGTTACCGAGCGCTCGGATAAAGGTCCCAAAGGACCGGGGGATGACATATTCATGAGTTACCTAGTTACAGGGGTAACCCGGCTTTGTTGGCAGAGAGCAGTTTGTCTCTCGGGACGTCCAGCCAGAGGCGATCCCATTCGGCAGTAGGAAAGGAAGTTCCTTAGCCTGACGATTTGTTGGAAAATCCAAAGAAACAATACGAACCTTTACGATTGCAATTGTATTACCTGCTATGGAATGTGGCGGTAACCTACTATTGAACATAGTAGCTATAGTAGGCATAAGTGCAAAATGCCTATGCTGGCTAAGATTAATATTATACTTTCGAAATGTTTTCTTCATTATGCACTAATAATAATAAAATCAAATGATTTTGCGTAGTAAGCATGTTTGATTATCATAAGAAGAAATCTCCTCCAATTCTGCGTTTGCATTATGTGTGTGGCGGGAGGTCTTATGGTAGTTTCATTTTCCAAAAGCATTGCGGATATTTCTACTTGCTTTGTTGTTGTTTAAAGATAAACTGTTTTAGTTCTCACACCAGTCACCATGACTGACCTGGAGTTTATTGTTTCCTTCCTAAACTCTAGGTGCCCATCATTTTCCACACGGGCAGTCTAGAGTTAGGTTATCAGATCATTCTGGATTCGGGATGCTATGGAGCTTAGTAGCGAGCTGGATGGCGAGACGTACCATTTGTATATGATATTATTTATTCCACTGTGTATTCTGTATGAGGACAAGTTTATATAACTGTCCAGTTGTGTTGTATATTGTTGTTGTAAACTCTGATGATGATGTGATGTATAAAATGATATAGTTCTTTGTTTTAAAAGATTATTCATTTATCTATTATATGTTGTTCCGCTGCGATATGTGAGATTCTGATATTTCTGTGTTCTCCTATTATTTCTTCTTTCTCTTTTCTTCTATTTTCTTCTACCTCTTCTTTTTCTCCATAACAATTCTGTTTTTCGGCATTCGATTGCTCGGCAGTTGATACAGTGGACGTATTAATGTCGATTTTCGAGCGATGAAAAATTGCAATCGTTACATAACCGCCAGATGTGCTTGAGTGGAGCCATTCCTCCTTTCAATGACTTTCTTTGACAGCTTCTTCTCCGATTAACTATCTCTCCCTTCCAGCTGCATCCCAATGGCTACGCCATCTTGATGGGATTGTTCGTATTGTTCAGGAGGACACTTGACCGTCTTCTGAGCATCGAAGAGATTTGTTACTTGTGCACTTTTGCGAAAAACAAAGATCACCATTCTATCACACTTGTGAGGAGCGCTTGGAACCGTAGACTGATCATTGATCTTCCCGAAAGCGCCGATGGGTTCCTGAACCAATTCTTCTTCGTCCGCTGTCCCCCGGGATTCTATGCCATCTGGAGAGTAGGAAGTAAGATTGCTTATCTTCATTCTTTCCATTTCTGAGCTTTTCGAAATCCGAGTTGCAAGTGCTAACTTCCTTCTTTACTTTTACAGCACTTCCTCCTCTTTGTAAAGACTCTAGCCACAAGCCAACTCTTGAAAGACTAAGCGCTGTGGCGGTTGAGGAAAGAAGCATCAAATTCTTGCTAAAAGATGAGTTTCTGCACCAATTTGGACTTCTACATCCTTCTCGATCTACACAGCTTCAGGATGCCCCTAGTTCCTAAGCAGAAAAATCAGACGCCCCGGTTTCTGCCGAAGAAATCATATCAAATAAACCTGCTGTAGAAGCCTTGTTAATGAAATGTTCCACCCCTGCCGACGTCGCGGGGTCATCCGACAAGTTTACGCTTCCCCCGGTTATGGAAGAAGAAGAAGAAGCTTCTCAACACTCCGGGAAGGCAGCTGATGAAGACATTTTTGAAGGACTGAGCGACCTGATGGTGACTTCACAGGAGCTTTTTAAAGATGACGCCTCTAAGGTTATTTCTCCTGCAGTTGAGGCGACATCTGTCTTGCAACAAACACCATCAGCCCCAGAATCGACGCCCGCTGCAAAAGTCATCGTCACTCCCCAACCGAAGAGTGGTTTGTAGTTTGACGCGCGTAGTTTGCACATCACACACACTTAGGATTTTTGCGATTATATGCACTTGTCTTCTTTACTCTGAAGATTTTTAAGACTTGTCTCTTTTTTTTTACTTTTAGATTCTCCGATGGGGCGAAGTAGCTCATATTATGAAGATTTCCAGCGCTATGGAAGGCGTGACACTTATGATCACAGGCGCTGCCCCTAGGGAAACCGACGAAGAAAGAGCTGCTAGGAAGGATCAAGAAAGAAGAGCCCATGAGGAGCGATACGGGAGAAGGGATGAACGATATGACTCTTCTCAAAGAGGTGATCTTTCCATTTCACCCCAGCTTCTGCCCGCCGAGTGTGGGCCTCCTGTGATCACATTAATAATAGGCCTCTCTGACTCATCTGTGGTAGTCTTCTCACCTGAGCCAGATGGGTGAGTAGGAGGTTGCTGCCCCTGAGTAGACGAAGCCGGGTCACTCCTATTTCTCTTAACATATTGTTGTAGCTTGTTTTCCCTCAGCAGTTCTTCAATCAAACTCTTCAAATGGCGACACTCATTAGTATCATGGCCGGGTTAATTATGAAACCGACAAAACCTTCCATTTTGAATAGCTTTTTTCCCAAGCCTTAACGCATGTGGTTTAGGATATTCAATGGCATCTTTGGTGGCGAAGAAGATATTCTCCGGTGTATCGGTTAAAGGAGTAAAATCTATAGGCTTAGAGAAGCGAGGTTTCTTCACATCCTTCTGCTTCTTCCTATCATTATTCTCCCTCTTTTGACCTCCGAATTCCTTCTCAGCAGAAGCAGTAGTGTTATTATGCACCCTTGTCAACACCACTTTCGCTGGCGCAGAAAGATTTTCCAAGTGCATGAACTCATCAGCTTTCTTGTAAAATTTCTCAAGCGAATTCGGCTCCTTCATCTTCAGCCATTTTCCAAATTCACTCGATTTGTCAATAGCCCTCATCAGGTAAGTCAAAACCATTCATGGCTCTGCATTATCGACTTCGGCCAAGGCTATGTTAAAGCGATTCAAGAAAGACCTGATAGACTCTCCAGTATTCTGTTCCAGGCTAGACAGAGACATTATGTCCTTGGCTTTTGAAGCATATAACCTGAATTGCTCTTTAAATTTCCGAGTTAAATCGGAGAACTGGTCTACAAATCGGGTTGGCAGCTTTGTAAACCAGAGTAGGGCCACTCCTTCCAAGTATACCGGAAAATACCGGCATTTAACCTCATCTGTCGCCCTGGCACCCGTCATGTGCCAGTCATACTTGTATAAAAATTGATTGGGGTCACTTGTCCCCCGATAAGCTGGAATGGTAGGGGGAACAAACTTCTTTGGAAATTCGGCCTTCAAGATCCTTTCGGTGAATGGAGTCTTGCTTGGAACAAACCGCAGTCGTTTTTGTCCTCATCCCTTTGCATGCCCTCTTTCATGATTTGTCGAATCATGCCTGATAGGTATTCCTCATTATTTAGAGGCTCCGCGGAGCAGACGTCAGCCATTTTCTCGGAAGTTTGCTTGGACAAACATTCGTGGAGAATTTGCTACGGCCGTGATCCTCCAGCTTGGGGAGGTGCCCCTTCGGCGGCGCCAGCTGCCGTTTGAGGAATATCCCTCCCATCAGAATTATGAACAGCATCAGCAGGATTTTCCTCATTATTCCCTGGTTGACGGTTAGCTCCAAACAAAGCATTTAACCTATCCAGCATCAAAGTGTTCTAGGCCTCCATTTGCTGATATAATTTAGACACTGCAGCATCTAACTCTGCCCTTGTGATCCCGGCATTAGGGGCCGCTTGACTTGATGAGAGAGAAGTGGCGGTATTATCATGAGCATCATCGGATCTAACAGATCTGCGCTTTCTTCCAGGAGCCATAATCTCAGATAGACTTCTAGTTTTGAGAGAAATTTTTTCAACAAACTTTTGCGAAGCAATGATGAAAGTAATCCTGAGTTGGGTTCTCAGTGAAAGCACCAAAAATGTTAACGTCAAAATTTGAACGCTAACACCCCGGTGTAAGTAGATATAAAGTGAAAGCACTACCCGTTGGTACGGGAACTAGAGATAAGAAGAAAATGATGTAAAAGCAGTAAAAAGACAACAGTTTTTATAGTGGTTCGGCTTAAATTCAAGCCTACGTCCACTTTAAGCTTCTTTATTGCTGATTTGATTACAACTCTTTAGAATGAACTTTGATTAGAACACACTTAAGACGAGTAGCTATAACTTGAATGGAGAAGAGCTCTTCAAATCCATGTTGAATGTGTTAGATCTCTTCCAAAAGTTCGTTGAAGCGTCTTCGGTGTTTGGAGTGCTTGAAGTGTTAGATGAGTCGAGAAAACAGCAGAGTATCGACGTGAATTTGGAAAATGCAGAGCCATGAATGGTTTTGACTTACCTGATGAGGGCTATTGACAAATCGAGTGAATTTGGAAAATGGCTGAAGATGAAGGAGCCGAATTCGCTTGAGAAATTTTACAAGAAAGCTGATGAGTTCATGCACTTGGAAAATCTTTCTGCGCCAGCGAAAGTGGTGTTGACAAGGGTGCATAATAACACTACTGCTTCTGCTGAGAAGGAATTCGGAGGTCAAAAGAGGGAGAATAATGATAGGAAGAAGCAGAAGGATGTGAAGAAACCTCGCTTCTCTAAGCCTATAGATTTTACTCCTTTAACCGAAATGATTCGGAAAGTCCTCCTCTTAGCTGGAGCAGGTGCAGTATTTATAGGGAAAATCTGGGCTAAGTCGTAGGTCGCGAACGACCTAAGGGTAGGTTGTAGGTCGCGAGCAACCTAGAGGACACGAGCTACGACTTATCATGGTTGTACTCGGTTGGTCTGTGCGGTTTAGTAGGTCGTGGGCGATCTATAGGAGGGTGGTAGGCGACTTAATCATGCCGAGGTACCTAGTGGAGCGACCTAGGCTGATTGTAGGAGTAGCAACGACTTAATACTTGTTCGACCTATGACTGAGCGATATAATAATACGAAGCTTGTAGCTCGCTAAGTCCTTAACTCGCTAACTCGTTAACTCGTTAGCTCGTTAGGTCGCTTAGGTCGCTTAGTTACTAGGTTGCTAGGTCGTTCTTCCTTTAGCGCAGTAAGTCGCTGCCTTCATGGAACCATTAGGTCGTTAACTCGTAGAATCTCTAGAGTCTTTAGCTCGTTAACTCGTTGAGTCTCCCTACTGTGACATACTGTTGATTACTAGGTCGTCATACACTTAGGTCGCTAAGTCGCGGATGATGTTAGGTCGCTGTAGAACTTCGTCCCTGTTAGCTCGCTCACATTTTAACTCCTTTGGTCGCTTATCTTTAGGTCGCTGAGTCGTGAAATAGAGGAGTTAACACAAGTTGTTCCGGGATTGAACAAACATTCCACATTACTATCTTCCATTTTGGAATCAGTCTCTGGAAGAATAATATAACTCCACATCATACTTCAATATGATTCAAATCATTCGTTATTAGTTTGGAGTGGTTCGAATAAATCTGAGAGCTGGCGTCTCCAGAACTAAGTGATAATTATTGGATAACTCAATTCTGGTTCTTTTGGAAGTATGCACTAAGTAATCGAGTCCTCACCTAGGAACTCGAATATATTCAAACATACCTTCTAAGTCAAAATAGGTACAGATTTGATAGTCGGTTATTTCACTATCAAATAAAGAAACAACAACCAATTCCATTTGAGATTTATTTATCCATAGCAACCACTAAGCCTAAAAACAAATCTTTATTTAATAAATCTCTTTCGAAAACGTTTGTTTAAAACATTCATATACTTATCTCTTTGACATAAGTATATTCACTAAACATTTGCCTATAACTTCTTACTCCCAAATCATGTTAAAAAGGATTTAAAAAATGTTGTTTAAATTGGAGGTAAGGACAACCTTAAACACTATTCCCTCCATGTTAAGTGCGGAACGTATGTTCCATACTACCATTTTCAAAAGGTCAGTTTAGAGAAACCTAGATCTCAGTTTCTTTTTATATTCCTTTCGATAAATCCTTTTTAAACAAATCTATTTTATTCATGAAACCTCTCTTTATTTTGAAATCAAAACCATTTCAAAATACTTTCCAACTTCCAAATTCATTTATAAAACCTTTTTATAAATATTCAAAATTATTTATAAAACCTACGTTTATAAATATCCCAACTTTTTATATAAATTTCTTATAAATATCCAAACCATTTTATAAACTCCCTTTATGAATATCCAAATCATTTCCTAAAACTTCTTTTATATATACTCTAAAATCATTTATAAACATTTTCCTATTTTAAACAACTTCTTAAATAAACTTAAATCAAATTAGCTTCCTTCATTAAGCAAATCTATTTTATACGTCTCCTTTATTTATGAAATCTTCTTTGTTTCAAATCCATTTATCCAAAACACCTTATAAATTTCCAAATTCATTTATAAAACCCTTTATAAAATCTTCTTTTTATAACATGGAAAACCATTTCCATTAGTTAAAAACATCTTTAGTAAAACCATTGTCAAATCATTCTTAAACATTTTGTTCAAATGCACTAACTTTGAAACCATTTCAAAAAAGAAAAATGAAATATTCGCCCTTATAAAACAAACAGAAGCTTAATGACCACAATAGTGCTTTTATTTTGGTTTTACTTATCCAATTTAACATTGGCATCACACAACAATAGGTATATAAGGGATCAACACATAACAATTAATTAACTTAAGTAATTGTTCGGGTTATTGTAATAGTAGAGTGATGTTTTGTTCTGTTAATAGATGTCATTTAGTTTTTCCCAATCATATGCAGTTACTTAAGGGTAATCGATACAGAAATCCCTTGATTTAAAACAAATTTGAAATGAAAACATTTTAATACAAAACCGATTACTTAAACTCACAACGATTTTAAATAAATTAAAATCCTTATAAATGAGAATCAAAACCTTGTTAAATAGTAATTAAACTCTAATCATTAATTTACTTTAATAAAGATTAATTAAATAAAATCCCTTTTCAAAATAATAACTATTTAACTAATACTTATCTTAAATAATTAATTAAATAATCATTAATTAATCCTTAATTAATAATTAAATAAAAATTAACTTTAATTAAGTAACAAATCATGATTAACTTAATTGATTAACACTTAAGTTTAAAAACCATTATTAACAAATGATTAAGTACTAATTACCTTAATTAAATAATTAATCAATTAAATAATTAAATAATTGTTCTCTAATTACTAAATTAAAGTTAGAAAACATTTTCTAAAAAGATTTTTTTGAGGAAGACGGGTGTGTATCGTGTCACTACACAGCCGATTAGAAGCATATATATATAATAATAATAATATTTCGATCAACAGGCCTGATCGATGGCGCATAGCATTAGCACAGTAATCATACTAACCACAAATAAAGGCAAGATAGAGCAAGAGTAAAAGTAAGAACAGCAATACAACAAACCAAAAATCCAACAAGAACAAAAAGGTCCCGAGTGCTTCAGAATCTACCAGCTACGGCCACGGCTGCTGACCCGCGGGGAACGCCGAGCTGCTCCCTTGAGATTCGGTCGGAGAAGAGCTCCTCTGAGGAAGGCGGAGCCTAAAGGGGGCGGAGAAGCTCTGACCTGTAATGGAGGTGAACATGGAAGTTATGCGTCTACATATACCTTCAAAGCAGATTCTAGGTTTATTAAACACGATTGCATTACGTTCTTTCCATATACCCCAACAGAAGAGGGCGATAAAAACATCAAGGTGGAGATTGGGAGGGTTGTATTGCCAATGATCGAAGATGGTAGGTGGAACAGGGATATAGCCCAGGAGATGGGCGTTGGAAGCAACCCAGATAGCATAAGCAAAGTTGCATTCTTGGAACAAGTGAGGAATATCGTCAATGTGATTAGAGCAAAAGACACAGAGCGGGTCAACCGGAATATGCAAGCGGAGGAGTCTCTCTTTGGTGTTGATTCGATCATGCGCCAAACACCACTCGATGAAGGCAATACGAGGAGGGAGCGGACATTTCCAAAGCCTAGGGAAGGCAAAGAAGCGACCCGGGTTGTTGAGGAGGGAATAACAGGAGGCGACCGAGAAGCCTTTGGCAAGAGCGGGGGCCCAGACAACACGATCCAGTAGGGTGGAGAGCTGAATAGATTGAAGAAGATTTGAGGCATAGATAAGGTCGGAAAAAGTGTCAGAGTCGAATAGAGATGGGGGGCAAAGGAAGTCAAGACCGGAATTGACACAGTCCCTGACCGAGATGGAAGGGGAGCACGAGTGAGAGAATAGATGGGGTAGGTATTTGGCAAGGGGTAGCTGATTATGCCAAGTATCATGCCAAAAAACGCTATTGACGACATTTTCGATGGCCACATGAAAAAGGAGTCTGACACGGGGTAGGGTTTGGAGCACACCGGCCCAAAACGGGGAAGGCTTACTACGCGGAGGGAAGTGAAGGATGAGATGGCGGTTGGAATGATAATGAAGCGAGAGGATCCAATCTTTCCAGAGAGAGTTACCGGGGGTAAGAAATCTCCAGAGCCATTTCGTGAGGAGCGCGAAGTTAAAGGCAGCGAGGTTCGTGATACCAAGACCACCATGATTTTGATGTAAACAGGCAGTTCTCCAGTTGACAAGTCTCTTGACATCACCACCATTCCAGAGAAAGGTACTGCGGATAGAGTCGATTTTGATGATCACCCAGGAAGGAAGTTTGTGGAAAGACATCCAGTAGGATGGGATGGAAGAAAGGACAGATTTGACGAGGACAAGGCGACCGACCACTGAGAGGGAATGGGCCTTCCAACTTAGGAGTCTCGATTCAATTCTGGAGATAAGGGGTACCAGTCAGATCGAAGAAGCTTGGTGGGACGTAGAGGAATACCGAGATAGGACAAGGGGAAGGCCGAAAGGCGACAGTTAAGAAGAGATGCTATAAGCGGGCCAAGGTGGTGAGAGTTACCTAACATGATGATGGAGCTCTTACTGAAGTTGATGGAAAGGCCGGAAATAAGCTCAAAGGAGTAGAGGGCCACTTTTAAGCAACGAATGTAATCGGTCTGGGGTGAGGCAAATAGAATTGTATCGTCAACAAACTACAGGTTAGAGATAGATAAGAAGGAATCTGGTAGGTTGATGCCGGAGAAGAGGTTGTTGGATGTGGCTAACTTGATCATCCTGTTAAAAACGTCTGCTACCAAGACGAAAATGAGAGGCGAGAGAGGATCACCTTGCATCAGACCCCGAGCCGATTTTTTGTGACCCCCGGTTAAACCGTTGATCGAAATCGAGGACAAACTAGAGTTAAGAATATGTTTGATCCAATTGCACCATCTTAGAGGAAAACCTCTATGTTCCACGAGTTCAATGATAAAATTCCAATTCACCGAATCAAAAGCCTTTGAGAAATCAAGCTTCAGTAGGACACCTGGGGTCAACGTATGATGGCAAAAGGAGATGATTTCTTGCGTTGCTGCTACACAGTCCATGATGTTTCTGCCGAGGATGAAGGCTGACTGTTCGATCCCAACTAGGGGGGCTATGACAGATTGAAGGCGACTGGCCAGGACCTTGGTGATGATTTTGAATGTTGTGTTGAGTAAGATGATGGGCCGGAAGGAGGAGAGGGAGTTGGCGCCAGGTGATTTAGGGAGGAGGATGATGCTCGCATAGTTCAGTCTTGAAATAACTGCCGGATCGGATTGAAATTCAGCACATAGGTCCAAGATATCGGCTTTAAGAGTTCCCCAGAAATGCTTGAAAAATAGTGGGCCGAACCCGTCTAGGCCGGGAGCCTTGTCATCGGACATATCTTTCAGCGCGGCCCAGACCTCGTCTTCAGTGAAAGGGTTGTCAATAGGGATGGGGGAAGGGGCTGGGTAAAGGAGGGACCAATCAATGTCGGGAAGAGCTGGGGATTGCTTACCCAGGATGTTACGGTAGTAGTTGGTAAAAAGACGGAGGTGGTCAGAGGGGTCAGTATAGGAAAAGTTATTGTGGGAGATTTCGGAAATTAGAGTGGATCTGCGACGACCGCTTGCTAGACGGTGGAAGTAAGAGGTGATTTTATCCCCCTCCTCAATCCATTTAGCCTTGGAGCGTTGTTTCCAACCAATCTCCTCCTGTTTCAAAAGTCTATCTAATTCCGTTTCAAGGTCTCTCAGGCGAGTCAGTTCAAAATCAGAAAGAGGACGCGCTTCTTCAAGAATATTTAGATCTAGGATCTCGTCTTGAGTTGAAGAGATACGTGAACGAAGAGACCCCCAAACGGATCTGGCCCATGGACGGATAAGTTTCCTGAGGGAGCAGAGCTTAAAGACAATCCTGGCTAAAGAAGATTGGATTTGTGAGGGTTGGGCCCAGGCATGTTTGATGAAAGAGTCGAAGGATGGTTCCAGGAGCCAAAGACGTTCAAATCTGAAAGGGCGTCTAATATTGGGCAATGAACCAGTGTCCAGGATGAGTGGGCAATGATCCGAGATGGACGAAGCGAGACCGGTGACCGATGAAAGGGGGTGAAGGTCATCCCATGTTGTATTAAAGAGGAATCTGTCAAGTTTTGCTAAGGCTGGGTCAGCTCTGCGGTTGGACCAGGTGAAGAGGCGGTTGCTGATGGGAGGGTCGATAAGGGAGCAAGAGTTGATGAAGGAATTAAATGAGTCAGAATCATGCGAGTTGAAGCCAGAGTTACGCTCCGCGGCCGATCTGGTGGTGTTGAAATCACCTCCTACTAGCCAAGGGCCATTGAGATGTGATACAAAGGTGAAACAATTAGCCCAAAGCTCATTTCTCTCAGGGATGCTTTGTGGGCCATAAATGTTCGTGAAGAAGTATATTACACTAGTATGTAGATTACATGCAGTGTAGATGAGTGGGCAATGGTTCGACAGTGGGAACTTTTGTGAACTTTAGAGGGTCAAATGGACTCGACCTTGGGTCTATGGGGCTTGGACTAGGTTGTTTTGGATGTGTAGGTGCTTGTTTTGTGGAGAAGAGGTGTTGAAGTGAAAATGAGTGTTTTAAATAAACTTTTAAGGAGGAAAAAGTTAGGATTTTTAAACTTTAAAAATTATGAAGAAGACATTAAAGGGCCATGGAGCTTTGAAGAAGAAGGAGAATTTTGAAATGGAGAAAAGGAAGTAAAGAATGGAAAGTGAGAAGGGATGGGTATTTGTAGGAAACAAGAGGGAGTAAATTACCAAACTATCCTTGTATTAAATAATATTAAGTTTTCATGAAACATGCATGCACCATCCTTCCACTCTCCCTCTTATGCCACACACTGGTTATGGCCTCCCCTTCTCTTAAATCATGTTAGCACCATGTCTTGTATTTTGGTACTTAATTAAGAGATTTGCTTAGGTTTTATTATACATATGTACACAAAAGGTCAAATCATGCATGTATGTGTATAAATACTAAGTATTCATGTATGTATGTATATATATATATATGCATGTATATCATTAGCAAATTTGATCAAACCCTAGTTTACAAGTGTGTGCATGTGTACACTAGTGTGCACAACATTTTTCGACAACTTTCGAGTGTCAAAAAATCGAAAATTTGGAAAACATTCTTCGGTCATATTTTCTATTTTTTTTGAACTATCTATATTGTTAAAAAAAAATTGAAAACTATTTTTTCAACATTATTAAATAATTAAAATAGGTTTATTTGCTAATAAAAATACATTATTGATTATATAAAATATATTTAAATAGCCTATTTCATAGTGGCAAAATTCTAGGTCTTTAAAATTTATTTTACCATCATTTGTTATTATTTAAAAGTGTTATATTTTAATTATAAAACCTATTATTGTAATGTTTTTAAATTTATTAAATATTTGCAAATCGAGGCGATAAAATTCCAGGTCATTACACTCTTCCCCCCTTAAAAGAATTTCGTCCCCGAAATTGTACCGCAACCCTAATTATCAGAAACATTTAAACTATTTATTAGTCTGTATGATGTACATAGATCATTCCTATGTAAAATCTGATTTGACCTTTCACTTGAACACATAACTTCACTTACAAACTAGTATCATTCACCCGACTTCCTAGTGCATACTTTGATCAGACCTCTTAATTAGAAACCTCTGTTCTCCTTGCATAACCATAAACTATGATAGACAACTTTTGGTTCCACGTAAGAACCCTCACCAACGCTCACCGTCAAAAATTGAGTGATAAATCCTTGTTTGGAATGGTGTAAAACATCTCTAGTCATACACTCGAATCTAGAATCAAGAACTATAAAAAAAATTGAAATGATCTTCATACAACCTATATGCTGACCTAACGATTCTTATTATCCAACTACTTTCTACCTTCCCACCATGCTTCATAAGAATCAAATTTATTAACTTATATAATACTCTTCTACCTCCTAAGAGTATATAAAAACATCTGATTTCTAATTCTATTTAATTTTCACTATTAGATGTAGGCCAAAAATAATTTAGGTATTGAAACTAAGTCGACAAAATCAACCTCTTTACCCTAATTGGTCGGGTAAGTAGCTAAGAAGAGTAGGATGCTGGTATCTAGACTCTATCCAAGATTCTAGTTTTTCTTGGACACTACTAAGGTAAAGATGTCTATTAGTCGGCCTAATAACATCAAATAATTCTTCACATCCTAGATGTTAAAATCGAAAGACGCGATTTAAGTAAACAAAGTTTATTAAATCCCTTTATTAAATTTAACCTAATTAAAACATTATTTATTAATCCACCCTTTAACTCAAAATATCCTGTTATTTTGAAAACTCTTCCTTTTAAAGGATCCTAGAAAACAATACCCAGATTTTATTTGATAGTTAGCGACCATGGAATAGCGTTTCGTTTGTGACACACGTGTTGGGGGAGTTTTCATGCTCCCGTTTGTGATAGGCCTTCCCCTTTTTGTGATTTCTGAATTTCTAGTTGATGATTTCTAGAATTTGTGTTTCACCGATTTTTGCGATTGGCATTGATATGTTTTGTCAATATTTGTGTTTTGGTGAATAATTTAAAGAATATGACATTCTTTTTAGTGTTTGAGAATATTTGAGATATTTTATGATTTTTGTTGTTACCTTATGTATATTTGCCATAGTATGGCATTTTTGTTATCATACGTTTTTGTCATATCTCTTATCCTGTCTCATTTTATATGATATTTATAGCTAGATTGATCCGTTTATTATTTTATTCTTAAATAATACTCGGGTCAGACCGTGGTATTTCAGGTGCTTCTGCTTGACTTCTTATCAGGGTTCGTCACCTGACTTTTGGCTAACTACTTTAGCTTAGTAGTTTTTGTTATTATACATTCGAGATAGAGACTCCTTGATGTATACTTATTCTTTTGTCTAGCACTTGTATCTATTCTTTTATGATGTAGTGGATCTTTTATGACCACTACTTTGTTGTACACTTCTATGTGTTATATTCATATCTGTTTCTGCCTTTGTGATATGAATATCCATGATTGATTTGTGTTATGCTTATTTCTATATTTGTTTCTGAAGCCCACATAGCCACCGTGCAGTAGCTTTGAGTTTGTATTTGATATGTCGGATTTCCTTTTGAAGTGAAATGCAAGTCATATTATCTGACATATCGGTACTCGCACAAAGCAATTACACAAATGGTCGCTCCTCAATAGCCTTATTCTTTGTTCTAGTCGACAGTATTACCCCGTAGTGTCCTTGGCTAGTGTGAGTATAGAGGTGGGGCGTCACAAGAAAACCGATCATTAGGATCGAAAGAAAGAAAAGATAGAAGAGAAGAAACTAAACAACACATAATCTCACAATGCAATGGAATAATATATATTACTCAACATAATATATTACAAAGTCATTGCAAAATGTTACATCAGAGTCATACCAGTACAAATTCTACCCTTGGAAAGTTGTAACATTCTTTCTCTACCTAACTGAATACAATATACATATAATACATCAGATAACAAGAAAAATAACAAGCTATCAATGAAGCCACCTGCTCCCAACTCCTCCTAATAAATCTATGGAAAACCTGAACTACTTGGCTACCCATTCAAATTTTAGCACCCAAGTGTTTAGGAAAAGAAAATAAACTCCGGGTCAGAAATGGGTCTGGTTTGAGTAAACTCAAACAACTTAATTATTACTTTAAAACTCTTTTGAAATCAAAGATATCTCGTAAGACCACACCGCACATAAACACAGACAGGGTTTTACCTTACAATAACCAAAACATTTGTATATAAAATCCAATGATATTATAATAATGTCTAGAGTACAAATACATACCCAAAATAGCTGAAATTGTTACCATATTAAATTCTAGCATACTAGGCTCTAAAATCAAAACCGTAAAGGCACGTATTGGAGATGAATTCCGTACTATATCAAGGTACGGGACCACCTTCCGATGGTATACCCATAGAAAATGCACCGGATTCTGACAATGTAACAACCCAAAAGTTTAGCTATAATTATTAATTAATGAATTAATTAAATAATAAAATAAGTTTGTGAAGTTGTCAGAATCAAGCTACGGAAGTTACACCATTGTGTCTGTGGTAATTTTTGGTCAATTTCTATATATAATTTGTCAAAATCAAAGCTAAAAAGAACAAGTTACGAAATAAACAAGAAATCAGAAAATAAAAGGAAAAAAAGATATATGCAATGGGTCAAGTCGACCCAGACCAAGGCAAGGTCGAGCCCCAAGGTAGTTAGGTCGACCCGCACTAGTTATAGGTCGACCCGCCTTCGCATTTTTACATTGTTTTGTCCATAATCATTCGAACATGTCATTTTGCAATTTCTTTTCAATCCTGTGCGTTCGTGCTTCTATCCGGTGGTTCCTAGTGAGCCTATGACGTGGTTGCACAAGATTTAATCTTCAAATCCAATGTTATGAGATCCCTAAACTACACTATAAATAAGACCCTAGGCCTGGCTATTTTTCACATTTAGATTTTATCATATTTGGGTTCATTGCCAGAGGCTGGACCCTAAATAGAAAATTTTCTAAGGAGGAAATCATTTTGATAAAAATATTCTATGCTCTAGAAGTTGATCAAGGAAGACCAGGAAAAGAGCTAAGGACCACAGGTGAGTGTTTAGTAATTATTTTAGATTTTTAAGTAATTTAAAATAATAGGGTTCTCATAGTTGTAGTTTTTCTGCAATTTTGAGACAATTTCTATATAAGTTATTTACAACTAGTTTTTAAAGTACTTTTCAATTTAATTTACTCAGTTATTTTTATTCAGTTATTTTATTCAGTTATTTATAGTTATTTACTATTATTTGCATTTATTTACATTTGTTTTACGTTAGAATTTATCCTGTAAATTTTAGTTTCTTTTATTCCTTTTTGTGTGAATAAAATATAACAATATTAAAAAAAAAATTTGCAAATATGGATTAAAAAGAAAAAATTAAATTTGCAGAAATTAGATGTAGAACAAGAAAAACTGTAATAAAAAGAAGATAAACTGAAATAGGAAAATTTGAGACATCTGCAAGCATGTTTATAATTAATGGTTATAATTAAAAAGATAAAACAAAAGAGTAACAATTATAACGTAGGTTATAATTAAGTAGAAAGAACGGAAAGGCTTATTTTAAAACTTTGACTAAGTTAATAAGCAAATTATAACATAGGTTATAATTAGAAATAACAGAAATGGCTTATTTTAAGACTTATAATTAAGTTAATAAGCAAATATAGCAAAGATAACAGAAAAGGCTTATTTTAAAGACTTATAATTAAGTTAATAAGAAAATATAGTAGAGATAACAGAAAAGGCATATTTTAAAGACATAGATTAAGTTAATAAGCAAATAGAGCAAAAATAACAGAAGAGACTTATTTTAAGAACTTACACTAAGTTAATAAGCAATAACAGAAATAGGGCCCATACCAACAGCATTCCCTTTTGGACCAGGACTGATGGTCTCACAATAGTTAGGTGAAGCTGGGCAGGACCCATTCAGACTATGACTGATGGTCTTACAATAATTAGGTGAGGCTGGGACACCGAGTAAATAAGTGGCCATAGATAGAAGCTCAAATCGGGGGATTTGGGCAAGGGGCGCAACTAGATTTCGTTTGGTAGGACCCACACCAACAACATTCCCTTTCAGACTAGGACTGATGGTCTCACAAAACAATTAGGTGAGGCTGGGTAGGACCCTTTCAAACTAGGACTGATGGTCTCACAACAGATCAGGTGAGGCTGGGCACGTGTATGCTGTTTAGGGTAGATAAGAGGTCATAAGAGGGAGTGATAGTTAGTGTGTACCGGCGATGACCGAATGTGCGACATCAATAAGTCGCTACTACTTTCCAAGCGCCAAATAGGTGTCTTTTGCTGTGGGACCAATAGGATTGGACTAGCTCACAGTGGCACAACAGAGATAGAAGGCCGATCAACGGGTAGAATTAAGATTTCAGCCTATTTAAAATAGGATTAGGATTTCACCCTAATCACATAAATCTAAGACAAGTGTAAACAATCCAAAGAATCAAAACAATCATAATCAAAGCAAACAGTTAAACAATATTTTATCCCTAGTTTTATCTTTCCCTTATTTCCTTTTAAACTAGAACTATTGCTAAGTCTATTATCTTTATCTTGCCTAAAAATGCTAGTAATTACATTCACTTACCAGACTTATAGTCTGACCCACTCCGCTATTTTCCCTTTTCCCCCCTATAGCCCAGCAGAGGCAAGGACAGTAGATTTGGATTTCTTGGACACCCATTTGCAGAGCTTTATTGTTCTCCATGCATTCTTCTTCTTTTCAGTTTTTCTCTGGACTTTGGATGTACTGGTACTTTATGAAAGGGATGATTTTTATTTTTATTGTACTCTGATTTCATGAGACTGAGACCTATTTTTCATAAGACATGTGTATTTGGTATTTGAGACATGTGATGTTTTTCAGACTTATTTTTGAAGTTTATTTTGAATAATAAGTTACCATTTAAATGTTTCCGCTGTTATTATTTATTTTGTCTTGTGAATCTTAGTCTCTGTGATGCTTTAGTTATACCTATAATGCACCACATTTCTTAGTGTGCCCTTTTTGGGTATTGTAACGACCCGTATTTTTACGGATCGAAACATAGTAAAACAGTTGTCATTAGGTTGCAATGTTGATAAGTCGTCCAGAGTCTAAGTCGTTCAGAGTTAAGTCGTCCAGGGTCTAAGTCATGGATGAGGTAAGGCTTAGGTCGTATAATAGTTAGGTCGGAGTAGACGACTTATAAGGATTGGCGACTTATAGGAATTGGCGACATATAGGAGTTGGCGACTTATAAGATAGTGGCGACTTAAGAGATAGTGGCGACTTAAGAGTTAGCGGCATAGGAAACTGGGCGAGTTAGCGACTTAAGGAGGATAGGTCGGCAACGACCTAAGAAAGCTGGTGGTAGCAGTTAGCGACCTAGGGTTTGTGTGAGTTTACGACCTAAGGGAGTTAAGTCATGAATGAGTTAAGTGTTAGGTCGCTAAGTATTAGGTCGTGAGGTGTTAGGTCGTAACCCAGTTAGGTCGCGTAGGTATTGAGTCGTTAGGTCGCGCATTGTTTTAGGTCGTGGCATTGTTAGGTCGTGGAAGCGCATTTGTCGTTAGGTCGCGCATATTAAGTCGCGCAAGGTTAAGTCATTTGGTTTGTTAAGTTGCGAGATTGTTAGGTCACTAAGTGTCAGGTCGTGAGCTGTTAGGTCGCGAGAAGACTTATTGTGTTGAGTCGTTAAGTCGTAGACTGGTGGATTTGTTAAGTCGTAGGATGGGTTGTCTCACTAAGTCGTAAGTCGGGGTATTTCTCGTAAGTCGTGATGGTCTATAAGTCGTGGACGACTTAAGGAGGCGGACGACTTAGGGAATTCCAGCCTATAAATAAACGTCCATTTCTTCATTTTTGGGATCCGGATTTTGAAGCGACGAAGTGCTGCCATTTTGAGAGCTCGAGTTCTACACTTCTTCACTTCTTTTCTCCACTTTAATCTTGTGATTCCTTCCATCCAAATCGAAGATCGAATCGAAGATCCAAGAGCCTAGATTGAAGATCTTCATCCATAGAAGAGAGATTTCATCGTTTGAAGTGGATTGGTGATAGATCGAGTTAGATCCTTCGCTGTCCAGATCTGAAGTGTGTTGCTTTTGGGTTGTTTAGGTGATTTGGTGAGTGGTGATTATCTCTCACACGGATCCAAAGGAGTATATCGGATCGTTGGTTTGATTTTGTGTAAAGTAGTGATTTTCATGCATTTTTGTAAACTTAAGTATAGATCCATTGTTCATGATGATTTGACATCCATTTTACTACATGTTAACCTATGCAAGTTCATTCATCAAGATTATAGAGATATTGCTCATGTTTTCATGCTTGTTAGACTTTAGACTCTTTATTTACGAAATTGCCATTATTGTTATAATTGTTCATTAGATCATATTTGAATGCTTGATTACTTGGATTAATGTTTGACTTGATTGATTGCTATGAATTAGTTGATTGATGATTTGATTTAGACAAGATGGTCGAAGATGATTCAAAAGCTAAGGGAAAGGGTCTTGAATTGGAAAAGCTGCTCGTGGCATATGTAGCGGATGATGAAGCTCATATGGATAGATTTGATGATGATGTTGAGATGAGGCTTTGCTATGATGAGATGAGGCGAAGCATAGTATGAGATAGTCTTGGTCTAATCCAAACGGGATCATTCCAAGCATGTTGACAACTCGATGAAATGGTTCGAGTTTGAGGATAATGGTTTGCTCGAGAGGCGCTTGAGCTAGTATGGAAATAGTCGTCGAGGAGGATGACTAGAAGGCTGAGATTTCATCGTTGTTGAAGGTTCTAGCATGCTCAAAGCAAGAGTACGCTGGGCAGATTCGATAGTCCCTAAAGACTACTGATTGGTAGTCAAGTACTCTGGGCAGATTCGATAGTCCTAGGCACGGGTTTCGATGACGTGCAGAGTTATGTCTAGAACCGAGGTTTCCATTAGCCCTTAACGGACGGCTGAAAGAATGTGCCGGTCATTCAATTAACGGTGGTGTCGAAGCAATGATAACAGTGATAGCCAGAGTCATGGATGTTTGGTTGTATCGTTATTCGGTCTCAAGAGCGGTATTTTCTAGGTGCTTATCTGATCTTGGTTTAGGCCTTGGGGGTTTGTACTTGGAAAACATCGCCCTTGACTCGAGTGATAATTGCTTTACTTTAAATGTTTGCTTTGCTATGTTTGTTTCTGGTTAGTGTGTGTCTGGGGGCTATCACTGTAGAAAGAGGTGGAGTGGGAGGGTTGGATTCCTATTCCTTTTTCGTTTATGCTCTTTTGGTATGTTGTTAGTTAATTTACCGCTCACTAAGACTGTTGTCTGACTCAAGGCTTTATGTTTTAACTCTTATTGCCTTGGGCTGTTCGTCCATTTTGGGACGGGCAGACTAGGTAGCAGGTGACAGGTGATGTTCTTGCTTCCGACGATGCTGATGATGAAGACGAGCTGGGGGCTTGCATATTATTTTCTTACTATATGTACTGGATGTTCCGCTGCTTGTATAATTCTCTGAGTGATATGTAGTGAGGCTTGATGTATTGACTATTCGGATGTTTGTATTCAACTATTATGAAGTTTTATATGATGACATTCTATTCTGTGAAGCTTCACTATATATATATTTTATTGTATTTTGTCCATGCGCTGTGAGTTATACGATAGATTCTGCTGTTTTAACTTTACCATGATGATCGTCCAAGGCTGCCTGGCACGCTTTACAATGCACTATCTCTAGGTTCAGTGCGGGGGTCATGGGCGGTCGTCGCATTTGGTATCAAAGCTTTGGTTAATCGATTTTACCCAACGCTCGCTGACGTAACTACGTATGAGAGACGTAATTGTATTTTGATGGATGATTACTATATATAATATAGTAGCTTAGAAAGGTTTAAGTCCTTTATGCAGTTGTTTCTCAAGGTATGTTAATCATTCCTTTTTATAGATATTAGGAATGAGTCAAAGAGGGAGACCAGCTGCTAGGGAAGGCCGTGCTACTGAGGGGGCTGCTGATTATGTTGCTATGTTCGAAGCTATGATGACTTCGATCATGAGAAGGATGCCAGCTCCGGGGCCATCAGTAGATGTTGGAGTTCAAGTCCAAACTCCAAAACCAGTGGATTTTGCTAAGCTGTGTAAAGATTATACTGCTCTTGGAGGAAAGGTTTTCTTGGGAACAGAGTCAACTATTGAAGTCCAGAGATGGATGGATGCTTGTAGAAGGATCTTTGGTGATTTGTGAATCGATGATGCGACTAAGAGGAAGTTAGCATCAAGACAGCTTCAAGGGAGAGCTTCTGATTGGTGGAACTCTATCACCATTGATACTCCGGAGGAAGAGATTACTTGGGAGCAATTCCAAGCCAGATTCGAAGCTAAGTTCATTTCTACTGCTCAGAAATCTGTTCTGTTCAAGAAGTTTGTGGAGCTCAAGCAAGGTGGAAGACCAGTTTTTGAGTATGTTTCTGAGTTTGAAGCTTTGTCCAAGTATGCCCGATCGTATATTGAATCTTCGTATCAGAAGAACGAGAAGTTTGTGACAGGCTTGGACAGTTATCTTGGGAGGCAGTTGGTGGATCATTTGGACAATTCATTTGAGAAGCTTGTGGAGAAAGCTCTCAGGCATGAGAATCTATTTCCTAAAGAAGGATCTGTTGTTGCTATGACCAAGGAAGAGTTTAGACCTCAGCAGGGTGGAAACAAGAAGAGTAAGCAGCAGCAGCAAAAGGGTAAGGATGGCCAGAAGAAGCCGAAGGGCGAAGTGACTTGCTACAACTGTCAGCAGAAGGGCCATTTCTCTAGAGATTGCAAGAATCCGAAGGTGCCGATGAAGTGTCACAACTGTGACAAGCCGGGGCATATCAGGGATAATTGTCCAGAACCGCGGAAGGACAAGCAGATTGTGCAAGCTTATGCTTTGGGGGCTGTTCCATCATCTTCAAAAGCTCCTACCGTTGAAGAGAAAGGAAAGAGTGTGGTGGTTCAAGGTACTCTTTCCATATGTGGTGTTCCCGTTAGAGTTCTATTTGATACTGGGGCGTCGCATTCTTTTGTTTGTAGTGAACTTGTAGGCCGGTTGGGTTTAGAACCGGATATCGTTGATAGGCCATTGGTTGTGACTAATCTAGTTGGGGGTTCGTCTTGTTTGTGTATGTTATGCCGTGGTCTGATTGTATCGAGTCATGATTGCTCTTTTGTTTGTGATTGTTTTGTTCTGAACTTTGCGAGGTTCGGAATTATTTTGGATATAGACTGGCTTAGGAAGTATGCGGCAAAGGTTGATTGTGAAAGGTTGGAGGTGACGGTCGAGAATGTGGAGGGGCGAAAGATTGTGATACGATGTAAGCATGAAGAAGGCGTCTTCATGAGCTTCATGTATTCGCTGGTTGTTCCACGGGATGGACAGTCATCGTTGCCAATCGCTAATGGATTTGAGGATGTCTTTGACGAGGTTAAAGGGTTACCGCCGCATAGAGAGATCGAGTTTCGTATAGATCTAGTTGAAGGAGCCAGGCCCGTTGTGATGCCTCTTAGGCGGATGGCGCCTAGGGAACAGCAGGAGTTGAAGGTGCAGGTTGATGATCCTTTACAGAAAGGATTCATTCGGCGTAGTGTGTCCGAATGGGGTGCACCAGTTGTGTTTGCAACCAAAGCGGATGGATCGTTGAGGTTGTGTGTGGATTATCGTGAGCTGAATAAGGTGACTAAGAAGAACAAGTATCCATTGCCAAGAATAGATGACTTGTTTGATCAGCTTCACGAAGCTAAGGTGTTTTCTCAGATGGATTTGGCAACGGGATTTCACCAGTTAAGGGTGGCCAAGGATAGTGTGCCGAAGACTGCTTTCAGGACACCATCCGGTTTCTTTGAGTGGCTGGTAATGCCGTTTGGATTGACTAATGCGCCAGCATATTTTGTGGATCTTATGAATAGAGTGTTCAGAGATCAGTTGAGCAAGTTCGTACTTGTGTTCGTGGATGATATTTTGATTTATTCTAGAACTGAAGAAGAGCACAAGACGCACTTGCGTATTGTTTTGGAAATCTTGCGGAAACATCAGCTGAAGGCTAAGTTTTCGAAGTGTGACTTCTGGAAGAGTGAAGTAAGGTTCTTAGTCCATGTTGTCTCTGGAAATGGAATAGCGGTTGATCCCGCCAAGGTGGCAGCAATCCAGGATTGGGTCAGACCTAAGAATGCATCTGATGTGAGAAGTTTTCTTGGATTAGCAGGATATTATCGTCGATTTATCAAAGACTTTTCCAAGGTGGCTGCACCATTAACAGGATTGACGAAGAAGAACCAAGTGTTCAGATGGGATGATATGTGTGAGCAAGCTTTCAGAATCCTGAAAGAGCGACTAACAAGTGCTCCTGTTTTGACTATTCCAAGTGGGAATGATGAGATGGTGGTTTACACCGACGCGTGTGGTACTAGACTTGGAGTAGTGCTGATGTAGAAGGATAAAGTTGTTGCGTATGCAAGTCGACAACTGAAGCCGCATGAAAGGAATTATCCGACTCATGATTTGGAGTTAGCGGCGATTGTATTTGCTCTGAAGATGTGGAGACATTACTTATTGGGAGTTCGATTCGAGTTGTTTACGGATCATAAGTCGTTGAAGTATCTTTTCTCCCAAAAGGATTTGAATCTTCGGCAGCAACGATGGCTAGAGTTTTTGGCATCATATGATATTGGTATAGCCTATACTCCGGGAAAGGGTAACGCAGTAGCAGATGCGTTAAATCGAAGACATGCGGGATTGGGAGCCATGTTTTCAGAATGGAAGAGCCTCGAGTATTTAGCTGGATTTGACTTCAGGCCCAGATGTGAATTGGAACCTGAGATGTTGGCAAACTTATCGATAAGACCAACTCTTGTGTAAAGAATTGGCGAGAGCCAAAAGCGAGACGGAAAGTTTGTGAAGATTATCCATGATTTGGAATCTGGATTGGATCCAGAAAAGGATAAAGGATTCGAGGTCGATCGAGAGGGTTGGCTTCGGAAGCAAGGACGACTAGTTGTTCCCGATATAGATGAATTGAGAAATGAAGTTCTGAAGGAAAGTCGTCACTCAAAGCTGACAATTCATCCAGGTGGAAATAAGATGTATCGGGATATGAAGAGAACCTTTTACTGGGAAGGTATGAAGAAGGATGTTGGAAATTTTATTTCCAAGTGTATGAACTGCTAGTTGGTAAAAGCCGAGCAGAAGAACCCAAGTGGATTGCTTCAGCCATTAGAAGTTCCTACATGGAAGTGGGAGCAAATATCGATGGATTTTATTGATGGGCTACCTAGAACAAGAACGGGAAATGAAGGGATTTGGGTCATCGTAGATCGTCTGACTAAGAGTGCAAGATTCATTCCTGTTCGATCGACTAGGACTGCATCAAAGTTGGCTGAGTTGTTTGTTAAGTGGATAGTTCGATTCCATGGTATTCCGAAGAGTATAATGAGCGATCGAGACCCATTGTTCACTAGTGGATTTTGGAAGAGCTTTCAGGAAGTTTTGGGAACCGAGTTGTGTTTGAGTACAGCTTATCACCCTCAAACAAATGGTCAGACCGAGAGAGTCAACCGAGTTTTGGAAGATCTCCTCAGAGCTTGTGTTTTAGATTTTGGAGGATCATGGGAAGATCACCTTCATTTGGTGGAATTTACGTATAATAACAGTTACCAGTCAAGCATTGTTATGGCACCGTATGAGGCATTGTATGGAAGACCATGTAACTCTCCGACATGTTGGTTAGAGACCGGAGAAAAACTGATGCTTGGGCCAGAGATGATTTGACAGACTTCGGATTGCATAGAGATCATTTGGCAACGAATGAAGGTAGCCCAAGACCGACAGAAAAGTTATGACGATAAGTGTCGTAAGGATTTGGAATTCGACGTAGGTGATATGGTTTTTGTGAAGATTTCTCCATTGAAGAATGTTATTCGATTCGGGAAGAAAGGAAAATTGACTCCGAGATTTGTTGGACCATTCCCGATCATCGAGCGAATTGGAAAGCTCGCCTACAGATTGGAATTACCAGAGAAGATGGCGGGTGTGCACAATGTTTTTCATGTATCGTATCTACGGAAGTATGTGCACGACTCGAATACTGTAGTTTCTGCCGATAGCTGTGAAGATTTTGAGGTTGATCCAGTCGATAAGAGACCTCGTAAGCCGCTTCGTGTTGTGGAAACCGACACGAAACAGCTTAGGAGAAAGGTAGTTAGGTTGCTTAAAATACAATGGAGTGATGATGATAATGACTATACATGGGAGGTGGAAGAGAGGATGAAGGCAGCTCATCCTGAACTCTTCAAGGTATGGCCCTAAGGTGTCGTGTCTTCTAACGACATTGTAGCTTGTTCTAGTTTTAGAATTCTACATGCTAAGCTAGAATTGGATGCATGGTTTGTTGATTGCTATGGATGGTAGGCATGTAGAATAGTCTTTGATTGCTCTGTTTGTTTGGAATTTCGGGGGCGAAATTCCTAAGGGGGAGAGAATGTAACAACCCGTATTTTTACGGATCGAAACATAGTAAAACAGTTGTCATTAGGTTGCAATGTTGATAAGCCGTCCAGAGTCTAAGTCGTTTAGAGTTAAGTCGTCCAGGGTCTAAGTCGTGAATGAGGTAAGGCTTAGATCGTATAATAGTTAGGTCGGAGTAGACGACTTATAAGGATTGGCGACTTATAGGAATTGGCGACTTATAGGAGTTGGCGACTTATAAGATAGTGGCGACTTAAGAGATAGTGGCGACTTAAGAGTTAGCGGCATAGGAAACAAGGCGAGTTAGCGACTTAAGGAGGATAGGTCGGCAACGACCTAAGAAAGCTGGTGGTAGCAGTTAGCGACCTAGGGGTTGGGTGAGTTTACGACCTAAGGGAGTTAAGTCGTGAACGAGTTAAGTGTTAGGTCGCTAAGTATTAGGTCGTGAGGTGTTAGGTCGTAACCCAGTTAGGTCGCGTAGGTATTGAGTCGTTAGGTCGCGCATTGTCTTAGGTCGTGGCATTGTTAGGTCGCGGAAGCGCATATTAAGTCGCGCAAGGTTAAGTCGTATGGTTTGTTAAGTCGCGAGATTGTTAGGTCGCTAAGTGTCAGGTCGTGAGCTGTTAGGTCGCGAGAAGACTTATTGTGTTGAGTCGTTAAGTCGTAGACTCGTGGATTTGTTAAGTCGTAGGATGGGTTGTCTCACTAAGTCGTAAGTCGGGGTATTTCTCATAAGTCGTGATGGTCTATAAGTCATGGACGACTTAAGGAGGCGGACGACTTAGGGAATTCCAGCCTATAAATACACGTCCATTTCTTCATTTTTGGGATCCGGATTTTGAAGCGACGAAGTGCTGCCATTTTGAGAGCTCGAGTTCTACACTTCTTCACTTCTTTTCTCCACTTTAATCTTGTGATTCCTTCCATCCAAATCGAAGATCGAATCGAAGATCCAAGAGCCTAGATTGAAGATCTTCATCCATAGAAGAGAGATTTCATCGTTTGAAGTGGATTGGTGATAGATCGAGTTAGATCCTTCGCTGTCCAGATCCGAAGTGTGTTGCTTTTGGGTTGTTTAGGTGATTTGGTGAGTGGTGATTATCTCTCACACGGATCCAAAGGAGTATATCGGATCGTTGGTTTGATTTTGTGTAAAGTAGTGATTTTCATGCATTTTTGTAAACTTAAGTATAGATCCATTGTTCATGATGATTTGACGTCCATTTTACTACATGTTAACCTATGCAAGTTCATTCATCAAGATTATAGAGATATTGCTCATGTTTTCATGCTTGTTAGACTTTAGACTCTTTATTTACGAAATTGCCATTATTGTTATAATTGTTCATTAGATCATATTCGATTGCTTGATTACTTGGATTAATGTTTGACTTGATTGATTGCTATGAATTAGTTGATTGATGATTTGATTTAGACAAGATGGTCGAAGATGATTCAAAAGCTAAGGGAAAGGGTCTTGAATTGGAAAAGCTGCTCGTGGCATATGTAGCGGATGATGAAGCTCATATGGATAGATTTGATGATGATGTTGAGATGAGGCTTTGCTATGATGAGATGAGGCGAAGCATAGTATGAGATAGTCTTGGTCTAATCCAGACGGGATCATTCCAAGCATGTTGACAACTCGGTGAAATGGTTCGAGTTTGAGGATAATGGTTTGCTCGAGAGGCGCTTGAGCTAGTATGGAAATAGTCGTCGAGGAGGATGACTAGAAGGCTGAGATTTCATCATTGTTGAAGGTTCTAGCATGCTCAAAGCAAGAGTACGCTGGGCAGATTCGATAGTCCCTAAAGCCTACTGATTGGTAGTCAAGTACTCTGGGCAGATTCAATAGTCCTAAGCACGGGTTTCGATGACGTGCAGAGTTATGTCTAGAACCGGGGTTTCCATTAGCCCTTGATGGACGGCAGAAAGAATGTGCCGGTCATTCAATTAACGGTGGTGTCGAAGCAATGATAACAATGATAGCCAGAGTCATGGATGTTTGGTTGTATCGTCATTCGGTCTCAAGAGCGGTATTTTCTGGGTGCTTATCTGATCTTGGTTTAGGCCTTGGGGGTTTGTACTTGGAAAACATCGCCCTTGACTCGAGTGATAATTGCTTTACTTTAAATGTTTGCTTTGCTATGTTTGTTTCTGCTTAGTGTGTGTCTGGGGGCTATCACTATAGAAAGAGGTGGAGTGGGAGGGTTGGATTCCTATTCCTTTTTCCTTTATTCTCTTTTGGTATGTTGTTAGTTAATTTACCGCTCACTAAGACTGTTGTCTGACTCAAGGCTTTATGTTTTAACTCTTATTGCCTTGGGCTGTTCGTCCATTTTGGGACGGGCAGACTAGGTAGCAGGTGACAGGTGTTGTTCTTGCTTCCGACGATGCTGATGACGAAGACGAGCTGGGGGCTTGCATATTATTTTCTTACTATATGTACTGGATGTTTCGCTGCTTGTATAATTCTCTGAGTGATATGTAATGAGGCTTGATGTATTGACTATTCAGATGTTTGTATTCAACTATTATGAAGTTTTATATGATGACATTCTATTCTGTGAAGCTTCACTATATATATATTCTACTGTATTTTGTCCATGCGTTGTGAGTTATACGATAGATTCTGCTGTTTTAACTTTACCATGATGATCGTCCAAGGCTGCCTGGCACGCTTTACAACGCACTATCTCCAGGTTCAGTGCGGGGGTCATGGGCGGTCGTCACAGGTATACTAAGGGGTGTGGGGTGTTTCAGACAAGTACTTCTTTTACCCATGCTACACAGATTCGGCTGCCTCTTTAACATGGCGAACCGAATTACCCCATCCCTTTTTGACCTAATGCCTTATACTACCACGGTATTTTCACGCAACACAACTTGAATGGACAATCTAGAATGGAATGATGGCTTCTAATGGTAGCTGACCACATAGCTCTGTTGCAAACCCTATTTTTGCTATTTCCTGATTAGTGACGCTCGTGAGGTTACGTCTAATGTCTTTACATTCTTCCTCTTAGCAGACCATCTTGGAATGCTAACACCGCCCTCCAGGCAGAGATACAATGCCGACATTCATCCATGCAAGTTATTCAAGGATCTAACAAACATTCCACATTACTATTTTCCATTTTGGGATAACTCACTCGAAGAATAGTATAACTCCATAGCATGCTTCAGTATGATTTAACATCGTTCGTTATTACTTTGGAGTGGTTCAGATAAATCCAAGAACCAGCGTCTCCAGAACTATGCAATAATTATTGGTTAACTCAATGTCGATTCTTTTGGAAGTATGCTCTAAGCAATCGAGTCCTCACCGGGGAACATGAATATATCTCGGCATACCTCCCAACTCAGAACAATCCAGATTTGATAGTCGATTATTTTACTATCAAACAAACAAACAACAACCAAATCCATTTGAGATTTATTTATCCATAGCAACCACTAAGCCTCAAAATAAATCTTTATTTAATAAATCTCTTTCAAAATGTTTGTCTAAAACATTCATATACTTATCTCTCTGACATAAGTATATTCACAAAACATTTGCTGATAACTTCTTACCCCCAAATCATGTTAAAAAGGATTAAACAAATGTTGTTTAAATTGGAGGTAAGGACAACCCTAAACACTATTCCCTCCATGTTTAGTGTGGAACGAATGTTCCATATTACCTTTTTTTAAAAGTCAGTTTAGAGAAACCCAGATCTCAGATTCTTTTTATATTCTTTTCGATAAATCCTTATTAAACAAATCTATTTCATTCATGAAACCTCTCTTTATTTTGAAATCAAAACCATTTCAAAATACTTTCCAACTTCTAAATTCCTTTATAAAACCCTTTTATGAATATTCAAAATTATTTATAAAACCTACTTTTATAAAAATCCAATTTTTTTTATAAATTTCTTATAAATATTCAAACCTTTTTATAAACTCCCTTTATGAATATCTAAATCATTTTCTAAAACTTCTTTTATAAATACCCCAAAATCATTTATAAAACTTTTTTATAAACTTTTTCCTGTTTCAAACAACTTCTTAAATAACCTTAAATCAAATTAGCTTGCTTTAACAAGCAAATAGATTTCATTGATCTCCTTTATTTATGGAATCTTCTTTGCTTAAAATTCAAATCCATTTAACCAAATCACCTTATCAATTTTGAAATTCATTTAAAAAACTCTTTATAAAAACTTTTTTTATAACATGGAAAAAACCATTTCCATGAGTTATAAACATCTTTAGTAAAACCATTTGTCAAATCATTCTTAAATATTTTGTTCAAATGCACTAACTTTGAAACCATTTAAAAAAGAAAAAACCCTTACAAAATCAAACGGAGGCTTAATGACCATAATGATGCTTTTAATTTGGTTTTACTTATCCAGTTTAACATGGGTTTACATAACAACACGTATGTAAGGGATCAACACATAACATTTAATTAACTTAAGTAAATGTCTAGGTTAATTATAATAGCAGAATGGTGTTTTGTTCTACTAATAGATGTCATTTTGTTTTTCCTAATCACATGGGGTTATTTATACTTGCAAACACTTTAATCCATCCATACAACAATTATCACCAATTTTTAATTCAATTTTTACTGCATGGAACAAGATTTTAAAATAGATTGAAGGCTTAGTTTTACTCACCTTTGTTTCCAGAGGAAGAAAGAACAGAGCATGCTTTTTGAACCAGGCTTTGAAAATTTTCAAGTTGAAACTCTTCCTTCTTTAAATCTTTGGTTTGATATGAAGTTGTATTGTTGTTTTAAGGTTTGAATGATTTTTCTTACTTCAGATTTTTTTCCAGCTTGGAATGGACGAAAACTGAGATGAAAAAGCTTTAATACAAAATGAATTACATGTGATATAATTTGTTTGTACAGGTCAATGTATATTTTTTCTTTGCATGTTGTACCATATATCAGAGATTTTCTTGCCTTGGTGGGCTGATATTTTTCGTATGGAGGCTGATGAGATATAATGTAGTATGCTATAGGACATGGCATTAATTGTTGTACAAAATATATATTTTATCTTGTTTGTTCATACCTATCCACTTGCTTGTACAGGTTGATATATAATTTCCCTTTTTTTCATACGGCTGTACAATGTATGAAGAAAATTTTGTGTGGCTTCCTTTACAAGCTTCATAGATTTTTTCTTATTTTTCTTTTATTATTTTTGTATCCATTTTATTTGTATTATTTTGTATTATAGATAAATTTCTATTTTTAATTAATTGTTAAAGTTTAGCAAATGTATTTACTTGATATTTTTATAGTTTATTTTATATATATTTATCTCTATTTCTAGCTTACATTATTTATTATCAATTTTACTTTAATACTAATTGTCTTGTATTTCTATATATATATTTATAAACTCAAATTATTATTATTAAACCATTTACTTGAGATTTTAAACTCAAATTCAATATATATATATATATAATTTCAAGTTTACTCATGTATTACATATACATACATATATTCACATATATGTACAATATTTAAATTCAAATGATTTAACATATATTCTATTTGAATTGGGGAAACTCGCTTCAATTTACCGATCAATTAAACAATTTTTTTTATTCAAAAACTAAATTAATTATCAATTTAAATATATATAAAATCCCAGGTCGTTACAGTTAATCACCCGATAAATAGACATTAAAATCTGGTTTGTCACATTCCTCCCCCCTTTAGAACTTTTCGTCCTCGAAAAGGAACGAAACCAAAATTTTATTGAAATATTTAATATCAGAAAAGTTTTTTTTTGGACATTTTTAAAATACTTTAAAATCTATATATAATATTACCAAAATAGTTTTTATAAAATATTTTTATAACTCGGTGTCTCAACAAGTCCATCCTTTTTCTCATAGAAATTCGGTCATACGTTGATCAGACATAGGACTGAAAATCTATAAGTACTTGGTAAACTCGTTTCCAACACCCAGTGAACATACTTTGGAAAATAATTTTTGTAACAACCCGCATATTTATCGATTTTATATTTAAATATTTTATTTAAATATTTTAATCGTAAGTCAGATCTTAGTCCGAAAAGCTACTTTTTGCATATAGTCAAATTAGGACTCGAGACCACCTCCATTGAGTTCAAAATGACGTTTGCGATCTTTTTAAATATAAACTTTGATATATTTGGAGATAGTGGAATTTTCGCCACTTTTTCGCTTATTGCTTTGGTTTGGGCTGAACTCTTTTGCCCCTTACTATCTCAGCCCAACCCCCTCTCCTCTTTATTAATTCATTCTTCATTTCCTAACACTTCAAGTGTCATCAAAAATGGGGAGAGGAATGTGAAATTAAAACTCCAAAGCCTTAGTCTTCATTGCTAATCCAACATCTACTCCAAATTCAAGTGAAGACATTGATTCAAGCTTGTTATTGTTCTTGCTTTGCTTTCAAGCTTCATCTCCATCAATTTCCGTGAAAAAAGTGAGATTTTTATCTCACATTCTTGTCTATAACTATCTTGGATTGTTGGGAATGATTCCCTATCACTTGTGCATGTGCATTTGGTTTGGATTGGATTGGTGAAAAACCCCAATTTTTAGTGTTTTCGGCGAAAATCTGGCCTTAGGTCGTTCTGCCTTGCTAGCTCGCGCGCGTGGAAAAGTCTCTGCCTGCATATAGCTCGTTCTGGACTTAGGTCGTTCGCCCCTAGCATGTTTAAGCCTTAGGTAGCTCGGCCATAGGTCGTTCCAGCCATAGGTCATTCTGCCTACAAATAGCACTGCCATGTTAGGTCGTTCAAACTCTTAGGTCGCTCGGCCTTACTTGAGATGTTAGGTCGCTCGTATTGTTTTTAAGTCGTTTGTGTTTAGGTCGTTGGGCCTCATTTCATTAGGTCGCACGGCCTTATCTACATGTTAGGTCGCACCTCCTTACCACTTAGGTCGTTTTGTCCCTAAGTCATTCAACAATAGTTAGGTCGCGTGCTTAGGTCGCTCGGCCTTGTTTTAGGCCTAAAGCCGCTACCCCTTAGCTCGTTGCACCTCCTCTCGGTTGTTAGCCCCTAGGTCGCTCGGCCTTTATTTCGTTAGTTCGTCCTCCCTTAGGTCGCTCGGCCTATATAAGTCGCACCATGCTACTGCTTTTAGCTTGCATCCCGTTAGGTCGTTTGACCCCATTCCCACCTAGGTCGTGTGCTTTGGTCGCTCCATCCATAGGTCGCGCACTTAGGTCGTTAACCCCTTAGGTTGCTAGACCTTAATTCGTTCGACCTGTTTTACTTTAGGTCGTTCCATTGCACTTTAGCTCGGCCTTGTTAGGTCGCATGGGTATTTCTACTTTGATGGATTTGGAAATAATTTACTTGGATTTTATTCACGTCTTCGAATGTGAATTTTAGTGGATTGATTTGTTTCTTCAATCAATTTTGTGATTTGTCACTTTAAAAATATAAAGGTTTCAATACTAGTAGTAAATATCAAAACTCTTTCATCAAAATGATTTCAACTCTATTTTACTACAAAGCTCTTTCCATAAACCGTTTTCCAATCTATTAGTATATACCAGCCTTTACTTCACTCTGATGAGAAATCTAATTAAACGGCTTAGTAAAACAAGTGGTATGAAACGCTTGCGTTTGTTTCGTCGGTTAATTCTTGGACTTGTTCGATTGAACCACTTGTGACAATTTCCTAGTGAAGATCTATAGTTTGTTCGTAAATATTTAAGTTAGGCTAGTGGTTATGGGACATGAAGCTAAACTCATATATTTACTAGCTTAGTGTAATTGACACTTCTTGATGATCCTGACGATCATTTTTGTGATTTAGACTAGCAATGGTGCGATGTCTCTTTGTCTGCGAGGGAGACTACACCCCGTTTGTGTGATGTTTCTACTCACATATGTGGGGTAGCGCCCCACGGTCTTCGGGCCATTTTAGTGGAGTTTTGACTCATGGTCTTCGAGCCTTTTAGTGAAAATGGTTAGCAACCATGGAATAGCTTTCTGTCTAGTTATACATGTGTTGGTGAGCTTTCATGCTCCCATTCTAGTGATAGGCCTCTTTCCCTTTTTCGTGTTTTCTGGATTTCTTGTGATGATTTCTGGAATTAGTGCTTCACCAATTTTAGTGATTTTCATTGATATGATTTATCAATTTTTGTGCATTGGTGAATTTGTGTGTCATTGACTTGTTATGAATACAAGTTTAGGGTATGATACCCCATTTTATCTTTGAGAAGATTCTTGTGATATTGATTAATCTCTTGTTGATTTTCAATTACATACTTATAGTAGTATGCCATTATGGTTATTATATGTTCATGCCATATCTTTCATTATATACCATATCATCTGATATTTATAGCTAGACTGATCCGTTTATTATTTTCTTATAAATAATACTCGGGTCAGACCGAGATGTTACAGGTGCTTCTGCTTGACTTCTCTTTTGGGATCACTCTGACTTTTGGCTAACTACTTAGATTAGTAGTTTTTGTTGTATACATTTGAGATATAGACTCCGTGATGTATACTTATTCTTTTGAGTAGCTTGTAGCTATTCTTTTGTATTATTATGGATCTTTCAGACCACTACTATGATGTACACTTTCATGTGTTATATATATTCATATCTTTTTCCGCCATTGTGATATGGATGTTTGTGACTGATTTGTGTTATGTTTATTTCTATGTTTGTTTCCGAAGATTATTTATAGCCATTGTGTGATAGCTTTGTGTTTGTATCGGTATGTCGGATTTCCTCCTTAAATGAAATGCATGCTATACAATCTGACATATCGGTGCTCGCACAAAGTAATTACACGGATGGTCGCTCCTCAATAGCCTTATTCTCCGTGCTAGTTGACAACACTACACCATAGTGTTCTTGGTTAGCATGGGTATAGAGGTGGGGCGTCACAGCTTGGTATTAGAGCCAAACTTCAGAACAATATGGGATATTGTAACAAGGATCATCGTCCTAAGTCCATCTTAGGAGTTTTGCCTTAGGATCAATTCGAGTCTTCGAACCGATTCATCCTAGTTTCTTTTATGATTCCTTTTTTTATCTATCAAGATTGCTTGATATTCATTCTGAGAATAACCTCTTCCTTCTTCTTCCTTTCTTTGGTAAAGAAGAAGAAATGGTTAGTTCTGGCAGTCCTAGCGCTAGTCAATCCAGTAGTTCTTCTCTGGAGGGCGTATTCATGTCTGCCCAACAACTTTTGGATCTTGCTATGAATCAAAGGTTTATCTGTGCTTTGAGTAAGAATCCCATAAAGATTTTACCTCTAAAACTAGAAGTTCCTTTCGATCAGCTTGTAGATATCACTCTACTAGAAGAAGAGGTCGGTAAAGGAAGTAACAGTGAGGTTGAAGGTTCCAAAAAGAGCCTCATTTCCAACAAAAGGAGGTATATTAAGTTTGAAGGCCTTAATCCCTACAAGAAAGGGAGGCATGCGACTTCTGTAGCAAAGACTCCAATCCCTAATCATGGATAATGCTATAATTGTGGTTCTAAGGACCATTATGTAATTAAGTGCCCAAAACCTCTTCATTGCCGCTATTGCAAAGGTCTGGGTCATTACTTATTTACATGCCCCAAACTTCAAAGCAAGAGAAAAAGGAAAGCTACAAGCCCTAGCAACTCTTCGCTTGGTCAAGGTATTTCTTATTCAATCCTTGATTTCATTTGTTTGTGATTATCCTATTCGAGTTCTTTTTGATATGGGTTCATCTCATCATTTTTATATCAAAAGAACTTGTTGATTCTCTTTCTATTTATATTATGGGCTTGATGACTTCTTTGAGAATTGCGAATCTGGTTGGTGGATCCGCAACACTCAATTTTCTTTTTATTAATATCGAAATTATTTCATGTGATTTTTCGTTCCGAACCGATTTGCATATTATGCGTTGTTTAGGCTTCAAAATTGATTTGCGTGAAAGGATTGGCTTAATCATTATGAGGCCCATATCCTATATTTCCGAATGGACTATTCATTTTCGACATTTTTAATCTATTAAGTAGATTCATACTTTTCCTTTGTGATTTCGATTCCAAATTAATGGCATCATTTTATTCTTTAAGCTCACATGTTGAGTAAAGAATTATTTCTCTCAATTGGGTAGTTGTGAATTTTCCGGATTCTTTGAGCTTGTCTTAGGATCATCACCTAAGCAATCTTTTAAGAGGTGTTAAGGTCTTTCCAGTTTGACCTTGCCACCGGTTTCCATTAGCAAGGAGTTGCTGGAGTTAGCATTCCACTTGCCACATTCCGCACTCGTTGTGATTCTTATGAATGACTTATTATGTCATTCGGTCTATATAGTTTATTTCATTCATTTTATAAATCGAGTATTCTATGAATATCTCCATAATTCCATTCTTGTATTTATTAATTTTGGATGAAAATAGAAATTTAAAATTTTGCAAATCTTTTCCATAAGATTTATTTATAAGTACAATTTGATTTTTAATCTTAGACGAGCAAAGAATATTCTCAAAACTTTTAAGAGATATTTTCATCATATAGAAGATGATTTTGTGTTGTATTGCCCATTTAGTGTTTTAAGAATTCTGGTCGATGCGCTTGATCAACGCTATCGATAGGGATTTCCTAAACGCTTTGATGAGACAGTCATACACAATAAATTGACTTGTAAAATGTAAATTTTTCTATAAAGGTAATTGTGATTTTGAAAGTTTTACCTTTTCGGGAAGGAAGATTAAATTCTTTCTTTTCGATACTCTTATTCTTGTGATTCCTGAAGGGAACCAAGACTTTGCCTTTTGTATCAATGCTAATCGTATTGGTTAGGTTGCCGTTCTCTTGCAAACGAGAGTGTGCAATCATTTGTGCTTCTAAATCATAAAAGCCGATTGAGACTAGGCATGTCATTTATGATCTGGTGCTCGCGGCTATTGTTTTTGCTTTCTGTGTTTGGCATCATCATCTTTGGGAGAGAAATTTGTTCTCCACCTCGATTATAACTCACTGGGATATCTATTTCCTCATAAGGAATTTAATTTGTGTCAACCACGTTGGCTTGAATTCCTTGCATCTTATGATCTTAATATCCTTTATACCCCGGAAGGGGAAATCGTGTTGCCAATGCACTTAGTCGCAAGTAGCAAGCAGTTGTTTTCATGATGATTATCCGAATGGAATGATCTCGAGATTTTATCCACTTGTGAAATTCGAGATCGTGTTTCTGATTTAAGTTCATCTCTTGTTTTATGTAGCCTTGAGGCTCATCCTTCTCTTAGACCGCGTTCTTGAAGCTCAAAGGCTAGATCTCGAATTGGCTCTTCTTAGCCAAAGTTGTAGGGATAAAATTAATATTGAAAGTTTGAAAGACTTCGATATTGATTCTAGTGGTGGCATTCGAAATACCAAATATTAGTGATCTTCGTAAAGATACTTTAGAAGATTCTCATCATTCTAAATTTACCATTCATCCCGGTAGTAGTAAAATGTACGCAGATGTGAAGCGACTTTATTATTGGGAGTGAATGAAATCTGATATTGCTAACTTTGTTAAGTGTTGCATGGCTTGCCATCTTGTTAAGGCCGAACAACAAAGGCCTGGTGAGTTATTGCAACCTTTAGAAATTCCAATTTGGAGGTGGGACCAAATTTCCATGGATTTTAGTGATGGCCTTTCCCGTTCTTGTTCGGGTCATGATAGCTTATCGGTGATAGTTGATAGACTTACTATATCCGCCCATTTTATTCCCGTTCAGTCTAACCGAACTGTTCCTCTTTTGGCCAAACTCTTTACCAAGGAAATTGTTAAATTACATGGTGCCCCTACTTTTATTGTTAGCGATCGTGACCCATTGTTTATTAGTGGATTTTGGAAGAGTCTTCAAAAAGCTTTGGAAACGAAACTTAATTTTAGCACCGCTTATCACCCCCAGTCCGATGGACAAACCGAGCGTGTGAATCAAACTCTTGAAGATTTTCTTCGTTCTTGTGTTCTTGATTTTGATGGAAGTTGGGAAGATCATATTTTTCTATTTGAGTTTTCCTATAATAATAGCTTCCAATCTAGTATTGGTATAGCACCTTTCGAGGCACTCTATGGGAGGCCATGCCGATCCCCTTCTTGTTGGCTTGAGGCCGGTGAGAAGCTGGTTTTAGGTCCAGATTTTATTCGTGTTTCACCTATGAAAGGTGTTGTACGTTTCAGTCGATCGGGAAAATTTAGCGCCTCGATATATTGGGTCATTTCCTATCACTGAACGTATTGATTCCATGGTGAATCGCCTTTTATTATCGGCTCAAATTTTCTGCTATTCATGACGTGCTTCACGTTTCATAATTACGGAATTGCTTTCGAGATTCCAATTTTATTCTTGAGTCCGATGTTGTGGAAGAAATTGAAGTTTCGCCTAATTTAACTTTTGAGCAGCATCCTATTCGTATTATCGCTTCGAAAGTCAAACGACTTCGAAATAAAGATGTTCCGCTTGTAAAAGTTCAATGGTCCTCAAATCCTAAGGATTTCTCTTGGGAATCTAGAGAATTCATCGAGCGAACACATCCGGAATTACTTTCTCATGCTCTTTAAGGTGAACTTCTTATTTCAAATTTCTTTTGTGTTAATATGCTTTTATGGTTGTTACTTTTTATTTCCATCTTATATATAGCGAGGACGCAATTTCTTTAAGGAGGGGAGTCTGTAACAACCCGCATATTTGTCGATTTTATATTTAAATATTTTATTTAAATATTTTAATCGTAAGTCGGATCTTAGTCTGAAAAGCTACTTTTTGCATACGGTCAAATTAGGACTCGAGACCACCTCCATTGAGTTCAAAATGACGTTTGCGATCTTTTTAAGTATAAACTTTGATATGTTTGGAGATAGTGGAATTTTCGCCACTTTTTCGCTTATGGCTTTGGTTTGGGCTGAACTCTTTTGCCCCTTACTAACTCGGCCCAACCCCCTCTCTTCTTCATTAATTCATTCTTCATTTCCTAACACTTCAAGCTTCATAAAAAATGGGGAGAGGAATGGGAAATTAAAACTCCAAAGCCTTAGTCTTCATTGCTAATCCAACATCTACTCCAAATTCAAGTGAAGACATTGATTCAAGCATGTTATTGTTCTTGCTTTGCTTTCAAGCTTCATCTCCATCAATTTCCGTGAAAAGGGTGAGATTTTTATCTCACATTCTTGTCTATAACTATCTTGGATTGTTGGGAATGATTCCCTATCACTTGTGCATATGCATTTGCATTTGGTTTGGATTGGATTGGATTGGTGAAAAACCCCAATTTTTAGTGTTTTCGGCGAAAATCTAGCCTTAGGTCGTTCTGCCTTGCTAGCTCGCGCGCGTGGAAAAGTCTCTGCCTGCATATAGCTCGTTATGGACTTAGGTCGTTCGCCCCTAGCTCGTTTAAGCCTTAGGTCGCTCGGCCATAGGTCATTCCAGCCATAGGTCATTCTGCCTACATATAGCACTGCCACGTTAGGTCGTTCAAACCCTTAGGTCGCTCGGCCATAGGTCGTTCCAGCCATAGGTCGTTCTGCCTACAAATAGCATGACCACGTTAGGTCGTTCTAACCCTTAGGTCGCTCGGCCTTACTTAAGACGTTAGGTCGCTCGTCCTGTTTTTAAGTCATTTGTGTTTAGGTCGCTGGGCCTCATTTCATTAGGTCGCACGACCTTATCTACATGTTAGGTCGCACCTCCTTACCACTTAGGTCGTTTTGTCCCTAAGTCATTCAACAATAGTTAGGTCGCGTGCTTAGGTCGCTCGGCCTTGTTTAAGGCCTAAAGGCGCTACCCCTTAGCTCATTGCACCTCCTCTCGGTCGTTATCCCCTAGGTTGCTCGGCCTTTATTTCGTTAGGTCGTCCTCCCTTAGGTCGCTCGGCCTATATAAGTCGCACCATGCTATTGCTTTTAGCTCGCATCCCGTTAGGTCGTTTACCCCATTCCCACCTAGGTCGCGTGCTTGGGTCGCTCCATCCATAGGTCGCGCACTTAGGTCGTTAACCCCTTAGGTTGCTAGACCTTAATTCGTTCGACCTGTTTTACTTTAGGTCGTTCCATTGCACTTTAGCTCGGCCTTGTTAGGTCGCATGGGTATTTCTACTTTGATGGATTTGGAAATAATTTACTTGGATTTTATTCACGTCTTCGAATATGAATTTTAGTGGATTGATTTTTTTCTTCAATCAATTTTGCGATTTGTCACTTTAAAAATATAAAGGTTTCAATACTAGTAGTAAATATCAAAACCCTTTCATCAAAACGATTTCAACTCTATTTTACTACAAAGCTCTTTCCATAAACCGTTTTCCAATCTATTAGTATATACCAGCCTTTACTTCACTCGGATGAGAAATCTAATTAAACGGCTTAGTAAAACAAGTGGTATGAAACGCTTGCGTTTGTTTCGTCGGTTAATTCTTGGACTTGTTCGATTGAACCACTTGTGACAATTTCCTAGTGAAGATCTATAGTTTGTTCGTAAATATTTAAGTTAAGCTAGTGGTTATGGGACATGAAGCTAAACTCATATATTTACTAGCTTAGTGTAATTGGCACTTCTTGATGATCATGACGATCATGTTTGTGATTTAGACTAGCAATGGTGCGATGTCTCTTTGTCTGTGAGGGAGACTAGACCCCGTTTGTGTGATGTTTCTACTCACATATGTGGGGTAACGCCCCACGGTCTTCGGGCCATTTTAGCGGAGTTTTGACTCTTGGTCTTTGGGCCGTTTAGTGAAAATGGTTAGCAACCATGGAATAGCTTTCCGTCTAGTGATACACGTGTTGGTGAGCTTTCATGCTCCCGTTCTAGTGATAGGCCTCTTTCCCTTTTTCGTGATTTCTGGATTTCTTGTGATGATTTCTGGAATTTGTGCTTCACCAATTTTAGTGACTTTCATTGATATGATTTATCAATTTTTTGCATTGGTGATGTAAGGACCCGATTCTTCGACTTCCGAATATCGACATCAATACGTCCATTGTATCGACTGCCGAGCCATCGAATGCCGGAAAAACGAATTCTTAGGGTTTAAGAAAATGAAGAGGTAGAAGAAAAAGATAAAAGAAAAAGAAAGAAGAAACAACCGAAAAACACAGAAACAGAAACAATATCAGAATCTCACATTCGCAGTGGAACAACTTATAGATAAATGAATAATCTTTAAATCAAAGAACTATATCATTTTATACATTACATCATATCATCAGAGTTTACAAATTCAATACAACACTGGACAGTTATATAAACTTGTCCTCATACAGAATACACAGCGGAATAAATAATATCATATACAAGTGATACGTCTCGTTATCCAGCTCGCCACTAAGCTCCACAACATCCCGAATCCAGAATGACCTGATAACCTGACTCTAGACTGCCCGTGTGGAAATTGGTGGGCACCCAGAGTTTAGGAAGGAAACAATAAACTCCAGGTTAGTCATGGGACTGGTGTGAGAACTAAAACAGTTATTTATCTTTAAAACAAACAACAGGAAAATTTTAAAGTCAATTCGCAATGCTTTTGGAAAATGAAACTACCATAAGGCCTCCCGCACACACACACAATGCAAACGCAGAATCTGAGGAGATTTCTCCTTATGATAGTCAAAGATGCTTACTACGCAAAATTAAATCCTTTTTGATATTATTATTAGTGCATAGTGTAGAAAAAGTATTTCGAAAATAGAATATCAATCTTAGCCAACATACGACCATTATCGTATGCCTACTATAGCTACCATCTAAACAGTGGTGACCACCGTACGTAAATGGCAGGTTCTACAACTAATATCGTACAAAGTTCGTATTGGAGTTTGGATTTCCAACAAATGGTCAGGCCAAGGAACTTCCCATTGCTACATAGGTACGCCTCTGAAAAGACGACCCCGAGAAATAACCTAACATTACGGTTAGATCTCTGCCAACACAAGGCCGGGTTATCCCTAACTGGGTAACTACTGACACGAATATGTCATCCCCCGATCGTAACCGATTTATATCCGAGGATCCTCGATTCCAACAACCACAAAGAAATAAATTTGCAGCAACAACATAGGTTAAATATTTGGGCTCCATACCATGATACCACCTCTATCCAGAAGGAATGACATACACTAAAGGTGCGCTACCCCCTAATAACCTTGCTGCATCCTTCCTATTTTGACCATTTCCGGGGTGTGAGGTCCGACGAAGTCTCGTCCACAAAGCTACGCTTTATACAAAAGCTATGCTTTGGGTCAAACAAATGATCAAAGTAATGATCACAAAGATAAATGATCATACAAATGATCATATCACAAATGATCAAACAATGATCATTACACAACAACACTCAGCATGCCACGTTACCAAATTGGGAGTATATCGCTGATAACCTTCAACTACATAACCTCTGAGCTCGTACGTCTCAGAGAAGGGTGTTAAGCTAAGAGAATAAATTCTCCGCCACCAACAGATATGTATTTGAAAGAAATCAGCTTTATATCTCAATTTGTAACGTCAGACACACAACCATACAAGTCTGTTCCGGGATCGAACAGAACCGAAGGCACTTCAAAGAAGTCCTTGCAATCCGGATAATTTCTATTCACGTCCGGACTTCCCGTCACTAAGGGTGATAAAATCACTATATTGGAGATCAGCCGATGCAGAGTAACTCGACGGTAATCCTTCCGTTTTCAAAAATATCCAGTCTTCAACACCGGTCATCAAATGCAATCCATTACGACGTATCACATATTCGGAATGGGTTATACGACCCAAAGGTCCTTTCCCGGCTAACCCGAATAGTGAGCGCAATATTTTGAAAATAAGTGTGGCATTCAAATTCAAACAAATCACAACAAATACCCATTCAAGGTAATTATTGATAGTCGGTTATTTAACTATCAATAGGTCTGCACATCATCATCAGATTCCAAAATTTTTTCCAAATTATTTATTTTCCAAAAATATCTTTATAAGATATAAAATTTCCACACTTCAAAAATAAATCAACGTTTTTTTAAACAATTTCCCTTTTCGGTTATAAATTCCATAGTGGATTTATATTTCAAAATATCTACTGATATACGATTTTTAATCGATTTCAAATATTCACTTTCAATTTATCTTTACAAAGATAAATTTTCAAAAACGTTTCATTTCATATTGGAAAAGCATTTCCATACTTATTTAATAATAAGTAATTCACAAATCTTATTTATTTTCAACATTTGAAAATATTCAATATACTTAAATCAAAATTAAGTATACATTTCATTCTTTAAGGAAAACATTCTCTTAAACACATTTATTTGAGTCAAAACGAATGTTGCGTAAAACATCGTTACGACGACCCAAAATCACTAGTATATGGATTCGAAATTAAGATAGATATATAAATCCCAATACTATATAAAACATTTCCTTTCGGAAACCATTTACTATAACAGCAGTGTTATAGTCCACCATTTCCTTATTTCTCGAAACGTCTATTTCAACAATAAATGTTGAAATCTATGTATTCGATACTTAATGCATTTTAAAAACATCTTTAAAACAATTAACTTCATTTTGTAATATCACTTCTCCAAAACATATCCATTTTATTTAATAATATATTCACTGTCCAAAATCATGAATATACTTCCTTAACCAATATTTCAATATTTTCTACACATTTTATTTCAAGAATTATCCACTGTCCAAAATCGTGAATAAAATTCCCTCTAATAAGCTTCTATATTAAATGGATCAAATTTGATAAATTTCGGATTTATAAAACAATATTTATAAATTCCATTTATATTTTATAACAACTTCAACTTATAAAAGCACTTTATTAACAAATTCTATTAATATCCCATTTACACGCCAAAATCCAAATTATAAGAAATTTACTTATAATTCTCTATTTACTAATTCATTTTGATAACTTCACAAATCTAGATTATATTCTTTTATAAATCCATTTATAACATTATTTTAAAACGTCTTTGAAACTCTTTTATAATTCCATCACTTTAATTTATAGAAAGTCAAATTTTATAAATCTTATATATAACGCTTTTATAATAAAGTCAAAAATCTCTATTTAAACTATCTTATAAAAATTATTAACTCTATATTTCAAAAATCACATTTCAACCATATTTTCTCAACAATCATAATTTTTATAACATTAAAATTTTAACTTTTATTTATTTAAAATGAATCAAGTTCCAAAGTAAAACATACATTTCCGAAATCGCTTTAAAATCCTTTTTAAATTTGAAATCTCCACTTTAACATTTTTAAAACTTCAAAATAGGCCCAATGATGCACCAACACCAAATAATCAATCACGACAACAAAACATCATATATCATCATATGATAATCAAACACATCACAACATCTGTAATTAAATAAATACTGGTGAGGAATCCAGTTGGATCCCTCCAACCTGTTTCCCTGCATCCATAGATGTTAGCACAATACCAATTCCGTTCCAGTACGGAATATCGCGGTATATGGGATTTATAAATATTATCCGCTATTATACAGCGCAATAGGGTCTCATCCACTATATAATGTGGGAAAGCAACTCCAAGTACAATAATAATACCAATTTCACTTTACAGTGAAATATTCGCGGTATATGTTTTTAATAAATAACCTCCGCTTAATAACGGCGTACAATGTCTATTTCAACACAACAGATATCAATTTATCATCCAATCACACAATCAAGCAATTTTAAATCTAACTATTTAAAATATAAATCGAACTATTTCGATTGAGTGAGAAGTTATCACCTTGAATTTCCGATATCAATTGTAGCGTTTTATTTCGAATAAAATTAAACGGACGTTTAATTTTACCCGAAATTTTCGCTAGCTCCAAACAACTCCAATCCAATTTCATAGCGTAGTGCTTGACCATACAATTCCAACGCTACTGGTTTCGTGCGTTTTCGACCTCGTAGCAAAAAGTTACAACATTTTAAACATTGTACAAATTAAAATAAAATTAATTTACAAATCTTCTTTAATCTCTAACCCTAATTAATCAGGGCCGCACATTTTCCATAGGCTAGTTCCAGCCCTTGCACGCGTTTCTCCTTCTCCAGGCATCACGTTTCGAACGTGAACCCAATACTCACGTGAAAACCTCGATGCCGCACGCCACCAACACCACCTCTATCCAGATCAACTACCCCCAAAATGCTCGTCCACTCGAGCATCACCCACGGCCGGAGCCACGTCACGCTCGGCCTCACCCTGGTGTCGAAAAACGTGCTCGAATGCAGCCCAAACGCGATCGATTTCCTGATGATCCATGGCGTTAAATCCAATCTCGACCGTTGGATATCTAGTTCTCATCGTTGTCTACAAGTTTGCTTTAGAAAGTTTTTCGAATTGAAGTGTGGATTTGAAGAAAATAGAGAAAGAAGATGAACAATTTTCGGCCAGTTTATAGGGTGGCGGCTGAAGCTTTTTGACCTAGGGTTTTTCTTTTGTTTGCAAATTGTGAAATGGAGGGCCTTTTATAGAAAAACAACGAAAACACTATTCACCGAAAAATATCCGAACTCCAAATCCAGTGTGCCAGCTGACGTTTTGTAACGACCCGGTATTTTGGACCATTCAAATCGACAATAAATCCACACATGTCTGACTTGAATAATTCAAAATATCAGATTGTTAATTTAAATTTGGCAAAACTCAGCATATGCAGTAAATAAATCAATCACAGAATCACAGACACAGAGTAATACAATAATACGCAGCGGAATAGATAAAATAGTAGTTCATGAAGCTACTATATAAACATCAGAGTTGAAAATAAAATACAACAGAATATCTCAAATACAATGAAGTCTCCAGTATAACAGATGACTTCTCTGAACAAATCAACTAGAAGAGCTGAAAGCTGAGGCGATAGTTGGATCTCCAAAGGAAGCTCCAAACTCCAAAGGTGAGTCTCAAATGCTGTATCACTCGGTCTGACCCGAGCGTAAAGCAAAACACAAAACACTCGAGTCAGGATTAACATTCTTATACTAATAAATCCAACTCAAGTGAAATGTCAACTGAAATACAAGTAACTTAAAGGATGTTTGGGATAACCATCCTCTAAGGATCCTCAGAACTATCTACAAGGTGGAAATATACATTATAACACCGTGGTCATTTCAATTTAATTTATACTTCAAAACCCAAATATCATTACATTACAAATATAACCATTTCCAAGATAGTATATATACTAATTAATTTATAAAGTAAAGCATTTAATTTTCTCAAGTCTTGCAAATCGATTCAAATCAAAATCAAATTTCAAATTCAAATTTTTCAAAGCTCAATTTTCCCATTTTAATTCAATTCAGTTTCTAAATAACAAATTCAATTCAAATTGATTTCAAATACAGATCTGAATCACAAAATAAACCATTTAAATTCTAATATATTTCAAAGCTTTAATATTCAACCATTTCAGAGTTAAATTAAACAGTTTCATATAGCTCTTGATTTAACTTCATTATTATCTAATCAGGGAATATTCACTTAATAAATTCAATATCATTTAACTAGCCTTAAATTACATTTTACTAAATATTTCCTTAAACTTATTTTAAACAAGAAATATTCATTAAATTACTTAAATCAAACCCGAGTTATAAATCATATCTTACATCTCAATTTCAATAAGTTTCAAATCGGTTTAATTAAATAAAATTCTTTATTGAATACAATTTCAACTAAATTCAAATTACCTTCCCAATCTTAACTTATTCAAATTATTACCAAATCTATTTTGAAATATATGTTTAAATACTTATCCACATTATATGTATTAAATCAATCTAAATCAAATTTAATATTATAATTAAATCTATATATATTATTACTATTTATATATAATAATTTAAGAATCAACATTTGTTAAAACCATATATTTCTTTCCAAAACCATAGAATTCAATTTCAAAATATTTATATATATATATGGACCAACGGTGTTTGTATATATATTTATCATATGGTTAAGTGATATGGATATTTATCATTTCAATCCGAAATTTAAATATATACGGGTAGATATCATTTCGACCCGTAATCCCAATTCAATTCAAATGAAAATCGCTTGGGTTTATCATTTCAACCCATAACGATTTTCTCCTATTCTAAAGTCCGTTCGGGTGTGTATCATTTCAACCCATAGTGAATTCTATACTAACAGGGAACTTGCAGAGTGATAACAGATAATATAAAATATAACAACAGGCATATATCATCAATAAATAACAGATACTGGTGTCAGATGTCATAGGTGAACATATACAGATAATAGTAATAGCAGGCATATAAATACTAGATACTGGTGTCAGATGTCACAGGTGAACATAAACAGATAATAGCATATATAACCATTTAAATAACTACAGCATCATATTTCAATTGTCGTTTCAATTGAAATCAAATTTAATAAATACAAGAATGTTAATCGTGAGTGATTGCTCACCTTTCGAGGCTAGATAGATTTAACGAAGAAATGAGCTACGAATCCAAGCACGAATTGCAAAGAAAGGCACAATGGACACGGATTCATCGGACAAGCTGATAGATAAGAAATCGATGAGAATGGATCAAATCAATTTTTGCTTGATAGAAACGAAATATGGTTTATATACATATATATATTACAAAATCAGTTTTAAACTTATATATATATATATATACACACATATGTGGAAGCCAAACTCAAATCTACCTATCTACAAAAACAATATATAACCATAGGTATAAATAACAAATATACAATCTTCCAAAATTTATATAATTTATGCAGACCGGTATATCTATATACCTACTTGATATGTAAACACACACATTTATATATTTATATATATATATGCAGACCCCATATGAAATATACACTGAATATATGCATGCGCCTATACCACAAATAAAATATATGCAGCCATATACATAAGGCTACTCAACCACATATGAAGACCGTACACACCTTTAAACAAATTTTTGTAAACTAGATACGTCACGTATAACATAGAGTGCCAGGACAAAAAAACAGAGCAGGTCAGGTAAGAGTTGATGTTAAACAAATGTTTTATATATATATATAATATACAAAAAGAAGCAAAGATATCCATATGCTTAAACTATAAACTGATTAGTATATTACATGTGCACTAATATATATCTAACCCATATTTAATATATATAAACTCATGCTGAAACTTATATATGCACACAGAGATAACATATCTGACCTACAGTAACCACTTTATTTTAAAACTTTATATACTTTACAATATATACTGTATATCTTTATAAACTTTGCAATATATATAACTATATAATATAAACAAATAAACTAAAATACCTATACCCATATATCAGACAACCTAATACCCCTCATATAAAGTGACATACGAAATCTATGTACACAAATGTTTTATATAAACCTCCATATATTTTATAATATATATATATATATATAAACTGCAACTTTATAACTAATGTATATATAGATATATAGTATAAATCTTTACATATGAAATACCTTCATACACCAAAGCCAGAAGAAGGAGACCGAGAGGGAAGAAAAGAAGGACGAAGGCACGGTGACAAGGGTTCTAGGCTCGGCTGGAGTGAGGCACGCTCAAGGCTAGGGCGGATGCTCTGTTCGGCGAACGATCGAACGGCAGTGGAGTTCTAGGTGTGGGATGGTCGGCGGGTGCATCACTGGTGTGGGAGAATGGTTGAGGCGTTGGTGGGTGAAGAAGTTGGAGGCTGGTCTGTTGATGGCTCGGCAAAGGTCAGGGAGACGTGGGGACGGCAGAAGAGTGGTGATGGAGGTTGGGGCTGCATGGCAGTGGCGCGGTTGATGTGGAATGGCGGAGATCGTGCTACAGGGAAATGAAAAGAAATTTTGAATGGGAGGAAGAATGATAAGCTACAGGAATGGAATGTAAAGTGGCAAGCAAATTTTTAAAATGGAGAAAATGGACAGACTTGGTAAAATGAAACGTACAAAAATATAAAGTGAATTCTTTATTTTATTTTATTTTTGCAACGGTGCCTCTGATTGAGCTGAGAAAGTAATAATGTGGTCCATCCTTTTACGTTTTCAAATTTGAAAAGGCACAGGAAGTAACGGTTGAAATTTGTGATACCCATACGACGAACAGTTTATTATATCCGTCGCGTACCGGACTTCAAAATACGAAAATAAATATACCGCTGAGAACAGCACGACGAGACGATCAAAACGGTATACAGATATTTGTGGTACGATCATCCGATCAAAAGTCGATAATCGGTACCGAAAATGCTGCTATTTTGTCAGAATTAAGATAAACGGAGCAGCAGAAGTCCAAATTTGGAAGAACGAATTTCGCAGTCTGTTTCAGAATGATCTGAATAAATTTTCTCCTGTTGACATATTTTGGTTTCGGAAAACTTTTAAATTCACTATTAATAACCGGTTTGATTTGAAATAAAATTTCACAGGAAAATAATCTTCAATATTATCAGATGAAAATTTTCCAGTTGCTATATTAAAATAGACGTATTCCAAATAATACATTTTTATTTTCAAATTTTATTGTTTAGAATTTCACAAATTTCCAGTTAAATATACTTTTAAAACCATTAAATTTTGCGGTTGTTACACTCTCCCCCACTCAAAACTTTTCATCCCCGAAAAGGAAGGTGGTAGGAGAATAGAACAACCAGAAATAAAAGCAGATTGAAAGTCAAGATTAAACAATTAATTTGAACTATATAAATTTTACTTAAATTTGAAAACTTCATTTGCAATTCAATGGTCTTATATACTTTAAAACCTTTTTCAAGACCCATTTGCAAAATTTCTTGCTTCCTTTACAATTACCATTTATATGCTTAAATAACAACTTTATAGATATATGAAAACTATTTGAAAACAATTATTTACATTATCACTTATATTTACAAAGAAGCTATTAAATCCATAATTCATAAATTTATTAATTTATCTCAAGATACTTTTCAACATTATTAATAAATCAATAATCATTTCTTTAAATATGTTGTATTTAATTAATAACTTCTAAAATATTTAACACTAAAATTTTCTATTTATAACACTATTTTTTTTATATATATATATTAAACCATATAGTATATAAATAAACAATACTTAAAAAGGATATAGTCAACAAGGAGAAGAAGGAGGATTTGGAAAAGCAGAATATAGATGATTAAATAAAGCTGAGCAGATAAGGTAGATTCAAGGAATAGTATCGGGCACGAATAATTAATTCAAACTATAAGAATTTCAATTTCAAATATTAATATAGAATTTCTTTTGTTGAAAATACCTTTATAATAAAATACTTTTATAACTCGATGTTTCAACAAGTTTATCCTTGTTCCTGTAGACTCTGGTAGTGCGTTGATCAGGCGCAAAACTAGAATTCTCCAGGTACGTAGTAGACTTGTTTCAACACCCAGTGAAAATACTGGAAAAACTTTTTAAAAAAAAAACAGATATGGAAAGTACAATCCAATCAAAACACAAACAAAACCTTTGTCTAACCATGGTTCGCAGATACACAATGGTTACGCCTGGGTCCCCCAGGAAACAATCCATATCCGTAAGCTTTCTCAGCCCTGCGAGTTACCCCATGATGACTAGTAGAATGCAGGATACACAATGGTTACGCCTGGATGCCCCAGGAAACAATCCGTACCCCCAGGCAAGACTCAGCCAAGCATTTGCGCTACTATTCGCGACCTACACAGATTGCAGGATACACAATGGTTATGCCTGGATCCCCCAGGAAACAATCCATACCCCTAGGCAAGACTCAGCCAGGCAGTTGCGCTATGCAGTCACGAGAGAAAAAAAAAATAAGACCATGGGTAACGCCATGGAATTCGAAGGACACTCGAGTATCATATCCGGAAAACCAACAATCAGAGAGAATAATATCGATAGAATGAATCCAAGATGTGGCCACAAATCGGATATCAAGCAGAAGGCACTTTCCATATCTTTACTTCGAAAATATGTATCATATAGTACCTTTTCAAATCACTTCCAAATATCGTACTTATATAAAATCCATTATATATAAGATTTAATTTTCAAATCAAATACTATCCAAAATCAATAGTATATCAAATCATACTTATATAGACTTCAATTATATAAGATTTCACTTTCAAATTTAGTACCTTTTCAAATTTATAGTTTTCGAATCAATTTCATACTCATACAAATCAATTTTATATAAGTTCGACAACTCCCAAATCAAGTATTTAGAAACACAAGGTTCTCAAATTTCAATTTTGTTTCAATATCAGTTCAATTTCAAAATCTTATACAATTTCACCAAATTATTTCTTCTCAAATTAATTATCTTTAGCTTCAAAGTTTCCAAAATAATAGATTTAGAAAATAAATCCAAATTTCCAAATCAATATAATTTTAAGTCAACCAATTCATTTCCAAAATCAAATGTTTTCAAAATCATCTTATACTTACGTAAGGTCCATCTTATATAAGGATCAAATTTTTCAAAATAAATTTCGCTGTATAAAGAGCCATATGGGATTGAATATCATTGCTTTTATGGGTTATATATCTTTGTAATTTAAATTGGAAATTTCTTTTAGTAAGCAAAGATATTCTAACCCGACAGCTTTCAATTTCAACGTCAAAATATATCAATGATATTAGGATATAAGGTGTACATACGTCATCATTTCGCAAAATCACATTTGATCGCCCGCTTGATCACACAAGTTCGCTTTCGAACTAGTATTGCCCATTCGACGTCCCTAATGCGGATTTTGATATCGTTTCTCGATTAGAAGTCATCAGTCTCCTTGCATAGTCATATACTATGATAGATAATTCTAGAATTTAGCCAAAAATCCATATCAAATATTCGCCATCAAGAATCGAATGAAAAATCCTAACACGAAATGGTGTAATTCACCTCGAACTTGTGTACTCAAATTTGGATCAATTTAATTATGCGAATAAAATAGCATACGTACAACTTATATATTTATTCCAACTTGTTAAATATATAGTTTCATAAAGATGTTACTAAATTAAAACATTTAAACTAAACTTTATTCAAAATATTTTGAAGACCAAATTCTTTTCGAAACATTACAAATTTAAATTTCATATTAGAAAAATTCAAAATAGCCTTATTCATATACTTAACAAAACAGTTTCAACTTATTTAAATCATTTTACTTCATGCTTAAACATTCGAAACAAATTTATATACTTTATCAAATAATTTATACTTTTCAAAATTTCTCAGCTTTTAAAAGTTAAACTTGATTTGGAAGTGCTCGAACCTTCAAAATAGTTGAAGAAATCATTTTCAAATTCAAGAGTTGGAAATCAGCAACAAATCAGTAAATCAATTTTAATAGATAGGGTTATATTAAAGTGGAAATTAGAGAGGCATCCCTATCATACTTTGATATTGTAAAGCGGGTCCCTGTCAAAGTTTCATTGTAAAGCGGGTCCCTGTTTTCTGGAAACGAAGAAAAATTATTGCTGAAATGTCAGCAACTTTTATAAATAAGTCCTGATATTTCAGCAACTATCTGTGTCAAAGTTTTATTGTAAAAACAAAGAAAAATTATTGCTGAAATGTCAGCAACTTTTATAAATAAGTGATGATATTTCAGCAACTTTCATAAACTGTGTTCACAGTATACATAAATGTTGCTGAAATATCAGCAACTTTTATAAATAAGTGTTGATATTTCAGCAACTTTCATACACTATGTTCACAGTATACATAAATGTTGCGGAAATGTCAGTAACTTTTATGAAATGTTGCATCATGCTCTACAATAATCGTGAATAAAAAACAGGGACCTAATTTACACTGAAATTTAGTGAAGGACTTTTCGTGAATTTTGAAACTTAATAAGGACCTTTGCCAAAAGTACCCTATATTAAATCCAAAACTCAAGGACTGAACACCGGCTTACTTCAAATCATTTCAAGTATATATATACATATATCTTTCGAATATCAAATCATACTTTGGAATTTGAAATCAAAATTGGTTTCGTAAAATCACTCGCGTAGCAATGCTACTAAAGTGGCCTTTCCCTCACTCTGAAACTCGAAAATCAATGTCGATGATGCGTGCACTCATCACCGAAATTATTTTGCAGCGACATAAGTGAGTTCTGGACTTCTATTTTCTCAAACTTCTTTTGAGATTTCTTCGAAACTCATTAAAATCATTTGAAACATTTCTTATTCGGAAAATATTTTTAAATCATATTATTATTATATATTTCAAAGTCTTAAAACCAATTTCAAAATACCGGAGTTCAATTCTCGAATTTCAAATTTAAAATCCTTTAGTTATAAATCATTTATAGATAAATCAAATTTCTTATATAGTTTTTTCAAAATTACAAATCCTTTCGAAACCTCAAATTCTTATTTTAAAAGGGTTTATAATCTTTATCGAAAACATTTCACTTTTATATGTAGAATATAATCATACATATCAAAATAATAATTTCGGTTTAGAAAACAATTTCTAGAATACTAACAAACCCGATTTTCAAAGGATGTTTCAAGGATGGATTTCAGAACATAGGTAGGGATTCAAATTAGAGAGACTCTAATCAAATAGGATTCTGATTCGAAGATAAGTTCGAACGAAAATGAGATAATTGATTACAAACTAGATGGATATACTTATATAAATCGCGGATGACCTTAGAGTCAACCGTGACTTCAGGAACAAGATCGATGCAGAATTCCAAGAAAAATCAACATTCGATCGCAAGAGATAGCGGCATCTAAACCGATGGATATATAAATCTCCGGTGAATCAATGCCAATTGTAAAGGAGTTTCACCCCTTTACAAAACATTCAAAGATCGGCGGGATCGCCTATTCTTATAGAGATCATTCGAAGTGGAGTTATGGGATACTCCAAAATCAAAAGAATACAAATAGTGAGAGACAAGAAAGAATTTTGGAACCGCAAGGAACGTTCCAAAGTTCAAAGGAAATTGAGTCAAAAGGAAGAGATTCAAACTCGAACGAAAGTGATTCTGTAAATAAATTTACTATATATGCTAAGTTTGCCTAGAGCCAAAGCTCTGATACCAACTGTAACGACCCGGTATTTTGGACCATTCAAATCGACAATAAATCCACACATGTCTGACTTGAATAATTCAAAATATCAGATTGTTAATTTAAATTTGGCAAAACTCAGCATATGCAGTAAATAAATCAATCACAGAATCACAGACACAGAGTAATACAATAATACGCAGCGGAATAGATAAAATAGTAGTTCATGAAGCTACTATATAAACATCAGAGTTGAAAATAAAATACAACAGAATATCTCAAATACAATGAAGTCTCCAGTATAACAGATGACTTCTCTGAACAAATCAACTAGAAGAGCTGAAAGCTGAGGCGATAGTTGGATCTCCAAAGGAAGCTCCAAACTCCAAAGGTGAGTCTCAAATGCTGTATCACTCGGTCTGACCCAAGCGTAAAGCAAAACACAAAACACTCGAGTCAGGATTAACATTCTTATACTAATAAATCCAACTCAAGTGAATTGTCAACTGAAATACAAGTAACTTAAAGGATGTTTGGGATAACCATCCTCTAAGGATCCTCAGAACTATCTACAAGGTGGAAATATACATTATAACATCGTGGTCATTTCAATTTAATTTATACTTCAAAACCCAAATATCATTACATTACAAATATAACCATTTCCAAGATAGTATATATATTAATTAATTTATAAAGTAAAGCATTTAATTTTCTCAAGTCTTGCAAATCGATTCAAATCAACATCAAATTTCAAATTCAAATTTTTCAAAGCTCAATTTTCCCATTTTAATTCAATTCAGTTTCTAAATAACAAATTCAATTCAAATTGATTTCAAATACAGATCTGAATAACAAAATAAACCATTTAAATTCTAATATATTTCAAAGCTTTAATATTCAACCATTTCAGAGTTAAATTAAACAGTTTCATATAGCTCTTGATTTAACTTCATTATTATCTAATCAGGGAATATTCACTTAATAAATTCAATATCATTTAACTAGCCTTAAATTACATTTTACTAAATATTTCCTTAAACTTATTTTAAACAAGAAATATTCATTAAATTACTTAAATCAAACCCGAGTTATAAATCATATCTTACATCTCAATTTCAATAAGTTTCAAATCGGTTTAATTAAATAAAATTCTTTATTGAATACAATTTCAACTAAATTCAAATTACCTTCCCAATCTTAACTTATTCAAATTATTACCAAATCTATTTTGAAATATATGTTTAAATACTTATCCACATTATATGTATTAAATCAATCTAAATCAAATTTAATATTATAATTAAATCTATATATATTATTACTATTTATATATAATAATTTAAGAATCAACATTTGTTAAAACCATATATTTCTTTCCAAAACCATAGAATTCAATTTCAAAATATTTATATATATATATGGACCAACGGTGTTTGTATATATATTTATCATATGGTTAAGTGATACGGATATTTATCATTTCAATCCGAAATTTAAATATATACGGGTAGATATCATTTCGACCCGTAATCCCAATTCAATTCAAATGAAAATCGCTTGGGTTTATCATTTCAACCCATAACGATTTTCTCCTATTCTAAAGTCCGTTCGGGTGTGTATCATTTCAACCCATAGTGAATTCTATACTAACAGGGAATTTGCAGAGTGATAACAGATAATATAAAATATAACAACAGGCATATATCATCAATAAATAACAGATACTGGTGTCAGATGTCATAGGTGAACATATACAGATAATAGTAATAGCAGGCATATAAATACTAGATACTGGTGTCAGATGTCACAGGTGAACATATACAGATAATAGCATATATAACCATTTAAATAACTACAGCATCATATTTCAATTGTCGTTTCAATTGAAATCAAAATTAATAAATACAAGAATGTTAATCGTGAGTGATTGCTCACCTTTCGAGGCTAGATAGATTTAACGAAGAAATGAGCTACGAATCCAAGCACGAATTGCAAAGAAAGGCACAATGGACACGGATTCGTCGGACAATCTAATAGATAAGAAATCGATGAGAATGGATCAAATCAATTTTTGCTTGATAGAAACGAAATATGGTTTATATACATATATATATATATATATATATTACAAAATCCGTTTTAAACTTATATATATATATATACACACATATGTGGAAGCCAAACTCAAATCTACCTATCTACAAAAACAATATATAACCATAGGTATAAATAACAAATATACAATCTTCCAAAATTTATATAATTTATGCAGACCGGTATATCTATATACCTACTTGATATGTAAACACACACATTTATATATTTATATATATATATATATATGCAGACCCCATATGAAATATACACTGAATATATGCATGCGCCTATACCACAAATAAAATATATGCAGCCATATACATAAGGCTACTCAACCACATATGAAGACCGTACACACCTTTAAACAAATTTTTGTAAACTAGATACGTCACGTATAACATAGAGTGCCAGGACAAAAAAACAGAGCAGGTCAGGTAAGAGTTGATGTTAAACAAATGTTTTTTATATATATATAATATACAAAAAGAAGCAAAGATACCCATATGCTTAAACTATAAACTGATTAGTATATTACATGTGCACTAATATATATCTAACCCATATTTAATATATATAAACTCATGCTGAAACTTATATATGCACACAGAGATAACATATCTGACCTACAATAACCACTTTATTTTAAAACTTTATATACTTTACAATATATACTGTATATCTTTATAAACTTTGCAATATATATAACTATATAATATAAACAAATAAACTAAAATACCTATACCCATATATCAGACAACCTAATACCCCTCATATAAAGTGACATACGAAATCTATGTACACAAATGTTTTATATAAACCTCCATATATTTTATAATATATATATATATATAAACTGCAACTTTATAACTAATGTATATATAGATATATAGTATAAATCTTTACATATGAAATACCTTCATACACCAAAGCCAAAAGAAGGAGACCGAGAGGGAAGAAAGGAGGGCGAAGGCACGGTGACAGGGGTTCTAGGCTCGGCTGGAGTGAGGCACGCTCAAGGCTAGGGCGGAGGCTCTGTTCGGCGAACGATCGAACGGCAGTGGAGTTCTAGGTGTGGGATGGTCGGCGGGTGCATCACTAGTGTGGGAGAATGGTTGAGGCGTTGGTGGGTGAAGAAGTTGGAGGCTGGTCTGTTGATGGCTCGGCAAAGGTCAGGGAGACGTGGGGACGGCAGAAGAGTGGTGATGGAGGTTGGGGCTGCATGGCAGTGGCGCGGTTGATGTGGAATGGCGGAGATCGTGCTACAGGGAAATGAAAAGAAATTTTGAATGGGTGGAAGAATGATAAGCTATAGGAATGGAATGTAAAGTGGCAAGCAAAATTTTAAAATGGAGAAAATGGGCAGACTTGGTAAAATGAAACGTACAAAAATATAAAGTGAATTCTTTATTTTATTTTATTTTTGCAACGGTGCCTCTGATTGAGCTGAGAAAGTAATAATGTGGTCCATCCTTTTACGTTTTCAAATTTGAAAAGGCACATGAAGTAACGGTTGAAATTTGTGATACCCATACGACGAACAGTTTATTATATCCATCGCGTACCGGACTTCAAAATACGAAAATAAATATACCGCTGAGAACAGCACGACGAGACGATCAAAACGGTATACAGATATTTGTGGTACGATCATCCGATCAAAAGTCGATAATCGGTACCGAAAATGCTGCTATTTCGTCAGAATTAAGATAAACGGAGCAGCAGAAGTCCAAATTTGGAAGAACGAATTTCGCAGTCTGTTTCAGAATGATCTGAATAAATTTTCTCCTGTTGACATATTTTGGTTTCGGAAAACTTTTAAATTCACTGTTATTAACCGGTTTGATTTGAAATAAAATTTCACAGGAAAATAAACTTCAATATTATCAGATGAAAATTTTCCAGTTGCTATATTAAAATAGACGTATTCCAAATAATACATTTTTATTTTCAAATTTTATTGTTTAAAATTTCACAAATTTCCAGTTAAATATACTTTTAAAACCATTAAATTTTGCGGGTCGTTACATGTTTCTAAGGTTTACCCCGCGTTTCGGACACAATGGAATAGGTTTCGGGAGCTAATTCGATCATCTGTACGAGTTATGGAATTAAACGATCAAATTTAAATTAAACCGATTTAAACCGATTTCGATGCGTTTTGGCTTGCCCCGGACAAACGGTACATCCGATTGACACGAAATTTGAAACCATACAATAATATCACATTACAGATCGGATGAAAGTGGTTTCGTCGAAATCCGAGACTGTTTGAAAATGACTATTTTTAACTCGCCAAATTAATATTAAAACAATTTCGATGCGTTTGGAGCTGCCACGGTCAAACGACAACTCCGATTGCTACAAAAATTGAAATCCGATAATAACAAACTATTACGGATCCAATGGAACAAGTTTCGTCCAATTATGAGACTGTTCGACAAATGGCTAATTTTTAGTCGTCATTTAAATATTAAAATATTCAATTTTCATAGTTTAACTCTAAATTCAATTTTAAAAGTTCTAAAACATCACTATAACTTCAATATGATTTAATATAACTTCATAAATCATTTTTAATCACATTTAAATCCAGATTTCAATTATTTCTAGAATTTCACTATTAAATTATTGATTTAATTACCCAATTAAATCCAGATATTCGAAAAATAAATTATTCGACTTATTAATTTCACTTATTAATATTTAAAATCAATTAAATATATGAATTTTAATTGACAGAAATTCTGGGTCGTTACAGGTGAATTTGTGTGTCATTGACTTGTTATGAATACAAGTTTAGGGTATGATACCCCATTTTATCTTTGAGAAGATTCTTGTGATATTGATTAATCTCTTGTTGATTTTCAATTACATACTTATAGTAGTATGCCATTATGGTTATTATATGTTCATGCCATATCTTTTATTCTATACCATATCATCTGATATTTATAGCTAGACTGATCCGTTTATTATTTTCTTATAAATAATACTCGGGTCAGACCGAGATGTTACAGGTGCTTCTGCTTGACTTCTCTTTTGGGATCACTCTGACTTTTGGCTAACTACTTAGATTAGTAGTTTTTATTGTATACATTTGAGATATAGACTCCGTGATGAATACTTATTCTTTTGAGTAGCTTCTAGCTATTCTTTTGTATTATTGTGGATCTTTCAGACCACTACTCTGATGTACACTTTAATGTGTTATATATTCATATCTTTTTCCGTCATTGTGATATGGATGTCTGTGACTGATTTATGTTATGTTTATTTCTATGTTTGTTTTCGAAGATTATTTATAGCCACTGTGTGATAGCTTTGCGTTTGTATCGGTATGTCGGATTTCCTCCTTAAATGAAATGCATGCTATACTATCTGACATATCGGTGCTGGCACAAAGAAATTACACGGATGGTCGCTCCTCAACAGCCTTATTCTCCATGCTAGTTGACAACACTACACCGTAGTGTTCTTGGTTAGCGTGGGTATAGAGGTGGGGCGTCACAATTTTATTGAAAATATAGAAAACATTTTTGAAAATAGAGGAAATATCTTTAGTGAGAATGCTCTGGAAATCATCACCCCCATCCATGGTCACAGTTACATCCCGGGTTACGTTGCCATCGCAGCAAAAGTCCATGTAACTGATTACACCATGGAACCCGCAACAGATCGCAGTTACATTCCATGGTTACGTTGCCGTCGCAGCAAAAGTCCATGTAACTGTTGGCTCTCAGCGGCACACACGATTTTCGCTGTTAAAATGAAACTTCTCCACTCTCACATAGGTCGCAGTCTACCGATGTAAAATCAAACGTAGACTATTAGCTCTCAGTGGCACACACGACTTTCGCTATGTTACCATAGTGTCGCAGTCTACCAATATAAAATCAAATGTAGACTGTTGGCTCTCAGCGGCACACACGACTTTCACTATGGTCTGCAGTAGATCGCAGTGACATTATTGAGTTAAACTATCGTCACAGTAAAACCCAAATGCCTCTGTAGGCATCAGCGCCCCACGACTTTCGCTACACTACATAAAATCCTCAGGAACTAGTTCTATCCGGACTCCTCACAGGATCAACTTTAGAACCTCTCCCTTAGAGGCTCAAGGTAGTACCACCCTTTGGCACTCCTGAGAAGTTCATTCAAGGGACCGCCTTTTTCCCCAGAGCCAAATCTCAAAACGCTTTATACTATACACATATAGTATTTTCCAAATCATACACCGAGTATGAATTCCATATAAAGCTCCTTTACAAAATCGATTCCCAAAATTTATAATTCTCAAACTAGGCTTTCCCAAATCCCAATATTGATTTTATCCAAAACTCAAAAGCCTTTCCAAAGTCCATAGGTTCCAAAAACCTTTTCTCAAAACCATTTCCATAAAATCTTATATATATATATACATATATATAATTTTCTTGGGAAATCTTTAAATCACTTTATACTTATATAAGTTTCCTTTGTATACTTCAAAAACTTTCAAAAATCATTTACAGTTCTTATACAAAAATTTTCAATATCAATTTTATTCAAACCCGTACGATGTACACATATCATCCGTACGAAATATCAATCTGATCGCTTACTCGATCACACAATTTGCTTCCGAACTAGTATTGTCCACCCGACTTCCTAGTAGGGACGCAGATCTGGTTTCTTGATCAGAAATCGTCATTCTCCTTGCATAGTCACAACTATGATAGAGAATATCCAGAACCAATCAAAAATCCGTATCCAGGTTCGCCATCGAAAATCGAGCGAAAAATCCCAACTCGGATTGATAATACTATCTCGAAATTCCATGCTCGAAATCTGGATCAAACCACTATGCGAATAGAATAATATACGTATATCCTACGTATTTATCTTCATTGATTATCAGTTAAGTCAATTCCCTTTCTATTCATCCTCACTTTGATTTTTATTCACATACTCACAATTGCTTTAATCCCCATTTGGATTATCACTTCGATTCTTATCTCAGTTGGGTATTTAATCAACAACAGTTTGAACTCTGTCCAATTTAAATTTTGAAAATAGCTTGGAAAATTTTAAAATGAACAATTAGTTGAAAAATAATTATTAGTTTGTAAAATAGCTGTAAAACAGTCAAGTAATTGTAAGATAGTTGAAAAATAGTAATTATTTATAAAATAGTAGAAAAATAGTAATTAGTTTATAAAACAGTTGTAAAATAGTTAAATAGTTCCAAAAGTAATTGTAAAACAAGTTTAAGATAGTTTTAGGTTTAAAAGAAAAGTTGTGTAGTAAATAGTTTGGAAAAATAGAGTTATATTAAAACAATTTATTTTGAAAATAGTCCAGAGTCAACTGTACAACTTCCCAATCTCCATTTCCAATCAATTGCCAATTTCCAATTAACTTTCAATTTCATTTCACTTTAAACCATCTTGAATTATACAAATTCGAGTTATTATTTCAAATGTTGATTTAATCCCATAAATCAAATTTACCTTTACTTTTTAATTTAACAGCCTAACCATTTAATTCTGAGTTCAAATTTCAAATTCCATTTTAATTTACCTTTACTTCTACATAAACTTATTTTTAGGTTCAAATAATAATTCAAATCCCTTTTTAAACAATTTAATCTTTGAAATTCAATTTATTACCCAACTTAAATCTTTGAACCCCTCCTTAACGATTTCAGTTTACATGTTCATTTTAACATTCAAATCTTAATGTTCAAAGTGATCTTATTTTCTCAAGTTTAATTTTTATCTTTAAAATCAAAATTACTCAAGTGATTTCAAATTAAAGTTTAATTCCATTTAATTCCAATAATGGAATAGATATTAGGGAACTTTTGCCATACATCCTTAATAACTTTCATAATTCACCAAACATCCCTTAGATACAAAATATAAAATTTTCATCCCTATTTTTAAAGACCGCCTTTTTTTCCCCAAACTACCCTCAAAAATCATCGTAAAACCCTGAACCCACGCTTTTTTTATCGTAACCTTTGATACAATTGAAATCACAGTTTCTTCAACAAAATCCGAAAACTCTATAAAATCGAACAACTGAACAACCAAAATCAAGTCGAAAATCTAACACGAGGTGTAATATCCCGGAAATTTGGGGCAATATCAATTTAATAATCTGTTTAAATAATTAAATTGATTTGATAATCTTTGATAAAATTATTTGAATTGGTTTAAAAATATAATTAAATGAATATTTAATTAGTGAATTTTATCCTTTAAAAACTAATAAAATGATTTCTATTTATAATGTATATATATATATGTATATATTGTAAATAGATAAGCTTGGATTTGAAATTTAAATAATAAATGAAATCTTGTTTTAAATTTCTAATGTATATTCTTATAGTTTGGAAATTATGATTTATTTAAATATTAGCTTTACAAAGCTATTTAAAACAAAATAACTATATGGTTTTAAGTAAGGTTAATAATAAGGTTTATTTTATATTGCTTAATAAATATGGTTTAAGAATATATATATATATATATAAGTTTAAAATACAATTAACATATGATATGTTAATTCATTTAGTAATAGTAGTAATTTATAATCTCTTTTATAAATTATTTTAAAATTGACAAATGGTTATTTTCAAATTAAATGTGTTGTTTTAAATTGACTTTAAATTGGATTTTAAAAATATAATTTGAATTTGAATTAGATTTAATTTTGAATTCAAAAAGAGGTAATATTCAAATAGTTTGGATTTCAAAGTATATGTAAACTTTTATTTATAATAATTAGTTTTGTTTCTTTATAAGTAATATATATAAATAGATAAGTAATAAGTGTTTAATAAAATAAGAAAAGTCTTTTATTTACATTTAAAATAAATATAAACTAATTAAAGGGACATGTGTTAATTTATAAGGCTATGTAATAACAAGTGTAAACTAATAATACAATGGTAATGCCAAATGTCAAGTTCTAAATTTTGGTTTTTCTTTTATTTTTATTTTTAATAAACTACAAATTAACTTATATAAACCTATGCCTACTTCTCATTTTCTTTTTCTTTCCTGTTCTTTTCAAAAAGATAAGAAATTTCAGCCTATTCTCTAAACAAAGCCTGTAACTCGAAATCTTCCTCAAAACTAAATTCTCAAAACAATGTAGAAATCAACTCCTCTAACCAGAGAAAAACCATTAACCTGCAAATTATCTTCCAAAATCAAAGTCTGTTTGTAAACATCTTCTTCAAAGATCTGTAACCACTTTCAAATCTGAAGCTTGCAAAACATTCTTTTTAAATCTGAGATTTTGCAAAGCAATTTTCAACAAAAGCCTGCAATTCATTTTCAACATCAAAAACTGGAGCATGCAGAGCATTTTCAAAAATTAAGGAAAAGGGGCCTGTAGCAGATAATCAAAGCAAGCTCATAATCATCTTACCTGCACCCAAGTTTCAAGTTCTTTTACAAATTCCATCAATTCGAGTTTTAAAGTTTTCAAAATCAAAACTGTTTCAAGCTCTGTTCTTCATTTCAAATTAGGTGAGTAACTTTCTTTTTAAACTTAAGTAGGGATATTTATTTGCATGTGAATTTTCTGGAATAAAAGAAGTATCGAATGCATGGATATGATTGAATTTCTATGGATATATAAATGCATGTTTAATTTTGTATCTGTTCTTACCTGTTTTTATCTGTTCTTCTTTTAGAAGCAAATATCATGATCAAAAAATTCAATACCTCCTAATATAATCTCTGTTAGGACTTAGACTTTAAACAAATGTTGTTTGTTCCAGTCTAAATTAGAGTCTAAAATTTTATTAAGTTAAAATAAAATGAAAACTACTCTGTAAATATAAAGGAACAGGGAAGTTTTAGTTTTGTATAAAATTCAAATATGATAATTAAGCATTCCAGGATTATAAATTGAATCTTTAAACCAAATTATGATTTTTAGAAGAGAAATCACAATTTTTAGCATTAAGTTGAGTGAGCAGTTCGAACTTGAACAGAATTTGGGTTTTTTTGTTGTCTCTGGTGATCTATGGGTTCGGGGACGTCGTGGTTCTCAATGAAGATGTAGGGATGATCGGAGAATCTGAGAAAAATATCAGAAGTGGTAATAATTCACTGTGGCGATGGTAGGAGTTTGATTTCGTTTTTAGCCCTAGATTTTGGCATGGTCGAGAAATTGGTGGTCAAGGAAGCTCTGGTGGATCGAGTTCCACCAGACCCTGGGAAATTGAAGTGGGGACGTAGTCGAAGTCGCGGCCAAACGTTCAGACGCTCAGGCGATCGGAGAGATGAATTCGAGTGATTTCCAGGCTTTGGTTTCCTGTTCTTCATGGTGATGAGATACTCGTTTTCAAATACGAATTGATGTTGAAGTTTTGGTGATCGAATTTGGATACGAAGGTGAATGTTGACTTGAGGAGATCATCGGCGGTGATCGAAGGCGAGCGTTTCGCCTGTGCACGTGCACATGAATGTTTCGAACATCTGGAAGAGTTGAATTAGAGGAGAAGAAGACGTACTGGAGGAAATGGAATTTGACTCGAAGTCATACTCGAGAAATTAGGACTCTGGCTCGAGTTGTTTTCAGGGGAGACTCGCGTGGGGTTTAACAGTTTAAAATTTTTAATAAAATTAAGTATAAAAGAAAAGGGAAGAGAAAACTCGAAGCTGGTCTCGGGATTTCTGTAAATTTTCTCGGGTAATATGATGTTTGGCTCGGGTAATATGATGTTTGGCTCGGGTAATCTGTGATGTTGCAGTTTTAAAATCTGACAGGAGTTTTAAAATTTAAAATGAGTTTAAAAAGTTGAAACAAGATTTAAACAAAGTTTTAAATCAAATTTAAAGTATGGTTTCAAATCTAATTTGAATTATAGTTTGAAATAAATAAAGTTTATAAAATTTATAATGTTTAAACAAAGTTAAAATGTTGGAAGTATAATTTTAAAAAGATTTGAATTTAAATAATTAGTTTAAAATATTTAATGTTAAGTAGTTCTTTAACATTAGGTTATAATTTGATTTAAATTTGGTTAAGTTAAATTTGAAATTTATTTTAAATCATTAATTTGAAATGAATAAAAGGAAGATTTAAAAGTAAAAGAATTTCAAAGCTTTTTGAAAATGATAATTAAAGTAGTTATTAATGTTTATACTTTAATTTAGAGATTTAATGATATAGGAGTCATTAAATTAATAAGGTAATTAAAGAGTAATTTGGTAATTTAATTAATTAATGGTTTAATGTTAATTAATTAAATAATTAAGATTTTAAGTTAATTAATTGAGAGTTAATTAATTTGAAATTAAGAAATTTAATTAGATAAGTGTAGATTATTAACAAATGATAATCATTTGTAAAATTGGTTAAGTATAAATTACTTAATAAAAGTAATTAAAGAAATAAATTACTTAAGGTAATTAATTAAATAAATTTGATAAGTTTAAATTAATTTATTTAATTAATTTAAGAAAATCACTGGGTGATTAGATAATTACTTAAAGGTAATTAGTGAAAGTATAAATTACTTAGAAAAGTAATTAAAGATAATTAGTGGATATAATTAACTAAAGGTGGTTTAATAATAAAAGTAATTTGAGTTAATTACTTTTGAATAATTAATCAAGGGATTAATTAAGAAATTAATTAAGGAAATAATTAATTTAGTTAATAAAAGTAATTAAGGGGAGTTAATTACTAGGTGAGATTAATCAAAGTGTGATTAATAAATGTTGTTTAAATAAAGATTAATTACTTAATGTAATTAATTTAATTAAGTAATTAATAATTAAGTTGTAATTAAGGATCATTAATTAATATAATTAATGATGTAATTAAGATTGATTAATTAAGTAATAATTAATAAATAAAGTAATTAATCAATGTAATTAATTAAGGATTAATGTAATTAATTATAGTTGATTAAGTTAATTAATTTTAGTAAATTAATTAATGAAGTAATTAAAGGTTAATTACAATAAGTGGTTAAGGATAATTAATTTAAATAATTAATTAAAGATAAATTACTTGGATGTAATTAAAAGATAATTAATCAAAAATGATTAATTAAAATGAATTATTAGAGGATAATTAATTAATTGATTGTAATTAATTAATGGTTAAGTAAGAAGGATTTATAAAATGAAGTAATTAATTTAATTCACTTTAAATTAATTAAAAGATAATATAAATCATTACTTATGGATGGATGATAATACTGAATGCTTTGCATTGATTGATATCTCTGATGAGATATATGCTGTATGATATGGATGTTAGTTGAATTGTGATGATAATATGGATTATCTGATAATGTTGATTATCTGTTGTGAATTATCTTTCTTTGTGTATAAAGATAATGAATTAAATTGTTTTAACCTTTAAAACAACTTGGCCTTAAAAGATACGCTTTGGATTTCGATGAGACCGGGATCGGGTTTCCGTATACCGGATTTCCAGGTCTGGAGACCCGAATACCACATCGATCCAAATTAACGATAGGTCGTGAATCAAGTGAAGATGAAGATTCAGAGTGCAAGGGTTATTGTCGTTAACTCTGAGGGTGATTCCAAAACGAGTGTAACGAGATAATGCCTTCGGTTTCGTTCGAACCCGGAACGAACTTGTATGGATTGAATGCTTTCAGAACATCGTCAGGTGGACGATGAGCATTCTAAGTGATGTGTTCTTTTCTAAGGTAATCGTGACCTCAAGCCTCATCAAACCGGGAATGGCTAAAACAGGGGAGGTGCAGCAAGGTTAGTGGGTAGCACCCAAGTAGGACAAGGTTACCTCTGTCTAGATGTCCCTTTCTATTTTCGACTTAGTGGTGCGGTTGCTGATCCCAACCGTGAGGTATCTTGTGCGGGAATTATCCAGTAAGGGATGTTCCGACCTTGTGTTGCAGGGGATTGGGAGTGATCCTCGGTACGGTGATCTAGGCCACGTACTGTGACGGGCGGTACCCCGGTAGCCCTGCCATTGTATGGAATCCAAACTCCAATAAGTGCCGTACGTATTAGTTGTGCCCAACTATGTTGGAATGTGAGATGTAAGCATTTCAGCTATTTCTGTATTTTACTTGAAAACCCTAGACCCTATTATAATATAATCGAATTTCCTATCAAATGTTTTGGTTAGCGTAAGGTAAAAACTTACCCATGTTTATTTGTGGGGAGTCTTACGTGATACCTTTTCTTTCAAAAGGTTTTGAAGTTAAACAAGTTTAACCTGTTACTCACACCAGACCCATGTCTGACCCAAGTTGTTTATTTCTGTTTTATAAACTCTTGGGTACTCAAATTTTTACGAGTAGCCAAGGGATTCAGGTTAGCTTTGACGAGTAATCTGGAGGAGCAATGGAGCAGGAGGCTTCAACGTTGTAGATATAGATAGTAGTTTCCGCTGTGTTGATCTTGTTTAGATCTTTGTTTTGTATTGAGATGTAATAACTAGACAGATGTTTATAACTGTCTAGTATATGATATGTAATCTGTGTAACTCTGATAAGTGTTGTATATGATACTATGTAATATTTATGTGATATAATATATTTTGTTCGTTTCCGCTGTGAGTATTTATGTTTGTTTCTTTTCTCTTCTTCTCTTTTCTACTTCTCACCCCTTTCTTTCTTATTAGCGATACGACTTTCTATGGAGAGAAAGTCGTGGTCGTTACAGTTGGTATCAGAGCATAGGTTGAGCGAATGCCTAAGCTTTTGGTTATGTGTATATCAAAACACTAGGTTGAGTGAATACCTAGGTTCGGAAGGGTTGTTCATTAGAGATAGGATCTGTAGCAACCTGTTTGAGTGTATATATATATACGAGAGCGCGTATTTGTTAGTTATATAAAAATGGTTTTATATTGTGTTAATTGATCGGTTGAGTGGTATATGGATTCTGGTCAATACGAGTAGCTAACGTTATTGATAGGGATCTCTAAACACTTGAACCAGGCCAACGGACACAATATTGTTTTAAAGAGGTAAATGAAATAATTTTACCTAGAAATAATTTCTATATAAAAAGTATCATTTTAAATATATATTTATGTATTTCTACCTATTTGTTGGGTTACCTGTTCGGGTTTTCCAATATAAGTTATAAAGGTAGATAAGGTGGTGGTGTGTGTAACACGACTATCAATGGTTGGAATTTGAGTGTTGAGGTTGGAAGTATATTTGACGAGACTGTAGATCTAATACCGTCTCGAGTGAGCTTTGCTGAGGTGTAGGATTTCACCAATCTCCGAAGGAACTGTTAAAGTTCGGAGTTTATCTTTGAAGTTGGATGAATAGAGTTATATCTGTCAGAGAGTAGAAGCGAGTGATGGTATTTTGGCAACTTCAAGAAGTAGTAGCTGTGTGATGAGACACAGTGACTATGGACGTTTCTGAAGATGTTTCTTCTGGAGCAAAGTTTAAGGAAGTAGATCTGTTTCGGTGTTGTGGCTGGGTCCAGCGGGGTGTTTCTTTTTGCTTTGAAGTCCGAGTTTCTCAAAGAGTTTCGGATAAGAAGTCTTTGGTATCAGTGTCAGCAGTGCAGCTCGGTGTATTCTGTGATGGCAGGAAGTTTTCTGGCTGAGCAGTTTTTCTAGGTGGAGTTCAGAAGCAGCGGAGTGGATCCATTTCTTCGATAAATTGGATAAATAAGTGTAAGCTATTCTGATTGGTAAAGAGAGAACAGTCTGTTGGAATTAGGATGGGTTGATCGCAAAAGTGACTTGCGATTGTCTGAGTGTTCTCTTGAGTTGTCAGAATTTTTCTGGATGTCTTCAGTAAAGTCAGAAGTTTGTCCGCATCTAAAGATTGAGTTTTCTTATCGACTGGATTCCAGGAGTGATATCGGTGGTTCAGTCTAGTGGAAGGATGTTTCCTAGAGATGGAGTTGGCGAAGCAACTCAAGTTTTGCTGGAGTATCTGAGTTTTCTTTATGGATCAGTGAACCTTATTTCTAGAAGTGAGTTGTCCAGTCTGTGCTTGTGTTCTACCTCAGATCAGAGTTGAGCAGCGAAAGTAGTTTGGAGTGTATCTTTGGATGGGAGAAGTAAGTTTAGAATCTACTGATGTTGTGAAGTAGAGTTGTGTTTTGGATCTCTTCTGCGTTCTGACCTGGATAAGTATTTGGTCTTCGGAATTGAATGGTCAGTTTGGATAACTGGAATTTATTGAGTTTTACGTATCTCTGAGGAAGTACGTATTTGATCTATCTTTGGTTTTAGAATCTGCAGTTTTGGGAAGTTTGGTAGTTGAGTCAGACTCATCTGTAGTCTGATAGTCTGTTTAGTTCTGTAGATCTAGATGTGTAGGAGATCTATAGCTTAGTAGTTTAGATTGTTTGTAGAGCGAGTATCCCGGTATATATATATACTTGGGGAAACTCGAGGAATTTTATCTAGAATTTAGTCTAGATAGTTGGAATTGTTTGATTGGGTGAATTGGTTGCTATGGTTGTTAGCATATGGATGATAATATTTGCTTGTGATTTAAATAGATTATTAAATTACCTTTGATTTAAATTTCGGGGACGAAATTATTTTAAGGGGGGAGGAATGTAATATCCCGGAAATTTGGGGCAATATCAATTTAATAATCTGTTTAAATAATTAAATTGATTTGATAATCTTTGATAAAATTATTTGAATTGGTTTAAAAATATAATTAAATGAATATTTAATTAGTGAATTTTATCCTTTAAAAACTAATAAAATGATTTCTATTTATAATGTATATATATATATATGTATATATTGTAAATAGATAAGCTTGGATTTGAAATTTAAATAATAAATGAAATCTTGTTTTAAATTTCTAATGTATATTCTTATAGTTTGGAAATTATGATTTATTTAAATATTAGCTTTACAAAGCTATTTAAAACAAAATAACTATATGGTTTTAAGTAAGGTTAATAATAAGGTTTATTTTATATTGCTTAATAAATATGGTTTAAGAATATATATATATATATAAGTTTAAAATACAATTAACATATGATATGTTAATTCATTTAGTAATAGTAGTAATTTATAATCTCTTTTATAAATTATTTTAAAATTGACAAATGGTTATTTTCAAATTAAATGTGTTGTTTTAAATTGACTTTAAATTGGATTTTAAAAATATAATTTGAATTTGAATTAGATTTAATTTTGAATTCAAAATGAGGTAATATTCAAATAGTTTGGATTTCAAAGTATATGTAAACTTTTATTTATAATAATTAGTTTTGTTTCTTTATAAGTAATATATATAAATAGATAAGTAATAAGTGTTTAATAAAATAAGAAAAGTCTTTTATTTACATTTAAAATAAATATAAACTAATTAAAGGGACATGTGTTAATTTATAAGGCTATGTAATAACAAGTGTAAACTAATAATACAATGGTAATGCCAAATGTCAAGTTCTAAATTTTGGTTTTTCTTTTATTTTTATTTTTAATAAACTACAAATTAACTTATATAAACCTATGCCTACTTCTCATTTTCTTTTTCTTTCCTGTTCTTTTCAAAAAGATAAGAAATTTCAGCCTATTCTCTAAACAAAGCCTGTAACTCGAAATCTTCCTCAAAACTAAATTCTCAAAACAATGTAGAAATCAACTCCTCTAACCAGAGAAAAACCATTAACCTGCAAATTATCTTCCAAAATCAAAGTCTGTTTGTAAACATCTTCTTCAAAGATCTGTAACCACTTTCAAATCTGAAGCTTGCAAAACATTCTTTTTAAATCTGAGATTTTGCAAAGCAATTTTCAACAAAAGCCTGCAATTCATTTTCAACATCAAAAACTGGAGCATGCAGAGCATTTTCAAAAATTAAGGAAAAGGGGCCTGTAGCAGATAATCAAAGCAAGCTCATAATCATCTTACCTGCACCCAAGTTTCAAGTTCTTTTACAAATTCCATCAATTCGAGTTTTAAAGTTTTCAAAATCAAAACTATTTCAAGCTCTGTTCTTCATTTCAAATTAGGTGAGTAACTTTCTTTTTAAACTTAAGTAGGGATATTTATTTGCATGTGAATTTTCTGGAATAAAAGAAGTATCGAATGCATGGATATGATTGAATTTCTATGGATATATAAATGCATGTTTAATTTTGTATCTGTTCTTACCTGTTTTTATCTGTTCTTCTTTTAGAAGCAAATATCATGATCAAAAAATTCAATACCTCCTAATATAATCTCTGTTAGGACTTAGACTTTAAACAAATGTTGTTTGTTCCAGTCTAAATTAGAGTCTAAAATTTTATTAAGTTAAAATAAAATGAAAACTACTCTGTAAATATAAAGGAACAGGGAAGTTTTAGTTTTGTATAAAATTCAAATATGATAATTAAGCATTCCAGGATTATAAATTGAATCTTTAAACCAAATTATGATTTTTAGAAGAGAAATCACAATTTTTAGCATTAAGTTGAGTGAGCAGTTCGAACTTGAACAGAATTTGGGTTTTTTTGTTGTCTCTGGTGATCTATGGGTTCGGGGACGTCGTGGTTCTCAATGAAGATGTAGGGATGATCGGAGAATCTGAGAAAAATATCAGAAGTGGTAATAATTCACTGTGGCGATGGTAGGAGTTTGATTTCGTTTTTAGCCCTAGATTTTGGCATGGTCGAGAAATTGGTGGTCAAGGAAGCTCTGGTGGATCGAGTTCCACCAGACCCTGGGAAATTGAAGTGGGGACGTAGTCGAAGTCGCGGCCAAACGTTCAGACGCTCAGGCGATCGGAGAGATGAATTCGAGTGATTTCCAGGCTTTGGTTTCCTGTTCTTCATGGTGATGAGATACTCGTTTTCGAATACGAATTGATGTTGAAGTTTTGGTGATCGAATTTGGATACGAAGGTGAATGTTGACTTGAGGAGATCATCGGCGGTGATCGAAGGCGAGCGTTTCGCCTGTGCACGTGCACATGAATGTTTCGAACATCTGGAAGAGTTGAATTAGAGGAGAAGAAGACGTACTGGAGGAAATGGAATTTGACTCGAAGTCATACTCGAGAAATTAGGACTCTGGCTCGAGTTGTTTTCAGGGGAGACTCGCGTGGGGTTTAACAGTTTAAAATTTTTAATAAAATTAAGTATAAAAGTAAAGGGAAGAGAAAACTCAAAGCTGGTCTCGGGATTTCTGTAAATTTTCTCGGGTAATATGATGTTTGGCTCGGGTAATATGATGTTTGGCTCGGGTAATCTGTGATGTTGCAGTTTTAAAATCTGACAGGAGTTTTAAAATTTAAAATGAGTTTAAAAAGTTGAAACAAGATTTAAACAAAGTTTTAAATCAAATTTAAAGTATGGTTTCAAATCTAATTTGAATTATAGTTTGAAATAAATAAAGTTTATAAAATTTATAATGTTTAAACAAAGTTAAAATGTTGGAAGTATAATTTTAAAAAGATTTGAATTTAAATAATTAGTTTAAAATCTTTAATGTTAAGTAGTTCTTTAACATTAGGTTATAATTTGATTTAAATTTGGTTAAGTTAAATTTGAAATTTATTTTAAATCATTAATTTGAAATGAATAAAAGGAAGATTTAAAAGTAAAAGAATTTCAAAGCTTTTTGAAAATGATAATTAAAGTAGTTATTAATGTTTATACTTTAATTTAGAGATTTAATGATATAGGAGTCATTAAATTAATAAGGTAATTAAAGAGTAATTTGGTAATTTAATTAATTAATGGTTTAATGTTAATTAATTAAATAATTAAGATTTTAAGTTAATTAATTGAGAGTTAATTAATTTGAAATTAAGAAATTTAATTAGATAAGTGTAGATTATTAACAAATGATAATCATTTGTAAAATTGGTTAAGTATAAATTACTTAATAAAAGTAATTAAAGAAATAAATTACTTAAGGTAATTAATTAAATAAATTTGATAAGTTTAAATTAATTTATTTAATTAATTTAAGAAAATCACTGGGTGATTAGATAATTACTTAAAGGTAATTAGTGAAAGTATAAATTACTTAGAAAAGTAATTAAAGATAATTAGTGGATATAATTAACTAAAGGTGGTTTAATAATAAAAGTAATTTGAGTTAATTACTTTTGAATAATTAATCAAGGGATTAATTAAGAAATTAATTAAGGAAATAATTAATTTAGTTAATAAAAGTAATTAAGGGGAGTTAATTACTAGGTGAGATTAATCAAAGTGTGATTAATAAATGTTGTTTAAATAAAGATTAATTACTTAATGTAATTAATTTAATTAAGTAATTAATAATTAAGTTGTAATTAAGGATCATTAATTAATATAATTAATGATGTAATTAAGATTGATTAATTAAGTAATAATTAATAAATAAAGTAATTAATCAATGTAATTAATTAAGGATTAATGTAATTAATTATAGTTGATTAAGTTAATTAATTTTAGTAAATTAATTAATGAAGTAATTAAAGGTTAATTACAATAAGTGGTTAAGGATAATTAATTTAAATAATTAATTAAAGATAAATTACTTGGATGTAATTAAAAGATAATTAATCAAAAATGATTAATTAAAATGAATTATTAGAGGATAATTAATTAATTGATTGTAATTAATTAATGGTTAAGTAAGAAGGATTTATAAAATGAAGTAATTAATTTAATTCACTTTAAATTAATTAAAAGATAATATAAATCATTACTTATGGATGGATGATAATACTGAATGCTTTGCATTGATTGATATCTCTGATGAGATATATGCTGTATGATATGGATGTTAGTTGAATTGTGATGATAATATGGATTATCTGATAATGTTGATTATCTGTTGTGAATTATCTTTCTTTGTGTATAAAGATAATGAATTAAATTGTTTTAACCTTTAAAACAACTTGGCCTTAAAAGATACGCTTTGGATTTCGATGAGACCGGGATCGGGTTTCCGTATACCGGATTTCCAGGTCTGGAGACCCGAATACCACATCGATCCAAATTAACGATAGGTCGTGAATCAAGTGAAGATGAAGATTCAGAGTGCAAGGGTTATTGTCGTTAACTCTGAGGGTGATTCCAAAACGAGTGTAACGAGATAATGCCTTCGGTTTCGTTCGAACCCGGAACGAACTTGTATGGATTGAATGCTTTCAGAACATCGTCAGGTGGACGATGAGCATTCTAAGTGATGTGTTCTTTTCTAAGGTAATCGTGACCTCAAGCCTCATCAAACCGGGAATGGCTAAAACAGGGGAGGTGCAGCAAGGTTAGTGGGTAGCACCCAAGTAGGACAAGGTTACCTCTGTCTAGATGTCCCTTTCTATTTTCGACTTAGTGGTGCGGTTGCTGATCCCAACCGTGAGGTATCTTGTGCGGGAATTATCCAGTAAGGGATGTTCCGACCTTGTGTTGCAGGGGATTGGGAGTGATCCTCGGTACAGTGATCTAGGCCACGTACTGTGACGGGCGGTACCCCGGTAGCCCTGCCATTGTATGGAATCCAAACTCCAATAAGTGCCGTACGTATTAGTTGTGCCCAACTATGTTGGAATGTGAGATGTAAGCATTTCAGCTATTTCTGTATTTTACTTGAAAACCCTAGACCCTATTATAATATAATCGAATTTCCTATCAAATGTTTTGGTTAGCGTAAGGTAAAAACTTACCCATGTTTATTTGTGGGGAGTCTTACGTGATACCTTTTCTTTCAAAAGGTTTTGAAGTTAAACAAGTTTAACCTGTTACTCACACCAGACCCATGTCTGACCCAAGTTGTTTATTTCTGTTTTATAAACTCTTGGGTACTCAAATTTTTACGAGTAGCCAAGGGATTCAGGTTAGTTTTGACGAGTAATCTGGAGGAGCAATGGAGCAGGAGGCTTCAGCGTTGTAGATATAGATAGTAGTTTCGGCTGTGTTGATCTTGTTTAGATCTTTGTTTTGTATTGAGATGTAATAACTAGATAGATGTTTATAACTGTCTAGTATATGATATGTAATCTGTGTAACTCTGATAAGTGTTGTATATGATACTATGTAATATTTATGTGATATAATATATTTTGTTCGTTTCCGCTGTGAGTATTTGTGTTTGTTTCTTTTCTCTTCTTCTCTTTTCTACTTCTCACCCCTTTCTTTCTTATTAGCGATACGACTTTCTATGGAGAGAAAGTCGTGGTCGTTACACGAGGCAAAATGGGAAGATCGAAGGTGATGTATCTCAATTTCATAAGTAGTCGATTTATATTCCACTGTTTTAAATCAATAGATCTTAGGGTTTTTGCAAGGATTTTAGAGATTTTCGAGTTAGCCATGCATGTAATCGAGCTTTTTTACGGTAATACAAAGAAGATTGAGAATGCAGATGATATACTAAAAAACATTCTGTAATTACTGCAATTTTTGAAAAATATTGTTCAAAAAACTATTTCCTCTCTTCAAATTTTAAGCAGATTCATATTTGTATTAAAGGTGCAATTATTTAAATTTCGCAGATAATTCAGCAAATTTTAAACGTTTTTGATTTTTTTTGAAATTTTACAAAATTTGCAAATAATTGCCGATATATCTGCAACTATTGCGTATAGTTGCAGATATATCTGCAACTATGTGCATTAGTCGTAGATATTTCTGCAACTATGTGCAATAGATGCTTAAATTTATGCAACTATTCTATATAGTTGCAGAAATATCTGCAACTATTGCACATATAAATCGAGTTAGCCATGCATGTAGCACATTCTTCATTTTTTTGAAATTTTACAAAATTTGCAAATAATTGCAGATATATCTGCAACTATTGCGTATAGTTGTAGATATATCTGCAACTATGTGCATTAGTCGCAGATATTTCTGCAACTATTTCTAATAGTTGCAGTAATATCTGCAACTATTTGCAAATAGTTGCAGAAATGTCTGCAACTATTGCTTATAGTTGCAGATATATCTGCAACTATTGCGTATAGTTGCAGATATATCTGCAACTATGTGCATTAGTCGCAGATATTTCTGCAACTATTGCTAATAGTTGCAGTAATATCTGCAACTATTGCACATAGTTGCAAACATTTCTGCAACTATTGAATATAGTTGCATTTCTGCAACTTTATGCAATAGTTGCAGAAATGTCTGCAACTATGTGCAATAGATGCTGAAATTTATGCAACTATTCTGTATAGTTGCAGAAATATCTGCAACTATTGCACATAGTTGCAAACATTTCTGCAACTATGTGCAATAGTTGCTGAAATTTATGCAACTATTCGGTATAGTTGCAGAAATATCTGCAACTATTACACATAGTTGCAGAAATATCTTAATACTATATATCATCAAATTGAGCCTTAATTCAGTTACATATTCATTATAACTGCAAGTATTTAACATTACCTATCATATTATTAGATTGTGCATAGTTATTTCATAATATTTAATTTACATTTACAGAAGAACACAAAAGAAGATATAAAAGAAGGAAAAAAAGTTATGTTGGAAACATCTATTGTTCCTGTTGAACAACACCCAGGATCAAATATTCTACCGGAAAAAAGAAAAACAATAAGTGAAGGGAAAATCAAATCAACAGAAGATAATTACAGAAATAATTTGAGGTCTTTCATCGATGTTCTTCGCAAGATTAAGAATGAAAAATTGCTGACAATATCACATACAAAATATCTCCAGAATCTACCTTTCTACAAGTTCATTCATATGATCTATATTGGAATTATACCTGCAAAAGAAAACACAAAAAACTCAACGACAATAGACATAATCATCAAAGCATACAGAAAGAATTTGAACTGTTTCCAATTTGGAGATATGCTACTAACATTTACAGAGGATGATATAAGCCAATTGCTATCAATTCCTACAGAAGGTCAGCAAATCAAAACTTCTGGCCATATGAAAAAAGAGGGTAAAAGCAATGCTGAGTTTACATCATTCATCAGCAGGCACTTTAAAGGAGAAACAAGTGTCAACAAAAAAAACATAGAAAGGGAATTATTTGCAACAATAAAAGGATCATCAAAAGAAGAACAAGCAGATACTGCAAAGCTTTTGCAATTGCATTTGGTTGCAACATTTTTAATATCAAATCCAAACTCAAGTATATCATGGAATATGATTCCATATTGTGTTTGTGAAGATAAAATGCAGCAGATATCATGGCCAAAAATGATTCACAAGCATTTGATAAATCAAGTTGAAAAATATATTGACACCCCAAGGAAAATAAATGCATGCGTTACATTATTACTGGTATTAAATTTTTAATTAATTAGATAAATATCCTATTAATTAATAATTTATTCTGATACTAATTGTCTTTTTTGCAGTGGTGGATCTGTGAGAAAACACAAATTTTGAAATCTGCTAAATTCGAATACAACTCGTATCCCTTGGCTGGCAAATGGGATATATCAAAACTCAAGCCAATAATGTTATTGACCATAGAGTACAACTCAGTAAGTATAACTGCAATTTAATTTATAGAATTATTAAGCTTTAGTAAAAAAATAGCCAGTACTTTATTTGTTTGCAAACTTATCTGCAACATTTAACAATGGTTGCAGATATATCTGCATTTGTTAGCAGCAGTTGAGCTTTTTTTGGCTGCAATTATTCACTACATATGATGACTTATCTGCAATTTTTATAAACAATTGCATATTTATCTGCACTTAAAACAACAAAACTGAACATAGTTATACAATTATTTACAATAATTAAAGATATATCTACTATTTTGTATAATACCTGCAGATTTTTCTGCCATTATTAAAAATATTTATGGACATACATACCAATCATAATTAAAATTATATTCATTTTTCCAATTATTCACAGTTCTTACATAATTACATACAAATATTCTTAAGCTTCAATTTTGATTGAATTATTTATTCCAGGATTTTCAAGGAGAGGAACTAAAATTGTTGAAAGATGTAGTTGAAAAAGATGAAGAATATGAAGCATTCTACAAGAAAAGAGAAGAAAAATATAAAGAAATAATAAGAAAACTTGAATTGGACAACAGGAAACTTCAAGCTGAAAATACGCTGCTAAAAAGCAATTGAGACAAAATGTGGAAACATCATCATCCACAGAATCTGATAATATAGAGCTACAACTAATAGAAAGATCTGGTAGCAAACTAAATTCCTCAGATGAAAGTGAAAGTGAAGAAAACAAAGAAAGTGAGGATAATGAAACAGAAGAGAATACGTCATCTGGTAATACTTTCAGTAATATTTTGTTTTCCAACAAGAATGTAAAAATTTAAAATATTTGATGATATATCTGCAAGTATTCTTACTAAATGAAAAAAGCATTTTTAAAGAATAAAGGCAGATATCATTGCAATAAGTATTAAAAACTGTAGCACATTCTTCATTTTTTACATAACACATTGTAACATAACACAAAATCTATAACTATGTCAAAAATATTAAAGAGTTGAATTGCAAACATATATTTCAGCTCAAAGGACAGAAGAAAATGAAAATTTAATTGATATTCAAACTGAAGACAAAACTATTGAAGATGAATCTCAGCTAATGGAGATAGATGAAGAAAAAGAAGAACAAAAAGAAAAAGATGTTGATAATGGGGAAAAAATAAATTTTGAAGCAAAACAGAAAGACCGAGAAGATGGTGAAGAAACAAAAATAGTTGAGGAAGATAAAGCAATTGAACAAGATCCTTCATCTGGTAATGCTTTGAATAACTATAGTTTTTCAACCAGACTGTAAAAATGTAACATATTTGTTGATATATCTGCAAATATTCTTCCTATTATATATTAATAATATGAAGAATAATTGCTGTTATTAATGCAACAACTGCTGTAGAGTGTAGCATATTCTTCACTTTTTCACAATTATTCACAAAATTTTTATTAACCAACAACCAATAATTGTATTTCAAAAACCAATTATGAAATATTAACCATCATTCAAATTGATTTCAGGTGAAAGCATTCAAAAATATACACAGTTACAAGGCAAACAAACCGAAAAAATATCTACTTCAGTAGAAACAAAAACTGAAGAAATCAAAGAAAAAACATTGGAAATTGAAAATCCAAAAAAAAGGGTTAAATTAGCTGAAGAAGTGAATTTTCAGACTGAAAAAAAAGCAAAAAAGGAAAAACAGCCAGTACAAACCCTACCAATAATAATTAAAGAATATGAATCTGAACCTAGATCAAAAGAATTATCTACCAATACAAAAATAAATGTCAGAAGGAGGTCAAATGTACGAAGTCTATCTGAAGAAAAAATCAAGCTGCTTGAGGACTTCTTTAATAACTCTAACCTCAGGTAAAACTGTATAATTCTTTTAGTAGCCAAGTATACCAATAAATGCTTAACTAAAAGTAATTATTTAAATTTCCTGGTTAGATATCAGCAAATATTTGAAAAATACAAACATTTACTAATATTGATCATTATATCACAGCAAAAGTGCATACTTAAATGGAGACGATGACATAATTATAACTGGAACAGCACTTGGTGAACTAATTATAGGAAGATTTCTTGATGGCCAGGTACAACTTTACTCAAAAGTACATTTATTTACAAATTTATCTGCAACATTTAATTAGACTTGCTGTTTTATCTGCAAAAACCCATTTATCTGCAATAACTCCATTTATCTGCATATTTATCAGCAATACTTCTTTAAATTTATTGTTTTGTCAGTAAAATTCCATTTATCCAAAACAATATCATTTATCTCCAGATTTTTCAGCAACATTTAATCAAACCTGTTGTTTTTATGCAAAATTTCAAGAACTTATTATTTTTTCTGCTAATCATATTATATTATTCTGTAAACAAATATACTATCACTATTTCCTTATAATAATATTTGTAGATCATTGACTGGTATTCACATGAATTGCGTAAAGTTCATCCAGAAAACTTGTACTTCAAAGTTTACGCTACTGTAAGTTTTATAATCTTCTACTGAAGAATTTGTTTAAATGTTCATCAATTCAATTGTCTAATATATTATCCTACAGACATTTCTACTGAGCAATTCAAAGAATGTAACACAAGCCCTAATCGATAATGTAGTTGCTAAAATTTTTGCAAACTGCAATAAAATGTTCTTCCCTATCCACCAAAAATCACATTTTACACTGTTGGAGTTTAATAAACAAGGTAGAATATGGATTCACTACGATTCCATAAAGCCACGGCACGAAGCAGATCATCAGAAAGCGGCAAGAAAGATGGTATGTAAATTAAAAAATGAATAAATCAGAGAAAAATAAACTATTTAACAAAATCTTTGTTTTTTTGTACAGAGAGTTTATGTCACTGCCTTACTAAAGAAATTGGAAAAAGGAGAGCATGAACCATCAAAGCAAATCACTTTTGCTAACAGCCCCCAACAACGTTCTGATACGTAAGTACACAACAAAAAAAATGTACAAATATTTCCATATCATAGAACATTTCTTCTAATAATTATATAATACTTGTCAATCATTGCAGAGTTGATTGTGGCATGTTTGTAATGAACATTATGAAACAAAGAAGTGAAGACAAAGAAATCAACAATGAAGACCAAGGTTTTAAATCTCCCCGAGATCAGCCGAGATGAAAATCCGAGATATTAGCCAAAATCCGAGATTTGGCAGCTTGGTTAGTTATAAGTCTTTTAAATATCGCCCGAGACAGCCGAGATATTTGCCCGAGATATTGGCCAAAATCCGAGATTTGAAACCTTGATGAAGACCCTGAATTCTCATATGAAGCTATGGATTTACAAAGAGCTGAAATAGCACATCAAATTCTTTCTTGCAAACCTTATAGTTGGAGCTTAGAAGAAAGCTTGACACAAAAGTTTTTACTTTCTGAAGCAAATCAAAATAATTGATGTATCAAACTGTAATGTTTTATGTAAGAATACTGAAATGTATGTACATATTTGCTAAACTTATGTAGTTGAAAGACAATATTACTGTGTTACCACAATATTAGAGTATATTACAAAAAAATTTATATATAAATTTCTAACAATTGTATTCAGCATTAAAAGCACATATCTGCAGTTATCTTGACAAATGTGTAGGTAATTAAATACTTGCTCTTAAAAAAGTGCAGAATAATCAGCAATAAAAACATATATCAGCAGATATCTCTGTAATAATTTATTTTTTCCAAATTCTTACTCATAATAATTTCACAAATGTCAGCAAATGAAGCACATATCTACAGATATCTCTAAAAATATTTAGCTATTGGAAATTCTTTCAACAAATACTTGCAGAAATTTCAGCAATAAAACCATATATCTACAGATATGTCCACAAATTTGTAGATATTCGAATTTCTTGAACCAGATAATTTCAGAAATGTCAGCATAACAAATAGATAATTGTCGATACCTCCATATTTATAAACAAAAATTGCACATACTTATGGATACTCTTATTTATTTCGATCCAAACAATTATACAAATATCATCTTCATATAAAAAGCATTATTCACAAAAGGGGTATAAAAAGAAAACAATTATTCAGAAAAACTGCAGAAATATGTGCAATTAACAGTAATAATTGCAGAAAATACTGCAACAATGATTACTCGAAAGCGAACCATGTTTAATACATTACAGACAGTAAACATCCAACCTAAGGATAGAGAAAATACCATTACAATGAATAAGAAAAACATAAACTCAACTCCATACATTTTAGCTTTCCTATATTAAAGAGAGACTACATGTGTTTCACTGAACAAGTCCTTTTATTATGACCCAACTTCTTGCATATGCTGCATCTAATAGTCTTTGAAATTTCACCGGCAGATTTTATCCTCTTAAATGCAGATTGTCGACCAGGCATTCTTCTACCTTTAGGAGGTGCTACAACAACATCTTCAATCAAAACATCTTCTTTCACAAAGTTTATAATAGGATTGATTGGATGAGAATATGCCAATCGAAAATAAACAACTTTGAAATAATCTTCAATGTAATCATAAACATTTAACTTTCCACAGCTCAAAATACATCTAACAGCATGAGCACAAGGAAAACCATAAATTTGCCACAAATTACAAGAACAAGTCCGATTATTTAAATCAACAGATTGATGAACAGGAGAATGAACTTCAAACACATGATCACTAGATTTTATAACAAACCATGAAGCTCCTTCCAAATGAAGACTTTTCAACCGATTTTCGTTCACCGGACAAACAACACTATTCCAACTATTAGCAAGTTCTCGACGATCAGAAATTAACTTCATCAACTTAACTCTAATGCTATCCAAGCATGCAGTGATTGGTAAATGTCTTTCTTCCAAAATCCATTTATTGAAACTCTCTGAACAATTTGATGACATTTCACCATAACGACAAGCAGGGAAAAAACATTAGTAAATTTCTCAAAGGGAATTCCATTCAAAAAGTTTGCCACAGTAGAACCACCAGCATCTTTAAAATTCTTCAATGCTAAATTGAAATCATCCAAATTAGAAGCATATGCAACACGTCCAAACAAATCTATCAACCATTTCTTTTTTGATTTGGAAAATTCAGACTTTAAAGCAACTTTTAAATTATTGTTTAAATGATAAAAACAGGAACCATGAACTGAATCTGGAAACACTTTGGGAATAGCAACAAGAATACCAGGATGACGGTCAGAAATGAAAACAAACTTTCTACAATCATCTTTCAAAAAATCTTTAAGCTGTTCACAATACCAAATCCAATTATTTTCATCTTCACCAGACACAATTGCAACTGCTATAGGAAAAAAACCTGATAAAACAATCACAAATATATAAATAACTGAACAAATTGCTTAATACTATTCACTTATATTGAAAAAATGCTGACAAAACTGCAACTATTACCAAATATTACTGCACAAAAATTTTCCTTAATTCAAAAAAATTGCATACTTTTCAGCAATTTTTTATGTAAAATTGCTTCGATTTCCGCAATGATTTATGTAAGTAAAATATTTTATTTCTTCTTAATAAATATTGATGTTGCAGAAATATATAATAATTATTGCAGATATTGATGCAATTATAAATTAATGTACAACATACCTTCATTGCCATTTTTACCAGTAGCAGCCATCAAACAACCTTGAGCTCTACCCTTCATAAAAGTAGCATCAACAAATATTAAAGGCTGACAAAATTGAAAACCATGTGCACAAGCTTCAAAACCAACGAAAACCCTCTCAAATTGACGAGTATCATGATTACACTCCAAAACTACTTTACTACCAGGATTACTTTCAATTACAGCATCACAAAAAGACTTCAAATGGTGATAAGACATCATATCATTTCCATGTAAATCTTCTAAAGCCAATCTCTTCCCACTATAAGCAAAATAATACTTCAAAATGATATTATACTCAGTTTGAAATAGGTTAATAATGTCCTTTGTCTTCATTAACGGATTAGCTTGAATATGATCATAAACCAACAACTTAATCAATTTACTTGAAACAGGAGGATCATTAATATCATGAATTCCAGCACCACAGGTATGTTCAGGATGAAATATCTTTATAACAAAATAGCCCGGAAGATTAAACTTAACAGAAGCATGAATTCTGAAAGTACATTTTGTTCGAGAACAAACAGCCGTAACTCTTTCCTTATCATTCTTAACCAAATCAAGCTTATACCCTGTCTTAATACTATATATCATCAAATTGAGCCTAAATTCAGTAACACCACCTGGAAATTGTTGACCAACACCCGTAAAAACAGATTGATTGGAATCATTTCTTAATAACTGCCTGAATTGAATATTAGAATCACCGGTACTAACAAATGAGGAATCACTGCTACATGTAACAGCATCTGATCTAATATTGGTAGCTGAAAAACTAGAAGGAACAACATCAACAAAAATAACAAAGTAATCCTCACGGTTATGAGCAGCCAACAACAAAATAGATTGAAGATCAAAATTAGTTTCAATATTCCTTCTCAATCCATCTCTAACATAGTACAATTCAAATGACATTGAACTCAATTCTGTCCATTTACCAGAAATAGCACTTCTCAACATAACAACCGAACTATCAAATTGAAGGCGTAACGAAAAGCTATCATATCCAAACTTCAACAGCACAAGCACTCCAGCATCACCAGGAACACTTTAATTTTAAAAAAACATAATTACAATTATAAAAAAATAAATACAAAAACGCAGGATATATATATTATATGCTGATATGTAAGCAATAATTATAAAAAATTGCAGACAAATCAGCACATAAAATAATATTTTAATACTTAAGCAATATCATTTGCTGATATGTAAGCAATTTTTATAAAAAAAAGTAGATAAATAAGCAGAAGTCTGAGCTTAAACAAATAAGTGAAATACGAACATTACTTGCTGATATGTATGCAATAATTGTAAAAAATTGCAGATAAATCAGCAACAATTAGTAATTTGTACCATTTTCACCATACATATTCAAATTATTTGCGGACAAGACTGTAAAATACCTACAATAATTCCAGACATATCAGAACTTAATCAAAGCTAAAAAAATAAATCAACGAACAGTACCCTATACATACGCATTAATTTTTCAGATAAAATAAACAATAGAATACTTGTAATTTTCATTTACTTCAAATAAAATAAAACTAACGAAACATAAATAACAAAATTATAAACGAATATCGCAATATCATTTAAAAACAAACAAAATCGATTACAAATCCAAACAATATTTTACCTGGAAGAAGGTAAAGCCATGATTCCGAAATAATATCTTAAAACAATGATCGAACTGAATCAGAGTTTAAAACTTGAAACCGAAATCACAACCACCATAAAAAATTAGCGCGACATGTAAACAGGGGTATTTATGGAATAAATTGAGGCAGAAATAAAAACAGGGATCGGAAATATAAGTTTTCAAACGGGAGGAGTTTACGCGGACTAAGTTTAATTACAAGGACGTGGGCCTAATTTTCACTAGATATTACCTCAATCTATCATCCAGTTTATTTAAAACATTCATCATCCACTACCCATCCCAGATCTCAAACCTATTTGTGATCACATATAATTCCCTACCAAATCAACCCATTTAACTTTCCTAAGTTAAATCTCAATTTCATCTTGAAATTTCCAATTCAGGTTGTTTATTCCAAACTTATTTAACTTCCTTTAAGTTAAATTCAATTTAATCCCGTCAAACTTACTCAAATTTGAATTCCCACTTCAAATTTTTAAACTTCACATTAATAATCTTATAAGTTCAAAAACTTATCACCTTGGGTTTTCACATTACATTCCAAATTTAAAATTCAACATTTAGAGTTTATTTCAATCATCTTTGACATTACGTATATCCCTCATATATACATATTTCATTTGCACACCAAGTTATACCTTAAATTTAAACCATTTTTGGTTTTAATTCAAATAAATTTCTTTTAATACTTTGAAACAAATTCCAAATTTTCTGGACTTAGATTTAAGACTTCACAATTTATATCATTTTCAGTTCCAATTTATAAGTCATACTTGCCTAAATGTTTTACTTCCCTAAAACATTTCATTTTTCTTATTCCTTAATACACATTTATTATTAAACACAACAATCATTTATGATAATAACCAAGATTATCATATTAGGAAACCAATTCATTATTATCTTATTCTGAAACTTTTCCCCCAAATTGAAGATTTAATTTCAGTTTGAATCCATTTCAAACATACCTTTATCTAATTTCAATTTGGTTGAATTTCTATTACTTCTTATATTTAATTCAATAATTTAACAACCAATTACCTTAACATTTATTAGTAAGAAATATTGCTTTATACATATCAAAATATTTTCTCATATAAAATCATTTAAAATCTTTATATAAGAAAATAACAAGTACGCTCTCATATATATACACACACACACTCAACTCATTCTACGGTACTGTTGACCCTATCCTTATGAGTACACCCACCAGAGCCAAAGTTCTCGCTTAACCTCGCTCTGATACCAAGTGTAACGACCCAAAATTTTCGATCGCGAAAATTCCATATAGTTAGGAAAGAAGAAAGAGATAGAAGAAGAAGAAACAGAAACACAACACAGATTCTTACATTCGCAGCGGATCAAAGTATAATATCATATAATATCATTTATACAAATGAAATATGTACTTGTCAAATTACACTTTAATACATCAGAGTTACAACATATACATAAACACTGGACAGATACAATCAACATGTCCCAGACAAACTACAAAATATCACAGCGGAATACACTCCATACGTTCCTGCCATCCATCTCGCCTCATGAGCTCCAGAACGTCCTTACCTGAAAATCTGTAATACTCGGTCTGACCTGAGCATTACATCAAAGTAACACCCGGGTCAGGCTGGAAACCAGCGTGAGTAAACCCATCTAACAAGGAATACAAAAATATCCAACTTATATACACCCGGGTAACTTGTATTAAGTTACAACTTCACAAGTTGTAATAAACATCTCTTATTTCACATATCAATTTTTAAGTACTAAAACTTAGATCAAACAGTCCAATTCACACAAATCATTTCATTTCAACCTATGATTCCACAGATCAATTTACAAAGGAATCGAAGTGGTTTCGGGTATTTACTAACACCCGACTCCGGTCTCTTCGAATTCAATGTCATCTTAACCCAAGTTATATAAGTGGTTAAATTTTAAATACAGGATGTCACTTTTACACAGCAATTCATCATAGATAACCACGTTATCTCTGTGCAACCCAACATATCATATTACAAAAAACATTCCATTTCACAAAGTATCACAATCACATATCAGGAATAACAAATAATCCAAGGCATTCAAATATCATTAAATCATTCATAAGCAAGATAAATTAGTCATACCATTTCTGATTAATTTAATTAACTACCAACGAATTAAATTAATTACTTTATTACTTAAAATCTTGGTTATTTAACATCAATTAATTATATTCAATTAATTAATCATCCCTTAATTATTCATCTTGATTAATCATCCTTGATTAATCATTCTCTAATTACATTAGGTAATTATCCTTAATTAATTTCACAAATTAATTATTCTCAAACAATTATAGTAATTAACCTTTAATTACTCCTATTATTTTATGATCCTCTAATCATTTCCATTAATTACTCTTTTAATTAATAAATTTTAACAAGTAATCTTTAATTAACCATATTCATCAATTAACTAACCCTTTTATTTATTTAACCTTTAATTCATCACCTTAATTATCCTTAATTAATGTCCCATATTGATGAACCTTTAAACACTCCCACTAAGAAATCATTGATTAACCTTTAATTAATTAATAAATCTTTAATCACTTAAAATTTTAATTAATTTAAAAGATTTATCATTTATCTTACATAATTAATTTTATCATCATTTAGAATCTCATTAGTAGCCTTTAAAATTAAATAACATTAACCAATTAACTTTAAACTTTTAAATCAATTAATCTTCAAAACATGTATCTTCTTAATCCACTCCTAAATTTTCTTATTAAGTTTATATTAAATAAACTTTTTAAAAGTAAAGGTTATGTATATTAAAATACTTTTAAACTCAAAATAATTATTTTCCTTCTAAACCTTTAATAAATTTTAACTTAAATACACATTAATTATTTTAAAAGAAGTGGTTAAATAGTGGTTTAAAACTTGAATAAGTTTAAATCTTAAAAACTTGTTATTTCTTAGCCGAAGCTCAATATCATCACAAAACCCGAGACAAACCCATAATTTACTCGAGAAGATACCCGAGTTTCTTCAACTTTTTGCCGAGCTTCTGTTTTTTTTAAACTTAGTTAAATTTTAAAACTGTTATATTACAACACTTCGCATCCATCTCCGAGTAATTCCCTTCCCTACCCCGAGTTATCACTCGAGACAAGAATCCACGTTATCAAAACCCAAATCAACACTGTGCACTGAAACCTGGTGCACGTGCACCGCCACCAGATCGACCTCCGACCATCGCCACCATCGCTGGCAAGCCGCCGATCATCCCAACTAAATCTCCGATCATCCAGATCGGTGAATAAACAATGAGCTCAAAAATTTAGCTAATCGGCCACCCCCAAGAACTTGAACTGATCGAGGAAAATTACCCCACGCCTCCTTCCACGGTGACCTGAGGCCCTACGATTACTACCAGTACATCGCCACCAACCCATGCATCGATCCCCCACACCCCGATCCAGTCCGGCACACCCATGTTGGAGAAATCGAATCGACAACATAGACAAACCCAATAGGGCTTTAAACCCTACAACGCCACCGCACCTCCTCCACCATGATCGGAAACCTCTGTGATCATTTTTCTGATGACCCTCATCACTTCAGCTTCCTCCAGCCTCAATTTCGACTCCCAAGCTTCCTTCGATCGTCCAAAATCGTCGATATTCCCTTTGTCGATCATCTTGCAATATCTCAACAACCACACGCATAAAAATTATAAAATTACCGTAAAAAATCATCATTTTCAAGTACGATTCAGTTCATAAAGTCAAAACTTGAAATTTTAAAAATTAAAATTTTGACTTTGTTAAATCTCTGATTCGCGACTTAACAGAAGACGACTTAAGGAACGGCCTGACCTAACAGTGTACGAGCTAGAATAGCCTCCAATCTAAACACATGCCGACTTAGAAACCGGCTCCGACCTAAGAAGGACTTCGAGCTAAGTTACGCTCCGACTTAAGGGAGGCTCCGAGTTAAAAAGGTCTCCGGCTTAACAAGCTACGACCTAAGATAGCTCTGACCCAACAGTTGCCGATCTAACTACTGAGAAGAGCTGCCGACTTAAGATGTGTGCCGACCTAGAAGCCTACCGACTTAACAAATTGCGAGTTAACAAGGGCTTCCGACTCAACAGCTTAACAACCTATGGGTTAACTCTGCTCCGACCTAACAACACCGAGTTATGAAATGCTCCGAGTTAAGAAGTACTACGACTTAAGAGTCTACGAGATAAGGGAGTCTTGGACCTAAGGCAATGGTTGATAACTTAAGACCTACGACCTATCTCTTAAGTCGTCGCCGACCTACGACTTATACTAAGTCGTGTACAATCTCAGATCACCTTATACACCTTTACCTCGTCACCGACTTACCTTAAGTCTTCGACGACTTAGGACTTAAAGCATAAAACCAGAAGAGGAGGTGAACTACTGAGGAAGTGTTGAAACTGATGAGCCGGTTGCGACCTATCATAAGTCGGCCGCGACTTATACTAAGTCGGCTACGACTTAGGACTTAGGAAAATTTCCAGTTCAGAATTCAGCTCCTATAAATACCCCTCAACCTCCAACAAGGAGAGGACTTTTGGCCATTCATTTCTTCAAGCGCCGTTATGCTGTCGAAGTCTCCTCTCATTCAGCAATCAGAGATCTTCAAGCATTCGAGACACTACAACAATCTTCGAGAAGAACTCCTTACATCCAACACGGATTCGTCGAGTTTCATCATCAAAGATCGAGCTAGTAGTCAAGAGTGCTTTCATGATCAAGTTGTATTGTATTTTGAAGGATATTGTATCAAATTGTAACCGAATCAGCAATAAAAGACTATAAAGTGGACGTAGGCTCAATTACGGGCCGAACCACTATAAATCTGTTGTTCATTTACTGCTTTTCTGCTATTTTCAGCTTATATTCTGTTCCCGTACCAACGGGTGGTGCTTTCACAATTCTATTACACACACCGGGTGTTAGCGTTCACTTTTTAGCGTTAACATTTTGGTGCTTTCACTGAGAAATTGAACTCAGGCGATCATCCACCGTTGCTTCGCAAAGATTCATAAAAAGAACCTCTCTTAAAAACCAGATCCGAAATAATGGTTCCTGGAAGAAGAGGTAGACCTATCAGATCCAGAAATGCTCACGAATGGACTTCCGCTTCCCCAACAACAGACCAAGCAACTCATACCGTTGGAGTCACCAGGGCTGAATTGGACGACGCAGTTTCTAGATTATACCAACAGATTGAAACCCAAAACGCTTTGATGATGGATAGATTAACTGCTCTGCTCGGGGCAAATCGTCAACCAGAAAACCATCAAACTACTCTTCTTGAAATGCCACCTTTCCAAGCTGATGGTTCTATGCCGCAACCAACTTGTCATGAACATATGCCCGGGCAAACTTCCGAGGGAAGAACTGATGCTTGCCCGGAGGTGTCTTTGAACAATAAAGAATACCTGTCCGAAATGGTTAGCCGCATCATGAAAGAGAGCATGCAAAGGGAAGAGGATGAGAACGACTGGGGATTTGCACCAAGCAGAACTCCGTTTACGTAAAGGATCCTGAAAGCGGAATTTCCAAGGAAATTTGCACCTCCTACTATCCAAGCCTATAGGGGAACGAGTGACCCTAATCATTTCCTACACAAATACGATTGGCATATGACCGGTGCAAGAGCATCAGACGAGATCAAATGTCGATACTTTCCAGTATACCTGGAAGGTGTGGCTTTACTTTGGTTCACAAATCTTCCAGTTCGGTCTGTTGATAAGTTCTCCGACTTAACGCAAAAGTTCAAAGAACAGTTCAGATTGTATGCTTCAAAAGCTAAGGATATAATGTCACTGTCTAACCTTGAACAAGCGCCCGGAGAATCAATCAAATCTTTCTTGAGCCGTTTCAATATAGCTTTAGCCGAAGTAGAAAATGCGGAACCACGCATGATCCTGACTTATTTGATGCGAGCCATTGATAAATCGAGTAAATTTGGAATATGGCTAAAGATGAAGGAACCGAACTCACTTGAAATTTTTTATAAAAAGGCCGACGAGTTCATTCGCCTTGAAAGCCTTCCTACGACATCGAAAGTGGTTGTTGCCCAAACTAATAATAACAATGTCCCATCTAATAAAAGAGAATCTGAAAGTGAGAAAAGGGAGAATGAAGGAGGAAAGAGCCAGGGAAATGAAAAGAAACCTCGCCGCTTTAATCCTTCGGATTTTACTCCTTTAACTGAAACACCAAGAAATATCTTTTTTGCAACAAAGGACGTTGTCAGGTATCCTAAGCCACCTGAGATGACGAGAGGTGCAAAGCGTAATGGAAAATTCTGCCAATTTCACAATCAACCTGGCCATGACACTGACCAATGTCGCCAATTAAGGAATGTGATTGAAGAATTGCTGGAGCAGGGTAAACTCCAACAATACGTTAAGAGAAGCGGAGTCGATCCAACTTCATCCACTCGGGATCAACAATGTCCTACCCATCAACCCGATTCTCACCACAACATTGCAGCGCAAGATTCAGAAAAGCTTGTCATTAATGTTGTCATAGGAGGTCCATACCCAGCAGGCAGAAGTTGGGACGACTGTTAATTGTCCACAAAAACTACAACTGGGACATCTTTCACTTTCTCTGGCATATAAATCCAAAGCTGCGAATCTAGCGCAAATGGAAAATCAGTCCGAAGATTCTGAAACAACAATAACTAGCATCCATTTTTTACTTAACAGCATTGCTTGAATTTGTAAAAAAATGATAATGGATGTGTGACTTCTGAATTGTAAACCGCTGAGAAATCAGTGTGACTGAATAATGAAAAACTATGAATTCTGTGTTTTCTATTACGAAATGCCTGTTATATTTCGATGTGTAAATACTCTAAATGTATTGCTAAAATGTCGATCTAATATTGCAGGTCATTAAAGCAAAGCTCACCCATCGCAAAGCTAAGCGAGCCTTACAAGTCATTTATTAAAGCAAATACCAAGCAACAAAAAATTCCATATTCAAATCCTATACAAGAAGAACTTCACATAAAAGGTTGGCAACTTCACTGGGGCAAGCCTTCGTTAACCGGTTGTGATTGTCAATATGAACAGACATCCAGCTAGGTAACTCACGTTTGTCCCGTGAAGTTATTCAACAGTGAAGTCCACTTCTTCGGATAAGGCAATTTACTTACAAAAGGAATGAAGATACGCTTGGAAATGATAATGAAAGATCGCTAATGGGCAGATGATGGGAGAACATGGCCAAGCAAGCACGGAAGCAACCAAAAGGAATTTTGCTCCTCAATAAAAGGGCCGGTAGAACCACCGAAGGGACACCTTCCCAAGCAGAAGGGACAGGGCCCTTGCTAACTGATCGTGATGCATCCGATCAGGCAGCTTGCGTCCGTCCCGTGGATCTACTCGCCCCTGAGAAGCAACCTTCCTGGCACACCAACCAACCGATGCTCCTTCCCAAAGGTCAACAAAGCCCTCTAACGAGGCACGCCAATAAATGAAAGTGCTTCTCTCAATAACAAGATTGGTGGAACCACCGGAGGGGCACCTTCCTAAGCTGAAGGAACAAGGCCCTTGTTAATTGATTGCGATCGTTTGTGCAAACGAACATCGAATCAAGAAACTTGCGTCCGCCCCGTGGATCCACTCAACCATGAGAAAGTAACTTCCAGGCAATTTCAAGACCTCTTCGGAGGCAAAAGCCCTCTTCGGAGGCACATTTCACCCGTGTAGAAGTGCAAAATGCTCCTCTTCGGAGGCCCACTCCACCAGTGATGAAATGCTCAAAAGCCCTCTTCGGAGGCACATTTCACCCGTGTAGAAGTGCAAAATGCTCCTCTTCGGAGGCCCACTTCACCAGTGATGAAATGCTAAAAAGCCCTTTTCGGAGGCACATTTCACCCGTGTAGAAGTGCAAAATGCTTCTCTTCGGAGACCCACTTCACCAGAGCTGAAATGCCAAAATTGCTCCTCTTCGGAGACCAAAATTGCTTCTCTTCGGAGACCAAAGTTGCTTCTCTTCGGAGACCAAAGTTGCTTCTCTTCGGAGACCAAAGTTGCTTCTCTTCGGAGACCAAAATTGCTTCTCTTCGGAGACCAAAATTTCTTCTCTTCGGAGACCAAAATCGCTTCTCTTCAGAGACCAAAAGACCTCTTCAGAGGCGTACTTCACCTTGCTTGAAGTACCAAAAATAAACCCTTTACTGGGGCACAAAATCAAAACCTTCTTCAGAAGCTCATTTCACTGTGCAGGAAAATTCACTTTTAAACAAATAAAAGTGACCATTCCCAAAAGTTGAAGTGTTCTTCAGGAAGAAAGAGAAAGTAAAAACTTCTCTGAAGACGAGATATACTCTATTAAAAGCAGAATGATTCTTCCCTTCAAAGTGAAGTAGTTATTCTCTGAAGTAAGAATATCAGTCTTGAAGAAGTTAGAAATGTTGCAATGCACTTGCGGTATGGGGGCAACACTATATAATTTAATTGTATTAATAAAAGCAACATGCCACAAGTTCATTGCAATATCACAAAAAATAGATGTGGAATAAATGTATTCCCAAACACAGACAAAAAGTTTGTACAAGTAAAAGGAATCGTTTATTCTACACCAAAAAAGAGAAACAGATGCATTCTCACATACACAAGAATTTGTACAAGTAAAATAGCTATTTTATTCAATACTATGGAAACTTTTTACATTGTGCAGATTACAAAAAGGAGCGGAGACCGGTATCCGCACAATCTCCGGTCAATACATACAAAAAGCAGAAAAGTCAAAATCAAACTCATTTCTCCTTCTTCCCACCCTTGGAGCCTTTACCCGGCCTGGTAATTAGTTTCGGAGGACGTATTGGAGAAGAAGGAGAAAGAGACTCAGCCGGATCGACTTCTGCTTCATCTCCAGCAGCAGAAGAACTTTTCTTTCCTTTCTTCGAAACCATATGTTTCCCCTTCTTCTTGGAAGAAGACTCACTCCCCGGAGTAAGAAATGTAGAAAGCTTTGTGTCGTAGTCAAAAGACTTCTCCGGGGTCTTCTCGCTATCTTCCAGATCTTCTGCTTTCTGTTCCTCAGAAGCAGGTGGTTCATCCAAGCCTTGAAGGGCTGCTATCGGTTCTTCCTGTGAACCTGGTTGAGAAGCTAGAAGAGGAGTAACTTGAGAAGGAGGAGGAACGACAGCTGAAGAAGGAAAAATTGGTGCAGTTTCCGGCGCATCCGCTGCATAATACAAGAAATCAAAATCAGTATTCTCCGAGGAAAAAGAAGACAGTGGATCGTCAAAGCTTAAGTAATAAGTAAGAAGTTCGTCGAACTCGGTTAAGTCGAATAAGCAATTCACTGAATTCGTCTCGTCTAAGTTACCTGGAGAAGTCGGTTTGGCGAGATCAATCTCAAATTCCCGAGCCTGAAAGTCCTTCATTGCCTCTTCTTCTGTAGGAGTGGTCACAGTTTCTTGGGCAACTTTAGCTGGATGCGAAGAATGAGAGCTGGAATCCGTAATATTAACATCGGCTGAAGTTGAAATATGAACAGGGGCAGTTAAAGGAGCTTCCTCTTTTGGAAGCTCTTCTTCCGTTGATTCAGCTCGTACTTTAGCAAGCTGCTCCTTCCCTTTAACAAGAGCGGCGCGAGCCTCATCATCAAGATAGCGAGCCTCGAGTTCTGCTTCATCATAGCCGGCACCTTTAAACATATCAAGTGCGGCTTCCCACACTTCAGCCAGAGTGATTTCATAATCAGGACCCAGAAAAGCAAGGCTCCCACGACCCAGAACGCTGTGTAAATAGAAGTCGAATAAGGTAGAGCTGATGTTTGCTTTCGTTGCCTCATGTGACTGCTCAGCCGCTTCTTTTTCGGCAACGGCAGCAACCCGACCAGTAATAGCCTCATCACGCTCTATCTCAGCTTTAGCGAGTCGAGACTTTAGTAACTCAATCTCCATGTTCTAGGAGGTGATTTTTTCCTACAGTTCGGCGTTTTCTGTGCGATATTTCTCAGTAATGTGCTGCTCAGCGGCAAGCTTCATTTCGACATCTCTTTGTGCAGCATGTGCATCCCGCACTTGCTTCTGAAAGACTTCTTCTTTTTGACTATGTGATGCAGAAGAAGAGGCGAGATTTTCCTTAAGCTGCTTAACTTCAGATGCAAGCCTTGCATTGTCATCCGCAATGCTCGTCATTTCCGCGTCATGCTGCTTGCGCCATTTGTCCCATTCTGATTTATCATTCTCCATGGTCATCATCGCCTCAAGATTCATGTGGTTGACCCTTTGAAGTTCGTCGACAAGTTTCTGCCATTGCGACATCCTCTCAATATTAAGCCTGACCGCGTCAAGACTTTTAAGCATGTCTTGCTTATCAATCGGAACCAAATCCAAGTCAAAGCGCACTCCTTTTAGGCACCAATTCGGAAATCGGCTCTGAAGCGTTGGAGGGCCGTCTTTAACTTGATATTGTGGCCTGTTAATGATAGTTTGAATATCAGATTTCTTCAGAGGAGGAGAGCCGGCCGGAGTATCAGAAGGGATAGGAGCATCAGTTTTCTCAGAAATTACAGATGCATCACTTGGTTTGGACTGTTTGCTTGATTCATCAGTAATATGAGTCTTCCCTTTGTCATCATAAGACTTTCGCTTATGAGAATCGTAAGTTCTGTAAGAAGAATCATATCGATCAGCATCTCTTCTTCTCTGCCGCTGCTCATAATCCCATTTTTCTTGAGCTTCCTTTGGGCCCGTTCCTCATCTGTCTCTCTCTGGTCACCAAGATATTTCCTAAAGTCATAGGATCCACGACCTCCATGGCGCTGAAATGAGTCATAGTATGAGCCGGAGCGCCCCATCGGAGAATCTGAAAACGGAAAAGAAGTAAAGTTTAGAAATTTCCCGAAAGAAAGAGTAAATGCTTATAAGTGCAGAAAAATCCTATGTGTGTGCGGCGTGCGAACTACGTGCGTCAAACTACAAACCACGCTTTAGTGCGGGAACGGAGACGACAGGTGTAGAAGGCGTCGAGGTCTGTTTCAAAGAGGAAGTCGCTTCAACGACAGGAGAGTTCGCCTTTGGAGTATTATCCTTGAAAAGCTCTTGAGAAGTTATCATTATGTCACTCGAGTCATCGAAGGTGTCATCATTATGATGCTCAGCAGAATTCTCCTTCTCAACTTCCACATCAATTGATTTTTCAGAAATTCGAGGATTTTCTTCCTCTTCAATAATTGGAGCAAGTGCCGACTTGCTGACTGACCCTATAACATCGGTGGATGCGGAACATTTTATCAAAGCAGCCTCTACGACAGGTGTTTCTGATGCAACTTCTTCTGCAGAAACTGGGGCATTCGATGCCTCAGCTTGAGAGCCCGAATCAGCTAACGTTTCTGCATCAGAACTAGAGATTTCATGAATCCGAGTCGACCTGGAAGGATGTAAAAGCCCAAATTGGTGTAAAAGCTCATCATCTAATAGAAACTGGATACTCCTCTCCTCTACCGGCACCGCCATAAGCCTCTCAAAAGTCACTTTGTGACCGGGATCTCTAGAAGGGGGAGGAAGTGCTGAAAAGGAAAAAAGGCAAAGTTAGCACTTGATAACTCGGACTTCGGTAAGTTTGAAAGAACATAAGAAACAGAGGCAAGTGATCTTACTTCCTACTCTCCAAATAGAGTAAAACCCCGGGGGACAGCGAACATAGAAAAACGGGCTTAGGAAACTATGAACACTTTCAGGGAGACCGGTGATCAACTTACGATTTCTAGCACTCCTCACGACTGTGATAGAGGGATGATCTTTGTTTTTGGCGAAAGTACACAGATAGCGAATTTCTCGAAAACTGGGAAAACGGTCCAGCGTTCTCCTAAAAAGCACACACAGTCCCAGCAGGATGGAATACCCATTGGGGTGTAGTTGAAAAGGGGAAATAGATAGTCGGAGAAGAAGTTCTCGAAGACAGTCTTTAAATGGGGGAATAGCTCCACTCAAACACATTTGGCGGTTAACAGCGACAAAGCCATGTGGCGGCCTATCAGCAGTATCATTTATTCCAAGGAGCAAAGCGTCAACTTCGGCAATGCCAAACTGGATGCATAATTGACGAAAGGCTTTATGGCTCAGAGTGGTAGGAGTCCTTTCTGGAGGATCATTTAGCGGGACAGCAACTGGAAATGTATCTTCAACTTGCTCTATTCCATCTTGTGGAGAAGACATTCTACACAATCAGCTGAATGTTCAAATGTGAAGGTGCACGTTTCCTAAAAAGTGTGGAGTGCTGTGCAAAACTAATGAAAATAAAAGACAAGCATAACTGGAATTAAATTAGTTGACAATCAATCGATTACAGAATTTCAGAACTTGTTAATGTTCAAGTGCAGTGTTAATGCAGACAAATCAGTTTCATTTGACTATTACGATTTTGTTTTAATACTTCACTTGAATTGGTTATTGTACATCATCTCATTCATATTCATTCAATTTAACTTTCTCTTTACCAACTAATCTATCATTCGATGTGGGCAGTCAGTGATAGTATATTCGTCCTAGTACTCTATGAATGTTGTGTTAAGCAGGATTGTTAACTTGCAAATTGAAGCAATATGTAAAAAGAAATACATGCAACACAATTCATAGGTTCAACAGTTCGAAGTCCAGGCAAAGTTCAAAAGTCATCTGCTTAGTCGCCAAAAACTTAAGTACTAACTCGGTGACGACTTAAGAGAGATTCCCTACGGGTCAAAGCTAGTAGTCCACGAGTCTTGGCCGGATTAAGAAGCAAAAACTAGTTCGAAGCAACAAGAAATCCTCTAAGTCCTAACTCGGAAGCGACTCAAAACCTAGGACACATGAAATTGCTAAGTCGGTTCTGACTTAAATCAGTGAAATCACTAAGTCGTGACCGAGCCAGTACATCAACCCACTTTCTTCCATAACTTTTAACTCGTTAGCCCAATAACCTCACAGTCAATGACGATCCTAATTCCATCACACCATTGGATCGCCCAAAAAAGCCAATTCGAATCGCCTCGGGTTTGTTGCGAATCTGACGTATTATTGCCTTATCACAACTACAACGTGATCGATGGCAATGGCGGAACAGTCGAAGGGTTATTCATAATGAACCGCGGAAAACAAATGGAAGTCGAAAACTGGGGAGTCATCGATTCGACAGTGGGCATGGGTAAACTCGGATCAGATTAACTTACGATGTATAACAGGAGGTTGATCGACGATTGGATGGATGGAATTTATCTCTGAGGGCTCTAAATTGCGTCAATGGCTGAATCGAGAAGAAGAATGAGTGGGGAAGAGGAAGGACGACTCAACTATTTATTCGCAGGAAGGTGAGTCGACTTGCTCGCTGCCGACCTAAGACCTCTGTTAATTCGCTTCCGACCTAATCAAAGAGCAGGTTAAGAAAATCGAAGTATATGACCTATGACCTAGGCACACACTTCGAGGGGAAAATGTTAATCCTCTGATTCGCGACTTAACAGAAGACGACTTAAGGAACGGTCTGACCTAACAGTGTACGAGCTAGAATAGCCTCCGATCTAAACACATGTCGACTTAGAAACCGGCTTCGACCTAAGAAGGACTTCGAGCTAAGATACGCTCCGACTTAAGGGAGGCTCCGAGTTAAAAAGGTCTCCGGCTTAACAAGCTACGACCTAAGATAGCTCTAACCCAACAGTTGCCGATCTAACTACTGAGAAGAGCTGCCGACTAAAGATGTGTGCCGACCTAGAAGCCTACCGACTTAACAAATTGCGAGTTAACAAGGGCTTCCGACTCAACAGCTTAACAACCTATGGGTTAACTCTGCTCCGACCTAACAACACCGAGTTATGAAATGCTCCGAGTTAAGAAGTACTACGACTTAAGAGTCTACGAGATAAGGGAGTCTTGGACCTAAGGCAATGGTTGATAACTTAAGACCTACGACCTATCTCTTAAGTCGTCGCCGACCTACGACTTATACTAAGTCATGTACAATCTCAGATCACCTTATACACCTTTACCTCGTCACTGACTTACCTTAAGTCTTCGACGACTTAGGACTTAAAGCATAAAACCAGAAGAGGAGGTGAACTACTGAGGAAGTGTTGAAACTGATGAGCCGGTTGCGACCTATCATAAGTCGGCCGCGACTTATACTAAGTCGGCTACGACTTAGGACTTAGGAAAATTTCCAGTTCAGAATTCAGCTCCTATAAATACCCCTCAACCTCCAACAAGGAGAGGACTTTTGGCCATTCATTTCTTCAAGCGCCGTTATGCCGTCGAAGTCTCCTCTCATTCAGCAATCAGAGATCTTCAAGCATTCGAGACACTACAACAATCTTCGAGAAGAACTCCTTACATCCAACACGGATTCGTCGAGTTTCATCATCAAAGATCGAGCTAGTAGTCAAGAGTGCTTTCATGATCAAGTTGTATTGTATTTTGAAGGATATTGTATCAAATTGTAACCGAATCAGCAATAAAAGACTATAAAGTGGACGTAGGCTCAATTACGGGCCGAACCACTATAAATCTATTGTTCATTTACTGCTTTTCTGCTATTTTCAGCTTATATTCTGTTCCCGTACCAACGGGTGGTGCTTTCACAATTCTATTACACACACCGGGTGTTAGCGTTCACTTTTTAGCGTTAACAGACTTGAATTAATCTTATCTGCCTTTCCTATTTTTTCTGAAATCATTATACAATATATACACTTGGATATATTTTAATATATCATATTACATCCATACAATCACCTTCCCTTTAAAGATTATAGCATAAATTTGTTTAAAAAGGGGAGATGTGAATTTATTTTGGATGTTCTTGAGCCTGTTATTCGAATAGAAACATATGTATACATATTATACAAACATGCACAGAATAGACCATATCTATATACTTGCAAACACTTTAATCCATCCATATAACAATTATCACCAATTTTTAATTCAAGTTTTACTGCATGGAACAAGATTTTAAAACAGATTGAAGGCTTAGTTTTACTCACCTTTGTTTCCAGACGAAGAAAGAACAGAGCATGCTTTTTGAACCAGGCTTTGAAAATTTTCAAGTTGAAACTCTTCCTTCTTTAAATCTTTGGTTTGATATGAAGTTGTATTGTTGTTTTAAGGTTTGAATGATTTTTCTTACTTCAGATTTTTTTTCAGCTTGGAATGGACGAAAACTGAGATGAAAAGGCTTTGATACAAAATGAATTACAGGTGATATAATTTGTTTGTACAGGTCAATGTATATTTTTTTCTTTGCATGTTGTACCATATATCAGAGATTTTCTTGCCTTGGTGGGCTGATATTTTTCGTATGGAGGCTGATGAGATATAGTGTAGTATGCTATAGGACATGGCATTAATTGTTGTACAAAATATATATTTTATCTTGTTTGTTCATACCTATCCACTTGCTTGTACATGTTGATATATAATTTCCCTTTCTTTCATACGACTGTACAATGTATGAAGAAAATTTTGTATGGCTTCCTTTGCAAGCTTCATAGATTTTTTCTTATTTTTCTTTTATTATTTTTGTATCTATTTTATTTGTATTATTTTGTATTATAGATAAATTTCTATTTTTAATTAATTGTTAAAGTTTAGCAAATGTATTTACTTGATATTTTTATAGTTTATTATATATATATTTATCTCTATTTCTAGCTTACATTATTTATTATCAATTTTACTTTAATACTATTTGTCTTGTATATCTATATATATTTTTATAAACTCAAATTATTATTATTAAACCATTTACTTGAGATTTTAAACTCAAATTCAATATATATATATATATATATATATAATTTCAAGTTTACTCATGTATTACATATACATACATATATTCACATATATGTACTGTTAACCCTTAATTCCTCATGACTTAAGAATGGTACGATTCAAGGAGGGTGTGCAACTTAGCGACTTAAGTTATGCCACGACATAACGAGTTAAAGGCATGACCGACTTATAAAGTGTGCCGACTTAACAGGAGCCGACTTAAGATAATCTACAACTTAAGAACTAAGACCGACTTAGGAAGGCTCCGACTCAAGGAAATGCTCCGAGTCAAGGAAATGCTCCGACTTAAGGAAATGCTTCGAGTTAAGGAGATGCTCCAACTTAAGGGTTTACAAGATAAGGAAGTCTCCGACTCAAGGCTGCTACTATCTTAGCAACTTAAGGAATCTCCGACCTACGACTTATGATAAGTCGCTGCCGACCTATAACAGCTCGTATTCAGGAGTAACTGGAGAATGCGCTCCTATCTCGTCAACGACTTAGGGCCTACGACCTACTATAAGTCGGCTACGACTTAAGGACTTAGAGAATTTTTCCTATTCAGATTCGACCCTATAAATACCCCCCAAACTCCAACAAGAAAAGGACTTTTGGCCATTCATTTCTTGAAGCGCCATTACTCTGTCGAAGTCTCCACTCATTCAGCAATCAAAGATCTTCAAACATTCAAGACGCTACAACAAGCTTCAAGAGAAATTCCTTATATCCAACACGGATTCATCGAGTTTCATCGACGAAGATTGAGCTAGTAGTCAAGATTGTTTCTTGTGATCAAATTGTACTGTTTTGATAAGAGATTTGTATCGATTTGTAACCGAATTCAGTAATAAAGAGATTCAAAGTGGACGTAGGCTTAATCTCAAGCCGAACCACTATAAAATTGCTGTCTTTTACTGCTTTTCTGCTATTTTACTGCTTAAATTCTATTCCCGTCACGCGGGTGGTGCTTTCACAATTCTATTACACACACCGGGTGTTAGCGTTCATTTTTCAGCGTTAACATTTTGGTGCTTTCATTGAGAGTTGAACTCAGGAAGATTTTCACCGTTGCTTCGCCAGAAACTCATAAAAACAACTTCTCTTAAGAACCAGAAGTTGATTTGAAATGATGGCTCCTGGAAGAAGAGGTAGACCGTTCAGATCCAGAAATGCTCATGAAGGAACTTCCGCCTCCCTAACCGCAGACCAAGCAACTCCTACCATTGGAGTCACCAGGGCTGAATTGGATGACGCAGTTTCTGGATTGTACCAACAGATTGAAACCCAAAACGCTTTGATGATGGATAGATTAACTGCTCTGCTCGGGGCAAATCGTCAACCAGAAAACCATCAAACAGCCTTCCCTCAAATGCCACCTTTCCAAACTGAGGGTTCGATGCCGCAGCCAACTGATCGTGAACATGTGCCCAGGCAAGCTTCCGAGGGAAGGACTGATGCCTGCCCGGAGATGTCTTTGAACAATAAAGAGTACCTGTCCGAAATGGTTAGCCGCATCATGAAAGAGAGCATGCAAAGGGAAGAGAATGAGAACGACTGGGGATTTGCACCGAGCAGAACTCCGTTTACGGAAAGGATCCTGAAAGCGGAATTTCCAAGGAAATTTGCACCTCCTACTATCCAAGCCTATAGGGGAACGAGTGACCCTAATCATTTCCTATACAAGTACGATTGGCATATGACCGGTGCAAGAGCGTCAGACGAGATTAAGTGTCGATACTTTCCAGTATACTTGGAAGGTGTGGCTTTACTTTGGTTCACAAAGCTTCCAGTTCGGTCTGTAGATAAGTTCTCCGACTTAACGCAAAAGTTCAAAGAACAGTTCAGATTGTATGCTTCAAAAGCTAAGGATATAATGTCACTATCTAACCTTGAACAAGCACCCGGAGAATCAATCAAATCTTTCTTGAGCCGTTTCAATATAGCTCTAGCCGAAGTAGAAAATGCAGAGCCACGCATGATTCTGACTTATTTGATGCGAGCCATTGATAAATCGAGCAAATTTGGAATATGGCTAAAGATGAAAGAACCGAACTCGCTTGAAATTTTTTATAAAAAGGCCGACGAGTTCATTCGCCTCGAAAGCCTTTCTACGACATCGAAAGTAGTTGTTGCCCAAGCTAATAATAACAATGTCCCATCTAATAAAAGAGAATCTGAAAGTCAGAAAAGGAAAAACGACGGAGAAAAGAATCAGGGGAATGAGAGGAAACTCCGCCGCTTCGATCTTTCAGATTTTACTCCTTTAACTGATACGCTAAGAAATATCTTTTTTGCAACAAAGGACGTTGTCAGGTATCCCAAGCCACCTAAGATGACGAGAGGTGCAAAGCGTAATGGAAAATTCTGCCAATTTCACAATCAACCTGGCCATTACACTGACCAATGTCGCCAATTAAAGAATGTGATTGAAGAATTGCTGGAGCACGGTAAACTCCAACAATACGTGAAGAGAAGCGAAGTCAATCCAACCTCATCCACTCGGGGTCAACAATGTCCTACCCATCAACCCGATTCTCACAACAACACTACAGCGCAAGATTCAGAAAAGCTTGTCATTAATGTTGTCACAGGAGGTCCACACCCAGCAGGCAGAAGTTGGGACGACTGTTAATTGTCCACAAAACTGCAACTGGGGCATCTTTCACTTTCTCTGGCATATAAATCCGAAGCTGCGAATCTAGTGCAAATGGAAAATCAGTCCGGAGATTCTGAAACAACAATAACTAGCATCCATTTTTTACTTAACAGCATTGCTTGAATTTGTAAAAATGATAATGGATGTGTGACTTCTGCACTGTAAACCGCTGAGAAATCAGTGTGACTGAATAATGAAAAACTATGAATTCTGTGTTTTCTATTACGAAATGCCTGTTATATTTCGATGTGTAAATACTCTAAATGTATTGCTAAAATGTCGATCTAATATTGCAGGTCATTAAAGCAAAGCTCACCCATCGCAAAGCTAAGCAAGCCCTACAAATCACTTATTAAGCAAATACCAAGCAACCAAAAATTCCATATTCAAATCCCATATAAGAATAACTTCACATAAAAAGTTGGCAACTCCACTGAGGCAAAACTTCATTAAGTGGTTGTGACTGTCAATACGAACAGACATCCAACTAGGTAACTTGCGTTTGTCCTGTGAAGTTGTTCAATAGTGAAGTCCACTTCTTCGGATAAGACAATTTACTTGCAAAGGAAGACGCGCTTGGAAACAATAATGAAGGGTAGCTGATTGGCAAATGATGAGGGAACATGGGCCACCAAACATGGAAGTAGCCAAAAGGAGGTATGCCACTCAATAAAAAGGGCCGGTAGAACCACCGAAGGGACACCTTCCCAAGCAGAAGGAAAAGGGCCATTGTTAACTAATCGGGATGCATCCGATCAGGCAGCTTGCGTCCGTCCCGTAGATCTACTCGCCCCTGAGAAGCAACCTTCCTGGCACACCAACCAACCGATGCTCCTTCCCAAAGGTCAACAAAGCCCTCTTACGAGGCACGCCAGTAAACGAAAGTGCTTCTCTTAATAAAAAGATTGGTGGAACCACCGGAGGGGCACCTTCCCACGCTGAAGGAACGGGGCCCTTGTTAGTTAATTGCGATCATTTGTGCAAACGAACATCCAATCAAGCAACTTGCGTCCGCCCCGTGGAACCATTCAACCATGAGAAAGTAACTTCCAGACAATCACAAGACCTCTTCAGAGGCAAAAGCCCTTTTCGGAGGCACATTTCACCCGTGTAGAAGTGCAAAATGCTCCTCTTTGGAGGCCCACTTCACCAGTGATGAAATGCTAAAAAGCCCTTTTCGGAGGCACATTTCACCCGTGTAGAAGTGCAAAATGCTTCTCTTCGGAGACCCACTTCACCAGAGCTGAAATGCCAAAATTGCTTCTCTTCGGAGACCAAAATTGCTTCTCTTCGGAGACCAAAATTGCTTCTTTTCGGAGACCAAGATTGCTTCTCTTCGGAGACCAAAATTGCTTCTCTTCAGAGACCAAAAGACCTCTTCAGAGGCATACTTCACCTTGCTTGAAGTACCAAAAATAAACCCTTTAATGGGACACAAAATCAAAACCTTCTTTAAAAGCTCATTTCACTGCGTAGGAAAATTCACTTTTTAACAAATAAAAGTGATCATTCCCAAAAGTTGAAGTGTTCTTCAGGAAGAAAGAGAAAGTAAAAACTTCTCTGAAGACGAGATATACTCTATTAAAAGCAGAATGATTCTTCCCTTAAAAGTGGAGTAGTTATTCTCTTAAATAAGAGTATCAGTCTTGAAGAAGCTAGAAATGTTGCAATGCACTTGCGGTATGGGGGCAACACTATACAATTCAGTTACATGAATAAAGTAACATGCAAGCAACATACCGCGAGTTCATTACGATATCATGAAAAATAGATGTGGAATAAATGCATTCTCAAAAAACAGACAAAAAGTTTGTTCAAACAAAAAAGAATCAATTGTTCTACACTAAAAAGAGAAACAGATGCATTCTCACATACACAAGAATTTGTACAAGTAAAATAGCTATTTTATTCAATACTATGGAAACTTTTTACATTGTGCAGATTACAAAAAGGAGCGGAGACCGGTATCCGTGCAATCTCCGGTCAATACATGCAAAAAGCAGAAAAGACAAAATCAAACTCATTTCTCCTTCTTCCCACCCTTGGAGCCTTTACCCGACCTGGTAATTAGTTTCGGAGGCCGTATCGGAGAAGAAGGAGAAAGAGACTCAGCCGGATCGACTTCTGCTTCATCTCCAGCAGCAGAAGAACTTTTCTTTCCTTTCTTCGAAACCACATGTTTCCCCTTCTTCTTGGAAGAAGACTCACTCCCCGGAGTAAGAAATGTAGAAAGCTTTGTGTCGTAGTCGAAAGACTGCTCCGGGGTCTTCTCACTATCTTCCAGATCTTCTGCTTTCTGCTCCTCGGAAGCAGGTGGTTCGTCCAAGCCTTGAAGGGCTGCTATCTGTTCTTTCTGTGAACCTAGTTGAGAAGCTGGAAGAGGAGTAACTTGAGAAGGAGGAGGAACAGCAGCTGAAGAAGGAAAAATTGGTGCAGTTTCCGGCGCGTCCGCTGCATAATAAAAGAAATCAAAATCAGTATTCTCCGAGAAAAAAGAAGACAGTGGATCGTCAAAGCTTAAGTAATAAGTAAGAAGTTCGTCGAACTCGGTTAAGTCGAATAAGCAATTCACTGAATTCGTCTCGTCAAAATTACCTGGAGAAGTCGGTTTGGCGAGATCAATCTCAAATTCCCGAGCCTGAAAGTCCTTCATTGCCTCTTCCTCTGTAGGAGTGGTCACAGTTTCTTGGGCAACTTTAGCTGGATGTGAAGAATGAGAGCTGGAATCCGTAATATTAACATCGGCTGAAGTTGAAGTATGAACAGGGGCAGTTAAAGGAGCTTCCTCTTTTGAAAGCTCTTCTCCCAGTGATTCAGCCCGTGCTTTAGCAAGCTGCTCCTTCCCTTTAACAAGAGCGGCGCGAGCCTCATCATCAAGATAGCGAGCCTCGAGTTCTGCTTCATCATAGTCGGCACCTTTAAACATATCAATTGTGACTTCCCACACTTCAGCCAATGTAATTTCATAATCAGGACCCAGAAAAGCGAGGCTCCCACGACCCAGAACACTGTGTAAATAAAAGTCGAATAAGGTAGAGCTGATGTTTGCTTTCATCGCCTCATGTGATTGCTCAGCCGCTTCCTTTTCGGCAACGGCAGCAACCCGACCAGCAATAGCCTCATCACGCTATGTCTCAGCTTTAGCATGTCGAGACTTTAGTAACTCAATCTCTACGTTCTGGGAGGTGACCTTTTCCCACAGTTCGGCGTTTTCTGTGCGATATTTCTCAGTAATGTGCTGTTCAGCGGCAAGCTTCATTTCGACATCTCTTTGTGCAGCATGTGCATCCCGCACTTGCTTCTGAAAGACTTCATCTTTTTGAGTATATGATGCAGAAGAAGAAGCGAGATTTTCCTTAAGCTGCTTAACTTCAGATCCAAGCTTTGCGTTGTCGTCTGCAATGCTCGTCATCACCGCATCATGCTGCTTACGCCATTTGTCCCATTCTGATTTATCGTTCTCCATGGTCATCATCGCCTCAAGATTCATGTGGTTGACCCTTTGAAGTTCGTCGACAAGTTTCTGCCATTGTGACATCCTCTCAATATTAAGCCTGACCGCGTCAAGACTTTTAAGCATGTCTTGCTTATCAATCGGAACCAAATCCAAGTCAAAGCGCACTCCTTTTAGGCACCAATTCGGAAATTTGCTCTGAAGCGTTGGAGGGCCGTCTTTAACTTGATATTGTGGCCTGTTAATGATTGTTTGAATATCAGATTTCTTTAGAGGAGGAGAGCCGGCCGGAGTATCAGAAGAAATGGGAGCGTCAGTCTTCTCAGAAATTACCGACGCGTCACTTGGCTTGGACCGCTTGTTTGATTCGTCAGCAATCTGAGTTTTTCCCTTATCATCATAAGACTTTCGCTTATGAGAATCGTAACTTCTGTAAGAAGAATCATATCGATCAGTGTCTCTTCTTCTCTACCGCTGCTCATAATCCCATTTTTCTTGAGCCTTCCTTTGAGCCCTTTCCTCATCTGTCTCTCTCTGGTCACCAGGATATCTCCTAAAGTCATAAGATCCACGGCCTCCATGGCGCTGAAATGAGTCATAGTATGAGCCGGTACGCCCCATCGGAGAATCTGAAAACCGAAAAAGAAGTAAAGTTTAGAAATTTCTAGAAAAAGAGGATAAATGCTTATAAGTGCTGAAAAATCCTAAGTGTGTGCGGCGTGCGAACTACGTGCGTCAAACTACAAACCACGCTTTAGTGCGGGAACGGAGACGACAGGTGTAGAAGGCGTCGAAGTTTGTTTCAAAGAGGAAGTCGCTTCAACGACAGGAGAGTTCGCTTTTAGAAGATTATTCTTGAAAAGCTCTCGAAAAGTTATCATTATGTCACTCAAGTCATCAAAGGTGTCATCATTATGATGCTCAGTAGAATTCTCCTTTTCAACTTCCACATCGGCTGATTTTTCAGAAATCCGAGGATTTTCTTCCTCTTCAATAATTGGAGCAAGCGCCGGTTTGCTGGACGATCCCGCAACACCAATAGAAGTAGAACACTTTACCAATGTAGTGTCTACAGTTGGCTCCTTTGAAGCCATATCTTCCGTTGAAGCTGGGGCATCTGATGTCTGCGCTAGAAGATTAGAAACTTCACGAGGCTGGGTAAAGTGAGAAGAGCGTAAAAGACCGAATTGATGTAAAAATTCGTCTGTCAATAGAAACTGGATACTCCTTTCCTCAACCGGCACCGCCATAAGCCTCTCAAAAGTCGCTTTGTGACCGGGATTTCTAGAAGGAGGAGGAAGTGCTGAAAAGAAAAGGGCAAAGTTAACACTCGATAACTCGAACTTCGACAAGTTCGAAAAAACATAAGAAACAGAGACAAATGATCTTACTCCCTACTCTCCAGATGGCGTAAAATCCTGGAGGACAGCGGACATAGAAAAACTGACTTAGGAAATTGTGATCATTATCGGGGAGACCAACGATCAACTTACGATTTCTAACACTTCTCACAACTATAATGGAAGGATGGTCTTTGTGCTTTGTAAATGTGCACAGGAAGCGAATTTCTCCAAAATTGGGAAAACGGTCCAGCGTTCTCCTAAAAAGCACACACAGTCCCAGCAGGATGGCGTAGCCATTAGGGTGTAATTGAAAAGGGGAGATAGATAGTCGGAGAAGATGTTCTCGAAGGCAGTCATTAAATGGGGGGATAGCTCCACTCAAGCACATTTGGCGGTTAACTGCGACAAAGCCATGGGGCGGTCTATCAGCAGTTCCAGGGAGCAAAGCGTCAGCTTTGGCAATCCCAAATTGGGTGCATAATTGACAAAAGGCTTTATGACTCAAAGTAGTAGGAGTCCTTTCTGGAGGATCGTTTAATGGAGTAGCGATTGGAAAACTCCTCCAGCTAGTTCCAAATCTTCGTGTTGAGATGTCATTCTACACAAGGAACTGGATGATCAAATATTAAGGTGCACGTTTCCTAAAAAAGTGTAAAGTGTTGTGCAGAACCAATAAAAATAAAAAGTAAACACAATTGGAATTAAACTAGTCGACAACTGGTCGATTATGAAATCTCAGAACTTGATAACATTTAAAGTACAGTGTTAATGCAAACAAGTTAGTTTCATTTGACTATTACGATTTTGCTTTAATACTTCACTTGAATTGGTTATCGTATAACATTTTGTTCATGCAGTTCTAAATTGATTTTTTTTGTATCGACTAATCTGTCATTTGATATGGACAGTCAATGGCAGTATATTCGTCCCTGTGTTCTGCAAATGTTGTGATTAAACAGGTTGTTGATTTGTAAGATAAATATGGCACGTGGGAAGGTTCAAGCAGTTAAAATTAGATAGTCTGTTCCAGTATTTCAAGTGAAGAAATTCATGTCAAAAGTATGTCCAAGTTCTAGCTCGCCCATAGTCTAAGGGATATGCTACGAGTCAGGTTGAGTCATAACTCTTAAATCGTGGTACATATTCAAGCAAAATTTGAACAAGTACTAAGTCATAAACGGCTCAAGTGATAAGTCTCCCATAACTCAAGCATTGAATCGACAACGACTTAGGCACAAACTCGGCTGCGACTTAAGAATTGGTTCCTGGAGGTTAAGGTCAACTATTCTCTAAGTCGTAAGTCGTGAAGTATAGAAGAAGCTTCAATTCACTGCAACGAAAAACTCTGAAGTCCTAACTCGTCCACGACTTAAAGCTTATGACGTAAAAAGGATAACTCGGTGAAGGCTTAAGTCGGGAGGTCGCATAGGTCGTACGATGCTACTAAATCGTAACCGAGTTAACATCTTATTGACTTTTCCCCTAAATTCCTAACCCGATATCCTCCTAACCCGTTAACCCAATAACCCTTCCATGATCGGAAACCCTCATTTTTTACACTGCTTAAATCACCCAAAAAACCAAGATTATATCGCCAAAGCCTCGCCAAGCTAGTCAGTTAAGCCTGAAACGCGGTAATCCATCATCTCCATCGCCCCAATCATCAAAAGCCAAATCGAGCGGGATCGAGTGCACGAACTGACGATGCCGTGGAATTCGCGACAAAGCATTGCATGAGAGGATGGATTGAGTACAAGGATGAGGATTCACGAAGTAATAGTGATCGAGAATCAGGGGGGAGCGAGAACACTTACGCAATAAGGAATCGGTGATCGATCGACTGTTGAAGAAAGGGAAAAATCGCCTTAAGGAAGCTCGGAAGAATGTTAATAGTAGAAACGACTTAGGAGATAGGCAATGGATAAAAGGAACGACTCAAGCATTTTATACTTAGGCGTGTACTTCGAGGGGCAAATGTTAACCCTTAATTCCTCACGACTTAAGAATGGTACGATTCAAGGAGGGTGTGCAACTTAGCGACTTAAGTTATGCCACGACATAACGAGTTAAAGGCATGACCGACTTATAAAGTGTGCCGACTTAACAGGAGCCGACTTAAGATAATCTACAACTTAAGAACTAAGACCGACTTAGGAAGGCTCCGACTCAAGGAAATGCTCCGAGTCAAGGAAATGCTCCGACTTAAGGAAATGCTTCGAGTTAAGGAGATGCTCCGACTTAAGGGTTTACAAGATAAGGAAGTCTCCGACTCAAGGCTGTTACTATCTTAGCAACTTAAGGAATCTCCGACCTACGACTTATGATAAGTCGCTGCCGACCTATAACAGCTCGTATTCAGGAGTAACTGGAGAATGCGCTCCTATCTCGTCATCGACTTAGGGCCTACGACCTACTATAAGTCGGCTATGACTTAAGGACTTAGAGAATTTTTCCTATTCAGATTCGACCCTATAAATACCCCCAAACTCCAACAAGAAAAGGACTTTTGGCCATTCATTTCTTGAAGCGCCATTACTCTGTCGAAGTCTCCACTCATTCAGCAATCAAAGATCTTCAAACATTCAAGACGCTACAACAAGCTTCAAGAGAAATTCCTTATATCCAACACGGATTCATCGAGTTTCATCGACGAAGATTGAGCTAGTAGTCAAGATTGTTTCTTGTGATCAAATTGTACTGTTTTGATAAGAGATTTGTATCGATTTGTAACCGGATTCAGTAATAAAGAGATTCAAAGTGGACGTAGGCTTAATCTCAAGCCGAACCACTATAAAATTGCTGTCTTTTACTGCTTTTCTACTATTTTACTGCTTAAATTTTATTCCCGTCACGCGGGTGGTGCTTTCACAATTCTATTACACACCGGGTCTTTAGTGAGAATGCTCTGTAAATCATCACCCTCATCCATGGTCACAGTTAAATCCCGGGTTACGTTGCCATCACAGCAAAAGTCCATGTAACTGATTACACCATGGAACCCACAACAGATCGCAGTTACATTCCAGGGTTACGTTGCCGTCGCAACAAAAGTCCATGTAACTGTTGGCTCTCAGCGGCACACACGATTTTCGCTGTCAAAATGAAACTTCTCCACTCTCACATAGGTCGCAATCTACCGATGTAAAATCAAACGTAGACTGTTGGCTCTCAGCGGCACACACGACTTTCGCTTTGTTACCATAGTGTCACAGTCTACCGATATAAAATCAAACGTAGACTGTCGGCTCTCAGCGGCATACACGACTTTCGCTATGGTCTGCAGTAGATCGCAGTGACATTGAGTTAAACTATCGTCACAGTAAAACCCAAATGCCTCTGTAGGCATCAGCGCCCCATGACTTTCGCTACACTACATAAAATCCTCAGGAACTAGTTTTGTCTGGACTCCTCACAGGATCAACTTTAGAACCTCTCCTTTAGAGTCTCAAGGCAGTACCACCCTGTGGCACTCTTGAGAAGTTCATTCAAGGGAGCGCCTTTTTCCCCAGAGCCAAATCTCAAAACGCTTTATACTATACACATATAGTATTTTCCAAATCATACACCGAGTATGAATTCCATATAAAGCTCCTTTACAAAATCGATTCCCAAAATCGATAATTCTCAAACTAGGCTTTCCCAAATCCCAATATTGATTTTATCCAAAAATCAAAAGCCTTTCCAAAGTCCATATGTTCCAAAAACCTTTTCTGAAAACCATTTCCATAAAATCTTTTATATATATATATATACATATATATAATTTTCTTGGGAAATCTTTAAATCACTTTATACTTATATAAGTTTCCTTTGTATACTTCAAAAATCATTTACAGTTCTTATCCACAAATTTTCAATATCAATTTTATTCAAACCCGTACGATGTACACATATCATCCGTACGAAATATCAATCTGATCGCTTACTCGATCACAAAATTTGCTTCCGAACTAGTATTGTCCACCCGACTTCCTAGTATGGACTCAGATCTGGTTTCTTGATCAAAAATCGTCATTCTCCTTGCATAGTCACAACTATGATAGAGAATATCCAGAACCAATCAAAATTCCATATCCTGGTTTGCCGTCGAAAATCGAGCGAAAAATCCCTACTCGGATTGATAATACTATCTCGAAATTCCGTGCTCGAAATCTGGATCAAACCACTATGCGAATAGAACAATATACGTATATCCAACGTATATCAAAATATTTTCTCATATAAAATCATTTAAAATCTTTATATAAGAAAATAACAAGTACGCTCTCATATATATATACACACACACTCAACTCATTCTAGGGTACTGTTGACCCTATCCTTATGAGTACACCCACCAGAGCCAAAGTTCTCGCTTAACCTCGCTCTGATACCAAGTGTAATGACCCAAGATACCAAGTGTATATCCTACGTATTTATCTTCGTTGATTATCAGTTAAATCAATTCCCTTTCTATTCATCCTCACTTTGATTTTTATTCACATACTCACAATTGCTTTAATCCCCATTTGGATTATCACTTCAATTCTTATCTCAGTTGGGTATTTAATCAACAACAGTTTGAACTCTGTCCAATTTAAATTTTGAAAATAGCTTGGAAAATTTTAAAATGAATAAGTAGTTGAAAAATAATTATTAGTTTGTAAAATAGCTGTAAAATAGTCAAGTAATTGTAAGATAGTTGAAAAATAGTAATTATTTATAAAATAGTAGAAAAATAGTAATTAGTTTATAAAACAGTTGTAAAATAGTTAAATAGTTCCAAAAGTAATTGTAAAACAAGTTTAAGATAGTTTTAGGTTTAAAAGAAAAGTTGTGTAGTAAATAGTTTGGAAAAATAGATTTATATTAAAACAATTTATTTTGAAAATAGTCCAGAGTCAACTGTACAACTTCCCAATCTCCATTTTCAATCAATTGCCAATTTCCAATTAACTTTCAATTTCATTTCACTTTAAACCATCTTGAATTATACAAATTCGAGTTATTATTTCAAATGTTGATTTAATCCCATAAATCAAATTTACCTTTACTTTTTAATTTAACAGCCTAACCATTTAATTCTGAGTTCAAATTTCAAAATTCCATTTTAATTTACCTTTACTTCTACATAAACTTATTTTTAGGTTCAAATAATAATTCAAACCCCTTTTTAAACAATTTAATCTTTGAAATTCAATTTATTACCCAACTTAAATCTTGGAACCCCTCCTTAACCATTTCAGTTTACATGTTCATTTTAAACATTCAAATCTTAATGTTCAAAGTGATCTTATTTTCTGAAGTTTAATTTTTATCTTTAAAATCAAAATTACTCAAGTGATTTCAAATTAAAGTTTAATTCCATTTAATTCCAATAATTGAATAGATATTACCTCAATCTATCATTCAATTTATTTAAAACATTCATCATCCACTACCCATCCCAGATCTCAAACCTATTTGAGATCACATATAATTCCCTAACAAATCAACCCATTTAACTTTCCTAAGTTAAATCTCAATTTCATCTTGAAATTTCCAATTCAAGTTGTTTATTCCAAACTTATTTAACTTCCTTTAAGTTAAATTCAATTTAATCCCGTCAAACTTACTCAAATTTGAATTCCCACTTCAAATTTTTAAACTTCACATTAATAATCTTATAAGTTCAAAAACTTATCACCTTGGGTTTTCACATTACATTCCAAATTTAAAACTCAACATTTAGAGTTTATTTCAAATAATCTTTGACATTACGTATATCCCTCATATATACATATTTCCTTTGCACACCAAGTTATACCTTAAATTTAAACCATTTTTGGTTTTAATTCAAATAAATTTATTTTAATACTTTGAAACAAATTTCAAATTTTATGGACTTAGATTTAAGACTTCACAATTTATATCATCTTCAGTTCTAATTTATAAGTCATACTTGCCTAAATGTTTTACTTCCCTAAAACATTTCATTTTGCTTACTCCTTAATACACATTTATTATTAAACACAACAATCATTTATGATAATAACCAAGATTATCATATTAGGAAACCAATTCATTATTATCTTATTCTGAAACCTTTCCCCCAAATTCAAGATTTAATTTCAGTTTGAATCCATTTCAAACATACCTTTATTTAATTTAAATTTGGTTGAATTTCTATTACTTCTTATATTTAATTCAATAATTTAACAACCAATTACCTTAACATTTATTAGTAAGAATTATTGCTTTATATATATCAAAATATTTTCTTATATAAAATCATTTAAAATCTTTATATAAGAAAATAACAAGTACGCTCTCATACACACACACACACACTCAACTCATTCTAGGGTACTATTGACCCTATCCTTTTGAGTACACCCATCAGAGCAAAAGTTCTCGCTTAACCTCACTCTGATACCAAGTGTAACGACCCGAAATTTTCGATCCCGACAATTCCAGATAGTTAGGAAAGGAGAAAGAGATAGAAGAAGAAGAAACAGAAACACAACACAGATTCTCACATTCGCAGCGGATCAAAGTATAATATCATATAATATCATTTATACAAATGAAATCTGTACTTGTCAAATTACACTTTAATACATCAGAGTTACAACATATACACAAACACTGGACAGATACAATCAACATGTCCCAGACAAACTACAATATATCACAACGGAATACACTCCATACGTTCCTGCCATCCAGCTCGCCTCATGAACTCTAGAACGTCCTTACCTGAAAATCTGTAATACTCGGTCTGACCCGAGCATTACATCAAAGTAACACCCGGGTCAGGCTGGAAACCAGCGTGAGTAAACCCATCTAACAAGGAATACAAAAATATCCAACTTATATACACCCGGGTAACTTGTATTAAGTTGCAACTTCACAAGTTGTAATAAACATCTCTTATTTCACATATCAATTTTTAAGTACTAAAACTTAGATCAAACAGTCCAATTCACACGAATCATTTCATTTCAACCTATGATTCCACAGATCAATTTATAAAGGAATCGAAGTGGTTTCGGGTATTTACTAACACCCGACTCCGGTCTCTTCGAATTCAATGTCATCTTAACCCAAGTAATTCAAGTGGTTAAATTTTAAATACAGGATGTCACTTTTACACATCAATTCATCATAGATAACAACGTTATCTCTGTTCAACCCAACATATCATATTACAAAAAACATTCCATTTCACAAAGTATCACAATCACATATCAGGAATAACAAATAATCCAAGGCATTCAAATATCATTAAATCATTCATAAGCAAGATAAATTAGTCATACCATTTTTGATTAATTTAATTAACTACCAATGAATTAAATTAATTACTTTATTACTTAAAATCTTGCTTATTTAACATCAATTAATTATATTCAATTAATTAATCATTCCTTAATTATTCATCTTGATTAATCATCCTTGATTAATCATTCTCTAATTACATTAGGTAATTATCCTTAATTAATTTCACAAATTAATTATTCTCAAACAATTATAGTATTTAACGTTTAATTACTCCTATTAATTTATGATCATCTAATCATTTCCATTAATTACTCTTTTAATTAATAAATTTTAACAAGTAATCTTTAATTAATCATATTCATCAATTAACTACCCCTTTTATTTATTTAACCTTTAATTCATCACCTTAATTATCCTTAATTAATGTCCCATATTGATGAACCTTTAAACACTCCCACTAAGAAATCATTGATTAACCTTTAATTAATTAATAAATCTTTAATCACTTAAAATTTTAATTAATTTAAAAGATTTATCATTTATCATACATAATTACTTTTATCATCATTTAGAATCTCATTAGTAGCCTTTAAAATTAAATAACATTAACCAATTAACTTTAAACTTTTAAATCAATTAATCTTCAAAACATGTATCTTCTTAATCCACTCCTAAATTTTCTTATTAAGTTTATGTAAGGACCCGTTTCTTCGATTTCCAAAAATCGACATCAATACGTCCACTGTATCAACTGCCGAGCAATCGAATGCCAAAAACCCGGATTCTTAGGGTTTAAGAAAGAAGAGGTAGAAGAAAACAGAAGAAAAAGAAAGAAGAAACAATAGAAAACACAGAAACAGAAACAATATCAAAATCTCACATTCGCTGCGGAACAACATATAATAGATAAATGAATATCATTAAAACAAAGAACTGTACATTTCATACATTACATCATCATCAAAGTTTACAACAACAATACAACATTGGACAGTTATATAAACTTGTCCTCATACAGAATACACAGCGGAATAAATAATATCATATACAAGTGGTACGTCTTGTCATCCAGCTCGCCACTAAGCTCCACAGCATCCCGAATCCAGAATGACCTGATAACCTGACTCTAGACTGCCCGTGTGGAAATTGGTGGGCACCCAGAGTTTAGGAAGGAAACAATAAACTCCAGGTCAGTCATGGGACTGGTGTGAGAACTAAAACAGTTATTTAATCTTTAAAACAACTATAGGATAATTTTAAAGTCAATTCGCAATGCTTTTGGAAAATGAAACTACCATAAGGCGTCCCGCACACACACGCAATGCAAACGCAGAATTGGAGGAGATTTCTCCTTATGATAGTCAAAGATGCTTGATATGCAAAATCAAATCATTTTTGATATTATTATTAGTGCATAGTGTAGAAAACATTTCGAAAGTATAATATAAATCTTAGCCAGCATAGGCATTCCGCACTTATGCCTACTATAGCTACCATCTAAACAGTGGTGACCACCATAAGTAAATGGCAGGTTCTACAACTAAAACCGTACAAGTCTCGTATTGTTTCTTTGGATTTCCAACAAATGGTCAGGCCAAGGAACTTCCCATTGCCACATAGGTACGCCTTTGGAAAGACGACCCGAGAACCAAACCGGATCTCTGCCAACACAAGGCCGGGTTACCCCTAACTGGGTAACTACTGACACGAATATGTCATCCCCCGATCGTAACCAATCTATATCCGAGGATCCTCGATTCCAACAACCACAAACAAATAAATTTGCAGCAACAACATAAGTTAAATATCTGGGCTCCATACAATGATACTACCTCTATCCAGAAGGAATGACATACACTAAGGGGGCGCTATCCCCTAAGAACCTTGCCGCATCCTTCCTGTTTTGACCATTTCTGGGGTGTGAGGTCCGACGAAGTCTCGTCCACAAAGCCACGCTTTGGTACAAAGCCATGCTTTGGGTCAACAAATGATCAAAGTAATAATCACAAAGGTAAATGATCATACAAATGATCATATCACAAATGATCAAACAATGATCATTACACAACAACACTTAGCATGCCACGTTACCAAATTGGGAATATATCACTAGTAACCATCAACTACATAACCTCTGAGCTCGTACGTCTCAGAGAAGGGTGTTAAGCTAAGAAAATAAATTCTCCGCCACCAACAAAAATGTATTTGAAAGAAACCAGCTTTATATCTCAATTTGTAACGTCAAACACACAACCATACAAGTCTGTTCCGGGATCGAACAGAACCGAAGGCACTTCAAAAGAAGTCCTTGCAATCTGAATAATTTCTAATCACATCCGGACATCCCGTCACTAAGGGTGATAAAATCTCTATATCGGATATCAGCCGATGTAGAGTAACTCGACGGTAATCCTTCCGTTTTCAAAAATATCCGCTCTTCAACACCGGTCATCAAATGCGATCCATTACGACGTATCACATATTCGAAATGGGTTATACGACCCAAAGGTCCTTTCCCGGCTAACCCGAATAGTGAGCGCTTATTCAAAAATAAGTGTGGCATTCAAATTCATCCAATTTACAACAAATACCCATTCAAGGTAATTATTGATAGTCGGTTATTTAACTATCAATAGGTCTGCATAGCATCATCAGATTCCAAATAATTTTCCAAATTATTTATTTTCCAAAAATATCTTTACAAGATATATAATTTCCACACTTCAACCATTTGAAAACAAATTTCAAATATTCACTTTTCAATTTTATCTATAAATGATAAAATGTCAAAACACTTCATTTCATATTGGAAAACATCCCCATACTTATTTAAAAATAAGCAATTCACAAATCTATTTATTTTCAACATCTGGAAAATATTTAATATACTTAAATCATAATTAAGTATATATTTCATTCTTTAAGGAAATCATTCTTTAAACACATTTATTTGAGTCAAAACGAATGTTACGTAAAACATCGTTACGACGACCCAAAATCACTAGTATAGGGATTCGAAATTTAGATAGATATATAAATCCCAATACTATATCAAACATTTCCTTTCGGAAACCTTTTACTATAACAACAACTGTTATAGTCCACCATTTCCTTATTTCTCGAAAATGTCTATTTCAACGTTGAAATTTATGGTTTCGATACTCAACACGTTTTAAAACATCTTTTAAAACGATTACTTCATTTCATATTATCACTTCTCCAAAACATATCCATTTTATTTAATAATATATTCACTATCCAAAATCGTGGATATACTACGTTAACCAAATTTAACGTTTCTACATATCTAATTTCAAGAATTATCCACTGTCCAAAATCGTGAATAAAATTCCCGACCGAACTCTTCATTACTACACATATCATATAATTGATAATTCGCTATCAAAAATCACGAATATATCTCCTTTAATAAATTTCTATGTTTAATTTATCAAATTCAATTTGATTTCGAATTTATAAAACAACGTTTATAAATTCACCTTTATATTTTATAACAACTTCGATTTATAAATCCCCTTTATTAACAAATTCTATTTATATCTCATTTAAAGGCAAAAATCCAATTTATAAGTTAATTTCTTATAAATCTTTTATTCCACAAATTCATCCATTTTATATCTTCATAATTTATAATTCTATAAATTTCATTCACTTACGAATTCCATTGATATTGCATTTTTAACACTTATAAAAACTCGTTTAATAATTCCAATATTTTATATTGATAAATATCAACTTTTTAAATTCTTTATATAAACCGTTTGGAATAATTCAAAAATTCCAATTTAAACCATTTTATAAATCATTAACCACTTATTTTAAAATTCACATTTCGGTTATATTTCACAAAAATCACAATTTTTTAATAACATAAAAATTATAACATTTATTTATTTAAAATAAATCAATTCAAAAATTTAATAAAACATATACTTTCAAAAATTACTTTAAAAACCTCTTTTAAAATAAAAATCGTTATTTTTAAACTTCAAAAATGGATCGGATGATGCAACAGCACCAAATAATCAATCACGGCAATCAAACACTTATATATCGATATGACCACATAATATATAACAATATCTGTAAATAAATCAATTCAGTTGAGGAATCCAGTTGGATCTCTCCAACCTGTCTCCCTACATCCACAGATGTTAGCACAATACAAATTCCGTTCCAGTACGGAATATCGCGGTATATAGGATTTATAAAATATTATCCGCTATTATACGGCGCAATAGGGTCTCATCCACTATATAATGTGGGAAATCAATTCCAATACATAAATAATACCAATTTCACCTACGGTGAAATTTTCGCGGTATATGTTTTTAATAAATAACCTCCGCTTAATAACGGCGTATAATGTCTATTTCAATCAACAACAGATAATAATTTATCATCCAGGCATACAATCAACAATTTTAAATCTAACTATTTAAAATTAACATCGAAACAATTCGATTGAGTGAGAAGTTCTCACCCTGATTTCAGTTCAGTTTCAGCGTTTAATTTTATCCGAAATTTTCAATGACTCCAATTGACTCCAAACCAGCTCCATTTCGTAGTGCTCGTCAATACGATTCCAACGCAAAAAATTTCGTCCGAAACAGACCTCGTATGAAGAAGTTATTATAGTTTAAAGTTTATACGAATTTATATATATAATTATTTACACTTTTCTTTTTATTTCTTTACCCAAAGCAATCTGGGCCGTTCCATTTCCTTTCTCAACATCAGGCCGTCCCTTGCTTTCTTCCTTCTCCAGGAAATGAACGTGAAAACCAAACCCATACATCACGTTCTAGGGCTTAAGGCCGCTCCCTCCACGTCGCTCGAAACCACATCACTCCAAATAGCACCAAGCTCGGCCTCATCTGTAACGATCACGATTTTTCGACGCTCGAAAGTCAACATTAATACATTCACTGTATAAAAAGCCGCGCAATCGAGTACCGGAAAACCGAACCATTAGGGTTAAAAAGAAGAGGTAGAAGAAGACAGAAGAAAAGAAAGAACAGAAAAATAGAAACAATATCAGAATCTCACATTTCACAGCGGAATAATATACAATAGATAAATCAATAATCTTTAAACAGAAGACTATATCAGTTTATACATACATCAATCAGAATCAATATACAACTCGATACAACAATGGACAGTTATATAAACCTGTCCTCATACAAAATACACAGCGGAATAAAATAACAAGTACGGTAGTACGCTTCACCGTCCAGCTTATCCCCAAAGCTCCAGAATATCCAGAATATCCTGATAAAAATAACGCTAGGCTGCCCGTGTGGAAAATTATGGGCACCCAGAGTTTAGAAGGTAACAATAAACTCCGAGTCAGTCATGGTGACTGGTGTGAGATCATAAAACAGTTATTTTCACAAAGAAAATGAAAATATTCGCAATGCTTTTGGAAAATGAAACTACCACAAGACCTCCCGCCACACACACAATGCAAACGCAGAATTGGAGGAGATTTCTTCTTATGATAGTCAAAGATGCTTACTACGCCAATCATTGGATATTATTATTAATGTCTAGTGTAGAAAACATTTCAAAAGTATAATATTAATCTTAGCCAGCATAGACATTTCGAACTATGCCTACTATAGCTACCATCTAAACAGTGGGGCGCCACCATAAGTAAATGGCAGGTTCTACAACTAAAGCCGTAAAATTTTCGTATTGGGAATAGGATTTCCAACAAATGGTCAGGCTAAGGAACTTCCTTTCCTACTGCCGAATGGGATCGCCTCTGGCTGGACGTCCCGAGAGACAAACTGCTCTCTGCCAAACAAGGCCGGGTTACCCATGTAACTAGGTAACTCACGAATATGTCATCCCCGGTCCTTTGAGACCTTTATCCGAGCGCTCGGTAACCAACATCACACATAAAAATAAAGTATGTCCACATGAGTAAGTATCTGGGCTCCATACCATGATACCACCACTTTCCAGAAGGAAATGACATACCCTAAAGGGCGCGACCCTCATATCCTTGCCGCAACATTCCTGTTTCGTCCATTTCCGGGTTGTTGAGGCCTTGACGAAGTCTCGTCCACAAAGCTACGCTTTTTCACAAAGCCACGCTTTGATCACAAATGATCAATAAATGATCATCGTCACACAACACTCAACATGCCACATTACCAAATTGGGAATATATCGCTGATAAATTTCAACTACATAACCTCTGAGCGCGTACGTCTCAGAGAAGGGTGTTAAGCTAAGAAAATAAATTCTCCGCCAACAACAAAAATGTATTTGAAAGAAACCAGCTTTATATCTCAATTTGTAACGTTAGACACACAACCATACAAGTCTGTTCCGGGATCGAACAGAACCGAAGGCACTTCAAAAGAAGTCCTTGCAATCTGAATAATTTATAATCACATCCGGACATCCCGTCACTAAGGGTGATAAAATCTCTATATCGGATATCAGCCGATGTAGAGTAACTCGACGGTAATCCTTCCGTTTTCAAAAATATCCGCTCTTCAACACCGGTCATCAAATGCGATCCATTACGACGTATCACATATTCGGAATGGGTTATACGACCCAAAGGTCCTTTCCCGGCTAACCCGAATAGTGAGCGCTTATTCAAAAATAAGTGTGGCATTCAAATTCATCCAATTTACAACAAATACCCATTCAAGGTAATTATTGATAGTCGGTTATTTAACTATCAATAGGTCTGCATAGCATCATCAGATTCCAAATAATTTTCCAAATTATTTATTTTCCAAAAATATCTTTACAAGATATATAATTTCCACACTTCAACCATTTGAAAACAAATTTCAAATATTCACTTTTCAATTTTATCTATAAATGATAAAATGTCAAAACACTTCATTTCATATTGGAAAACATCCCCATACTTATTTAAAAATAAGCAATTCACAAATCTATTTATTTTCAACATCTGGAAAATATTTAATATACTTAAATCATAATTAAGTATATATTTCATTCTTTAAGGAAATCATTCTTTAAACACATTTATTTGAGTCAAAACGAATGTTACGTAAAACATCGTTACGACGACCCAAAATCACTAGTATAGGGATTCGAAATTTAGATAGATATATAAATCCAATACTATATCAAACATTTCCTTTCGGAAACCTTTTACTATAACAACAACTGTTATAGTCCACCATTTCCTTATTTCTCGAAAATGTCTATTTCAACGTTGAAATTTATGGTTTCGATACTCAACACGTTTTAAAACATCTTTTAAAACGATTACTTCATTTCATATTATCACTTCTCCAAAACATATCCATTTTATTTAATAATATATTCACTGTCCAAAATCGTGGATATACTACGTTAACCAAATTTAACGTTTCTACATATCTAATTTCAAGAATTATCCACTGTCCAAAATTGTGAATAAAATTCCCGACCGAACTCTTCATTACTACACATATCATATAATTGATAATTCGCTATCAAAAATCACGAATATATCTCCTTTAATAAATTTCTATGTTTAATTTATCAAATTCAATTTGATTTCGAATTTATAAAACAATGTTTATAAATTCACCTTTATATTTTATAACAACTTCGATTTATAAATCCCCTTTATTAACAAATTCTATTTATATCTCATTTAAAGGCAAAAATCCAATTTATAAGTTAATTTCTTATAAATCTTTTATTCCACAAATTCATCCATTTTATATCTTCATAATTTATAATTCTATAAATTTCATTCACTTACGAATTCCATTGATATTGCATTTTTAACACTTATAAAAACTCGTTTAATAATTCCAATATTTTATATTGATAAATATCAACTTTTTAAATTCTTTATATAAACCGTTTGGAATAATTCAAAAATTCCAATTTAAACCATTTTATAAATCATCAACCACTTATTTTAAAATTCACATTTCGGTTATATTTCACAAAAATCACAATTTTTTAATAACATAACAATTATAACATTTATTTATTTAAAATAAATCAATTCAAAAATTTAATAAAACATATACTTTCAAAAATTACTTTAAAAACCTCTTTTAAAATAAAAATCGTTATTTTTAAACTTCAAAAATGGATCGGATGATGCAACAGCACCAAATAATCAATCACGGCAATCAAACACTTATATATCGATATGACCACATAATATATAACAATATCTGTAAATAAATCAATTCAGTTGAGGAATCCAGTTGGATCTCTCCAACCTGTCTCCCTACATCCACAGATGTTAGCACAATACAAATTCCGTTCCAGTACGGAATATCGCGGTATATAGGATTTATAAAATATTATCCGCTATTATACGGCGCAATAGGGTCTCATCCACTATATAATGTGGGAAATCAATTCCAATACATAAATAATACCAATTTCACCTACGGTGAAATTTTCGCGGTATATGTTTTTAATAAATAACCTCCGCTTAATAACGGCGTATAATGTCTATTTCAATCAACAACAGATAATAATTTATCATCCAGGCATACAATCAACAATTTTAAATCTAACTATTTAAAATTAACATCGAAACAATTCGATTGAGTGAGAAGTTCTCACCCTGATTTCAGTTCAGTTTCAGCGTTTAATTTTACCCGAAATTTTCAATGACTCCAATTGACTCCAAACCAGCTCCATTTCATAGTGCTCGTCAATACGATTCCAACGCAAAAAATTTCGTCCGAAACAGACCTCGTATGAAGAAGTTATTATAGTTTAAAGTTTATACGAATTTATATATATAATTATTTACACTTTTCTTTTTATTTCTTTACCCAAAGCAATCTGGGCCGTTCCATTTCCTTTCTCAACATCAGGCCGTCCCTTGCTTTCTTCCTTCTCCAGGAAATGAACGTGAAAACCAAACCCATACATCACGTTCTAGGGCTTAAGGCCGCTCCCTCCACGTCGCTCGAAACCACATCACTCCAAATAGCACCAAGCTCGGCCTCATTTGTAACGATCACGATTTTTCGACGCTCGAAAGTCAACATTAATACGTTCACTGTATAAAAAGCCGCGCAATCGAGTACCGGAAAACCGAACCATTAGGGTTAAAAAGAAGAGGTAGAAGAAGACAGAAGAAAAGAAAGAACAGAAAAATAGAAACAATATCAGAATCTCACATTTCACAGCGGAATAATATACAATAGATAAATCAATAATCTTTAAACAGAAGACTATATCAGTTTATACATACATCAATCAGAATCAATATACAACTCGATACAACAATGGACAGTTATATAAACCTGTCCTCATACAAAATACACAGCGGAATAAAATAACAAGTACGGTAGTACGCTTCACCGTCCAGCTTATCCCAAAGCTCCAGAATATCCAGAATATCCTGATAAAAATAACGCTAGGCTGCCCGTGTGGAAAATTATCGGCACCCAGAGTTTAGAAGGGAACAATAAACTCCGAGTCAGTCATGGTGACTGGTGTGAGATCATAAAACAGTTATTTTCACAAAGAAAATGAAAATATTCGCAATGCTTTTGGAAAATGAAACTACCACAAGACCTCCCGCCACACACACAATGCAAACGCAGAATTGGAGGAGATTTCTTCTTATGATAGTCAAAGATGCTTACTACGCCAATCATTGGATATTATTATTAATGTCTAGTGTAGAAAACATTTCAAAAGTATAATATTAATCTTAGCCAGCATAGACATTTCGAACTATGCCTACTATAGCTACCATCTAAACAGTGGGGCGCCACCATAAGTAAATGGCAGGTTCTACAACTAAAGCCGTAAAATTTTCGTATTGGGAATTGGATTTCCAACAAATGGTCAGGCTAAGGAACTTCCTTTCCTACTGCCGAATGGGATCGCCTCTGGCTGGACGTCCCGAGAGACAAACTGCTCTCTGCCAAACAAGGCCGGGTTACCCATGTAACTAGGTAACTCACGAATATGTCATCCCCGGTCCTTTGAGACCTTTATCTGAGCGCTCGGTAACCAACATCACACATAAAAATAAAGTGTGTCCACATGAGTAAGTATCTGGGCTCCATACCATGATACCACCCCTTTCCAGAAGGAAATGACATACCCTAAAGGGCACGACCCTCATATCCTTGCCGCAACATTCATGTTTCGTCCATTTCCGGGTTGTTGAGGCCTTGACGAAGTCTCGTCCACAAAGCTACGCTTTTTCACAAAGCCACGCTTTGATCACAAATGATCAATAAATGATCATCGTCACACAACACTCAACATGCCACATTACCAAATTGGGAATATATCGCTGATAAATTTCAACTACATAACCTCTGAGCGCGTACGTCTCAGAGAAGGGTGTTAAGCTAAGAAAATAAATTCTCCGCCAACAACAAAAATGTATTTGAAAGAAACCAGCTTTATATCTCAATTTGTAACGTTAGACACACAACCATACAAGTCTGTTCCAGGATCGAACAGAACCGAAGGCACTTCAAAAGAAGTCCTTGCAATCTGAATAATTTATAATCACATCCGGACATCCCGTCACTAAGGGTGATAAAATCTCTATATCGGATATCAGCCGATGTAGAGTAACTCGACGGTAATCCTTCCGTTTTCAAAAATATCCGCTCTTCAACACCGGTCATCAAATGCGATCCATTACGACGTATCACATATTCGGAATGGGTTATACGACCCAAAGGTCCTTTCCCGGCTAACCCGAATAGTGAGCGCTTATTCAAAAATAAGTGTGGCATTCAAATTCATCCAATTTACAACAAATACCCATTCAAGGTAATTATTGATAGTCGGTTATTTAACTATCAATAGGTCTGCATAGCATCATCAGATTCCAAATAATTTTCCAAATTATTTATTTTCCAAAAATATCTTTACAAGATATATAATTTCCACACTTCAACCATTTGAAAACAAATTTCAAATATTCACTTTTCAATTTTATCTATAAATGATAAAATGTCAAAACACTTCATTTCATATTGGAAAACATCCCCATACTTATTTAAAAATAAGCAATTCACAAATCTATTTATTTTCAACATCTGGAAAATATTTAATATACTTAAATCATAATTAAGTATATATTTCATTCTTTAAGGAAATCATTCTTTAAACACATTTATTTGAGTCAAAACGAATGTTACGTAAAACATCGTTACGACGACCCAAAATCACTAGTATAGGGATTCGAAATTTAGATAGATATATAAATCCCAATACTATATCAAACATTTCCTTTCGGAAACCTTTTACTATAACAACAACTGTTATAGTCCACCATTTCCTTATTTCTCGAAAATGTCTATTTCAACGTTGAAATTTATGGTTTCGATACTCAACACGTTTTAAAACATCTTTTAAAACGATTACTTCATTTCATATTATCACTTCTCCAAAACATATCCATTTTATTTAATAATATATTCACTGTCCAAAATCGTGGATATACTACGTTAACCAAATTTAACGTTTCTACATATCTAATTTCAAGAATTATCCACTGTCCAAAATCGTGAATAAAATTCCCGACCGAACTCTTCATTACTACACATATCATATAATTGATAATTCGCTATCAAAAATCACGAATATATCTCCTTTAATAAATTTCTATGTTTAATTTATCAAATTCAATTTGATTTCGAATTTATAAAACAACGTTTATAAATTCACCTTTATATTTTATAACAACTTCGATTTATAAATCCCCTTTATTAACAAATTCTATTTATATCTCATTTAAAGGCAAAAATCCAATTTATAAGTTAATTTCTTATAAATCTTTTATTCCACAAATTCATCCATTTTATATCTTCATAATTTATAATTCTATAAATTTCATTCACTTACGAATTCCATTGATATTGCATTTTTAACACTTATAAAAACTCGTTTAATAATTCCAATATTTTATATTGATAAATATCAACTTTTTAAATTCTTTATATAAACCGTTTGGAATAATTCAAAAATTCCAATTTAAACCATTTTATAAATCATCAACCACTTATTTTAAAATTCACATTTCGGTTATATTTCACAAAAATCACAATTTTTTAATAACATAAAAATTATAACATTTATTTATTTAAAATAAATCAATTCAAAAATTTAATAAAACATATACTTTCAAAAATTACTTTAAAAACCTCTTTTAAATTAAAAATCGTTATTTTTAAACTTCAAAAATGGATCGGATGATGCAACAGCACCAAATAATCAATCACGGCAATCAAACACTTATATATCGATATGACCACATAATATATAACAATATCTGTAAATAAATCAATTCAGTTGAGGAATCCAGTTGGATCTCTCCAACCTGTCTCCCTACATCCACAGATGTTAGCACAATACAAATTCCGTTCCAGTACGGAATATCGCGGTATATAGGATTTATAAAATATTATCCGCTATTATACGGCGCAATAGGGTCTCATCCACTATATAATGTGGGAAATCAATTCCAATACATAAATAATACCAATTTCACCTACGGTGAAATTTTCGCGGTATATGTTTTTAATAAATAACCTCCGCTTAATAACGGCGTATAATGTCTATTTCAATCAACAACAGATAATAATTTATCATCCAGGCATACAATCAACAATTTTAAATCTAACTATTTAAAATTAACATCGAAACAATTCGATTGAGTGAGAAGTTCTCACCCTGATTTCAGTTCAGTTTCAGCGTTTAATTTTACCCGAAATTTTCAATGACTCCAATTGACTCCAAACCAGCTCCATTTCATAGTGCTCGTCAATACGATTCCAACGCAAAAAATTTCGTCCGAAACAGACCTCGTATGAAGAAGTTATTATAGTTTAAAGTTTATACGAATTTATATATATAATTATTTACACTTTTCTTTTTATTTCTTTACCCAAAGCAATCTGGGCCGTTCCATTTCCTTTCTCAACATCAGGCCGTCCCTTGCTTTCTTCCTTCTCCAGGAAATGAACGTGAAAACCAAACCCATACATCACGTTCTAGGGCTTAAGGCCGCTCCCTCCACGTCGCTCGAAACCACATCACTCCAAATAGCACCAAGCTCGGCCTCATCTGTAACGATCACGATTTTTCGACGCTCGAAAGTCAACATTAATACGTTCACTGTATAAAAAGCCGCGCAATCGAGTACCGGAAAACCGAACCATTAGGGTTAAAAAGAAGAGGTAGAAGAAGACAGAAGAAAAGAAAGAACAGAAAAATAGAAACAATATCAGAATCTCACATTTCACAGCGGAATAATATACAATAGATAAATCAATAATCTTTAAACAGAAGACTATATCAGTTTATACATACATCAATCAGAATCAATATACAACTCGATACAACAATGGACAGTTATATAAACCTGTCCTCATACAAAATACACAGCGGAATAAAATAACAAGTACGGTAGTACGCTTCACCGTCCAGCTTATCCCCAAAGCTCCAGAATATCCAGAATATCCTGATAAAAATAACTCTAGGCTGCCCGTGAGGAAAATTATGGGCACCCAGAGTTTAGAAGGGAACAATAAACTCCGAGTCAGTCATGGTGACTGGTGTGAGATCATAAAACATTTATTTTCACAAAGAAAATGAAATTAATTCGCAATGCTTTTGGAAAATGAAACTACCACAAGACCTCCCGCCACACACACAATGCAAACGCAGAATTGGAGGAGATTTCTTCTTATGATAGTCAAAGATGCTTACTACGCCAATCATTGGATATTATTATTAATGTCTAGTGTAGAAAACATTTCAAAAGTATAATATTAATCTTAGCCAGCATAGACATTTCGAACTATGCCTACTATAGCTACCATCTAAACAGTGGGGCGCCACCATAAGTAAATGGCAGGTTCTACAACTAAAGCCGTAAAATTTTCGTATTGGAAATTGGATTTCCAACAAATGGTCAGGCTAAGGAACTTCCTTTCCTACTGCCGAATGGGATCGCCTCTGGCTGGACGTCCCGAGAGACAAACTGCTCTCTGCCAAACAAGGCCGGGTTACCCATGTAACTAGGTAACTCACGAATATGTCATCCCCGGTCCTTTGAGACCTTTATCCAAGCGCTCGGTAACCAACATCACACATAAAAATAAAGTGTGTCCACATGAGTAAGTATCTGGGCTCCATACCATGATACCACCCCTTTCCAGAAGGAAATGACATACCCTAAAGGGCGCGACCCTCATATCCTTGCCGCAACATTCCTGTTTCGACCATTTCCGGGTTGTTGAGGCCTTGACGAAGTCTCGTCCACAAAGCTACGCTTTTTCACAAAGCCACGCTTTGATCACAAATGATCAATAAATGATCATCATCACACAACACTCAACATGCCACATTACCAAATTGGGAATATATCGCTGATAAATTTCAACTACATAACCTCTGAGCTCGTACGTCTCAGAGAAGGGTGTTAAGCTAAGAGAATAAATTCTCCGCCACCAACAGAAATGTATTTGAAAGAAATCAACTTTATATCTCAAAATGTAATGTCAGACACGTAACCATACAAGTCTGTTCCGGGTTCGAACAGAACCGAAGGCACTTCCGAAGAAGCCCTTGCAATCCGGATATTCACAATCCCGATAAAACTTCCCATCACAAAGGAAATCTCTATACCGTAGCTAACGGTGCAGAGACAATCGATAGGTCATCCTATCGTTTTCACAAATACCCGGTCTTCATCATCGGTCTTCAATACGATCCATATCGTCGTATTATTATTCGGAATGGGTTATCTGACACAAAGGTCCTTTCCCGGCTAAACCGAATAATAAGCATTTTTTTAAAAAACAATTTCAAGTGCCATTTCAAAGGCAATATTGATAGTCAGTGATTTAACTATCAACAATATTCACAACAATCATCAGATTCAAATAATTTTCCCAAATTATTTAATTTCAAAATATCTTCACGAGATATATAAATTTTTCCACACTTCACATTTGAAAACCAATTTCAAATCACTTATCACCTTTCAACTTTTGAAAATCAATTTCAAATCAATTTCCTTACGCGGAATACATTTCCAAATATTTCTTTTAAAAATCTACTTAGAACTTTTAATTTATATTAAAAAAACCACTTTGGAAAATATACTCGGCTTTATAGTAAAAATACACTTTCACTTCAAAACGGTCCATTTAAACTAATTAAATAAATCCTTATCGATTTATTTCAAATTTACGTTCAAAATCCGTAAATTTACTTTTACACTCAAAAATAAATCAGCGTTTATTTTTAAAACAAATTTCCCTTTCATTTCATAATTTCCATTTTGAATTTGGATTCCCAAATATTCACTTTTAACCCCAAAATCAAATTCCAAATTGATTTCTAAGTTTTATTTCAATAGAACAAAACATTGCAATTTATTTCTGAATTTATCTCCAAATAACAAATCATTTGTAAATCGAATTCCAGATTTATTTTTCAAACACTAAATCAAATTTTAAATAAATTTTCCATTGATTTATCTTTTATTACCAAATTAATTACAATTTTGATTTCTTAATTTATTTTCAACTCCAAATAAATTTCCAAATCGATTTCTCAAAGGTTCATTTTCCAATACCAAATCAATTTCAAATTGATTTTTCTAAAAGTTTATCACTTTTAAATAAATTCCTTTATTCCTTCCAATTATTCAAAATTCCCTTTTTAATGAATTCTTCAACATTTTAACAATATTATTCAAAACTCATTCATTAATATCTTTCCTATATTTTGGAATTTATTCGGTAAGATTTCGAAAAATCAATTTTTAATCCTTTAAAATTCCTCCTTTCAATAAATTCAATCCTTAACAATAAATTCACTTAAAGTTTCCACTTTAATTTCAAAATCCAATTTATATTCATTTCTGGTATCCAACGATACCAAAAATACATTCGGCTAAATTGTAGCCTTCACAATTTCAATTATCAATAAATCATCCATAGATTATCAATAAATCACATCATTCACATATGAAATAATATTCAAACAATTTGAGGAATCCAGTTGGATCCCTCCAACCTGTTTCCCTGCATCCACAGATGTTAGCACAATACCAATTCCTTCTTTCAATTTTGAGTGAGAAGATCTCACCTTTGCTTTTATTTTGCTGTCCATTCCAAATCTCGACTTGATTTCCATACTTTTGACCTTGTATATCAATTTACGATTTATTAATACCTTGAAAAACCGGACAATTTAGTTGTCATTTAATAAATTTACTTACCTAACTTTTTAAGTTAAACTAATAATTTTCCTTCAACAAAAATCTTTAGTAATTAAAATAAATTGTTTTACAAACATCAGCGAAGTAAATTTCCTAACCTACATACATACTTTCACATATATATTAAAACATATCTTCTTATATATATTTTTAACCTACTGTAATTCCTTTAAGTTAAAATTTAATTAGGAAATAATAATCCAAGACAAAAGATTACCAGAGAAAACATCAAGGCCTTCACTATCGATCGCCACACACATCTTGTCAAGACGTCACCTCTATTGCGCCATCATCTCCATGCAAGACTTCCCTCCGCGAATTGCTTCACCTTGCCGTGCTTCCAGATCTCAAATTCGAGCCTTCCCTGAGTGGCGATGCTGCGGTGCCGATGCTACACCTCCAAACCCCTTTTTGACTGCAAAACCGACCACTCTCGAGCTTGCCTCGATCGTTGCTTCGATCGACCTGTCCTTCTGCTCGAGCCTCCAGGCTGTCGTCCACGTGCGCGTCCCCGAAACCGCCCACCAATCGAGCCAATTTCGCGAGCTAGGTCGCGACTAACCCTACATCGCGTCCCTCGTCGCCACACTGCTCCGTCATCACCAGACATCGTGAAGAGGCTCGGACCTAATTTCCTTTCGAGCGCGACCATTGTTTTAATTTTTGAATGAATAGTTTCGTTCGTTTAGCTGTGAAGATTTAAATTTGAAAGGAGGAACTCGATTTGAGATTGAAGAAAGCTCCGGCCATTGTATATATTTTTTTTATTTAGAGGAGACGCGTGTTTATTAGGTAGGACACGTGTTATACCAAGGGAAACACGTGTTTGAGAGAAGAGAAAATTGCTGAGAAAACTTTTGTCAAAACAATTTTGAATATAAATATTATTTAAATCTAAACCGTCTCGAATCACACAACTCAAAACCTCGACCTCCTATCGATGTGTGCCGCTAGGCGTTTATAAGGTTAAACCCTATTCTGAACGAAATGGAAAAGGTTTCAAGTCCAAATTCGATCGTATGGAGAAGATAGCTTTTTGGACCAGTTATTAAATTAAATTTTCGATTTAATTTCAGTGCGTTTGCTCATCGTACGCTCACACAACAACTTCAAATGTTACGAAAATTGAAATCCGATAATAATACAATATTACGGATCCAATGAAAATGGTTTCGTCGAATTCTGAGACTGTGCTTCGGAACGCTATTTTTAAATTCAATTTAAACAATAAAATTCAAATCTGAACAAAACAGTTTCAAATTCAATTCTGAAAGTTCGATTACCTTCAGAATTATCAATATAAATTTTTAAAGCCTTCAGATTATTTTTAATCAGCTTAAAGCTGAAGATTCAAATTTTTACCCAGTTTTAATAATTAAATTCAATAATTTAATCGCCAAATTCATTCTAATATTTGAATTTCAAATTAAATTATCATTCGAATATTTGAACTCAATTAAATATTCACTTTTTAAATATCAAAAATTCTGGGCCGTTACATCATCTAGGCCTGGGAATTCGTGCCCAAAGGCAGCCCAAACGCGACCCCCTAGCAGCCTCCCCGTTGCTCCAATTCCGATCATGACCGTTCAGAATATAGATCTCGTGATGATCTTCAACTTTGCAGTTGGAAGTTTCCTCTAATTCTTTGTGGATTTGAAGATATTTGAGGAAGAAAGATGATGATTTTCGACCATTGAATGATGGTGGCAGCCTGACTTTGAAACCCTAGGGTTTTGCCTTTTGTTTGCAAATGAAATAAAACGAGTCTTTTTATAGAAAATTTCACAAAAACACTATTCACCGAAAAATTTCCGAACTCCAAATTGAGCGTGCCGGCTGGCGTTTCTAGGATTTACACCGCGTTCTGAACACAATGGAATGTGTTTCGGGAGCTAATTCGGTCATCTGTGCGAGTTATGGAATTAAACGATCAATTTTAAATTAAACCGATTTCGATGCGTTTTGGCTTGCCCCGGACAAACTGTAACTCCGATTGACACGAAATTTGAAACTATATAATAATATCACATTACAGATCCGATGAAAATGGTTTCGTCGAAATCTGAGACTTTTTGAAAAATTATTATTTTAACTCGCCAATTTAATATTAAAACAATTTCGATGCGTTTGGAGCTGCCACGGTCAAACGACAACTCCGATTGCTACGAAAATTGAAATTCGGTAATACCAAACTATTATGGATCCAATGAAACTAGTTTCGTCCAATTCTGAGACTGTTCGAAAAATGGAAAATTTCACTAGTCGATTAAATATTAAAATATTCAATTTTCACAATTTTACTTTTAATTCAAATTTAAAAGTTCTATAACATCACTATAACTTCAATATGATTTATTATAACTTTATAAATCATTTTTAATCACATAAAACCCAATTTTCAATTATTTCTGTAATTTAAACTATTAAATTATCGATTTAATTACCCAATTAAATCTAGATATTCGAATTTTAATTTATTCGACTCATAAATTTTACTTATTAATATTTAAAATTAATTAAATATTCGAATTTTTAATTGACAGAAATTCTGGGTCGTTACAATTTATATTAAATAAACTTTTTAAAAGTAAAGGTTATGTATATTAAAATACTTTTAAACTCAAAATAATTCTTTTCCTTCTAAACCTTTAGTAAATTTCAACTTAATTACACATTAGTTATTTTAAAAGAAGTGGTTAAATAGTTGTTTAAAACTTGAATAAGTTTAAATCTTAAAAACTTTTTATTTCTTAGCCGAAGCTCAATATCATCACAAAACCCGAGACAAACCCATAATTTACTCGAGCAGATACCCGAGTTTCTTCAACTTTTTGTCGAGCTTCAGTTTTTTTTTAAACTTAGTTAAATTTAAAAACTGTTATATTACAACACTTCGCATCCATCTCCGAGCAATTCCCTTCCCTACCCCGAGTTATCACTCGAGACAAGAATCCACATTATCAAAACCCAAATCAACACTGTGCACTGAAACCTGGTGCACGTGCACCACCACTAGATCGACCTCCGACCATCGCCACCATCGCTGGCAAGGCGCCGATCATCCCAACTAAATCTCTGATCATCCAGATCGGTGAATTAACAATGAGCTCAAAATTTAGCTAATCAGACACCCCAAGGAACTTGAACTGATCGAGGAAAACTACACCACGCCTCCTTCCACGGTGACCTGAGGCCCTACGATTACTACCAATACATCGCCACCGACCCACGCATCGATCCCCCACACCCCGATCCAGTCCGGTGCACCCATGTTGGAGAAATCGAATCGACAACATAGACAAACCCAATAGGGCTTTAAACCCTACAACGCCATCGCACCTCCTCCACCATGATCGGAAACCTCTGTGATCATTTTTCTGATGACCCTCATCACTTCAGCTTCCTCCAGCCTCAATTTCGACTCCCAAGCTTCCTTGGATCACCAAAAATCGACGATATTCCCTCTGTCGATCATCTTGCAATATCTCAACAACCACACGCATAAAAATTATAAAATTACCGTCAAAAATCATCATTTTCAAGTACGATTCAATTCATAAAGTCAAAACTTGAAATTTTAAAAATTAAATTTTTGACTTGAATTAATCTTCTCTGCCTTTCCTATTTTTTTTGAAATCATTATACAATATATACACTTGGATATATTTTAGTATATCATATTACATCCATACAATCACCTTCCTTTTAAAGATCATAGCATAAATTTGTTTAAAAAGGGGAGATGTGAATTTATTTTGGATGTTCTTGAGCCTGTTATTCAAACAGAAACATATGTATACATATTATACAGACATGCACAGAATAGACCATATCTATGTACTTGCAAACACTTTAATCCATCCATACAACAATTATCACCAATTTTTAATTCAAGTTTTACTACATGGAACAAGATTTTAAAACAGATTGAAGGCTTAGTTTTACTCACCTTTGTTTCCAGAGGAAGAAAGAACAGAGCATGCTTTTTGAACCAGGCTTTGAAAATTTTCAAGTTGAAACTCTTCCTTCTTTAAATCTTTGGTTTGATATGAAGTTGTATTGTTGTTTTAAGGTTTGAATGATTTTTCTTACTTCAGAATTTTTTTCAGCTTGGAATGGATGAAAACTGAGATGAAAAGGCTTTGATACAAAATGAATTACAGGCGATATAATTTGTTTGTACAGGTCAATGTATATTTTTTCTTTGCATGCTGTACCATATATCAGAGATTTTCTTGCCTTGGTGGGCTGATATTTTTCGTATGAAGGCTGATGAGATATAGTGTAGTATGCTATAGGACATGGCATTAATTATTGTACAAAATACATATTTTATCTTGTTTGTTCATACCTATCCACTTGCTTGTACAGGTTGATATATAATTTCCCTTTCTTTCATACGGCTGTACAATGTATGAAGAAAATTTTGTGTGGCTTCCTTTGCAAGCTTCATAGATTTTTTCTTATTTTTCTTTTATTATTTTTGTATCTATTTTATTTGTATTATTTTGTATTATAGATAAATTTCTATTTTTAATTAATTGTTAAAGTTTAGAAAATGTATTTACTTGATATTTTTATAGTTTATTTTATATATATTTATCTCTATTTCTAGCTTACATTATTTATTATCAATTTTACTTTAATACTATTTGTCTTGTATTTCTATATATATTTTTATAAACTCAAATTATTATTATTAAACCATTTACTTGAGATTTTAAACTCAAATTCAATATATATATATATATATATATATATATATAATTTCAAGTTTACTCATGTATTACATATACATACATATATTCACATATATGTACAATATGTAAATTCAAATGATTTAACATATATTCTATTTGAATTGGGGAAACTTGCTTCAATTTACCGATTAATTCCATAATTTTTTTTATTCAAAAACTAAATTAATTATCAATTTAAATATATGTAAAATCCAGGGTCGTTATAGTTAATCACTCGATAAATAGACATTAAAATCCAGGTTGTCACAATACCACAAAGGAGAAGATTATAGGAAGGGTGTACGTTATTGACTTTTCAGTGCTATTCAAGAGCATATTCAGTCAGAAATAACTTTACTATTTGTATTAGAAGTCCTGTTCGGTTTCTCAGGCGGTTGAAGTCCTATTCTATTGCTTAGGTGGTAAAAGTCATGTTCAGTTTCTCAGGTGGTGTAATAGCTATACCTCCAGGTTAAGTGAGGGTAGATATATAAATTCCAGAAGGAGTCTGGGACTGGACGTAGAACGGAAAGTTCGAACCAGTATAAAAATATCTAGTGTCATTTACTTTATTATTTTACTTTTATATTTATATTTCGCACAAGTAAATAGATTAGTTAGTATTTCATATTACACGATCCTTAGTAGCACTTTCAGAATATTTAATTGATTTTTAAATATTGAAAGTTAATTTTATAAGTTAAATAACTTGAATTTCAAACATATTGGTTATTTGAATATTCGAAATTGTTTAAATAATTAAATCTTGAATTTTATGTGAATGAAAGTGATTTCAGAAGTTGATTTAAATTCTAATGGATAAGAATGAAGATAGTAAACTTTTGAATTTGAAAAGCGATTTAACTTGTTTTATAATAATCCTTTTAGTTAACATTTGAAAATAGCCTTCTGAGGCATTGTCTCGGATTTTGATGAAACCAGTGCCATTAGATCCGTAATAGTGTCTTATTGTATGTTAAAGAATTTCATGGCGATTGGAAGAATCGTTTGGTCGTGCGAGTTTGAAAAGCTTAGGATCTAGTTACATGAATTAATATGATATAACTTGGTTTGAAAATCTATCTTCTGTATATGACCATATTAGGTCTTGAAATTAGTTCCACTGCGTTCGGAATAGAGTTATTACCTATAGAACTCCAAGCGGCATGCCTCGTTAGGGGTTCGAGTCTTTTGAGTGAATCGAACTAGATATTTTTGAATACACACACACACCATACTCTACCCATGCTTGCACATTCTAGCCCATACACCCCACGCCATAGCCATCCTTCCTTTTCGCTTTATTTTCACGTTCTATTGAGATGCGTTCGTTTTCCTCTAAAATTCAAATGCTCTCAATTCTATGGCTCGTATTCATTGGAGCCATTACGAGCAATTTCAGGCGATGGCTTCAACTAGAGACTTGTTCGCGATAGGGTGATGAGTATATTCAACGGTGGGATCGTGTTAAGATGAGGTGGCAGCAGAGCTTAGTTGAAAGGCGACAGTTTTGGTCGCCGATTGCGACGTCGTGGGTGATCTAGAGGCGAGGGCTTTTGAAGGAAATTTATAGAGGTGGACGCGGGCAAGGTTCATGCAAAGTGTGGTGGACGTTGGTGATCGGAGGTGATGGAATTTAGGGGTTGAACAGAAAAGGACGTTGGGTTCGTTTAGGCGAAGGTTGCATTTGGGGTGGTGGCGGTTGGGTCAGTAGGCGTGGCTTCAATGGGGCTTTGTTCTAACATGACACAGTGGCCATTGGTGAGCTGAAGTGGCAGCGGGGATCGGTTGTAGTCGGCCTGGGTTTGGTTCGTATGCGAACCAGAGTCAATGAGGGAGAGGGATTAGTTTAAATCAAGGTAAATTATTTGTTAATAAGAGATTAGCGGAATATTTATATTGATTTAATTATAGATTTTTTTTAAAATCTATAACTTGTTCGTTCTAGGTCCAAATCGAGCGCAGCAAACTTGTATCAAAAAATACTACATTATGGAATTGGATTGGCTTAGATTAGAGCTTTTAAGAATTTTAGCTAAATTCGAACGCTGTTTGAATTTAGCAGGAATCCTGAACGCCTCAGTGACAGTTGGAGTTTCGATAAGTTAAACTCGCCTTTTTTATTAACCCGTAATATTATATAGTTGATGAAAATTTATTGATTGGATATTTGGATGATTTACTATTTCTATCAGTTGGTTTGGATTTATTCCTGCCCTGGAGCGAATGACCTTTTATATATACCCATCCAGTAGCGGATGACCTATATTATATAACTATATAATGTTCGTGATGTAGGGAAACAGGTTGGAGGGATCTAACAGGATTCCTCATGTAATGTAACATCCCGAAAATTTTCGACTTTCGAAAATTCAACATCGATACTCACTTTATCGACTGCTGAGCCATCGAATGCCGGAAACCCGAAAAGTTATGGTTTTAAGAAAGAAGAAAAAGGTAGAAGAAGAAGATAGAAGAAAAAGAAAGAAGAACACAACAGAACAAGAGCAGAAACAGAAAACAATATCAGAATCTCACATATCGCAGCGGAACAATATATAATAGATAAATGAATATCATTTAAAAACAAAAGAATTATATCTGTTATTACATTACATCACATCATATCATCAGAGTCAATAAACAACAATGGACAGTTATATAAACTTGTCCTCATACAGAATACACAGCGGAATAAATACTATCAGATACAAATACTACGTCTCGTCATCCAGCTTGCTTCCAAAGCTCCAGAATATCCAGAATATCCTAATAATATAACTCGAGGCTGCCCGTGTGGAAATTGGTGGGCACCCAGAGTTTAGAAGGGAAACAATAAACTCCGAGTCAGTCATGGTGACTGGTGTGAGATCGTAAAACAGTTATTCTTTATAACGACAAAAACAATTTTTAAAGTCAATTCGAAATGCTTTTGGAAAATGAAACTACCATAAGACCTCCCACCACACACACAATGCAAACGCAGAATTGGAGGAGATTTCTTCTTATGATAGTCAAAGATGCTTACTACGCAAAATCAAATCATTTTTGATATTATTATTAGTGCATAGTGTAGAAAACATTTCGAAAGTATAATATTAATCTTAGCCAGCATAGGCATTCCGCACTTATGCCTACTATAGCTACTATGTTCAATAGCAGGTTACCGCCACATTCCATAGCAGGTAATACAACTAAAACCGTACAAGTCGCGTATTGTTTCTTTGGATTTCCAATAAATGGTCAGGCTAAGGAACTTCCTATCCACGATGGGTACGTCCCTGGAATAGACGACCCGAGAACCTAACCGGATCTCTGCCAACACAAGGCCGGGTTACCTCTGCAAAAATAGGTAACTACTGACACGCGTATGCCATCCCCCGATCGTCACCGATCTTCCCGAGGATCCCCGATTCGCAACAAACCACAAAGTAATAAATTTGCAGCAACCACAGAGGTTAAGTATCTGGGCTCCATACCATGATACCACCTTTATCCAGAAGGAATGACATACACTAAGGGGCGCTACTCCCTAGAACCTTGCTGCATCCTTCCTGTTTCGACCATTTCCGGGGTGTGAGGCTCGATGAAGTCTCGTCCACAAAGCTACGCTTTCTTAAAAAGCCCTGCTTCGGGTCAAACAAAATGATCAACCTATGATCACAAAGATATAAGATCAAACAAATGATCATATCACAAATGATCAAACACTGATCATTTCACAGCAACCCTCAGCATGCCACGTTACCAAATTGGGATATATCGCTGATAAATTTCAACTACATAACCTCTGAGCTCGTACGTCTCAGAGAAGGGTGTTAAGCTAAGAGAATAAATTCTCCGCCACCAACAGAAATGTATTTGAAAGAAATCAGCTTTATATCTCAAATTGTAACGTCAGACACACAATCCATACAAGTCTGTTCCGGGATCGAACAGAACCGAAGGCACTTCTCACGAAGCCCTTGCATTTCCGGATAAATTTCTAATCACGTCAGGACTTCCCGTCACTAAGGGTGATAAAACCTCTAAACCGGAGACCAGCCGATGTAGAGTAACTCGACGGTAATCCTTCCGTTTTCAAGAATATCCGGTCTTCAACACCGGTCTTCAAATGCGATTCATAACGACGTATCACATATTCGGAATGGGTTATACGACCCCATGGTCCTTTCCCGGCTAACCCGAATAGTGAGCGTTTATTTAAAAACAAGTGTGGCATTCAAATTCATCCAATTCACCACAAATACCTACTCAAGGTAATTATTGATAGTCGGTTATTTAACTATCAATAAAGATGCGCAACATCATCAGATTCCAAATAATTTTCCAAATTATTTCATCTTCAAAAATATCTTTTACTAGATATAAAATTTCCACACTTCAAAAATAAATCAATATTTATTTTTAAACAACTTCGCTTTCTTTTATAAATTCCGTATTGAATTTATATTTTCAAAAATATCTACTGATATACGATTCTCAAATCGATTTCAAGTATTCAATTTCTTTTTATCTTTAAGAATATAAAATCTCAAAACGTTCATTTCATATTGGAAAAGCATTTCCCTACTTATTTAATAATAAGTATTTCACAAATCATTTATTTTCAACATTGGAAAATATTCGATATACCTAAATCAATATTAAGTATATATTCATTCTTTAAGGAAATCATAAATTTTAACATCTATTTGAGTCAAAAACGAATGTTGCGTAAAACATCGTTACGACGACTCAAAATCACTAGTATAGGGATTCGAAATTAAAAATAGATATATAAATCCCAATACTACATAAAAATATTTCCTTTTGAAAATCATTTACTATAACAATAGTGTTATAGTCTACCATTTCCTTATTTTTCTCGAAAACGTCTATTTCAACAATAAATGTTGAAATCTATGTATTCGATACTTAACACGTTTTAAAACATCTTTTAAAACAGTTACTTCATTTTTATAATATCGCTTTCCCAAAACCATATCCATTCTACTTCAAAAATATATTCACTGTCCAAAATCGTGAATATACTTCAATTAACCAAATTTCAAACTTTACTACACATTTATTTCAAATAAAAATTCGCTATCCAAAAAACGCGAATATATCTTCTTTAAATAATCTTCTATAATTCACTTATCAAATTCAATCGGTTTCGAATTTATAAAACAACGTTTATAAATTCTATTTTCTATTCTATAACAACTACGATTTTATAAATTTCCTTTAATGACCCATTCAATTTTATAACTCAATGGTTACTTCAAAAAAATCCATATTATAAGTTAAATACTTATAATTTATTTGTTTTAAAAGAAATCGTTCTTTTAAACTTTACAAACTGTAAATAAACCCAGTTTAACATCATTTCCATTTTTTTTGAATCCAAAATTCCCAAATATTCACTTTTAACCCCAAAATCAAATCCCAAATTGATTTCTAATTTTACTTCAATACCAAATCAATTTCAATATTCATTTCTAAATTAATTTCCCATCCCAAATCATTTTATATTGATTTTTTTCTAAACTTGTTTCAATTTGCCAATTAAATTTATAATTGGACTTCCAACTTATTTCATTTTAAACAAATTCCTCTTAAAGAAAATAAATCCCTTTTATCTTTTTTCCAACTATTTAGAAATCCGGATTTTAATTAAATTCTTCAATTTAAAATCACTATTATACGAAATTCATTTATTTAACGTTTTCACTTGATTCTGGAATTTATTCAATTCGATTATAAAAATTTACTTTTTATAATTTAAAAAGAAAATTCCTTTCTACAAAATTTCTTCAATTTCAAAAATTGATTCATTTAGAAATTTTCTACTTGAATTTCAAAAATTCCATTTCGTTTATCTTTGGAATCCAATGATGTAAAAACATCCATTCAGCTAAATTTTAGCTTTCAACAATTTCCAGACATCAATAATCATTCACAGATTATCACATCACAGTAGAAATAAATTCAATCAATGTGAGGGGTCATGTTGGATCCCTCCAACCTGTTTCCCTGCATCCAAAAACGTTAGCACAATACCAATTCCGCTCCAGTATGGAATTATCGCGGTATATGGGTTTTATAAAAATCCGCTTACTAACGGCGCAATAGGGTCTCATCCGCTATACGAGGCGGGAAATCAATCAATCCAATATATACATATGCCAATATGTATATATTGCTATATATATATAGATATATCCTACTATATCTAATATCACATCCAATAGCAACTATCAGTCAATAAATAACTGTCAAACACAATTTATTTTGAGTGAGAAAATAATCTCACCTTAGCCTTTTTATTTTGCAATCCCATTTCCAAACCAATTTGTTTTTCTCCATTTTAACCTTGTATAAAAAAAAAATTTATACAATCTATCAATATTCGAGATAATCGAATAACCAATTTTCTAACTTGATAAGTTTTAATTATACAATGAATTTTTATTTCAACAAATTTCTTTTTAAATAAACTTATTTAACTAAAATGAAATTTAAAACTAAGTTTCTTTTAATAAATATTTTTATATGATGACAATAATTAAATGGACCATTTAATCCAATTAGTTTCTTCAAATCGAATAATTAATTTCTATTCCATAGTTATAACTTTCTAACTATTCAATTTTAAATGTAAATTTTCTTTGAAATCCTTTCACTTATAAAAATTCACTTGTAGAGATTTATACTTTATTTCCTTTCCTGTCTTCTGTTTTATCTATATATATGTTTACAAATTACATTAAATTGAAATAGAAATAAATAAATAAATAAAAAACGAGATTACCCTCACCTCGCAGTCTGGACTTCGTCGACCTCTACCCACTGCCTCGAAGGAATTCGCAGCCATCACCATGCCAACGCGAGCCTCGCCAGACCCATCGCGACTTCTCCACTGTCCAGAATCGCCTCGACGAACTGCCCCACCTTCAAAACTCGACCACGACGAGCTGTAGCTCCCTCCTATCTCGACTCAACCACCACGCGAGGACTGTCCTCCCAGAATCGCACGCGAAACTAAACCCAATCCACGCCTCTGCCAAATTGCTGCGCCCCCACCAATCAATTCGAGCGCCGCCCTATCCTCACGTCGTCGCCCACCCACGGCGACTCAACGACACGCGACACCTTTTTGCTCGTCGCCTGCCACCCCTAATCTCATCGCGATACCCTATGCCTCCTCCTACTCGCGATTCCATCGCGCGGTGATGCCGCCTTCACTTTGTCGCCCCCCCGCCATCGCGATAGACGTTCGGCCATTGATTCGTGACCGAGTTTTGAAAGAGGAATGCGCGATTGAAGAACGAAATGATTTCGTTCGAGCAGATAAAAGATTGGGAGGGGGGAAAACGAGATTTTATTTTATTTTTTTCTTTCTTTCTTTTTTTCGAACGTAGAGGGCTTCGGCCATTACAAATTTTCGAACGAGAGATTTCTATTCGGCCATTCGATTTATATTTTGGACTGAGGAGGGAGAAGGGATAAAAAAAATCGATCAAGGTATGCTCTGCACGATCATTTCGTGATTCCCTGCGTGAATTTAGGGAAGAGAACATGCTGAAGTTGACTTAGTTTAAAATTTAAATTTAAATCAATTTGATTTATCTTCAACGCGTTTGCATATCGTATGGTCGCATATCAACCCCGAAAAATACGAAATTCGAAATCCGATAACAATCCAATATTACGGATCCAATGGAACTGGTTTCGTCGAATTCCGAGACTGCGCCTCGGACGGCTATTTTTAAATATCAATTCGAACGATAAAATTCAAAACTGAACAAATCACTGAACAATTCAATTTTGAAACTTCTATTATCTCCGGTATTGTCAATACGAATTTTAAAAGCTTTTGAAATATTTTTCTGCAGCTTAAAACTAAAGATTCAAATTTTTATCCAACTATCAATAGATTAAATTTTAAAATTTAATCGCAAAATTCAAAGTTATATCGGGGATTCAAATTAAATCATCATTCAAATATTTAAAATTAATTAAATATTCTCAATTTAATTCGTTCAAAATTCTGGGTCGTTACAAACTTCCCCCCTTAAAAGAATTTCGTCCTCGAAATTACAAGTTAGGAAAAAATGTCCTTAACTCGTCTACTATTTTCTCAAATTCAAATAGTTTTATCACTTTTCAAACGGATCTTCCTACTAAAGATTCGTTATCATCTCAACTAACTTTCCAACTTCAATTTTAAGTTTCAAACAACATTGTTTAACTTCTAAATTCAAATTCGAGTTTAAATTCAAATTTTAACTTCAAAATTTTCTCAAAAATTTTCTAACGCCCTAAATTTTCGAAAAATTTCGCCAGCGTCTCCTTTGCGCGGCTAATACGGCACGACTACAAAACGTCCCTACGGACTCTCAGATTTCAAAAAGAAAAGGAAAAAGCCAAGCGGCTAGACCAGAAATCATCAAAAACTCATATTATAATTCAAATACGTACCTTTTGTCGAGCAATTCAAATTATCTGTGAAATCAATTTTTCCAATCCCTTTATACACCTGTATATCCTACTAGCCATTATATCTAGTTACACATTCAAACCATTTTGCAAATTCTATTACAAAATTTTCAATATAAACTACTTATATCATTTTTACTTCACTGTTGAAGTTATATATCTATTTTCATTCAACTTTACATTTCAATTTATTTGAATTCAATTTCAATCTAATTTGGATTCAGTTTACTTTTGAATATTGAATTTATCAACTACCTTTTATTCACAACTGTACTATTTTAAATTAGTTCCAATTACTAATTCGTTACAAATTCCAATTTCCAATATTCAGCTTGAATTACAATTGCTAACAAATTCAAAACAGAGTTTAACATTCATCTTTAATTTCATTTACTTGCAATTGTAAATTCCATTCATTCAGAAATTTATTTCTACTTACTTGAATTTATCTGCAAATTCGAATCATTCTTTTATTTAGTTCACAATTCAAGTCTCAATTTATCTAATTCAACTTCATAATATTCATAGATATTTTCATATGGTATTCCAGAATCTTACCAACATTTCAAAATCATTTGAAAACAATTCAAATTATCCTTTGAATTTCCAAAACAAAACCCAAATTTTTCAAACAACTTCTATTTAAAACAATTTGGCAGCAATTTCTCTTTTGGAAACCCGAAAATGAACACCGGTGATGTCGCGATCATCATCGGAATTATTTTCCAGCGACCTAAAAGAGTTTAGAGCTTTTCATCTCTTCAAAACATTTTTCAAACCTTTAAAATTCATTTTCAAATCAAAAAGGATTTAAACTTTTCCAAATCTCCAAAATTTTCAAATTCTTTACAAAACATTTCCAAAAACTTCTCTGGAATCCCGATTTAAATTATAAGTCACATTTATAATTTACATTCTTACATTTCATTTGTATATAGATTAATTTCTTAACTTTGGAGTTATAATTCCAATTTCTTATTCAATTTCAGTGATAATAATTCACTATTATTACTCCTAACATCCATGCAACCATATACCATAGTACTTTATAGAGAAAACATTTCTTTTCTATAAAAAAAAATAGTTTTGGGTAAAATTATCTCATTTACCCTATTTAAAACAATACTGTGCCGAATTGTTCTATTCGAGTGTTTAGAAACCCTTTCGATACAGTTTTGCAAGACTGTGCCAACGAAGGTTCATATACCACTCAATAAACCAATCATCACAATACAAAACAATTTTATATTCAAATAACAAATACGCGCTCATATCTATTATTACACTCAAACTCATTCTAGAGTACTGCTGACTCTATCTCTAATGAGTAACACCCAACAGAGCAGGGTTGTCGCTTAACCATATGCTCTGATGCCACTTGTAACATCCCGAAAATTTTCGACTTTCGAAAATTCAACATCGATACTCACTTTATCGACTGCTGAGCCATCGAATGCCGGAAACCCGAAAAGTTATGGTTTTAAGAAAGAAGAAAAAGGTAGAAGAAGGAGATAGAAGAAAAAGAAAGAAGAACACAACAGAACAAGAGCAAAAACAGAAAACAATATCAGAATCTCACATATCGCAGCGGAACAATATATAATAGATAAATGAATATCATTTAAAAACAAAAGAATTATATCTGTTATTACATTACATCACATCATATCATCAGAGTCAATAAACAACAATGGACAGTTATATAAACTTGTCCTCATACAGAATACACAGCGGAATAAATACTATCAGATACAAATACTACGTCTCGTCATCCAGCTTGCTTCCAAAGCTCCAGAATATCCAGAATATCCTAATAATATAACTCTAGGCTGCCCGTGTGGAAATTGGTGGGCACCCAGAGTTTAGAAGGGAAACAATAAACTCCGAGTCAGTCATGGTGACTGGTGTGAGATCGTAAAACAGTTATTCTTTATAACGACAAAAACAATTTTTAAAGTCAATTCGAAATGCTTTTGGAAAATGAAACTACCATAAGACCTCCCACCACACACACAATGCAAACGCAGAATTGGAGGAGATTTCTTCTTATGATAGTCAAAGATGCTTACTACGCAAAATCAAATCATTTTTGATATTATTATTAGTGCATAGTGTAGAAAACATTTCGAAAGTATAATATTAATCTTAGCCAGCATAGGCATTCCGCACTTATGCCTACTATAGCTACTATGTTCAATAGCAGGTTACCGCCACATTCCATAGCAGGTAATACAACTAAAACCGTACAAGTCGCGTATTGTTTCTTTGGATTTCCAACAAATGGTCAGGCTAAGGAACTTCCTATCCACGATGGGTACGTCCCTGGAATAGACGACCCGAGAACCTAACCGGATCTCTGCCAACACAAGGCCGGGTTACCTCTGCAAAAATAGGTAACTACTGACACGCGTATGCCATCCCCCGATCGTCACCGATCTTCCCGAGGATCCCCGATTCGCAACAAACCACAAAGTAATAAATTTGCAGCAACCACAGAGGTTAAGTATCTGGGCTCCATACCATGATACCACCTTTATCCAGAAGGAATGACATACACTAAGGGGCGCTACTCCCTAGAACCTTGCTGCATCCTTCCAGTTTCGACCATTTCCGGGGTGTGAGGCTCGATGAAGTCTCGTCCACAAAGCTACGCTTTCTCAAAAAGCCCTGCTTTGGGTCAAACAAAATGATCAACCTATGATCACAAAGATATAAGATCAAACAAATGATCATATCACAAATGATCAAACACTGATCATTTCACAGCAACCCTCAGCATGCCACGTTACCAAATTGGGATATATCGCTGATAAATTTCAACTACATAACCTCTGAGCTCGTACGTCTCAGAGAAGGGTGTTAAGCTAAGAGAATAAATTCTCCGCCACCAACAGAAATGTATTTGAAAGAAATCAGCTTTATATCTCAAATTGTAACGTCAGACACACAATCCATACAAGTCTGTTCCGGGATCGAACAGAACCGAAGGCACTTCTCACGAAGCCCTTGCATTTCCGGATAAATTTCTAATCACGTCAGGACTTCCCGTCACTAAGGGTGATAAAACCTCTAAACCGAAGACCAGCCGATGTAGAGTAACTCGACGGTAATCCTTCCGTTTTCAAGAATATCCGGTCTTCAACACCGGTCTTCAAATGCGATTCATAACGACGTATCACATATTCGGAATGGGTTATACGACCCCATGGTCCTTTCCCGGCTAACCCGAATAGTGAGCGTTTATTTAAAAACAAGTGTGGCATTCAAATTCATCCAATTCACCACAAATACCTACTCAAGGTAATTATTGATAGTCGGTTATTTAACTATCAATAAAGATGCGCAACATCATCAGATTCCAAATAATTTTCCAAATTATTTCATCTTCAAAAATATCTTTTACTAGATATAAAATTTCCACACTTCAAAAATAAATCAATATTTATTTTTAAACAACTTCGCTTTCTTTTATAAATTCCGTATTGAATTTATATTTTCAAAAATATCTACTGATATACGATTCTCAAATCGATTTCAAGTATTCAATTTCTTTTTATCTTTAAGAAGATAAAATCTCAAAATGTTCATTTCATATTGGAAAAGCATTTCCCTACTTATTTAATAATAAGTATTTCACAAATCATTTATTTTCAACATTGGAAAATATTCGATATACCTAAATCAATATTAAGTATATATTCATTCTTTAAGGAAATCATAAATTTTAACATCTATTTGAGTCAAAAACGAATGTTGCGTAAAACATCGTTACGACGACTCAAAATCACTAGTATAGGGATTCGAAATTAAAAATAGATATATAAATCCCAATACTACATAAAAATATTTCCTTTCGAACATCATTTACTATAACAACAGTGTTATAGTCTACCATTTCCTTATTTTTCTCGAAAATGTCTATTTCAACAATAAATGTTGAAATCTATGTATTCGATACTTAACACGTTTTAAAACATCTTTTAAAACAGTTACTTCATTTTTATAATATCGCTTTCCCAAAACCATATCCATTCTACTTCAAAAATATATTCACTGTCCAAAATCGTGAATATACTTCAATTAACCAAATTTCAAACTTTACTACACATTTATTTCAAATAAAAATTCGCTATCCAAAAAACGCGAATATATCTTCTTTAAATAATCTTCTATAATTCACTTATCAAATTCAATCGGTTTCGAATTTATAAAACAACGTTTATAAATTCTATTTTCTATTCTATAACAACTACGATTTTATAAATTTCCTTTAATGACCCATTCAATTTTATAACTCAATGGTTACTTCAAAAAAATCCATATTATAAGTTAAATACTTATAATTTATTTGTTTTAAAAGAAATCGTTCTTTTAAACTTTACAAACTGTAAATAAACCCATTTTAACATCATTTCCATTTTTTTTGAATCCAAAATTCCCAAATATTCACTTTTAACCCCAAAATCAAATCCCAAATTGATTTCTAATTTTACTTCAATACCAAATCAATTTCAATATTCATTTCTAAATTAATTTCCCATCCTAAATCATTTTATATTGATTTTTTTCTAAACTTGTTTCAATTTGCCAATTAAATTTATAATTGGACTTCCAACTTATTTCATTTTAAACAAATTCCTCTTAAAGAAAATAAATCCCTTTTATCTTTTTTCCAACTATTTAGAAATCCGGATTTTAATTAAATTCTTCAATTTAAAATCACTATTATACGAAATTCATTTATTTAACGTTTTCACTTGATTCTGGAATTTATTCAATACGATTATAAAAATTTACTTTTTATACTTTAAAAAGAAAATTCCTTTCTACAAAATTTCTTCAATTTCAAAAATTGATTCATTTAGAAATTTTCTACTTGAATTTCAAAAATTCCATTTCGTTTATCTTTGGAATCCAATGATGTAAAAACATCCATTCAGCTAAATTTTAGCTTTCAACAATTTCCAGACATCAATAATCATTCACAGATTATCACATCACAGTAGAAATAAATTCAATCAATGTGAGGGGTCCAGTTGGATCCCTCCAACCTGTTTCCCTGCATCCAAAAACGTTAGCACAATACCAATTCCGCTCCAGTACGGAATTATCGCGGTATATGGGTTTTATAAAAATCCGCTTACTAACGGCGCAATAGGGTCTCATCCGCTATACGAGGCGGGAAATCAATCAATCCAATATATACATATGCCAATATGTATATATTGCTATATATATATAGATATATCCTACTATATCTAATATCACATCCAATAGCAACTATCAGTCAATAAATAACTGTCAAACACAATTTATTTTGAGTGAGAAAATAATCTCACCTTAGCCTTTTTATTTTGCAATCCCATTTCCAAACCAATTTGTTTTTCTCCATTTTAACCTTGTATAAAAAAAAATTTATACAATCTATCAATATTCGAGATAATCGAATAACCAATTTTCTAACTTGATAAGTTTTAATTATACAATGAATTTTTATTTCAACAAATTTCTTTTTAAATAAACTTATTTAACTAAAATGAAATTTAAAACTAAGTTTCTTTTAATAAATATTTTTATATGATGACAATAATTAAATGGACCATTTAATCCAATTAGTTTCTTCAAATCGAATAATTAATTTCTATTCCATAGTTATAACTTTCTAACTATTCAATTTTAAATGTAAATTTTCTTTGAAATCCTTTCACTTATAAAAATTCACTTGTAGAGATTTATACTTTATTTCCTTTCCTGTCTTCTGTTTTATCTATATATATGTTTACAAATTACATTAAATTGAAATAGAAATAAATAAATAAATAAAAAACGAGATTACCCTCACCTCGCAGTCTGGACTTCGTCGACCTCTACCCACTGCCTCGAAGGAATTCGCAGCCATCACCATGCCAACGCGAGCCTCGCCAGACCCATCGCGACTTCTCCACTGTCCAGAATCGCCTCGACGAACTGCCCCACCTTCAAAACTCGACCACGACGAGCTGTAGCTCCCTCCTATCTCGACTCAACCACCACGCGAGGACTGTCCTCCCAGAATCGCACGCGAAACTAAACCCAATCCACGCCTCTGCCAAATTGCTGCGCCCCCACCAATCAATTCGAGCGCCGCCCTATCCTCACGTCGTCGCCCACCCACGGCGACTCAACGACACGCGACACCTTTTTGCTCGTCGCCTGCCACCCCTAATCTCATCGCGATACCCTATGCCTCCTCCTACTCGCGATTCCATCGCGCGGTGATGCTGCCTTCACTTTGTCGCCCCCCCCGCCATCGCGATAGACGTTCGGCCATTGATTCGTGACCGAGTTTTGAAAGAGGAATGCGCGATTGAAGAACGAAATGATTTCGTTCGAGCAGATAAAAGATTGGGAGGGGGGAAAACGAGATTTTATTTTATTTTTTTCTTTCTTTTTTTTTCGAACGTAGAGGGCTTCGGTCATTACAAATTTTCGAACGAGAGATTTCTATTTGGCCATTCGATTTATATTTTGGACTGAGGAGGGAGAAGGGATAAAAAAAATCGATCAAGGTATGCTCTGCACGATCATTTCGTGATTCCCTGCGTGAATTTAGGGAAGAGAACATGCTGAAGTTGACTTAGTTTAAAATTTAAATTTAAATCAATTTGATTTATCTTCAACGCGTTTGCATATCGTATGGTCGCATATCAACCCCGAAAAATACGAAATTCGAAATCCAATAACAATCCAATATTACGGATCCAATGGAACTGGTTTCGTCGAATTCCGAGACTGCGCCTCGTACGGCTATTTTTAAATATCAATTCGAACGATAAAATTCAAAACTGAACAAATCACTGAACAATTCAATTTTGAAACTTCTATTATCTCCGATATTGTCAATACGAATTTTAAAAGCTTTTGAAATATTTTTCTACAGCTTAAAACTAAAGATTCAAATTTTTATCCAACTATCAATAGATTAAATTTTAAAATTTAATCGCAAAATTCAAAGTTATATCGGGGATTCAAATTAAATCATCATTCTAATAAAAGGGTTGTTTAAGTTATTTGAATTGGAGAATTTATTTTGAGTGGTGTTTCAAATTATTGGGTTTTAAATTGGATATTAATTTAATGGATTAAATAGAAAAATTTAACATCTTTTGATAAATTAATAAAAGTGGAAATTAGGGAGGCATCCCTATCATACTTTCATACTATAAAGCGGGTCCCTATCAAAGTTTCATTGTAAATCCGGTCCCTATTTTTTAGAAACAAAGAAAAACTATTGTTGAAATGTCAGCAACTTTTATAAATAAGTGCTGATATTTCAGCAAATTTCCCTGTCAAAGTTTCATTGTAAATCCGGACCCTATTTTCTAGAAACGAAGAAAAATTATTGCTGAAATGTCAGCAACTTTTATAAATAAGTGCTGATATTTCACCAACTTTCATACACTGTGTTCATAGTGTACGTAAATGTTGCTGAAATGTCAGCAACTTTTATAAATAAGTGCTGATATTTCAGCAACTTTCATACACTATTTTCACAGTGTACAGAAAAGTTGCAGAAATGTCAACAACTTTTATGAAAAGTTGCATCATGCTCTGCAATAATCGTGAATAAAAAACAGGGATCTAATTTACACTGAAATTTAGTGAAGGACTTTTCGTGTATTTTGAACCTTAATAAGGACCTCTGCCAAAAGCACCCTTAATAAAAAGAGTGAATTTAATTCAATGTTATTTATAGAAATAAATGTTTTGACTAAAATATAAGAAAATAAATTTTTATTTTTACGACTTGATTTATATGACGTATTTTTAATTTAATTTATATGATTTTTCTCAAATTTGTAATTTGGAAAATATTTTAGTTTTTTTTGGCGTTTTAATTTTACAGAATCTAATAACCAGTTTATATTATTGTTATTTGGGGCCGCGTCACTGTTCAGAGCATTGCCATATTTTTACTTTGTCTATCGCATTATGTTTGTAATAACGAGATCTACACTTTGGAATCAATTTGATAGAAATTGGAGCTGCTGGAATTTTGCGCTTCGATTTTAGACGAAACTAGAATGCAAAAGCGACAACTGGAATTTTGGTGAGTTAAATTCACTCATTTTGTCAATAGATATATTTTATAGTTGATAAAAAAGTTATTTATGCCTACTTGGATTGCTGAATTTGCTAGTTCTTTGAATCTGATCTAGGATCACGAAATAGCATCCTGACATGCAATTAGACACTTTTTGAGTTTAAATTTGCTTTCAAACTTATTTTAAGCAATGGGCCATATACGAGGTGATAAATTGATATTGATTTTGATTAATAGAATTTTGTTATTTATGTAATAACGTAATTTGGTTTTATCTATTTGGCCAAATAAACACTGTCTAATGATAAACATAAGAGTTTATTCTGAATGACATCTTTGTAGCAGAATAAATCCTTGTTCTGCTATTATACTAATTGGACATTTATTAAAGTGCTAATTGGTTAATGTTGGAAAAGTGATATGTTAAAAATTGATTGTTAACTATGGATTTGGTTTCCATATATGCCTGTTATGTAAATGCATGTAATTTAACTTGGAAAGTTAAATTGAATTTAATGATAGTTTGTTTTAAGTAACATTGGAAATGTTAAGCCATTTTCTTAAATTGGTAAGTTATGGATTTATATTTACTACAATTTTCATAATTTGAAGTAAAGCGATTTATTAAATTATTATTTATTATATAAAGTGTTTTGTTAATTATTTTTTTATGAATTGTTTTGTATGATTTATTTCTTTAGTAAAGTTAATTATTATATTTATAATGTTTTAAATTTAAATATTTTATTAATATTGTTTAAAGATAATTTATTGCATATTAAAGTTGTTTAAAGAGAATAAATTACTCTCTTATTATTTATTTAAAACTAGATAACTATTTTATTAGTAATATTATTTGGAAGTAAATTAATGTTATTTTAAAGATAGTACGAAGATATTTTATTAAGTTAAATTGTTTTAATGTTTTAAAGAGTTAATTATTGCATTATTTCAAAATAATTTAAAGTTTATTATTATATTATTTAAAATGTTTAAAATTTATCTGTAACAACCCGCATATTTTACAATTATATATTTAAATGTTTTATTTAAATATAGCATCGTTGGTTGAATTAAAATCCGAAATGTGACTTTTTGTAAACAGTCGAATCCGAACTCGAGACCACTTTCATTGAGTTCAAAACGACGTTTACAACTTGTTTAAGTATAAACATTGATATGTTTGGAGTTGATTAGGATTTTGGTATTTTCATTTGGGCTTTGGGTTGGATTCTAACCTATTAACCCAATAAGCTAACCCAAACTCTTCTACCAAATACCTCCCACTCCACTCCTCTTCATTCATTCCATTTCTAATTTCCTAACACTCTCAAGCAAAAGGAAAAATGGGGGAGAAGAAAGGAAATTAAAATTCCTAAGCCCTGGCTTTTCTAAGGAATTAAAATTCAAGTTAAGCATCCTCTTCATCTTCTCCATCTCAATCTCTCTTCAATTTTCATAATTTTCTATAACCTAACTTAGGAAATCATTGCGTGTAATAATAGATTGAAGATCTTTGAGGTGTAGTTAAAGAGAAATTGACCTTTCCTTGTTTTAGAGCTTCTCAATCCTTATTTTGAGTTTAAAGGTGAGTTCTTGAACTCACATTTATGTCTATAGCTTTCATTGTTGTTAGGTATGAATTCCTAACATCTATTTCATGTTCAATTGCTTTTGAATTGAATTGGTTTGGTGAATTTTCCAATTTTGGTATTTTGAAGTCAAATTCTATGAAAATCCTACTATGGTGTTTGGACATGTTGTTTGGAGTGTATTGAAGAGCCTATAGGGCTGGGTTGTCGCTTGGCATAAATCCCTAGCCACCATCTCTAATTCGATTGCTTTCGAGTTGATTTGGCCATCATTGGCCTAGGCAAATTTTGCCCTGAGCTTTAGCTCAAACGTCTGGGAAAACGCTCAGCCGTCTAAGGCAAAGGAATTAAAATTCCAGACCTTCAACCCAGACATCTAAACGATCTGGAAGAAATTTCCAAACCTTCAGCTCAGACGTCTGGGAAAACCACCAGACGTCTGGCGCTGTTAAATTCAGCCAATTTGCTTATTTTTATATGGGTTTCCTTTTATCGGTTTTTGTTGATCCGGTTAGTTCTTGTCATTTATTATCGACTTTGATGACTTCTTCTGAATTTTTGGAAATATCCATTTGATGGATTTGATATCGATTTTCAAGGTTTTAATTCACGTCGTCAAATGTGAATTTTTGGTGATAGATTGTTTTTACAATCGTTTCGATGATTGGTCACTTTAAAATACAAAGGTTTCTATACTAGCAGTAAATACTTAAACTCTTTCACAAAAATGATTTCACCATTACTTTTAATACAAAGCTCATTTTAAAAATGTTTTCCAATCTATTAGTATATACAAACCTTTACCTCATTCATACGAGAAATCCAATTAAACGACTTAGCAAAACAAGTGCTATAAATCACTTGCGTTTACTTTATCGGTTAATTCTTAGAATTGTTTGATTGAAATCTTGTGATAATTTTCAAGTGGAAATCTACAATTTGTTCATAAATATTTAAGTTAAGCCAGTGGTTATGGGACATGAAGCTAAACTCATCTATTTACTAGCTTGATGTAATTTACACTTATTGATCTATGACGATCATTTTGAGGTTTAGACTAGCGATATGCAATGTTTCATTGTCCGCGTGGGCGACTGTACCCTGTTCTGTTGAGCTTTGTCTCATTTTTTATAGGTTAGCGACCTATGGGTTTTATGGAGTTCAGTTCATCGGGTGTATCATTGTACTACGTCGTTGTTCCGGCTTAATTGAGTTTCAGGTTCCTCGGGCGTATCGTTGTACTACGTCGTTGTTCCGGCTTATTTGAGTTTCAGGTTCCTCAGGTGTATCGTTGTACTACGTCGTTGCACCGGCTTTATGGGTTAGCGACATATGGGATAGCTTCCCGTTTGTGAGACACGTGTTGGTGTGTTTTCATGCTCACATTTATGATAGGTCTCCCCCTTTTTATGTTTTCTGGATTTCTAATTATTGATTTCTAGAATTTGTGTTTCACCGATTTTTTTGATTTGCATTGATAAGCTCTATCAATATTTTTGATTTGGTGAATAAGTTAAAGAATATGACATTCTTTTTGGTGTTTGAGAAAACTTGAGATATTGTATGATTTTTTGTTGTTATCATATATATTTGTCATATCTCTTATCCTATCTCATCTTACATGATAATTATAGGTAGACCGACCCGTTTATTATTTTTCTTCTTAAATAATACTCGGGTCAGACAGGTGTTTCAGGTGCTTCCACTTGACTTCTTAGCAGGGACTAGCTTTTGACTTTTGGCTAACTACTTTAGCATAATAGTTTTTATTTTTATACATTCGAGATAGGGACTCCTTGATGTATACATATTCATTTGTCTAGCACTTGTACCTATTCTTTTGAGATGTAGTGCATCTTGTATGACCACTACTTCGATGTACACTTCTATGTGTTATATTCGTATCTATTTCTACCTTAGTGATAAGAATATCTGTGACTGATTTATGTTATGCTTATTTTATATTTGTTTCCGAAGGCCACATAGCCACTGTGTAGTAGCTTTGATTTTGTATTTGATATGTCAGATTTCCTCTTGAAAGTAAATGCATGACATACTATCTGACATATCGGTACTCTCAGAAAGCAATTACACAGATGGTCGCTCCTTAATAGCCTTATTCTTCGTACTAATTGACGGCATTACCCAGTAGCGTCCTTGGTTAGTGTGAGTATAGAGGTGGGGCGTCACAGCTTGGTATCAAAGCCAAACTTCGGAACAATATAGGATACTATGAGAAGGATCATTGTCCTAAGTCTCTCTTAGGAATCACGCCTTAGGATTTATTTCGAGTCTTAGGACCCATTCTATCCTATTTCCTTTTATGATGCCTTGTTTATCAATCTAGTTTATTTGAATTCATTCTGAGAATAACCTTTTCCCTCTTCTTTCTTTCTTTCTTAAAGAAGAGAGATGGTTAGACCTGGCAGTCCTAGCGCTGGTCAATCCAGTGGTTCTCCTTTGGATGGCATATTCATGTTTGCCCAACAACTTTTGGATCTTGTAAAGAATCAAAGGTTTATCTTTGCTTTGAATAAGAACCCCAAAAAGGTTTTACCTCTGAAATTAGAACTGCCTTTCAACTAGCTTGTAGATATAACTCTTCGACCTGAAGAGGCCGATAAAGGAAGTGATAGTAATGTTGGAGGTGCCAAGAAGAGCCTCAATAACAACAAGAAGAGGCATATTAAGTTCAAACCTAAAGAAAGGGAAGAAACCAACTTCGGTAGCAAAGACTCATACCCTTGATCGTGGAGTATGCTATAATTGTAGTTCTAAGGACCACTATGCAAATAAGTGTCTGAAACCCCTTTATTGTCGCTATTGCAAAAGTTTGGGTCATCATATATCAAAATGTCCTAAACTTCAAAGTAAGAAAGAGGGAAAGTTGAATGTTATGCAAGCCCCCAGTAACCCTTCTCTTGGTCAAGGTATTTCTCATTCTGTTTTTGATGGCATTATTTCATTTCATGATTATCCTTTTCAAATTATTTTTGATACGGGTGCATCTCATTCTTTTATATCAAAAGAACTTGTTGATACATTTTCCTTAAATATTATGGGCTTGATGACTTCACTGAGATTGCGAATCCGGTTGATGGATCTGCAACACTCATTTTACTTTGTAAAAATGTTGGGATTATTTTATGTGATTATGCTTTTCGATCTGATTTGCATGTTATGCGCTACTTAGGTTTTAGAATTGGTTTTGGGAAAGGATTGGCTTAATCGTTTGATTCCTATATCCTATATCCCGAGAGGACTATCCATCTTCGACATCCTCAATCTGTTAAGCAGATTTCTATTATTTTTAATGATTTCGATTCCAATTCGGTGGCATCATTTTATTCTTTAAACCCACATGATGAGGAAGATGTTATTTCCCTCATTCAAGTAGTTCTGAATTTCCCGATATCTTTGAGCCTGTCTTAGGATTACACCTAAGCGATCAATTGAGTGGTGCTAAGGTATTTTCAGCTCGACCTTGCCATCGGTTTTCATCAGCTACGAGTTGCAGAGGACGGCGTTACACTTACCGCATTATGCACTCGTTATGATTCTTATAAGTGGCTCATTATATCATTCGGTTTGACGAACCCTCCAGCTTATTTCATCCATCTTATGAATCGAGTATTCTGCGAATATCTCGATGGGTTCATTCTTGTCTTCATTGATTATGAGTGAAAATAACAAATTTAAAATTGCAAATCTTTCTAATAAGATTTATTTATATGTATAATCGGATTTCGTTCTTAAAACGAGTAAAGAGTGTTCGTAAAAATTTTAAGAGACATGTTTATCATATAGAAGATGATTTTGTGTTGTCTTGCCCATTGAGTGCTTTAAGAATTTTGGTCGATGCGCTTGATGAACGTTATCGATAAGAGTCTCTTAAACGCTATGATGAGACAGTCGGACATAGTAAATTGACTTGTAATATGTAAAAAAAAATTAAAAAATGATGGATACATAAAGTTAATCATAATTTTGAATGTATTAGCTTTTCGGGAAAGAGGATCATGAAATACATGATTTAGCATAGAAGCTGCTTTTCAAAAATTGAAAGAACTCCTTTTCGATGCTCCTATTCTTGTGATTCCCGAAGGGAACCAAGACTTGATTGTTTAACCGATGCTAGTCGTGTTGGTTTGAGAACCGTTCTCATGCAAAGGGAACGTGTTATCGCTTATGCTTCTAAACAATTCCAGCCTGCCGAGACTAGATATGCCACTAATGATCTAGAGCTTGTGGCCATTTTTTTCGCTCTTAGAATTTGGCGTTGTTATCTTTTGGGATAAAAATTTCTTCTTTACACCAATCATAAATCTTTAAAGTATTTATTTTCTCAAAAGTAACTTAATTTGCATCAACAACGTTGGCTCGAATTCCTTGCATCTTATGATCTTGATATTCTCTGTACTCTTGGAAAGGGAAATCGTGTTGCCGATGCTCTTAGTCGTAAGAAACAAGTGGTTATTTCCATGATGATATCCGAATGGTATGATTTTGAGACTTTTTTTACTTGTGAGGTTCGAGATCGTGACCCCAATCCATGTTCATCTCTTGTTTTATGTAGCCTTGAGTCTCATCCTTCTCTTTTAGACCGCATCCTTGAAGCTCAAAAGCAAGATCCTGAATTGGCTCTTCTTAGCCAAAGTTGTAGGGATAAAAATAAGGTTGATGGTTTGAAAGACTTTGATATTAATGCTTGCGAAGTCATTCGAAAATTTGGTAGAGTTATCGTGCCAAATATTAGTGATCTTCATAAAGACATTTTAGAAGATTCTCATCGTTCTAAATTTACCATTCATCCCGGTAGTAGTATGTACGCAGACATGAAGTGACTTTATAATTAGGATGGAATGAAATCTGATATTGCTAACTTCATTAAGCGTTACATGACTTTCCAAGTCATAAAGGCCGAGCATCATAGGCCCAGTGGGTTATTGCAACCTTTGGACATTCCAGTTTGGAAGTGGGATCAAGTCTTTATGGACTTTATTGATGGTCGTCCCCGTTCTTGTTCGGGTCATGACAGTGTGTGGGTGATAGTAGATAGACTTACAAAATCCGTCCATTTTCTTCCCGTTCGGTCCAACCGGACCGTACCTCTTTTGGTTGAATTCTATGTTAAAGAAATTGTTAAATTGCATGGAGTTTCTACTTCTATTGTTAGCGATTGTGATCCATTATTTACTAATGGATTTTGGAAGGGTCTTCAATAAGCTTTGGGAACGAAGCTTAATTTTAGCATCGCTTATCATCCTCAGTCCGATGGACAAACAGAGCGTGTAAATCAAACTCTTGAAGATCTTCGTGCATGTGTTCTTGATTTTGGTGGAAGTTGGGAAGATCATATTTCTCTTATTGAGTTTTCTTATAATAATAGCTTCCAATCTAGTATTGGTATGGCACCTATCGAGGCACTCTACGGAAGGCCATGCCGATTTCCTTCATGTTGGCTTGAAGCCGGTGAGAAGCTGGTTTTAGGTCCAGATTTTATTCGTGATGCCACTGAAAAGATTGACCTTATTCGTTATAGGTTGAAAGAAGCTCAAAGTAGACAAAAATCCTATGCTGATAACCGAAGAAGGAAACTAGAATTTTCTGTGGGCGATTTGGTATTTATTCATGTTTCACCTATGAAGGGTGTTGTGCGTTCAGTCGATCAGGAAAATTAGAACCTCGATATATTGGCTCATTTCCCATCACCGAACGCATTGGTTTCGTGTCTTATTTCCTTTTATTACCGGCTCAATTTTCTACTATTCCTGACGTATTCCATGTTTCTCAACTACGGAAATGCCTAAGAGATTCCGATTCTATTCTTGAGCCCGGTGTTATTAAAGAAATTGAAGTTTCACCTAATTTGACCTATGAGAAACATCATATTCGTATCATTGCTACGGAGGTTAAATACCTTCGAAATAATTTTGTCCCGCTTGTGAAAGTTCAACGGTCCTCAAATCCTAAGGATTGTTCTAGGGAATCCAGAGAATTCATCGAGTGAACACATCCGGACTTACTCTCTCGTGCTCCTTAAGGTGAACTTCTCGCTTCAAAATTTTCTTTTGTGTTGTTATGCCTTAGAGCAGTTGTTACTCTTTATTTTCTTCTTAAGTATTGCGAGGACGCAATTTCTTTAAGAAGGGGAGTCTGCAACAACACGCATATTTTACGATTATATATTTAAACGTTTTATTTAAATATAGCATTGTTGGTTGAATTAAAATCCAAAATGTGAGTTTTTGTAAACAGTCGAATCCGGACTCGAGACCACTTTCATTGAGTTCAAAACAACGTTTACAACTTGTTTAAGTATAAACATTGATATGTTTGGAGTTGATTAGGATTTTGGTATTTTCATTTGGGCTTTGGGTTAGGTTCTAGCCCATTAACCCAATAAGCTAACCCAAACTCTTCTACCAAATACCTCCCACTCCACTCCTCTTCATTCATTCCATTTCTAATTTCCTAACACTCTCAAGCAAAAGGAAAAATGGGGGAAAAGAAAGGAAATTAAAATTCCTAAGCCCTAGCTTTTCTAAGGAATTCAAATTCAAGTTATAAATCAAAGAGAAGCTTAGGTAAGCATCCTCTTCATCTTCTCCATCTCAATCTCTCTTCAATTTTTAGAGTTTCCTATAGCCGAACTTAGGAAATCTTTGCATGTAATAATAGATTCAAGATATTTGAGGTGTAGTTAAAGAGGAATTGATCTTTCCGTGTTTTAGAGCTTCTCATTCCTTGTTTTGAGTTTAAAGGTGAGTTCTTGAACTCACGTCTATGTCTATAGCTTTCATTGTTGTTAGGTATGAATTCCTAACATCTATTCCATGTTCAATTGCTTTTGAATTGAATTGGTATTGAACGGTACTTTCCATATCTATTTTTAAAAGTGTTCATGCAATTTTAAAAGGAAAGGTTTGTGAATATGCTTATTCTGATGAGATAAGTATATGGATATTTTGACAAATATTCAGGAAAGCGATTTTAATTAATGGAAAATTAATTTTATGAGGCTTAATGATTTCCATGGAAACTGTAATCCTTGTTTGAATGTTTGTTTATTTGATAGTTAAATAATCGACTGTCAAATCTTAGCCTAAATAAGCAATCCTTCTTAATTTTGGTGGTAGTGAAGCATTTCCCTACTTAACACTGAATGATTTTAACAGTGGAAATATCTAGGAGAAACACACGAATTATATTGTACAATTACCGTCAATGGTGCCATACTGCATGTATAGACTCGTCCGTTCTTCTAGAGTAAATGATGAGGGGATTCGTCCACTTAAACGGTTAAGGGGTGATCCCCGCCATTATGTATTATCTGATTATTTCCTAAAAACCGGTATTGAGCATTCTGAAAAATTGGTGATTTTTTTTTGTAGTTCTCGCGGAGCCAAAAGAGTGTATTTGTAAGAGATGATCGAAACTGTAACCACTCCAAAATTATATATGGTTCTATGGTAGAGTTTCGTGATATATTGGGATGTCGAATTCATGTATGGTTTAAACACCTGTTGGGGTATGAGAATCCATGTCGGATTGCATAATCAAATTTAATGGTGTGCATCAGTTGGAATGCCGGATGTAGCCTCATCAGCGGTAACGACTAAAACCAGAGATATGAGGCATGGCCAATGGGGTTGCAAACCCATAGTGTGTAGTCTTCTCCACCTAGATGTTACTTTTAGTTGTTATGCATGTATGAGGCGATGCACTCGGTCCTAGCGAGATTAGCTACGTTTTTCCTATAATACATCACTAGGGATGTATTATTGCTTCAGAAAGATATCTCTAATCCTTGTGCAGGAGGACTGTTCTCGAAGTACTGAAGGCATCTCTGTGGAAATCCCACACAATTAACATATGCGCCTTAGTTGTTTTTGATTATATACCTATTATTGTTATGATGTACACTGCACGAGCATCAGAACTACTTGATTATTATTATTTTCACCCTTAGTTGTTATTATAACGTCACTGGATTTTCTAAAAGAATGGTTTGTTTATCGTAAGGTAAAAACCCATCTAAGTTTATATGCATCGGGATACCTTAATTTTGAAAGGTTTTGTAACTGTAAAATCCATTTGGTTGTGTTTTTTCACATTGGTTTACCAAATGATACCAGCGTTATTCCTTTTCAATCCTTGGGTCATACTGAGCATATTTACAGATTAGGTTTGGATGCTTAAGAGTTCAAGAGACAATCTGTAGGCCCAGAGACGTATTCACATACATGTTTATTTCTTCTACACTAACTATTTATATTTATCAGGATTTGTGAGGAGAGGTTGTTATAACTGTCTAGGATGATGATTAGTTGTGTACTCTAATTGAGGTACATATATTATAGTTTATCTTTGTGTTAAAAACTGTTGTTATATTATATATTATTCACTCCGTTGTGAGATTCTACGTTGTTCAGTTTCTTCTGATCTTCTACCTTCTACTTTCCCCTAAAAATCCACCTTTTCGTTCATTTGAGTCGGACATTGTGGTTTATTGTCAACTTAAATGGTACGAAAAAGTGGATCGTTTCATGTGGTATCAAAGCTTAGGTTGAGCGAACACCTAGGCATTGGTGGGGATTAACTCATTTGAGATAGGGCAAGTGATAACCTATAATGAGTTTGAGTGTATAGATAAGTGTGCGTATTTGTTAAATATATAAAAATGTTTTATACTGCATTGATATACCTGTTGAGTGGCTTATGAATACTGATCGGTATGTAGGAAGTCGCGATATCGATATGAGTTTCTAAACACTTTAGTAAGGCAAATTGACATGGTATTGTTTTGAAAATAGGGTGAATGAAATAAGTTTACCTAGATTATAGTTTATGTATAAAGGAATAATTTTTTTAGAAACTATTATAGTTATATATATATAGTGTGTTTGGTTGTTAGAAAATGATAATATTAGATTATTATCATTTATTGTTTACTGTTTTTGCTTTAATAATGGTTTTTTATTATTAAAATCTAAACAAAGAATTTTTTTTTTGAAATGACCTTATATAAGAAAGAGAATTTATAAATGTGAATTGTAAGGCACTGTTTACAATTAAATGGATTTAAACTGAGAATTTGAGAATTTAAATCCCGACGTTTTCAAAATGATTTTTCAAACTTTTAGTAAAATAATAATAGTATTATCTGGAAGTATTTTTGAATAGAAATGTTTAAATGGACTTTTAAAAGAGATAAGAAAGCACTGAACTAACTTCAGTCGCTAGGAAATAATTCTAGCGATGAATGCTACATCATCGTCGTTAATTTTGGAGTTTCTATGTGACGGATTGCTACCAAGCTAGTTTTGCTTTAGAATTGTTTTAGTAAAGCAAGTTTTGTTTTAAAAGTTCTAGAGGAGAAATTTGATATATGAAAAGGAGCTAGGTATATAATATTATTTCAAAATGATTCGAAATAAAACCGGGTGTTTAAAATTCTGAAATTTTCAATTAAGTGACATTATGGACTAATATATCTTATTCATTTGGATAATTTATTTTATGTATCTCGTTCTGAGATGTAATTTGGGAATTTTCATTTATGAAAATAAAATGGGATTTTCGACGATTCTGGATAGTCAAAAACTTTCGAAAGAATATTATAATTTTGAGCAAAGTGTTCTGTTGAAAATATGAGATGATAAATTTGTAACTTATAATTGAGAAATTTCTGGTTAAAACAAAATTTGAATTTGTTGTACATTTTGGTTAAGTGAAAACAAATTTAGAATTTGTATATATACTATTAGATCGTAGCACAGCGTTGTACAAATATGGACTTAAATTTAAATTGGATAAGAAGCATAAGTGAGATTTATAAAGTGAGCTATAAAATGGAATTTATCTTAAGTAAAGTTAAATGTAAAATATTTATCAAATGGTTCTTAAGTGTTATTTGTATAATAGAAAATATACTAAATAATGAATGTGAGTCAAAGAATTGGTTAAATTCGATAACCACTGAAATAAATACATAAGTTGTACATAGATCATTTTATTCGCATAATTGTTTGATCCAGTTTAAAGCATACGATTTTGAGGAGATTTACACCAATCCGAGTTAGGATTTTTCACTTGATTCTTGACGGTGAATACTAGATACGGATTTTTGATATAATAATTCTCTATCATAATATATGGCTATGCAAAGAGAACGACGGTTTCTAAGCTAGGAACCAGATCGGAGTCCGCACTATGGAGTCGAGTGGATGATCCTAGTTCGGAAGTGAAATTGTGTGATCGAGTAAGTGATCAAAGTTGGTACTGTGTAAGGATGATAAAGGTACATCTTATGAGCTTTATCATAATTATAGGTTTGACATTTGGAAATTGAAAATTTAAATGGCTATGAGTTGTATGGAGGGATATATTTGTAAGTAAGATGTAGGTACGAATACAATGGCAAGTTGATGCTTTTGGATTCATAAATAAAGTTGGTTTCTGGACAAATAAGTATGTGTTTATATTGTTGTTTAGTTGATGATTTTATTATCAGCCGTTTGGCTTTTGTTTCTTTTTTATTGGTTTGGGCCCGTAGTGGCAGTTGTAGTTTTCCGTATCTAGCCGCGCAAAGTAGACGTTGTCGAAATTTCTAAAAATTTAAAGATTTAGAGTTAAATAATCCATTCCAACTAAATTGGTTTTGAAATAGCTAAAGGTTTTGGGACATCTTTCTTACCTTTGTGAACTTTGGGGATGAAATTCTTTGAGTAGGGAAAATGTAACGACTTGAATTTTGGTCATTTGATATTGGAAATATTTAATTGATTTAAATATTATAATATTGGTTGAAAGATTAAATAACTAAAATCTCCAAATATAGGGATTGAATTGAAATTAATATCTATAATTCTAATATTTGCGTTGTTTAATATATTTGAATTGGAGAATTTGTTTTGAATAGTGTTTCAAATAATTGGGTTTTAAATTGGATATTAATTTAATGGATAAAAAAGCTACATTTAACTTCTTTTGATAAATGAATAAAAACAGTGAATTCAATTGAAAGTTATTTATAGAAATAAATGGTTCGAATAAATTTTAAGAAAATAAATTTTTATTTTTACAACTTGATTTCTTTTAGTGTAACGACCCGCAAAATTTAATGGTTTTAAAAGTATATTTAACTGGAAATTTGTGAAATTTTAAACAATAAAATTTGAAATAAAAAAATTTTGGAATACGTATATTTTAATATAGCAACTGGAAAATTTTCATCTGATAATATTGAAGTTTATTTTCCTGTAAAATTTCATTTCAAATCAAACCGGTTAATAACAGTGAATTTAAAAGTTTTCCGAAACCAAAATATGTCAACAGGAGAAAATTTATTCTGATCATTCTGAATCATACTGCGGAATTCGTTTTTCCAAATTTGGACTTCTACTGCTCCGTTTATCTTAATTCTGACAAAATAGCAGCATTTCTGGTACCGATTATCGACTTTCGATCGGATGATCGTACCACTAGTATCTGTATACCATTTTGAGCGTCTCGTCGTGCTTATCTCCATGGCATATTCAATTCTGTGCTTTTAAGTTCGGTACACAGCGGAATCGGTGAAATAGTGATCCATGTCGGTTCTATAATTTGGCTTTTGGATTTCCCGTGACCATCCATTGCTCACGTGTATAAACCAATAGTCATCAGTCATTATTATTCGCTGGAAAACCTAACTTCTGACTCTTGTCATTTTTGGCTATTAATATTCCAACCGGTTCAAACATTTTTGAAATTCGTTCGTTTCCAATTCTATTCGTTCGTTTATTTTCCTTGATAAAGAAACTAATATTATACTCTGTTTAATATTTATATTGAAGCCTGTTCTTTTTCTAACTTCTGAAACCTTGAACACGCCCCTACAAATTCTCACCCATTCCTCTTCTTTCGTCTGTTGTTACAATAAGATAAAATTCCAAAGCATATATACTTCGTTCCAGCTAATATGCCATTCCATTTTGCCTCTGGAATTAACAAAAGCCATAAAACAATATAGATTTTTCTTCTCCTGCGTGCATCTGCCACCACCCAGGCCTCACGCCTCAGCCCAGATCCGCCCTTCATTCCCTCATGCCACCGCTTTTGCCATCCTTCACAATAGCCGAGCAACCACTCCATAATCACCCACACCACTGCCCGCCGAAACCCATGCCGAGAAGCCCATCATCTCCACTGCCTTCTCCATTTCCCTTCGCCGAGGCTCCCCTTGGCCGCAACTTCGTACTCGTCTATACCCAATCTCCCTCTCCCTTCTGGCCTTCATCGGCACGGCCTCAACAACCCACTACCGAAGCCACAGCCTGCCGTACCCTCCACCACGGAGCCAATCACCCTCCATCCTCCCTCTTCCCCCGCACCGAGCCACCACCGCCTGACCGGCCTTGGCCATCCTTCCCACGCCCACACGGAAGCTTTAGCCCGCATGACCTTACACGTGCAGCCCCTGCCATTCACCTTATTCCGCCGACCTATCTCTCACTTCCAAGCGCAGCAGCCACATTAGTCGAGATGTGGATCGCACTGCATGCCTTTCTCCTCTTTGCTTTTGCTTTCACTTGGGTATGACATCAATTCACTTGTATATAAACTGTAAAATGTAGTATGTAAATTTATAAATTGTTTTATATTATACGGTTGGTACTTCGATTTTTCTGTATAGGCTCTATTTATATAAAAGTATAAACTCTCAGATCTGCATATATTATATCATGTTAGTGTGTACATATAAATGTATGGAATTCAAAAGACAAATATATATAGTTATCATTTAATACGTTAGTTATGCATGAGTTTAAAACATATATACGTCCTTGTGTATATGTATTTATGTTTACAGTATATATTTTTGGGTGGTAGTATTCATGTTTGTCAAGATATTTGCGTGTGTGGTCACATATATAGCTTATATATACTTTTATACATGTCAGTTCTAGTAGATGTCCTCAGTTCTACAACTTATATATTAGTATACGTTAGTTCATATATATAGTTATGTCAGTTGTCTTGTTTAATGAAGAAGAGATTATATATATATTTTATACCATATATATATACTCACCTTTTGCATAGTAACCTGCATGTGGAATTCATTTATATATGTAGGATCTAGTTGAGTCTGGAAATACAATATGATTCGGTAAACGTATATTGGCTTTTAATTTTGCATGTGTTTAATTTAAACAATGATTTTTAATAATATATATATATATATAGCTTATATATGATTTGTTGGGATCACATATATATTAAGTATATTGATTCTTTTAAAAAATAAAGTTGATTTTTAAATATAGTATGTATGTGTGTTATATCTATGTTATACGTTTGTTTATACTCATAAGTATATGTGTATTGTTTAAAATAGAATATATTATATGTTTCGTTCAGTTTATATCAAGCTAAGTTGATTTGAATTTGTCAATTCCTATTTATCAGCTTTGTCCATCGAACTCGTGTCCATCGTGCTTTGCTTTGAAATTCATGCTTGGATTCATAACTCAGCTTGTTCTCGTTCTTCTCTAACCTCGAAAGGTGAGCAATCACTCACGATTAACGTTCTTTATTATTTAAATTTGATTTCAATTGAAACGACAATTGAAATATGATGCTGTAGTTATTTAAATTGTTATATATGCTATTATCTGTATATGTTCACCTGTGACATTTGACACCAGTATCTAGTATTTATATGCCTGTTATTACTATTATCTGTATATGTTCACATGTGACATTTGACACCAGTATCTAGTATTTATATGCCCGTTATTACTATTATCTGTATATGTTCACCTATGACATCTGACACCAGTATCTGTTATTTATATTGATGATATATGCCTGTTGTTATATTTTATATTATCTGTTATCACTCTGCAAGTTCCCTGTTAGTATAGAATTCACTATGGGTTGAAATGATACATACCCGAACGGACTTTAGAATAGGAGAAAATCGTTATGGGTTGAAATGATAAACCCAAGCGATTTTCAATTGAATTGAAATTGGGATTACGGGTCGAAATGATATCTACCCGTATATATTTAAATTTCGGATTGAAATGATAAATATCTGTATCACTTAACCATATGATGTATATATACAGACACCGTTGGTCCATATATATAAATATTTTGAAAATGAATTCTATGGTTTCGGAAAGAAATATATGGTTTTAATAAATGTTGAGCCTTAAATTATTTAATTTAAATTAGGATGGATTTAATACATATGATATGTTTAAGTATAAAAATTATATTTCAAAATAGATTTTGGTAATAATTTGAATAAGTTAAGGTTGGAAAGAAATTTATTTAATTAAACCAATTTGAAACTTATTGAAATTGAGATTTAAGATATGATTTATAACTTGGGTTTTATTTAAATAATTTAATGAATAATTCTTGCTTAAATAAATTTAAGGAAATATTTAGTAAGAATGAAATTTAAGGATAGTTAAATGATATTGAATTTATTAAGTGAATATTCCTTGATTAAATAATAATAAAGTTGAACCAAGAGCTATAGGAAACCGTTAAATTTAACTTTGAAAATGTTGAATATTAAAGCTTTAAAATATATTGAAAATTTAAATGATCTGTTTAGAAATGAATTAAATTGATGAATTGAACTTTGAATAAATTTGAATTTGGAATTTGAAGTTGATTTGAATCGATTTGCTAGACTTGAGAAAATTAAATACTTTACTTTTTAAATCATTTAATATATATATATATATATATACTATTTTGGAAAATAGATATATTTGAAATGAAATGATATTTGGGTTTTGAAGTAAATAAATTTAAAATGGCCATGGTGTCATAGTGTATATTCTCACCTTGTAGATAGTTCTACAGATCCTTAGAGGATGGTTATCCCAAACATCCTTTAAGTTACTTGTATTTCAGTTGATATTTCACTTGAGTTGGATTTATTGATATAAGAATGTTAATCCTGACTCGAGTGTTTTGTGTTTTGCTTTACGCTCGGGTCAGACCGAGTGATACAGCATTTGAGACTCACCCTTGGAGTTTGGAGCTTCCTTTGGAGTTCCAACTATCGCCTCAGCTTTCAGCTCTTCTAGTTGATTTGTTCAGAGAAGTCATCTGTTGTACTGGAGACTTCACTGCATTTGAGATATTCTGTTGTATTTTATTTCTAACTCTGATGTTTATATAGTAGCTTCATGAACTACTATTTTATCTATTCCGCTGCGTATTATTGTATTACTCTATGTCTGTGATTCTGTGATTGATTTATTTACTGCATATGCTGAGATTTTGCCAAATTTAAATTAACAATCTGATATTTTGAATTATTCAAGTCAGACATGTGTGGATTATTGTCGATTTGAATGGTCCAAAATAGCGGGTCGTTACAGTTGGTATCAGAGCTTTGGCTCTAGGCAAAACCTAGCATATATAGTAAATTTATTTACAGAATCACTTTCGTTCGAGTTTGAATTTCTTCCTTTTGACTCGATTTCCTTTGAACTTTGGAACGTTTCTTGCGGTTCCAAAATTCATTCTTGTCTCTCCCTATTTGTATTCTTTTGATTCTGGAGTATCCCATAACTCCACTTCGAATGATCTCTATAAGAATAGGATCCCACCAATCTTTGAATGATTTGTGAAGGGGTGAAACTCCTTCACAATCGGCATTGATTCGCCGGAGATTTCTATATCTTTGGTGTAGATGTCGCTATCTCTTGCGATCGAATGTTGATTTTTCTTGGAATTTTGCATCGATCTTGTTCCTGAAGTCACGGTTGACTCTAAGGTCATCTGCGATTTATATGAGTATATCCATCTAATTGTTTTGTAATCAATTATCTCATTTTCGTTCGAACTTATCTTCGAATCAGAATCCTATTTGATTAGAGTCCCTCTAATTTGAATTTCTATCTTTATTTTGAAATCCATTCTTGAATCATCCTTTTGAAAAATCGAGTTTATTCGTATTTTGGAAAAAAAATTTATATATAAAATTTTTTATAAGTATGATTATATTATATATATAAATGTAAAATGTTTTTGATAAGGACTATATATACCTTTTAAAAATATGAATTTGAATTTTTGAAAGGATTTGAAATTTTGAAGTTATATAAGAAATTGATTTATATAAAAATGATTTATAACTAAAGGATTTTAAATTTGAAATTCGAGAATTGAACTCCGGTATTTTGAAATTGGTTTAAGATTTTGAAATATATAATTATAATATGATTTAAAAGTATTTTCCGAATAAGAAATGTTTCAAATGATTTAATGAGTTTCGAATGATTTCGAAGAAATTTCAAAAGAAGTTTGAGAAAATAGAAGTCCAGAACTCACTTATGTCGCTGGAAAATAATTTCGGTGATGAGTGCACGCATCATCGACATTGATTTTCGAGTTTCATAGTGAGGGAGAGGCCACTTTAGTAGCATTGCTACGCGAGTGATTTTGCGAAACCAATTTTGATTTCAAAAATTTTGAAGTATGATTTGATATTCGAAAGATATATGAAAATGTATGAACCGGTGTTCAGTCCTCGAGTTTCGGATTTGATATAACCCTTCTGTTAAAATTGATTTACTGATTTGTTGCTGATTTCCAACTCTTGAATTTGAAAATGATTTCTTCAACTATTTTGAAGGTTCGAGCACTTCCAAATCAAGGTTAAATTTTCAAAGCTAAGAAATTTTGAAAAAAAATATAAAGTATATAAGTTTGGTATGTATGTTAAAGTATGAAGTAATATGATATAAATAAGTTGAAACTGTTTTGTTAAGTAAATGAATAAGGCAATTTTAAAATTTTCTAATATGAAATTTAGATTTGAAATGTTTTGAAAAGAATTTGGTCTTCAAAATATTTTAAATAAAATTTAAATGTTTTAACTTAGTAACATCTTTATGAAACTATATATTTAACAAGTGGGAATAAAATATAAGTTGTACGTATGCTGTTTTATTCGCATAATTAATTTGATCCAAGTTTGAGTACACAAGTTCGAGGTGAATTACACCATTTCGTGTTAGGATTTTTCATTCGATTCTTGATGGCGAATATCTGATATGGATTTTGGGCTTGATTCTAAAATTCTCTATCGTAGTATATGGCTATGCAAGGAGACTGATGGCTTCTAGTCGAGAAATCATATCGAAATCCGCATTAGGGAAGTCGAATGGACAATACTAGTTCGAAAGCGAACTTGTGTGATCGAGCGAGCGATCAAATGTGATTGTGCGAAATGATGACGTATGTACATCTTATATTCTAATATCATTGATATATTTTGACGCTGAAATTGAAAGCTGTCGAGTTAGAATATCTTTGCTTACTAAAAGAAAATTTCCAATTTAAATTACAAAGATATATAACCCATAAAAGCAAAGATATTCAATCCCATATGGCTCTTCATACAGCGAAATTTATTTTGAAAATTTTGATCCTTATGCAAGATGGACTTACGTAAGTATAAGATGATTTTGAAAACATTTGATTTTGGTAATGAATTGGTTGACTTAAATTATATTGATTTGGAAATTTGGATTTATTTTTCTAAATCTATGATTTTGGAAACTTTGAAACTAAAGATATTTAATTTGAGAAGAAATAATTTGGTGAAATTGTATATGATTTTGAAATTTAACTGATATTGAAACAAATTGAAATTTGAGAACCTTATGTTACTAAACACTTGATTTGGGAGTTGTCGAACTTATATAAAATTGATTTGTATGGGTATGAAATTGATTCGAAAACTATAGATTTGAAAAGGTACTCAATTTGAAAGTGAAATCTTATATAATTGAAGTCTATATAAGTATGATTTGATATACTATTGATTTTGGAAAGTATTTGATTTGAAAATTTAATCTTATATATAATGGATTTTATATAAGTACGATATTTGAAAGTGATTTGAAAAGGTACTATATGATACATATTTTCGAAGTAAAGATATGGAAAGTGCCTTCTGCTTGATATCCGATTTGTGGCCACATCTTGGATTCATTCTATCGATATTATTCTCTCTGATTTTTGGTTTTCCGGATATGATACTCGAGTGTCCTTCGAATTCCATGGCGTTACCCATGGTCTTATGAACTCGACTGCATAGCGTAATTCGTAAGGCAGTGATTGCTTAAAAGGTACGGATGTTTCTTGGGGGATCCAGGCGTAACCATTGTGTATCTGCGATCTATGGTCGTGTTAGTGGCGTAATCCGCTAGGCAGAGATTGCTTACGGGGTATGAATGTTTCCTGGGGGATCCAGGCGTAACCATTTTTATGTATCCTGCGGTCCACCGTTTTGTTGCATGGCGAAATTCGCAAGGCAGTGAATGCTTAAAAGGTACGGATGTTTCCTGGGGGATCTAGGCGTAACCATTGTGTATCTGCGATCCATGATTTGTTCGTTTTGTTTGGATTGTACTTTCCATATCTGTTTTTAAAAGTTTTTCCAGTATTTTCACTGGGTGTTGAAACAGGTCTACTAAGTACCTGGAGAATTCTAGTTTTGCGCCTGATCAACGCACTACCAGAGTCTACAGGAACAAGGATAAACTTGTTGAAACATCGAGTTATAAAAGTTGTAACGACCCGCTATTTTGGACCATTCAAATCGACAATAAATCCACACATGTCTGACTTGAATAATTCAAAATATTAGATTGTTAATTTAAATTTGGCAAAACTCAACATATGCAGTAAATAAATCAATCACAGAATCACAGACACAGAGTAATGATACGCAGCGGAATAGATAAAATAGTAGTTCATGAAGCTACTATATAAACATCAGAGTTAAAAATAAAATACACAGAATATCTCAAATGCAGTGAAGTCTCCAGTACAACAGATGACTTCTCTGAACAAATCAACTAGAAGAGCTGAAAGCTGAGGCGATAGTTGGATCTCCAAAGGAAGCTCCAAACTCCAAGGGTGAGTCTCAAATGCTGTATTCAAATGCTGTATCACTCGGTCTGACCCGAGCGTAAAGCAAAACACAAAACACTCGAGTCAGGATTAACATTCTTATATAAATAAATCCAACTCAAGTGAAATATCAATTGAAATACGAGTAACTTAAAGGATGTTGGGATAACCATCCTCTAAGGATCTTCAGAACTATCTACAAGGTGGAAATATACATTTTAACACCGTGGTCATTTTAATTAAATTTATACTTGAAACCCAAATATCATTTCATTTCAAATATATCTATTTTCCAAAATAGTATATATAGGTTAAATAATTTATAAAGTAAAGCATTTACAATTTCCTCAAGTCTCACAAATCGATTCAAACCAACTCAAATTTCAAATTCCAATTTAATTCAATCTAAATTTTTCCATTTAGTTCAATTCAGTTTCTAAATAACAAATTCAATTTATATTGATTTCAAATACAGATCTGAATCACAAAATAAGTCATTTAAATTTCAATATAAATTTCAAAGCTTTAATATTCAACAATTTCACTTAATAAATTCAATATCATTTAACTAGCCTTAAATTATATTTTACTAAATATTTCCTTAACTTTATTTTAAACAAGAAATATTTATTAAGTTACTTAAATCAAAACCAAGTTATAAGTCATATCTTAAATTCCAATTTCAATAAGTTTCAAATCATTTTAATTAAATAAAATTCTTTAATGAATACATTTCAACTAAATTCAAATTTTCTTCCCAACCTTAATTTGTTCAATTTATTACCAAAATCTATAAAATATAAATTTTTCTTCCCAACTCCATAAAATTTTATTTTCAAAATATTTAAATATATGGACCAACGGTGTTTGTATATATTTCTATCATATGGTAAAGTGATACGGATATTTATCATTTCAATCCGTAATTTAAATATATACGGGTAGATATCATTCAACCCGTAATCCCAATTTTAATTCAAATGAAAATCGCTTGGGTTTATCATTTCAACCCATAACGATTTTCTCCTATTCTAAAGTCCGTTCGGGTATGTATCATTTCAACCCATAGTGATTTTCTAAACTACAGGGAACTTGCAGAGTGATAACAGATAATACAATAAAATAACAGACATATATCATCAATAACAATATAATATAAACAACAGGATATGGTGTCATATCCCGTAGGCGAACAGTTACAGATAATAGCATATATAACAAATTTAAATAACTACAGCAGCATATTTCAATTGTCGTTTCAATTGAAATCAAATTTAATAAATACAAGAACGTTAATCGTGAGTGATTTCTCACCTTTCGAGGCTAGGGAGATAGACAAAGAAGTGAGTTACGAAATCCAGGTCCAAATTCCAAAACAAAGCTAGATGGACACAATTCGATGATCAAAGCTGATAATAGGAATAGACGAATTCAAATTAGGATTGGATCGATGAGAAAAATAGTACAAATAGTATAAGTGAACTTATGTATATAACTATATATATAACTATTTATATAAAGTTATATTCTAAATTTCAAATACATATTAAATTAAATATATGTGTATTTTAAAAATTATTATTTTAAATTGAAACACAAATATTAAATTCAATATATATACATAATATATTTAAAATCAATATTTATCACATATTCATTTCAACCTAGACTCATGTATATACTTGAAACATGCTATACTCAACACATATAATACTATACATTGTCTATGCAAACAGACTATATATAATGCCAACAGACTATACATTGTCTATACTCAATACATTATTACTTATTTCATATGAATATGGAGACTAACAACAATAACATATGTAGACAATTATGCAAAGGATTTCGAAACCTGGCATTTTATTAGAGCATATAAAGATTTCGAAACTCTATATATTTACTGCTGTAAACTTTGCAACCTTTGTTTTGAAACTAGTACTATAATTATATACATGCTGTACCTACTCCAGACTAAGGAATAGACACACTAGTGCACATGCAAAGTCAAGGCTTCTAGTTCTTAGAAAACAAAAATGTGACAGGTCCTATTTAAAACATGTACTATGCAAAAACCCAAGTAGTATACTTGTATGAACATTTATATACGCGAAATAAGTTTCATGGCACATCAGTTACTATAAACCCATGTACATATACGATATGAAATCAACAAATATATCTAACTAATATATAATATATTAATACAACTAGACTCGCGCAATATAATATATATTAAAATTTAAAGCAGTACTTTGTATACGAGATAACAACTAACATATATTTAAACATATGACTTTGAAAACTGGGCAAGAGAAAACACAAATGCAACCTATAAAATATATACGTTTCAATGTTACATGTAACAGTAAGCTACAACATATAACTATATAAACTATATATACGAACCAATATACTAGTATACAAACTAAAAAAAAAATGAGAAGTCCTGTAATTTCAATAAATTATATAGACTAATACAAGATAAGCTATAACACTAAAACCTGCCCATATATGCATTACGATAATAATGTAATCAGATTTTCAAGCATAGTAATATATATATAAATTGCATTTGTATACGCAAAACTACAAAACAATATAACTTGTACATAAAATTTTATAGTGTGGCAGAAGCCAAATATAATTACATACAGATAGATTTGGAACTCGTACGAACTAATATATTATGTAATTTATATAACCTATATGCATTACTGCTTCAAGCGTTTATAACATCTAACTAACCACTATGTATCACACCCACTTCCATATATAACTAAATTAGAATATAAACCAGAAATCATAACATACTTCTTAATATAAATTGTAATAAAAGATTTGAATATAAAACACGTGTGTTAAATCACATATATATTTAAAACTGTAAATATATAAATACTTAATAATCATAAAAAAAATTAAAGGTGAAGAATGAAAGATTTAAACAGGCAGGTAGAGATGCCACATGATTTCAAAAATATACATAGTAGACATACTTTTATATATATATAAAAAAAAACGAAAGAGAAGGCTTACGGCAGTGGCAGGCTGGAGTGCGCGCTGCATGATGCATTCTCGGGTTGGAGGAGATGATGGTGATTGTTCTATACTTGCAGGCAGTTGCCAGGCGGAGCTGTGGATTGATCTATGGTGGCGAACTATATGTAGTGGAGGGGCGGATCTAGGTTGCAGGTTGGAGCAGTGGGAAGGCGGAGGCGCGTGGAAACAGGGTCAGGACGAGGGGATGTTGGCCAGAGGGTGGTCTCGGCATGGGGAGGATCGGCACTAGGCGGCTGGGTTGTGAGGTCGGAGATGGTGACGTGGAGAGAAGCCGTGGCTGTTGGGTTTTGGGTGGAAGAGCTAGGAAGTGGAAAGATGTTTGCCTTTCGAGGTGGGGTAAAAAGAAGATGGGCAAGCATGATTCACGGCAGGAAATATGGAAGGGTAGTGGAATGGGAATAAAAGAAATTAAAATGAATGAACAGACGTAACCAAAGAACTGTTCGAACGAATACAACGCAGACTAATTCATACGTTTCGATGTTCACAAAGTATGGAACGGCAACGGTCACCCTAGAATTAAGCTGGAAGATTAAATGCAAATACTTATTGTGGTCTCGCTTACGTTTCAAATTTGAAAAGGACAGGGAAATTAAAAGTCACAATTTAGGGTACCGATACGATGAACAGTTTAATGTTTATGTCGCGTATCGGATCTCAAAATACAAAAATAAATATACCGTAGAGATCAGCACGACGAGACGATCAAAACGGTATACAGATATCAGTGGCACGATCATCCGATCAAAAGTCGATAATCGGTACCGAAAAATGCTGCTACTCTGCCAGAATTAAGATAAACGGAGCAGTAGAAGTCCAAATTTGGAAAAACGAATTTCGTAGTCTGATTCAGAATGATCAGAATAAATTTTCTCCTGTTGACATATTTTGGTTTCGGAAAACTTATAAATTCACTGTTATTAACCGGCTTGATTTGAAATGAAATTTCACAGGAAAATAAACTTCACTATTATCAGATGAAAATTTACCAGTTGCTATATTAAAATAGACGTATTCCAAATAATAAATTTTTATTTTCAAATTTTATTGTTTAAAATTTCACACAATTTCAATTAATTAGGTATATAACACCGTTAAAATTTATTAAAAATTTACGGGTCGTTACACTCTCCCCCACTCAAAACTTTTCGTCCCCGAAAAGAAAGGAGGTAGAAGAATAGAAACAACCAGAAAGAAAAATAGATTGAAAGTCAAGATTAAACAATTAATTTAAAACTATATAAATTTTACTTGAAATATTCATTTGAAAACTTCGTTTGCACATCAATTATTTTTAATACTTTAATACTTTTCAAAACTCATTTGTAAAGTTTCTTGCTTTCTTTATAAATACCATTTATATGTTTAAATAACACCTTTATAATTATATGAAAACTATTTGAAAACAATTATTTACATTATTACTTATATTTACAAAGAAGCTATCTGAAAACATTAATCCATAATTCATAAATTTATTAATTTATCTCAAGATACCTTTCAACATTATTAATAAATCGATAATCATTTTCTTTAAATATGTTTTATTTAATTAATAACTTCTAAAATATTTATAACACTAAAGTTTTTTTTTTCTATTAAACCATATAGTATATAAATAAACAATATTTAAAAGGATATAGTCAACAAGGAGAAGAAGGAGGATTTTGAAAAGCAGACTATAGGTGAATAAATAAAGCTGAGCAGATAAGGTAGATTCAAGGAATAGTATCGGGCACGAATAGTTAATTAGAACCATAAGAATTTCAATTTCAAATATTAATACAGAATTTCTTTGTTGAAAATACCTTTATAAAAAAAATCTTTTATAATAAAATACCTTTATAACGAAACAAATTTTCTTTCGAAAATACTTTTATAACTCGATGTTTCAACAAGTTTATCCTTGTTCCTGCAGACTCTGGTAGTGCGTTGATCAGGCGCAAAACTAGAATTCTCCAGGTACTTAGTAGACCTGTTTCACCACCCAGTGAAAATACTGGAAAACTTTAAAAAAAACAGATATGGAAAGTACAATCCAATCAAAAACGAATCAAATCATGGATCGCAGATACACAATGGTTACGCCTGGATCCCCCAGGAAACATCCGTACCCTTTAAGCATTCACTGCCTTGCGAATTTCGCCATGCAACAAAACGGTGGACCGCAGGATACATAAAAATGGTTACGCCTGGATCCCCCAGGAAACATCCATACCCCGTAAGCAATCTCTGCCTTGCGGATTACGCCACTAACACGACCATAGATCGCAGATACACAATGGTTACGCCTGGATCCCCCAGGAAACATCCGTACCTTTTAAGCAATCACTGCCTTACGAATTACGCTATGCAGTCGAGTTCGTAAGACCATGGGTAACACCATGGAATTCGAAGGACACTCGAGTATCATATCCGGAAACCAAAATCAGAGAGAATAATATCGATAGAATGAATCCAAGATGTGGCCACAAATCGGATATCAAGCAGAAGGCACTTTCCATATCTTTACTTCGAAAATATGTATCATATAGTACCTTTTCAAATCACTTTCAAATATCGTACTTATATAAAATCCATTATATATAAGATTTAATTTTCAAATCAAATACTTTCCAAAATCAATAGTATATCAAATCATACTTATATAGACTTCAATTATATAAGATTTCACTTTCAAATTGAGTACCTTTTCAAATCTATAGTTTTCGAATCAATTTCATACTCATACAATCAATTTTATATAAGTTCGACAACTCCCAAATCAAGTATTTAGTAAGGTAAGGTTCTCAAATTTCAATTTGTTTCAATATCAGTTCAATTTCAAAATCATATATGATTTCACCAAATTATTTCTTCTCAAATTAAATATCTTTAGTTCCAAAGTTTCCAAAATAATAGATTTAGAAAATAAATCCAAATTTCCAAATCAATATAATTTAAGTCAACCAATTTATTTTCAAAATCAAATGTTTTCAAAATCATCTATACTTACGTAAGGTCTATCTTATATAAGGATCAAATTTTTCAAAATAAATTTCGCTGTATGAAGAGCCATATGGGATTGAATATCTTTGCTTTTATGGGTTATATATCTTTGTAATTTAAATTGGAATTTTCTTTTAGTAAGCAAAGATATTCTAACTCGACAGCTTTCAATTTCAGCGTCAAAATATATCAATGATATTAGGATATAAGATGTACATACGTCATCGCTTCGCAAAATTATATTTGATCGCTCGCTCGATCACACAAGTTCGCTTTCGAACTAGTATTGTTCATTCGACTTCCCTAATGCGGATTCCGATATAGTTTCTCGACTAGAGCCATCAGTCTCCTTGCATAGCCATATACTATGATAGAGAATTCTAGAATCAAGCCCAAAACCCATATCAAATATTCGCCATCAAGAATCGAATGAAAAATCCTAACACGAAATGGTGTAATTCACCACGAACTTGTGTACTCAAACCTGGATCAAATTAATTATGCGAATAAAACAGCATACGTACAACTTATATATTTATTCCAACTTGTTAAATATATAGTTTCATAAAGATGTTACTAAGTTAAAACATTTAAACTAAATTTTATTCAAATATTTTGAAGACCAAATTCTTCTCAAGACATTTCAAATCTAAATTTCATATTAGAAAATTTAAAATTTCCTTATTCATTTACTTCCAAACAGTTTCAACTTATTTAAATCATATTACTTCATACTTAAACATTCAAAACAAACTTATATACTTTATCAAAATACTTTTCAAAATTTCTTAGCTTTGAAAAAAAAATTAACCTCGGTTTGGAAGTGCTCGAACCTTCAAAATAGTTGAAGAAATCATTTTCAAATTCAAGAGTTGGAAATCAGCAACAAATCAGTAAATCAATTTTAATAGATGGGGTTATATCGAATCCAAAACTCGAGGACTGAACACCGGTTCATTTCAAATCGTTTCAAATATATTTACATATCTCTTTCGAATATCAAATCATACTTCGGAATTTGAAATCAAAAATGGTTTCACAAAATCACTCGCATAGCAAAGCTATTGGAGTGGCCTATCCCCCACTCTGAAACTCGAAAATCAATGTCGATGATGCGTGCACTCATCACCGAAATTATTTTCCAGCGACATAAGTGAGTTCTGGACTTCTATTTTCTCAAACTTTTTTTTTTTTTTGGAATTTCTTCGAAATCATTCGAAACTCATTAAAATCATTGGAACATTTCTTATTCGAAAAATACTTTTAAATCATACTATTATTATATATTTCAAAAATCTTAAAACCAATTTCAAAATACCGGAGTTCAATTCTCGAATTTCAAATTTCAAATCCTTTGTTATAAATCATTTTTTTTTATATAAATCAATTTCTTATATAACTTCAAAATTCAAATCTTTTCAAAAATTCAAATTCTTATCTTTTTAAAAGGTATATAGAATCCTTATCGAAAACATCTTCACTTTTATATATAGAATATAATCATACTTATAAAATTTCGATATATAAAACAATTTCCAAAATACGAATAAACCCGATTTTTCAAAAGGATGATTCAAGAATGGATTTCAAAACAAAGATAAACATTCAAATTAGAGGGACTCTAATCAATTTGGATTCTAATTCGAAGATAAATTCGAACGAAAATGAGATAATTAAATTTCAACATAGAAGATGAATATACTTATATAAATCGTGGGCGACCATAACCGGATCAACCGTGACTTCAGGAACAAGATCGATGTGGAATTCCAAGAAAAGCAACATTCGATCGCGAGAGATAGCGGCATCTAAACCAAAGATATAGAAATCTCCGGTGAATCAATGCCAATTGTGAAGGAGTTTCACCCCTTCACAAATCATTCAAAGATTGGTGGGATCCTATTCTTATAGAGATCATTCGAAGTGGAGTTATGGGATACTCCAGAATCAAAAAGAATACAAATAGGGAGAGACAAGAATGAATTTTGAAACCGTAGGGAACGTTCCAAAGTTCAACGGAAATCGAGTCAAAAGGAAGAAATTCAAACTCGAACGAAAGTGATTCTGTAAATAAATTTACTATATATGCTAGGTTTTGCCTAGAGCCAAAGCTCTGATACCAACTGTAACGACCCGCTATTTTGGACCATTCAAATCGACAATAAATCCACACATGTCTGACTTGAATAATTCAAAATATCAGATTGTTAATTTAAATTTGGCAAAACTCAGCATATGCAGTAAATAAATCAATCACAGAATCACAGACACAGAGTAATGATACGCAGCGGAATAGATAAAATAGTAGTTCATGAAGCTACTATATAAACATCAGAGTTAAAAATAAAATACACAGAATATCTCAAATGCAGTGAAGTCTCCAGTACAACAGATGACTTCTCTGAACAAATCAACTAGAAGAGCTGAAAGCTGAGGCGATAGTTGGATCTCCAAAGGAAGCTCCAAACTCCAAGGGTGAGTCTCAAATGCTGTATTCAAATGCTGTATCACTCGGTCTGACCCGAGCGTAAAGCAAAACACAAAACACTCGAGTCAGGATTAACATTCTTATATAAATAAATCCAACTCAAGTGAAATATCAATTGAAATACGAGTAACTTAAAGGATGTTGGGATAACCATCCTCTAAGGATCTTCAGAACTATCTACAAGGTGGAAATATACATTTTAACACCGTGGTCATTTTAATTAAATTTATACTTGAAACCCAAATATCATTTCATTTCAAATATATCTATTTTCCAAAATAGTATATATAGGTTAAATAATTTATAAAGTAAAGCATTTACAATTTCCTCAAGTCTCACAAATCGATTCAAATCAACTCAAATTTCAAATTCCAATTTAATTCAATCTAAATTTTTCCATTTAGTTCAATTCAGTTTCTAAATAACAAATTCAATTTATATTGATTTCAAATACAGATCTGAATCACAAAATAAGTCATTTAAATTTCAATATAAATTTCAAAGCTTTAATATTCAACAATTTCACTTAATAAATTCAATATCATTTAACTAGCCTTAAATTATATTTTACTAAATATTTCCTTAACTTTATTTTAAACAAGAAATATTTATTAAGTTACTTAAATCAAAACCAAGTTATAAGTCATATCTTAAATTCCAATTTCAATAAGTTTCAAATCATTTTAATTAAATAAAATTCTTTAATGAATACATTTCAACTAAATTCAAATTTTCTTCCCAACCTTAATTTGTTCAATTTATTACCAAAATCTATAAAATATAAATTTTTCTTCCCAACTCCATAAAAATTTTTTTTCAAAATATTTAAATATATGGACCAACGGTGTTTGTATATATTTCTATCATATGGTAAAGTGATACGGATATTTATCATTTCAATCCGTAATTTAAATATATACGGGTAGATATCATTCAACCCGTAATCCCAATTTTAATTCAAATGAAAATCGCTTGGGTTTATCATTTCAACCCATAACGATTTTCTCCTATTCTAAAGTCCGTTCGGGTATGTATCATTTCAACCCATAGTGATTTTCTAAACTACAGGGAACTTGCAGAGTGATAACAGATAATACAATAAAATAACAGACATATATCATCAATAACAATATAATATAAACAACAGGATATGGTGTCATATCCCGTAGGTGAACAGTTACAGATAATAGCATATATAACAAATTTAAATAACTACAGCAGCATATTTCAATTGTCGTTTCAATTGAAATCAAATTTAATAAATACAAGAACGTTAATCGTGAGTGATTTCTCACCTTTCGAGGCTAGGGAGATAGACAAAGAAGTGAGTTACGAAATCCAGGTCCAAATTCCAAAACAAAGCTAGATGGACACAATTCGATGATCAAAGCTGATAATAGGAATAGACGAATTCAAATTAGGATTGGATCGATGAGAAAAATAGTACAAATAGTATAAGTGAACTTATGTATATAACTATATATATAACTATTTATATAAAGTTATATTCTAAATTTCAAATACATATTAAATTAAATATATGTGTATTTTAAAAATTATTATTTTAAATTGAAACACAAATATTAAATTCAATATATATACATAATATATTTAAAATCAATATTTATCACATATTCATTTCAACCTAGACTCATGTATATACTTGAAACATGCTATACTCAACACATATAATACTATACATTGTCTATGCAAACAGACTATATATAATGCCAACAGACTATACATTGTCTATACTCAATACATTATTACTTATTTCATATGAATATGGAGACTAACAACAATAACATATGTAGACAATTATGCAAAGGATTTTGAAACCTGGCATTTTATTAGAGCATATAAAGATTTCGAAACTCTATATATTTACTGCTGTAAACTTTGCAACCTTTGTTTTGAAACTAGTACTATAATTATATACATGCTGTACCTACTCCAGACTAAGGAATAGACACACTAGTGCACATGCAAAGTCAAGGCTTCTAGTTCTTAGAAAACAAAAATGTGACAGGTCCTATTTAAAACATGTACTATGCAAAAACCCAAGTAGTATACTTGTATGAACATTTATATACGCGAAATAAGTTTCATGGCACATCAGTTACTATAAACCCATGTACATATACGATATGAAATCAACAAATATATCTAACTAATATATAATATATTAATACAACTAGACTCGCGCAATATAATATATATTAAAATTTAAAGCAGTACTTTGTATACGAGATAACAACTAACATATATTTAAACATATGACTTTGAAAACTGGGCAAGAGAAAACACAAATGCAACCTATAAAATATATACGTTTCAATGTTACATGTAACAGTAAGCTACAACATATAACTATATAAACTATATATACGAACCAATATACTAGTATACAAACTAAAAAAAAAATGAGAAGTCCTGTAATTTCAATAAATTATATAGACTAATACAAGATAAGCTATAACACTAAAACCTGCCCATATATGCATTACGATAATAATGTAATCAGATTTTCAAGCATAGTAATATATATATAAATTGCATTTGTATACGCAAAACTACAAAACAATATAACTTGTACATAAAATTTTATAGTGTGGCAGAAGCCAAATATAATTACATACAGATAGATTTGGAACTCGTACGAACTATTATATTATGTAATTTATATAACCTATATGCATTACTGCTTCAAGCGTTTATAACATCTAACTAACCACTATGTATCACACCCACTTCCATATATAACTAAATTAGAATATAAACCAGAAATCATAACATACTTCTTAATATAAATTGTAATAAAAGATTTGAATATAAAACACGTGTGTTAAATCACATATATATTTAAAACTGTAAATATATAAATACTTAATAATCATAAAAAAATTAAAGGTGAAGAATGAAAGATTTAAACAGGCAGGTAGAGATGCCACATGATTTCAAAAATATACATAGTAGACATACTTTTATATGTATATATAAAAAACGAAAGAGAAGGCTTACGGCAGTGGCAGGCTGGAGTGCGCGCTGCATGATGCATTCTCGGGTTGGAGGAGATGATGGTGATTGTTCTATACTTGCAGGCAGTTGCCAGGCGGAGCTGTGGATTGATCTATGGTGGCGAACTATATGTAGTGGAGGGGCGGATCTAGGTTGCAGGTTGGAGCAGTGGGAAGGCGGAGGCGCGTGGAAACAGGGTCAGGACGAGGGGATGTTGGCCAGAGGGTGGTCTCGGCATGGGGAGGATCGGCACTAGGCGGCTGGGTTGTGAGGTCGGAGATGGTGACGTGGAGAGAAGCCGTGGCTGTTGGGTTTTGGGTGGAAGAGCTGGGAAGTGGAAAGATGTTTGCCTTTCGAGGTGGGGTAAAATGAAGATGGGCAAGCATGATTCACGGCAGGAAATATGGAAGGGTAGTGGAATGGGAATAAAAGAAATTAAAATGAATGAACAGACGTAACCAAAGAACTGTTCGAACGAATACAACGCAGACTAATTCATACGTTTCGATGTTCACAAAGTATGGAACGGCAACGGTCACCCTAGAATTAAGCTGGAAGATTAAATGCAAATACTTATTGTGGTCTCGCTTACGTTTCAAATTTGAAAAGGACAGGGAAATTAAAAGTCACAATTTAGGGTACCGATACGATGAACAGTTTAATGTTTATGTCGCGTATCGGATCTCAAAATACAAAAATAAATATACCGTAGAGATCAGCACGACGAGACGATCAAAACGGTATACAGATATCAGTGGCACGATCATCCGATCAAAAGTCGATAATCGGTACCGAAAAATGCTGCTACTCTGCCAGAATTAAGATAAACGGAGCAGTAGAAGTCCAAATTTGGAAAAACGAATTTCGTAGTCTGATTCAGAATGATCAGAATAAATTTTCTCCTGTTGACATATTTTGGTTTCGGAAAACTTATAAATTCACTGTTATTAACCGGCTTGATTTGAAATGAAATTTCACAGGAAAATAAACTTCACTATTATCAGATGAAAATTTACCAGTTGCTATATTAAAATAGATGTATTCCAAATAATAAATTTTTATTTTCAAATTTTATTGTTTAAAATTTCACACAATTTCAATTAATTAGGTATATAACACCGTTAAAATTTATTAAAAATTTACGGGTCGTTACAAAAGTATTTTCGAAAGAAAATTTGTTTCGTTATAAAAAAAATATTTTATTATAAAAGTATTTCTAACAAAGAAATTCTATATTAATATTTGAAATTCTAATGGTTTGAATTAATTATTCATGCCCGATTCTGTTCTTTTGAATCTACCTTATCTGCTCAGCTTTATTTATTCACCTATATTCGGTTTTTCCAAGTCCTCCCTCTTTTCCTTGTTGACTATATCCTTTTAAACATGGTTTAATAGAAATTTTAGTGTTATAAATATTTTAGAAGTTATTAATTAAATAAAACAGATTTAAAGAAATGATTATTGATTTATTAATAATATTTGAAAAGTATTTTAGATAGAATTAATAAATTTATGAATTGTGGATTTAATAGCTTCTTTGTAAATATAAGTAATAATGTAAATAATTGTTTTCAAATGGTTTTCATACATTTATAAAGGTGTCATTTAAACATAAATGGTAGTATAAAGGAAGCAAGAAATTTTACAAATGGATTTTTGAAAGGTTTTAAAGTATATAAGATAATTGAATTGCAAATGAAGTTTTAAAATTTTTTAGTAAAATTTATATAGTTCAAATTTATTGTTTAATCTTGACTTTCAATCTATCTTTTCTGTCTGGTTGTTTCTATTCGCCTACCTCCCTCCTTTTCGGGGACGAAAAGTTTTGAGTGGGGGAGAGTGTAACGACCCACAAAATTTAATGGTTTTAAAAGTATATTTAACTGGAAATTTGTGAAATTTTAAACAGTAAAATTTGAAATAAAAAATTTTTGGAATACGTATATTTTAATATAGCAACTGGAAAATTTTCATCTGATAATATTGAAGTTTATTTTCCTGTAAAATTTCATTTCAAATCAAACCGGTTAATAACAGTGAATTAAAAAGTTTTCCGAAACCAAAATATGTCAACAGGAGAAAATTTATTCTGATCATTCTGAATCATACTGCGGAATTCGTTTTTCCAAATTTGGACTTCTACTGCTCCGTTTATCTTAATTCTGACAAAATAGCAGCATTTCTGGTACCGATTATCGACTTTCGATCGGATGATCGTACCACTAGTATCTGTATACCATTTTGAGCGTCTCGTCATGCTTATCTCCATGGCATATTCAATTCTGTGCTTTTAAGTTCGGTACACAGTGGAATCGGTGAAATAGTGATCCGTATCGGTTCTATAATTTGGCTTTTGGATTTCCCGTGACCATCCATTGCTCACGTGTATAAACCAATAGTCATCAGTCATTATTATTCGCTGGAAAACCTAACTTCTGACTCTTGTCATTTTTGGCTATTAATATTCCAACTGGTTCAAACATTTTTGAAATTCGTTTGTTTCCAATTCTATTCGTTCGTTTATTTTCCTTGATAAAGAAACTAATATTATACTCTGTTTAATATTTATATTGAAGCCTATTCTTTTTCTAACTTCTGAAACCTTGAACACGCCCCTACAAATTCTCACCCATTCCTCTTCATTCGTCTGTTGTTACAATAAGATAAAATTCCAAAGCATATATACTTCGTTCCAGCTAATATGCCATTCCATTTTGCCTCTGGAATTAACAAAAGCCATAAAACAATATAGATTTTTCTTCTCCTGCGCGCATCTGCCACCACCCAGGCCTCACGCCTCAACCCAGATCCGCCCTTCATTCCCTCATGCCACCGCTTTTGCCATCCTTCACAATAGCCGAGCAACCACTCCATAATCACCCACACCACTGCCCGCCGAAACCCATGCCGAGAAGCCCATCATCTCCACTGCCTTCTCCATTTCCCTTCGCCGAGGCTCCCCTTGGCCGCAACTTCGTACTCGTCTATACCCAATCTCCCTCTCCCCTCTGCCCTTCATCGGCACGGCCTCAACAACCCACTACCGAAGCCACAGCCTGCCGTACCCTCCACCACGGAGCCAATCACCCTCCATCCTCCCTCTTCCCCCGCACCGAGCCACCACCGCCTGACCGACCTTGGCCATCCTTCCCACGCCCACACGGAAGCTTTAGCCCGCATGACCTTACACGTGCAGCCCATGCCATTCACCTTATTCCGCCGACCTATCTCTCACTTCCAGGCGCAGCAGCCACATTAGTCGAGATGTGGATCACACTGCATGCCTTTCTCCTCTTTGCTTTTGCTTTCACTTGGGTATGACATTAATTCAATTGTATATAAACTGTAAAATGTAGTATGTAAATTTATAAATTGTTTTATATTATACGGTTGGTACTTCGATTTTTCTGTATAGGCTCTATTTATATAAAAGTATAAACTCTCAGATCTGCATATATTATATCATGTTAGTGTGTACATATAAATGTATGGAATTCAAAAGACAAATATATATAGTTATCATTTAATACGTTAGTTATGCATGAGTTTAAAACATATATACGTCCTTGTGTATATGTATTTATGTTTACAGTATATATTTTTGGGTGGTAGTATTCATGTTTGTCAAGATATTTGCGTGTGTGGTCACATATATAGCTTATATATACTTTTATACATGTCAGTTCTAGTAGATGTCCTCAGTTCTACAACTTATATATTAGTATACGTTAGTTCATATATATAGTTATGTCAGTTGTCTTGTTTAATGAAGAAGAGATTATATATATATTATATACCATATATATATACTCACCTTTTGCATAGTAACCTGCATGTGGAATTCATTTATATATGTAGGATCTAGTTGTGTCTGGAAATACAATATGATTCGGTAAACGTATATTGGCTTTTAATTTTGCATGTGTTTAATTTAAACAATGATTTTTAATAATATATATATATATAGCTTATATATGATTTGTTGGGATCACATATATATTAAGTATATTGATTCTTTTTTAAAAAAAAATTGATTTTTAAATATAGTATGTATGTGTGTTATATCTATGTTATACGTTTGTTTATACTCATAAGTATATGTGTATTGTTTAAAATAAAATATATTATATGTTTCGTTCAGTTTATATCAAGCTAAGTTGATTTGAATTCGTCAATTCCTATTTATCAGCTTTATCCATCGAACTCGTGTCCATCGTGCTTTGCTTTGAAATTCATGCTTGGATTCATAACTCAGCTTGTTCTCGTTCTTCTCTAACCTCGAAAGGTGAGCAATCACTCACGATTAACGTTCTTTTATTATTTAAATTTGATTTCAATTGAAACGACAATTGAAATATGATGCTGTAGTTATTTAAATTGTTATATATGCTATTATCTGTATATGTTCACCTGTGACATTTGACACCAGTATCTAGTATTTATATGCCTGTTATTACTATTATCTGTATATGTTCACCTGTGACATTTGACACCAGTATCTAGTATTTATATGCCTGTTATTACTATTATCTGTATATGTTCACCTATGACATCTGACACCAGTATATGTTATTTATATTGATGATATATGCCTGTTGTTATATTTTATATTATCTGTTATCACTCTGCAAGTTCCCTGTTAGTAAAGAATTCACTATGGGTTGAAATGATACATACCCGAACGGACTTTAGAATAGGAGAAAATTGTTATGGGTTGAAATGATAAACCCAAGCGATTTTCAATTGAATTGAAATTGGGATTACGGGTCGAAATGATATCTACCCGTATATATTTAAATTTCGGATTGAAATGATAAATATCTGTATCACTTAACCATATGATGTATATATACAGACACCGTTGGTCCATATATATAAATATTTTGAAAATGAATTCTATGGTTTCGGAAAGAAATATATGGTTTTAATAAATGTTGAGCCTTAAATTATTTAATTTAAATTAGGATGGATTTAATACATATGATATGTTTAAGTATAAAAATTATATTTCAAAATAGATTTTGGTAATAATTTGAATAAGTTAAGGTTGGAAAGAAATTTATTTAATTAAACCAATTTGAAACTTATTGAAATTGAGATTTAAGATATGATTTATAACTTGGGTTTTATTTAAATAATTTAATGAATAATTCTTGCTTAAATAAATTTAAGGAAATATTTAGTAAGAATGAAATTTAAGGATAGTTAAATGATATTGAATTTATTAAGTGAATATTCCTTGATTAAATAATAATAAAGTTGAACCAAGAGCTATAGGAAACCGTTAAATTTAACTTTGAAAATGTTGAATATTAAAGCTTTGAAATATATTGAATATTTAAATGATCTGTTTAGAAATGAATTAAATTGATGAATTGAACTTTGAATAAATTTGAATTTGGAATTTGAAGTTGATTTGAATCGATTTGCTAGACTTGAGGAAATTAAATACTTTACTTTTTAAATCATTTAATATATATATATATACTATTTTGGAAAATAGATATATTTGAAATGAAATGATATTTGGGTTTTGAAGTAAATAAATTTAAAATGGCCACGGTGTCATAGTGTATATTCTCACCTTGTAGATAGTTCTACAGATCCTTAGAGGATGGTTATCCCAAACATCCTTTAAGTTACTTGTATTTCAGTTGATATTTCACTTGAGTTGGATTTATTGATATAAGAATGTTAATCCTGACTCGAGTGTTTTGTGTTTTGCTTTACGCTCAGGTCAGACCGAGTGATACAGCATTTGAGACTCACCCTTGGAGTTTGGAGCTTCCTTTGGAGATCCAACTATCGCCTCAGCTTTCAGCTCTTCTAGTTGATTTGTTCAGAGAAGTCATCTGTTGTACTGGAGACTTCACTGCATTTGAGATATTTTGTTGTATTTTATTTCTAACTCTGATGTTTATATAGTAGCTTCATGAACTACTATTTTATCTATTCCGCTGCGTATTATTGTATTACTCTGTGTCTGTGATTCTGTGATTGATTTATTTACTGCATATGCTGAGATTTTGCCAAATTTAAATTAACAATCTGATATTTTGAATTATTCAAGTCAGACATGTGTGGATTATTGTCGATTTGAATGGTCCAAAATAGTGGGTCGTTACATTTAACGTATTTTAAATTTAATTTATCTAATTTTTTCCTAATTTTTAATTTGAAAAATATTTAAATTTTCTATTTGACATTTTATCGTCAAATAGCAGTGTTTTTGTGATTTTATAGAATCCAATAACAGTGTATATTATTGTTTTTTTGGGGTCGCATCATTGTCTTGAGTGCGATAGTATTTTTGGTTTGTTGATTCGAGGTTTGTACTCAAACGGAAACTGATGGAGTGAAATACCGAAAAATCGAAAATAATATAACCCTCACCAAACATTCGTACTACCCGCACATCTCTTGTCTCACTTCGTCCTTTATGTCATCGTTCTATTCTCTCTTCAGCAAGAAAAAAATAATAATATAAATGCAAGCATGTGGAAATGTAAAAATTCAAAACAAAATAAATGAAAATCTAGAATTTGGAAATGTTGAAGCTTTGAGATTTTAGGTTAGAGATCTTTATATGATTTGATTCGTGAGGGGTACGGTTGAATTTTGAGGGGCTTGACTATAGTGGACGGGGTTTCCAAATCTAGGGTTTGGGTTTCTTGATTATCTAAGTGGTTTGGCAATTTCTGTGGAAGGAAGCATCGACGCTGGGTTTGGGAGGGGGTCCGATCGTCCATGGCATTCTGTACACATTAGTCGACTGAGGGGAGCCCAGGTCATGATGCATGGAAGGAGTGTAGGCTTGTGGTTTTTAAGGTGAGGTGGTATAGCTCGCGTAGTAGAAATAGACGTCCTCATTTTTGAATAGAGGAAGAAAGTATTAATATGGGATTGGAGGGTAATTAAAATTAGTGGTTATATTAAGCTTCAATTTATATAATTAAAAAATTTGTAATCTTATTATTTCAATAATTTGCTCAAAGTCCAAATCAAACACGGTCTATTGCATTATGTTCGTAATAATGACATCAACGCTTTGGAATCAGTTTGATAGAAAATGGAGCTGTTGGAATTTTGCAGACGAAACCAGAATGCAAAAGCGACAACTGGAATTTTGGTGAGTTAAACTCATTCATTTGGTTAATCGATATATTTTATAGTTCATAAAAAAATTATTTATGCATACTTGCATTGTTGAATTTGTTGGTTTATGAATCTGATCTAGGATCATGATATAACATCTTGAAATGCTATTAGATACCATTTGAGTTTGTTTTCAAACTTATTTTAAGTAATGGATCATTTTTGAGGTGATAAATTGATACTTATTTTGATTAATAGAATAACGTTGTTTATGTAATAACGTAGTTTTGTGTGACCTATATGGCCAAATAAACACCGTCTAATGATAACATAAGAGTTTATTTTGAATGACATTTGATTAGCAGAATAAATCCCTGTTCTGCTATTATACTAATTTGGACATTTATTTAAGTGCTAATTGATTAATGTTGGATACGTGATATGTTAAAAATTGATTGTTAATTATGGATTTGGTTTCCATATATGAAAGTTATGTAAATGCATGTAATTTAACTTGGAAAGTTAAATTGAATTTAATGATAGCTTGTTTTAAGTACCATTTGAATCATTAAGCCTTTTTTGATATTGGAAAGTCGTGGATTTAAATTTACTTCAATTTTTATATTTTGAAGTAAAGTGATTTATTAAATTATTATTTATTATATAAAATGTTTTTTTAATTATTATTTTTACAAATTGTTTTGTAAAATTTATTTCTTTAGTAAAGTTAATTATTATATTTATAATTTTTTAAAATTTAATTATTTTATTAACATTGTTTAAAGATAATTTATAACATATTAAAGTTGTTTAAAGGGTATAAATTATTTTCTTGCTATTTATGTAAAACTAGATAATTATTTTAGTAGTAATAATATTTGGAAGTTAATTAATGTTATTTTAAAGGTTGTAAAAAGATATTTTATTATATTAAATTATTTTAAAAATGTTTTAAAGAATTAAATTATTTAAAAATATTTTAAAGTTTATCATTACATTATTAAAATGTTTAAAATTTATATTTATGATAGAAAAGGTTTTTTATTTATTATAATTATATAATAAATTGTTTATAAAGATATCTCTCTTTATAAGAGGGTTTGTTTAAGAAGTTTATAATTTAGAAGAGACTGTGGAATTGAAAAGAAGTTGGTTTTTAAAAGATTTTAGAAAAGAGATCTACAATTGGTTTAGTGATTTGAAAGGGAAGTTTGTAAACATTTTGAGACTTATAAAGGATTACTTCTCTAAAGTAAACTTGGGAATTTATAAAGAGGCTTTTTAAACGAATTTGGAGATATTTATAAAATAAAGAGATTTTGGAAAGTAATGTTTGATTTTCATAGCGCAATTCGAGTGCTGGAGATTGCCTATAGTTTACGATGTTTTTGCTGGGACAGCGATGTTACCGTTGTGTAAAATTGTGATATATAGTTGATTTTCATGGCATAATTCGAAAGGCGGAGATTGCCTACAGTTTACTATATTTTCTTTGGGATAAAGACATAACCATTATGTGTGCTACGATCTGTGATTGATATTGAATGGTACTTTCCATATCTATTTTTAAATAATTTTATGTAATTTTGAAAGGAAAGGTTTGTGAATATACTTATTCCTGTGAGATAAATATATGGATATTATGATAAATATTCTGGAAAGAGATTTTTAATTAATGGAAATTTAATTTTGGAGGCTTAGTGATTTCCATGGAAAATGTAATCTTTGTTTGAAAGTTTTGCTTGTTTGATAGTTAAATAACCGACAAGCAAATCTTTGCCTAAATATGTAATCCTTGTTAATGTTGGTGGTAGGGAAACAATTCCCCACTTAACACAGAAGGATTTTAACTCTGGAAATATCTAGGAGAAACAGGAAAATTATACGGTACAATCACCATCGGTGGTGCTACTGAATGTGTAAACTAATTTGTTCTTCTAGGACAAATAATGAGGAGATCCATCCACTTAAAAAGTTAAGGACTGATCCCCACACTTATGTATTGTCTGACTATTTCCTAAAGAACCGGTATGGAGCATTTCGAAAAATTGGTGATTGGTTTTTGGAGTGCCCGGGAAGCAGAAAGAGTCTACTCGTAAGAGATGACTTGAAACCGTGACTACTCCAAAACTATATACGGTTCAATGTAGGAGTTTCATGATATATTAGGATGTTGGAATTCGTGTTTGGTTCCAAGACCCATTGGGGTATGAGAATCCATATGGGATCCCATAATCTAATTTGATGGCGGTGCATAAGCTGGAATGTCGGACATAGCCTCATCATCAGTAATGACTATAACCAAAGATATGAGGCATGGACAGTAGGGTTAGCAAACCCATAGGGTGTAGTCGTCTCCACCTAGATGTTACCTTCAGTTGTTATGCATGCATGGGGTGATGCACTCGGTTTTAGTGGGACTGGCTATGTTTTTTCTATAATACATCATTAGGGATGTATTGTTGCTTCGGAAGGATATCATTGATCCTTGTGCAGGAGGACCATTCTCAAAGCACTGAGGGCACCTCCGTGGAAATCCGACATAATTATTGTACATGCCTTAGTGATTTTTGAACATACACCTATTATTGTTGTGATGTACACTGCACGAGCATCAAATCAACATGATTATTATTATTTTCACCCTTAGTCATTATTATAATATCACAGGATTTTCTATAAAAATTATTTGGTTATCATAAGGTAAAAACCCGTTCGATTTTATATGCATTGTGCTCTTACGAGATACCTTTATTTTGAAAGGTTTTGTAACTTTAAAATCCATTTAGGTGTATTACGTTGGTTTACCAGACTGATCTGGGCGTTATTCCCTTTCAATGCTTGGGTCAGACCGAGCATATCTAAAGATCGATTTTGGGATGCTTAAGAGTTTCAAGAGACGAGCTGGAGGCCTAGAGACGTATTCACGTACATGTTTATTTCCACTTCACTTACTGTTTATATTTATGAGCATTTCTAAGGACAGGTTGTTATAACTGTCCAAACTAAAGATTAGTGTGTACTATGATTGAGGTATGTATATTACAGTTTATCTTTGTGTTATAATCTGTTGTTATATTATATATTATTCATTCTGTTGTGAGATTCAATTTTGTTTAGTTTCTTCTGATCTTCAATCTTCTTTATTCCCCTAGCCACCTGTAACATCCCCCTATTTGGAGGCCCAAAATTAACAGCTACGGATGCTATAGTCATCCATAGTTATTAATCCTCGACGACCAAACATAGCGATTTTAGATACATTGATACAAAGAAACACAAGAATATGGAAAAAGATTAAGCAGCAAAACAAATTTCCACATTCCATTTCAAAATATTCCAAATTGATTACATAATCCCAATTCGCATACCACGTTCAGATACCATATAATTATTACAAAATACACCAGGAGTGACATATGAAGATGCCACTTGGGTAGATCAGATTATATAGATAGGTAAGAAAACAATTTGCCTGTACAAACAAAGACATAGAGGAAAATAAAAGAACTCTAATAACAAGTTTGTCTCCTGCACGTCCACGGAAGCTTTATTCATCTAAAAGAACACCTGGAAACCTTAACTCTCAACCTACTCAAAATCAATTGAGTACCCAAGAGTTGAAGGGGAAATCAAAAACTTTGAGTCAGACATAAAGCCTGGTATGAATAATAATTTACCATCTCAAACCATTTAGATATCTAGTGAGACCACGCCGCTTAGCGGAACGGGTTTTCCCCTCACTAGTTTCCTAAAACATTTATAAAACCATATATTGTGCTCCTGCATCCACAATGGTTAAAACATAGTATTTCAAAACATTATAATGATATGCAAAACAATTAAATCAATTCTGGATTACCCATCCATATTCATTCTGACTATCTGTCCCAATTATAGTTTCTAGGGTTACTATTAACCAGTTAAATATTAAGGACTATCTATCCAATTACTTAGTTTTCATGGGATCACTAAGAACCTATCGGTGGCTCCAATATCTTATTTCTTACCTTAGTTTTCATGGGCTAACTAGGAACCTATTGGGTGACTTCCAATATCTTAATCCGGATAAAGTTTTCATGGGCTAACTACAGACCTACCGACCTTTGCCAGTTTCAAATCGTAGTTTTCATGGGCTGACTATGAACCTATTGGCCCCTTCCAATATCATACTATTTTCATGGGCTTATTGTAAACCTATTGGCCCCTGCAATATCATTAATCAAAATTTTAACATCTGTTAAGTTATATTCACTACTGGGTCAACCTAATTGGTTATTCTGCCCTTTCCCCAAAATACATTTATGGGTTAATAACAATGTGAATAATATTTCCAAAATCTATATTTATGCCATGATTATTACTTTAAACTGAGATTGGCAATATGTTTTGAAACCATAAAAACATCTCTTTCAAAACCTTTGGATAGCCTCCTTCGAAAGTGAAGACCTCTTTTCAAAACATTGTATACATACATTTCAAAGCCCTCAATAAACATTCTCTTTCGAATTCTATTATAACTTTCGGTGGTATCAAATCTTCAATTTAAAATATAGAGCTTCGAGACAAATGAAAGTACCCCTTTTGAAAGCATTGGGTTTACTCATTAAAACATCATTTGGGTAAAAATGGTTATATACAAAAGTTTATCTTTTGAAACCAACAAAAATTAGTTTGGGGAAAATTGATGGTATTGGAACTATCTTAGTCGAAAGCAAAAGACTTTAAAAATCAAAACTTTGATGAACAGAGTCAAAACCCCCTTTCGACTCCATTACATTCGAAACCCTCAAACCCTTCGAAAGCAAACGGGAAAAAGGCTTAAGCAAAATAGGACTAACCACTTCGAAAACATAGATGACTTCAATGCAATCGAAAGGGTGATTAGCGACTTAGTTTCGACTGAGACGAAACCTTTCCTTTCGGAAACAATTATTTAAAGGAAAAAGGTACCCCTTCGAAAGAAAATACTTTAACACAACATGGCAACCTTCTTCAAAAGCTAATTATAAATCCTTTTCGAAAGCATGGCTTTCTACTATGTTAAAAGCTTTAAGTAAAACCAGGCAAAGGTTTAACTTATGAAAACATAGTAGGGTTTCGACCCCATCGGAAGCTACCCCTTTCGACACCATGGCTTTCGCCTTCCTTAAAATCCACTGCATACCACCTAAGTGATATCATGTGTATTAGTTTCGACTCTAGTGGTTTCGACTGTGCTGGTTTCAACTGAGACGAGGCGGAGTCAATGGAGTGGGAAGGTACTTTCTAATAGAGGTTAAACACCCTTTTCTGATTTAAAGGCTGAATTATAGCAAGTTTTAGTAATTTCTTTTTTTACTACTTAACTATTTATAAAACACTGATTGGCAGTCATAAATCTTTTCAAATACTTCACCTTTTTAAGGCAGCCGCATTTATTCAGATCCAAATTAAAGGATTTAAAGTTAAAACCTTTCCATATAACCATAAACCGACATTTGCTAAAAAGCCCTTCTTTTAAAATATTTTATTTCCTCTAGTAAATCAATGGGAAAAATCCCCAAAAATCATAGAAATTCAATTTCATCATGTAATCAAACATACTAAAATTTTGGACCCAATTTCATCCTGAAATTCTCAAGATCTATTTTTAAGTGGAAAATAGGCACAAGGACAAACTTTGGAAAAAAATAGACTGAAGGACAACAAGTTTCATTTTTAGGCTAAAGGACAGATTTTTAATTAAATTAGGCTAAAGGATAATGCTAAATATAGCTAGCAGTTTGTATGGTGTAAAACCGAATATAATGCTAGTTATAACTAGCATTTTGTATAGTGTAAAAACTGAATATAATGCTAGTTATAACTAGCATTGTCCTACACCCAAAAATGAAACTTTATGTCCTTCAGTCTAATTTTTTCAGTTTATATCATATTTTTCAATAAAAATTCATAATAAAATTTCCATAACTTGTACCATCTCCAAAATCATGTTTTACTTAACATAAAAATTTTCCATGGCAATTTGAAATCATATATTCTCGGTTTCATGTAAAAACTGTGCAAATTCGAGTGCTTATGAATTAAAATGAATCATCATAATATAACTCAAGCATATCATCATCATCCATTTTATCACAAAAACGAATTTAAATCATAAATCTGAAACCATATAATCATATAAAAAAATAGAGATGGTAGAAGATTATTATTCGCCTTAAACTTGATATGAAATTTGAGATTTGTTGTTGATTAATCCTCCCTAGCTTTTGATCCTTAGTTTTAGATTAAAATTCCTTTCTTTCCTCCTTAGTAATGGCCGGCTTTAGTTTAGGTTTCAGATTTGTATTTTTGACTGTGAGAAATAAGACGTGAATGGATAAAAATGAGAAGTTATAGCGGTGTGTAATAAATTGGCTAATTTACTAATATGCCCATGTGTAGATTAATTAACCTTTAAACCAATTTAAAGCCCATTTACTTTGTTAATAAGCACGGCCCTGTTATATAATTTATTCAAATCCCAATCTCCTTAACATCATTATTCTATTTAATTTATCTAATTAAATCTTCTGAATAATGTTATAAAAATTTAGGGATGTTACAGGCTCCCCCCTAAAGAATTTCGTCCTTGAATTTCAATAAGGACTAAATACTAAACATAGCAATCATCTGTAACAACACCAAACAACCATACTAGTCTAACTGACTAGCAATTATCCATATAAATCTAATTGTAACATCCGCCTGCTTGGAGGCACAAAACTGATGGCTATGGATGCTAGAGTCATCTATAGTTATTAATCCTCAGGACCAAACATGGCGATATTAGATACATTGATACAGAGAAACACAAGAATATGGAAAAAAATTAAACAAAAAAAATTCCACATTCCATTTCAAAATATTCCAAATTGTTTACATAATCCCAATTCACAAACCACATTCAGATAACATACAATTATTACAAAATACACCAAGAGCGACATATGGAGATGCCTTCATGGAAAGTAAGCCATTTGCCTTTACAAACAAACACACAATTGAAATAAAATAACTCTAATAACAATATTTCCTCCATTTCGTCCTCGGAAGCTTTATTCATTTAAAGGAACACCTGGAAACCTTAACTCTCAACCTACTCAAAATCAATTAAGTACTCAAGAGTTTAAAGGGAGAATAAAAACTTCGAGTAAGACATAAAGCCTGGTATGAACAATGATTCACCATCACAAACCATTTAGATATCTACTGAAACCACGCTGCTTAGCGGAATGAGTTTTCCCCTCACTAGAAATCCTAAAACAATTATAAAACTATATACTGTGCCCCTGCATCCACAATGGTAAAAAATATAGTATTTCAAAATATTATGATGATATGCAAAACAAGTAAATCAAATCTGGATTGCTCATTCCCATTCATTCTGACTATCTGTCTCAATTATAGCTTTTAGGATTACTATTAACATGTTAAAATGTTAAGGACTATCTGTCCAATTACTTAGTTTTCAAGGGATCACTAAGAACTTATTTGTAACTTCAATATCTTATTTCTTATCCTAGTTCTCATGGTTTAACTAGGAAACTATTGGCTGACAACCAATATCTTAATCCGAATAGTTTTCATGGGCTAACTACAAACCTACTGGCCCCTGCTAGTATGAAATCATAGTTTTCATAGGCTGACTATGAACCTATTGGCCCCTGCCAATATCATACAGTTTTCATGGGCTTACTATGAACCTATTGGTCCTTGCCAATATCTTTAATTAAAATTTTAACATCTATTAGGATATATTCACTACTGGGTCAATCTAATTGGTTATTCTGCCCTTTCCCCAAAATACAGTTATGGGTTAATAACAAAGCGAATAACATTTCAAAATCTTTATTTATGCCATGGTCGTTACTTTAAATTGAGATTGGATTTATGTTTTGAAACCATAAAAACATCTCTTTCGAAACCTCTGGATAGCCTCCTTCGAAAGCAAAGTCTTCTTTTCAAAATGTTATATACAAACCTTTAGAAGCCCTTAGAAACATTCTCTTTCGAAACCAATTATACCATTAGATGGTATCAAATCATCTTTATAAAACATAAAGCTTCTAAACAATTGAAAGTACCCCTTTCGAAAACATTGGGTTTAAATCTTTAAAAACATCATTTGGGTCACAATAGTTATATACAAAAGTATCTCTTTCGAAACCAACAAAAAACACTAGAATTGGGGAAAAGTTGATGGTGTTGGACCCATCTAGTTCGAAAGCAAAGGACTTTAAAATTTAAAACTTCGAAGGTCTAAGTCGAAACCTCCTTTCAACTCTCTCCTTCGAAACCCCAACCCCTTTTGAAAACAGTTAGGAAAAAGGTCTGGTTTAAGGTAAAAACAAGTGCAACCCTTCGAAAGCATTATAGGACAACATGGTTGAAAGTTAGAGTAGCGGCTAGGCTTCGACTAGGTAGAAACCCACCCCTTTCAAAAGCTTTTACTTAAAGAAAATGAAACCCCTTCGAAAGCTATTTGTAAAATTCTTTTCGAAAGCCAAGCTTTCGACTATGTTGAAAACTTTAAGTAAATCAAAGTAGAAAATTAGCATTAGAAATCAAGCTAAGGTTTCGACACTATAGGGTATCGACTTGGTCGAAAGTCTCTTCAAAAACTAGGCAGGCATTGATCTTTTTAAAGTTGAATCCTTGGTTTCGACTATGATGAAAGCATAGCTTTCGACACCCTACCTTCTGCTTTCTTACCAACACTCTTCGTACCAATTTCCATTGATACCTTGCGCCTTGGTTTCAGCTTTATGGGTTTCGACACTGATGGTTTTGACTAAGATAGCGGAGGTAGAGGAGTCGAAAGGTATTCCTCCTAAAAAAGGCGGAACCTCCCTTTTTCCTTAAAAGCTGTTTTATATCCGACAATGGTAATTACTTTATAACTAATCCTACCACTTGTGACTCCTTGATTTGCTACTCTAAACTTTTCAAATACTTTTCCATTAAAACTGCCGCATTTATTCAGATATAATCAGAGGATTTTAACGTAAAAGTCTTTCCATATAACAAAACCGACATTTGCAAAAAAGCCCCACTTTCAAAATAATTTATTTCCCCTAGTAAATCAATTGGGAAAAAGCCCCAAAATTCATAGAAATTCAAATTAATCTTGTAATCAAACATATTAGAATTTTAAACCCAATTTCTTCCTGAAATTCACAAAATAAATATTTAATCCAATCGTATCATATTTTCAATCAAAAATTCATAATATAGTTTCCATAGCTTGGGAAATTCTAAGAATTAAAACCAATTTCCAAAATTATGTTTTTCTTAACATAAAAATTTTCCAAAGCATTTTAGAATCAATAAACCACAGTTTTGACCTTAAAACTGTATGGATTTTATATAATTTAATGGTTTAAATCAAACAATCCATAAATTCGAGCATATCATCATCCAATATATCATGAAAACAAAATAAATATTCAAATATGAAATCACATGATTATAAAACCAAAAAGAGATGGTAAGAATTATTATTCACCTTTAACTTGATAAGGAATTTGAGATTTGTTGTTGATTAATCCTCCATAGATTTTGATCTTTAGATTAAAATTCCTTCCTTTCTTCCTTTGTAATGGCAGGCTTTAGTTTAGGTTTTAGAATTTTATTTATGACCGTGATAAAATGTGACGTGAATGGACAAAAATGAGAAGTTATAGCCGTGTGTAATAAATTGGCTTATTTACTAATACGCCCAAGTTTAGATTAATTAACATTTAAACCAATTTAAAGCCCATTTACTTTGTAAATAAGCACTGCACTATTATGTAATTTATTCAAAACTCAATCTCCTTATCATCATTATTCTATTTAATTTATCTAATTAAATCTTCTAAATAATGTTATAAAAAATTAGGGATGTTACAGACCCCCCCCCCCTTAAAGAATTCGTCCTCGAAATTCTGTAAGGACTAAATACTAAACATATCAATCATCTCTAACATCTCCTAACAACCATACTAGTCTAACTGACTAGCAACTATCTATATATATATCTAATATAGACATACCCTTAAAGAAGATCGGGATAAGTATCTCTAATCTTGTCCTATATCTCCCAAGTACAATCCTCGTTGTCCCTCCACTGAACTTTCACCAACCTAACTGTCTTGTTCCTTAATCTTTTCTCATCTCTAGCTACAACCAGAACAGGTTGTCGAACAAAAGTCAAATTAGGCTCTACCATAAAGTCATCCAACCCTGTCAGAGGAATAGTAGTCTCTGGATCATGCACATACTTGCGAAGATGAGATACATGAAATACATTATGGACACCTACAGAACTGCTCGACAACTCTATTCTGTATGTGACCTTTCCAATCCTCTTTATAATCTGGAATGGACCTACATATCTTGGGGTTAACTTCCCAGACTTTCCAAATCGTATCACACCCTTCATGGATGATACCTTAATGAAAACCTTATCTCCAACTGAGAATTCTAAGTCTTTACGCCTCTTATCTGCATAACTCTTCTGTGTTGACTGAGCTTCCTTCATCTTACCTCGAATTAACTCAGCCTTTTCTGACACCTCTCTAACCAAATCTAGACCTAAGACTTATCTGTCTCCAGACTCTAACCAACATGCTGGTGATTTTCATCGTCTTCCATATAAAGCTTTAAATGGCGCCATTCCTATACTAGTCTGATAACTACTATTATAGGAAAACTCAACCAAATGTAGGTGATCTTCCCAATATCCACCAACGTCTAATACAAAAGTTCTCAATATGTCCTCGAGTACCTTATTGACTCTCTCTATCTACCCATCTGTTTGAGGGTGGTATGCGGTACTCATATTAAGCATGATACCCATTACTTCCTGTAGACTCTTCTAGAATTCACTAGTGACCAATGCATCTCTGTCACTGACTATACTACTAGGAACTCCATGCAGTCTAACTATATTCTTCAGGAACAACTTTTCCAAAACATGTGTCGTTCTGGTTGACTTAACTGGAATGAAATGGGCACTCTTGGTCAATCTGTTCAATATAACCCATATACTTTCATTACCTCTATTTGACCTTGGCAACCCGTGTATAGAAGCCATGGATATCGGATCCTATTTCAAAAATAGAATCTCTAAAGGCTGTAGTAACCCACTCGATTTTTGATGTTCAACTTTTACTTGTTGACAGTTTGAACATTGTCTAACCCATAAGCCAACATCCTTCTTCATGGCTTCCCAATAGAAGCTCCTCTTTATATCCTGATACATCTTGGTTCCTCCAGGATGAATCGTGAACTTTGATCGATGACATTCTCAAAAAACTTCTTTACTTAAGTCTTCCATATTTGGAACACACAACCGTCCCATCTTTCTTAGCCACCCTATTTGGTCAAGACTAAAACCCTTTAAATCATCAATCTCTATTCCAACCTCAAGTCTTCTGATCCTCTCAGCTAATATTGGATCCTCCTTTTGTTTAGAAGCAATTCTCACAATCAATACTGGACGAACTTCTAAACAAGACAACCTGGCGGTACTTTGGATAGAACCAGCAGTTGATCTTAACTGCACACTACAATTGGTTAAAGCTTCCAAATCTTTCCACTCCGCCAAGATAGATAACACCACATTCTGATGTTTCTTGCTAAGGGCATCAGCCACCTTATTACCTTTCCCTGGTGTATACTCTATACCAATATCATAAGAAGTAAAAAACTCCAGCCACCTCTGCTATCCCATATTCAACTCCTTCTGAGAGAATAATTACCATAAAGACTTATGATCAGTATACAACTCAAATCTCTCCTCTACGAGATAATGTCTCTAAGTCTTCAATGCAAAGATCACAACTGCCAAATCCAAATCATGAGTAGAATATCTAACTTCATGTGATCTAAGCTGCCTAGATGCATAGGCAATGACTTTACCATTCTGCATCAACACTGCTCCTAATCGAGTTCCACATGCATCAGTATACACCACCAATCCTTGGTTTCCGTCTGGAACTACTAATATTGGTGCATTGGTCAACAAATGCTTTAACTGAGGAATGCCTCCTCACATTTGTCGAACCAAACAAATCTTACTTCCTTCCTGGTTTTCTTAGTTAAGGGTATTGCTATCCGTGAGAAATTCTTAATGAATCTCCGGTAGTAGCAAGCAAGTCCAAGAAAACTCCTGATCTTAGTCACTGTCTCTAGTCTCTTCCAATTATTCATAGCTTCGATCATTTTTGGATCGACTGACAACACTTTCTCTGAAACCATGTGGCCAAGCAACTTAACCTCTTTCTTCCAAAAATGACACTAGGTAAACTTCGCCTTTAGCTGATTCTGCCTCAGTGTCTCAAGCACCACTCTGAGATGAACTTCATGCTCACTCTCATCCTTAGAGTATACTAGAATGTCATCTATAAACAATAGTACAAACCTGTCCAAGTAATCTCGGAAAACTCAGTTCTGAAAGTGTAGGTGCAGTACTAAGGATTGTGTAATATGGTATATAAATGCAGAAATTGATAATAGCAGTAAAATAAAAATTAAAGTAAGCACACCAGGAATTTTTATACTGGTTCGAACTTCCCGTTCTACGTCCAGTCCCAGAATACCCTCTGGATTTAAACTAAACCCCTCACTTAACCCGGAGGAATAGGTATACGACACCTGAGCAGCCGAACAGGAATTTTTCCGCCTCAAGAGTATATATGTGTGTGAAGATAAGGAAGATAATCACGTAGAATCGAAGTATATGAATTAATTCAAGGATTCTAGTGATATTGAATAAGAATGAATACTTTTATTTGCAGAAATAAATAGAGAATAGATTTCAGAAATTAAAACAAGAATCGGTGATTGTAGAAGTGAATTGAATATGTTTATATAGTTGTAGAATAGTTACAATCTTTCATGAAGAGTTTCAATCAAGAGTTGTGTCCATATCTGTTGGATTAAAGAACATTCCTCTTCATGAACAATTGCACCTCTTCAGAAAACTAGCCGTTATGTTCTGGTCGGTTGACCGAGAAACCTGGGCCGGTCAGCTGAGTTTACAGATGTAAATAAAACGGTGCATATTTGTGCGTTGGACACAGAGTCGGTCGACCGAAGATTCTGGTCGGTCGGCCGACCTGTTGTTATTTGCACAGTGTACACTTATTTTTGTATAAATCATTTTGTGTGTATGTGTGACTACTTGAGGAATGATTTTAACAATATTCTAAGACTCAAAATAAAATATTCATACTAAAATTTAAATTATAGTCTTGTCTCCTTTGTAGTGTGCAATATATGGTTATTCTCCTTTTTGTCGCTTTCGTATAGCATTCTCGTCGTATGATCTCTGAAGCTTGTGTCATGAATCAAAACTCATGAATCAACATTCTCCCCCTTTTTGATTGATGACAATACTTATGTGACGAAGTAGAACTTATCTATATTATAATTCTCCCCCTGAATATATGGCGACTTTTCTGCAAAAAATATGTTAGCTTTTATACATTTCTCCCCCTTTGTCATCGACAAAAAGGAATACTTACTAGATGTAAAAGAAATGCGAATTATTGAATTTTAAATATTACATATTCAAACCAAAATAAGAATAATTAAAGATGTTTGCTTAATACACAACATTTAATAAAAAGAAACATATAGTTCATAAGGAAATTCTTGAAATTAAACTGTAAAACAATACGATTACTCCTCATCATCATCGGAATCCCAAAATTCTGGACGAATATTTTCTTCCGGAGGAACATGTTCCTTACCACGTCTTTGAGTGTGAGAAGCATGAGTTCCGGATGTACCAGAACTTGTGTTATCTGAAGTAGACCAAGAGAAATTCGCTGCGGGTCTTTTTTCGGGAGTAACAAAGGAGGCACCGGCTTCGGAAGTACATGATAAGGCATCCCATAAATTTACGAAGAAGCCCTTGATCTTCTTGAAACGACCATCAATTTTTCGTAGCCGGCTATCCAAGGCTAGTTGATTTTGTGCCAAAATATCAATGGCCGCTTCCGTACTCATTCCGGGAGTTGGTCGTTGAATTGAGGTTTGGCGAGTTATACGTTCCGTAGCATGAGTAGATGGTTGAGGTGTAAAATAGCTACGACGTAGTTGTTCTCTCGGAGTATCACTCCATTGCTCAAATCTAATAAATCGAGGTGGAACATCAGGTAATTTCATTAACTTTATGGTCCGTGAATCAAACATATGGACTTTGGAGGTTTCGGATTCCGGAGCATTGATGACGAAACTATTGATCAATCTAATTATGTATTCTCCATAGTAAATATGGAGCATCTTTCCTTGGTTAAAAGAGAGAAATTCATCCATAAGAAGTTATGACCAATTGACTCGTATTTTCCTACAAATAGCATACAATGCTTTAAAATTTTCGGGATATACGAGATGATATGAACCACCTCTAGGAACTAAAGATTTCATCATGAATCAATGAAGGAGTCGAGCTTTTGGTCTAAGTGATGATGTTTGTCTAAAATCCGGTGCATCATCTTCGAAAAATAGATGGCTTATTCGGTCACGAGTTGATATGTTACAATCTACATAGTGTAATGAGATACCACCCCGTCTAGCATCCAAAATGTAGTTAATTCGATCAATGGAAAGGAAAATTGAAGTGCCACAAACCGATGTACAAATACAATTTTCAGTGTTTCTCGGCGGATTTACAAGGTTGAGGTTCGCTAGAAATAACTTGACCATTATATGATTAATTTTCAAGTTATTTTTCCTATGGTCAAGAAATGTATCAAGACCACTCTCAAGGGCGGCATTTTCAATACCGTAGGAAACAAAATCAGGATAACATACAAATGATTCTTCAAAGATTTTGGCATCTTGAAGTTGTATCCATCTTTGAAGAGCTATATCATTAACTAGCCATGAAGCAATTTGTGTATCTACTGGAGTAGATGAAGAAGAGCCACCGGTTGTCTTTAATTTCTTCTTGGGAGCCATTTGTTTTTTTGGAAGAAAGGATTAAAGATTTGAGAAGTTTTAATGGGGGCTAGGTTAAAAACTGTAATTGGGAAAGTGAGAGTGAAGAGGTAAGTTGAAAAGTGGATGGATGGGCTGTTAAAAAGAAAATAGAAGTAGCAGTTTTATACGTTCGGTCGACCGAATGACTGGGTCGGCTGACCGAGCTACTAATCTGAACAGTGTTAAAACTCTCAGGAAGGGTTCGGCTGACCGACTCAGGGTATTCGGTAGACCGACCCTGTTGGAAATTTTTGTTTGAAATTCTCGGGAAGGGTTCGGCTGACCGACTCAGGGGGTTCGGTTGACCGACCCTGTTAGAAGTGCATTTTTGCAGTTTTATATATGATACAAATATAGAAATATATTTTATTATCAATGCACTATAAATCTTATTTGTAATACCAACAACATATATATATATAACATGCTTAGCCACCATTTAAAATCTGCATTCCCATGAGTTTGGAGATGGAACATCTTCTATCGGTGACCATCTTGGAGTTATTGGAGTTTGAATAGGATTTGACGAGGATGAGGGTCTATAAGAAGGTTCAGCAACATCATCCTTCTTTGATGAACAAATTTTCATGGCAATCTTTTCTAGAAAACTTAAACGTCTTGCCGTGACTTTTTGTTCATAGTAGAGTTCCCGTTGCATATCCATTTGTTGTCGTTGGTACTGATGTATTTCATCAATTTTTTTTGGTGGTTGGAGATATTACCATCGTATTCTTCCCTTTTTTCTTTTCAGGTGTATAGCCTGTATGGGAGTCTTCCCATGGTTTGCACCCATGTCGGGGGTCTTTATCTGGAAAGGAGAAGTCTAGAACTCGTTTAGGCATGGGAAAGGTAGGATAGGGGCCATTTTCGGGGATGCAATCGGAACAATCGTCGTCCGGAGATGTGTATGATAGATGAGAATTTTCAGAGTTATAGTAATCATTGTTTGAAGATGTTTTTCAAGTTTTGTTTTAAAATTTTCGTAGTATATGTTCTAAAAGATAAGCATAGTACATATATATAACAATCTATTTTCTGAAAAATTAGTGGATTGAAACTAATTTTAACTATAATCATAGAATTTTAAGAATAAAATTGTTTTTAAATGTACGATTTATAACTCAAGAGCTAAATATAGTTTTACTGAAAACAAAACAGATAAAACAAATTTTAAAGAGAACTAAAACAAGAAGCACCCATAGCTCAAGTAGCTATAACACAACATCTAACAAACAAGTCAGAGGTCATGAGTTCGAGTTCCGCTTTAGTCAGAAATAAAACAATTTTTGTTTTTCGATATTTTTGCATATTTTTATTCATAAATCTTTAAATGATATTATACCTAAATCACGTCTAAGTTTTATAAAAATATTTTTGTTTAGTGGTTTAGTAAAAATGTCAGCAATTTGATTTTCAGTATTGATAAATTCTAAATTTATTAATCCTTTTTCCAAACAATCACGAAGAAAGTGATGACGAATATCAATGTGTTTTGTTCGTGAGTGATTGATTGGATTTTTAGAAAGATTTATTGCACTAGTATTATCACAATAAATTATAGATTTTTCAAGTTGACAATTAAAATCTTGTAGTGTTTGTTGAATATATATGACTTGTGCACATGCCAAAGCAGTAGATATATATTCTGCTTCACACGTTGATAAAGAAACACAGATTTGTTTCTTACTAAACCAAGAGACTAAGGAACGTCCAATGAAGTGACACGTTCCGCTCGTACTTTTTCGATCCGTCCGACTTCCTCCAAAATCAGCATCGCTATAGGAAACTAATTCGAAAGGACATTCTTTCGGATAAAATAGTCTGAAATCTTTGGTTTTAGTTAGATAACGAATAATGCGTTTAACTGCTCTCATATGTGACTCTTTGGGATTTGCTTGAAATCGAGCACATAAACAAACACTCTTCATTATATCGGGTCGACTCGCTGTTAAATAAAGTAAAGAAACTATCATACTACGATATAGCTTCTGATCAACACTTTTGCCCTCCTCGTCTCTATCAAGATGAGTAGTTGTGCTCATTGGAGTTGGCTTGGCAGAAGTGTTTTCTAGACCAAATCGTTTAATTAAATTATAACAATATTTTTCTTGATTAATAAAAATTCCATTTTTAATTTGTTTAATTTGTAATCCAAGAAAATATGACAATTCTCCCATATGAGACATTTCAAATTCATTTGTCATTATAGTTGAAAATTCCTGACATAGTTTTTCATTTGTCGAGCCGAAAATGATATCATCAACATATATTTGAATTATTAAAATATCTTTATTAGTTTTCTTAATAAAAAGCGTTTGATCTACTTTACCAATTTCAAAACCAGATTCTAATAAATAGCCTTTAAGACGATCATACCAAGCACGTGGTGCTTGTTTTAAACCGTATAACGCCTTTTTGAGTTTATAAACATGATCCGGAAATTTTTCATGATTAAATAGAGGTGGTTGTTCAACAAAAACATTTTCTTTTATGTATCCATTTAAAAATGCACTTTTAACATCCATTTGATATAGTTTAAAATTACGAAAACACGCGTAAGCTAATAAGATTCGTATTGCTTCAAGTCGGGCGACCGGAGCAAACGTTTCTTCGTAATCAATTCCTTCTTCTTGATTATATCCTTGTGCAACTAATCTAGCTTTATTCCTGGTTATATTTCCTAGTTCATCTGCTTTATTTTTGAAAACCCATTTAGTACCGATGACTGATTGATCACTAGGTCTAGGAACGAGTTCCCAAACTTCGTTTCGTTCGAATTGATTTAGTTCTTCTTGCATGGCAAGAATCCAGTAGTCATCAGTTGATGCTTCTTTTATATTCTTAGGTTCTATGTTAGAGAGAAAAGCTACATGACCAACTTGATTTAGTTGATGTCTGGTTTTAACATTCGTATTAACTTCTCCAATTATATTTTGCACAGGATGATCTCTTAAAATTCTAGGTGGAGATTTTATTATATTAGGAGTAATGTTTGTATTGGTTTCATGAATATCAAAATTTTCATTTGTATTACTATTTTCATTCTATGTAGTTTCATCATCAGAATCAATAGTAACAATTGGATTTATATTTTTAAAATTTTCGTCAAATGAAACATGTAAGCTTTCTTCAATAATTCGAGTTCGTTTATTATAAATTCGATAAGCCTTCCTTCGTTCCGAATATCCAACGAATATTCCTTCATCGGATTTTGGATCAAATTTGCCTAGCCGATCTTTAGTATTTAAAATAAAACATTTAGAACCAAAAATTTTAAGATATGAAATATTTGGTTTTCTTCCATTTAGAAGTTCATATGGAGTATTCTTAGTTAATGGTCGAATAGAAACACGATTCAATACATAACAAGCAGTAGCCACATCTTCTGCCCAAAAGTGTTTCGATAAAGTGGTTCCATTTAGTAAAGTTCTTGCACATTCTTGTAACGTTCTATTTTTCCTTTCTACAACTCCATTTTGTTATGGTGTTCTAGGAAATGAAAAATTATGGTTAATACTATTCTTGTTACAAAATTTTTCAAAAGCTTCATTTTCAAATTCTCCTCCATGATCACTTCTTAAATTTTTAATTTTCAAACTTTTAATATTTTGAATTATTTTAACAAAAACTTTAAAATTATCAAAAGTATCACTTTGATTTTTCAAAAAGAAAATCCAAGAATATCTAGAAAAATCATCTACAATAACAAATACATATTTATGATTAATAGACTACACTTGAGTTGGACAAAAAAGATCCATGTGTAAAAGTTCAAGTGGTTGTTCTGTAGATATTACATTCTTTGATTTAAAAGAAGATTTTGTTAATTTTCCTAATTTACATGCATCACAAAATATATTAGTTTCGAATTTTATATTAGGTAATCCTTTAACTAATTTATTTTTAGCTAGTTTGTTGATAGTATTAAAATTGATGTGACAAAATCTTTTGTGCCAAAGACAAGAATCGTTTTCTTTAGCCACTAGACACAAATAAGAATCATTATTAACATTCATATTTAAGATATAAATGTTTTTATCTCTTTTTCCTTCGAAAATAGTGTTATGATTTTTATCGAAAATATTACATTTATTTTCTAAAAAAGTTATATTAAAACCTTTATCGCATAGTTGACTAATACTTAATAAATTGTGTTTTAAATTTTTAACTAATAAAACATCAGTAATGAGAGGTAAATTAGAGTTACCGTTTCTACTGACATTGCCTTTGCCGATGATATATCCTTTTGAGTTATCTCCAAAGGTGACTGCTCCTCCATTTGAGTATATAATGTTTGACAACATTTCTTTGTTTCTAGTCATGTGTTTTGAGCAACCGCTATCTAAAATCCATTTTCCTCTCTTCTTATGTGGTACCTGCAAAAAATTTATAAAAAGTTGGTACCCAATCTTTTTAGGGTCCTAAGAGTTAGATCTTAGGAAGGCAAACCCATACGGGTTCAGAATTCCCTTTATAAACATAATTCTTGTTATTATGAACAGTTTCCATAAACATTTTGATATGTTTATTCCTTATCAAAACATTATTTGTTTTTGGAATCCATATCTTGATGGTTTTAGTATTTGGATAAACTATTTTCTTAATATCTTTCTTAATATTATTATTAATTCTACTTTTAGCAAAATTATTTTGTTTCTTAAATCCTAGTCCAGATTTATTGTTAGAGGATTGAGAGTTTTCTAGTATACTAGAAAGATTTTCTCTTCCTTTATTGAAATTAGATACATTTTTAGAAATATCATCAAATTTTATTTTAAGACTAGATTTTTCTAACTCTAAATCCTTAATCTTAGAGTTTAAACTATTATTTTCGAAAAGTAAAACATCATTTTTATTTTTCTGAATTTCTAGTTCTTCAGATATTGACGAAATTTGAGAAGATAAGTTAGAATTCGATTGTTGAGAATTTTCAAGTTCTTCTTCCAATATTATCTTCTCATCTTTCAACATATCTACTTCTAAAACTGTTCTATCTAACTTTCTTTGCAACTCCTTATTTTTCTTTTTAAGTTGCTTTGCTAAATTTACTAATTCAGAATTTATTTCAATTAAATCTTCAAAAGTAAAATCAATTACATCGTCTGACGAAGCCATGAAGCATACATTTGCTTGTTCATTATCACTTTCACTCTCTGATGAGGATGATGAGTCAGTGTCGTCCCAAGTGACTGAAAAAGCTTTTCGTTTGGTTTTGTCCTTCTTGATATTATTCTTTTTACGATCTGAACAATCCTTCTTCATGTGTCCTTTCTTATGACATTCATAACATTCCATTGTTGAAGATGATGGTTTGCTATTATCGGAATTGTTGTTGGAATTATTTTTGTTTCCCTTGAATTTGTTTCTGTTGAATTTCAAAAACTTTTTAAAATTTTTGGCGATCATTGCCATATCTTCATTATCTGAGTCGGAATCATCTTTTTCTGCTTGGAATGCCACATTTTTCTTTTCTTCTGCTCCATTTCTTTTTGCCTGCAAATTTACTTCGTAGGACATTAAATTACCTATCAATTCTTCTGGTTTTAATGTTGACAAATCAGTTGCTTCTTCAATAGCTAGAACTTTTCATTCCCATTCGTCCGTTAAAGAATTTAAGATTTTTGTAACAACATCAAAATCAGTAAACTTTTGTTCTAATGATAATAAAGCATGATAAATATCCTGAAATCTAGAGTACATGTCATTTATAGATTCATTTGGCCTCATTTTGAAATTTTCAAATTGATTTTTCAACATTGAAATATTGCTTAATTTAACTTTTTTCATTCCTTCATGCGAAACTTTAAGAGTTCTCCAAATTTCATAACCGGAAGTGCACATGCTAACTCTATTGAATTCATTTCTATCTAATGCACAAAATAAAATATTCATAGCCTTTGCATTTGAAGTAGCATCTAGTTTTTGTGTGTTACTCCAAGTTGAGCATTCTTCAGTAGGAGTCGTGTACTCTCTTTGTATAATATTCCAGATATCAAATCCACTAGATTGCATATAGATTCTCATTCTAGTTGACCAATAATTGTAATTTATACCATTAAAAAGTGGAGGTCGTGAAGTCGATTGACCTTCTGTGAAACTAGAATTAGTCTTAGTGTTAACATCGTTAGTTTGTGTGGTTGCCATATTACTAGAAATAAATATCAAATAACTTTTTGATGGTTATAGGATTTCCTTACTCTTATACCAAATGAAAGTGTACGTGCAGTACTAAGGATCGTGTAATATGGTATATAAATGCGGAAATTGATAATAGCAGTAAAATAAAAATTAAAGTAAGCACACCAGGAATTTTTATACTGGTTCGAACTTCATGTTCTACGTCCAGTCCCAGAATACCCTCTGGATTTAAACTAAACCCCTCACTTAACCCGGAGGAATAGGTATACGACACCTGAGCAGCCGAACAGGAATTTTTCCACCTCAATAGCCGAAGAGGACTTCACCTTAATACAAATAGTTTGTTGACGAATGTGTTCTGAATAACACTGATTGTCTTTTGATAGTACAACTTCCCTATAATCAAATCCTCAAGAGTATATGTGTGTGTGAAGATTTAGAAGGAAGATAATCACGTAGAATCGAAGTATATGAATTAATTCAAGGATTCTAGTGATATTGAATAAGAATGAATACTTTCATTTGCAAAAATAAATAGAGAATAGATTTCAGAATTAAAACAAGAATCGGTGATTGTAGAAGTGAATTGAATATGTTTATATAGTTGTAGAATAGTTACAATCTTTCATGAAGAGTTTCAATCAAGAGTTGTGTCCATATCTGTTGGATTAAAGAACATTCCTCTTCATGAACAATTGCACCTCTTCAGAAAACTAGCCATTATGTTCTGGTCGGTTGACCGAGAAACTTGGGCCGGTCAGCTGAGTTTACAGATGTAAATAAAACGGTGCATATCTGTGCACTGGACACAGAGTCGGTCGACCGAAAATTCTGGTCGGTCGGCCGACCTGCTATTATTTGCACAGTGTACACTTATTTTTGTATAAATCATTTTGTGTGTTTGTGTGACTACTTGAGGAATGATTTTAACAATATTCTAAGACTCAAAATAAAATATTCATACTAAAATTTAAATTATAGTCTTGTCTCCTTTGTAGTGTGCAATATATGGTTATTCTCCTTTTTGTCGCTTTCGTATAGCATTTTCGTCGTATGATCTCTGAAGCTTGTGTCATGAATCAAAACTCATGAATTAACAAGTTCATCAAATCTACGAGGAAAGCAGGTGCATTCATCAATCCAAATGACATTACCAACCACTCATATGAACCATAGAAATGCTGTCAAAGGAATACAATCCTCTGCCACTCTCAATTGATGGAAACCTGTCGCCAAATCCAATTGGGAAAACACTCTGGCTACACTCAACTAATCAAACAGATCATTTATTCTTGGCAAAGGATACCTATGCTTAATTGTCCTTTCGTTTAACTTAGGATATTCAATACACATCCTCAATGACCCATCTGGTTTTTTCATAAACACCGCAACCGCTCCCAAGGCGAACTACTTGGTCTAGTAAAATTCCTTCCTTCTAGATCCACTAGCCACACCTTTAATTCCTTCATCTCAGTAGGTGTCATCCTGCTAGGTGGTCTACTTGCAGGTTCAGCTCCTAGCATATGATCTATTTTATACTCAACAGCTCTTTTCGGGGGTAGTCCAATGACTGGCTCAAAGACATCTATAAATTCTTTTGCTACCTGAACCTGACTTAACTCATTTCCTACATCCATAGCATTAAGCATAGCACTAACACTCCAGTCAGTATTCTCTACTAAGAATATCACTCGGTTATGAATAACAGGGTGTCTCAGTGATATTTCTCTATGATGGCAAAATATTCCAGCCTCATACCTACTCAAACAATCCATACCCAAAATGATCCCTAAATTTACGAAATCAATAACATACAAACTGCATGCAAACTTATGACCAAACAAGTCAAGTTCTAACTGGTCACATCTTAACGCGAGATTTGCATACTCTCCTATTGGATTCACAACCCTTAAGGAAGTAACAAGGTAGGTGGGTTCTAAACACAATCTATCAACCAAACACTGAGATATAAATGAATGCGATGCACTAGTATCAAAAAGTACTCTAACTGAAATACTCAGAATCAGAAGCGTACATTCCATCACAGTCTTTCCCTTATCTGCTATAGTAGGCCTAGCTGGTCCTATAGAAAAAACTTCTCCATTGTCTCCCTAACTGGCTTTGGACACTGATTCTTGTAATGCCTAACCTGATCACAGTTGAAGCATTTCACATTCTTCTTAACTGCAGCCTTCCTCCCATTTCCTAATCGACATTCATTAGCAAAGTGACCCTTCTTGTCACACTTATTGCAAACTACCTCAGCCTTTGACTTCTTGGCAGTATCTCCCTTCTAGGTCTCTTTTTTTTAAAGAATTTCCTCTTCTTTCCTCTAGAACCCTAGGTTTCCACAGACTTCTCCTTAGCTAAATCAGCACGTGACTCTTCATGGTGAATAGCCATCTCCATCACTATATTACAAGGATTACAGATATGTGTCATGGTCATCCTAGCAAGCTCGGGCCTCAGTCACGGTATGAACTTCTCATTCCTTTTGATATCAGTATCTATAATAGCAATCCATATCTAGACAACTCTTCAAACTTAATAGCATACTCCACTACTGACATATCTCCTTGTACTAAATCCATAAATTTCCTTATTAACTAAGACTTGGCAAACTCAGATACAAACTTCTGCTCAAATCTCATCTTAAAATCATTCCAAGTTAACTGCTCTTCCAGGACTCCAGTAGTGACACTATTACACCAATGCAGTGCTGACCCTTGCAACTGCCTAAAGGCCATCATCCTCTTTTATCCATCATTTAGACCTAAATCAGTAAATATACGCTCACAATGTAACAACTAATTATGAACTTCTACGGCACTCTCTGTTCCCAAGAATGGCTTCCCACCCAAACTGGTGTAATCTATACTCAACAAAGCAATATTCCCAACTAGAGCCACAGGATTAGATCCTCCTCCATTACTAGCAGCAGCTCCAGCTTGCATCAAATCGGCTAAGAACTGATACATCGCCCCCATATCTACTGGTGGATTTCCAGCACCCACATTAGCTTCAGCAATTTGGTTACTAGCATTAGGTGGTCGAACCGGGTTTCTCCTGGTAGAGGGTCAATCATTCCCATTAGTTGTGGCGCTTCCTCCATCGAGATTTTTTCTTCTGTTTCCTACTTCGATATCTCCTTTCTCAAAAATCTGCATACGAGTCTTAGTAAGATATAGAAGAATGGTCTAAGAGAGCGGGGGATACGTACTTATATATATAACTATATATCGCAATTACAAGTATGTTACTATAGCGTTAACCCAAACCCTAATCTATTTATTTGATTTATTGGATTATGTTTGGAAAAATCTTTTAGGTTCAAGTTTCTTTTAAATTTTCATAAACCTGGCACTAATACCAACTTCTAACATCCCCCTACATGGAGGCCCAAAACTAACGGCTATGGATGCTGCAGTCATTCATAGTTATTGATCCTCGACGACCAAACACGGAAATATTAGATACATTGATACACAGAAACACAAGAATATGGAAAAAAATTAAACAAAACAAATTCCACATTCCATTTCAAAATTTCCAAATTGATTACATAATCCCAATGCGTAGACCACGTTCAAATAACATATCATTATTACAAAATACACTAAGAGCGACATGTGAAGATGCTCCCTTGGTAGATCAGAGTATATAGATAGGCAAGAAAACAATTTTCCTTCACAAACAAACAACACAGCAGAAATGAAAGATCTCTAATAACAATATTGCATCCTACTTGTCCTTAGAAGCTTTATTCGTCTAAAGAAACACCTGAAAACCTTAACTCTCAACCTACTCAAAATCAATTGAGTACCTGAGAGTTTAAAGGGAAATAAAAACTTCGAGTCAGACATAAAGCTTGGTATGAATAATAATTCGATATCTCAAACCATTTAGATATCTAGTGAGACCACACTGTTTAGCAGAATGGTTTTCCCTTCACTAGTATCCTAAAACATTTGTAAAACAATATACTGTTCTCCTGCATCCACAATGGTAAAAAAACATAGTATTTCAAAATATTATGATGATATGCAAATCAAGTAAATCAAATCTGGATTACCCATCCCCATTCATTCTGACTATCTGTCTCAATTATAGTTTCTAGAATTGCTATTAACCTATTAAAATGTTAAGGACTATCTGCAACAACCCGTATATTTTACGATTTGTATATTTAAATATTTTATTTAAATATAAAATCGTTAATCGGATTAATGTCCGAAAAGCTACTTTTTGTAAACAGCCGAATTGGGACTCGAGACCCCTTCCATTAAGTCCAAAATGGCGTTTGCGACTTTTTTTAAGTATAAACATTGATATGTTTGGAGCTAGCTAAAAATTTGACCTTTTTCACTTTGGGTTTGGGTTTGGGTTTGGGTTCAGCCCACTAGCCAATTTAATACCCAAAACTGAACCACCTCTCTTCTTTCATCCCTTCTTCCTTATCTTTTCAGTTCTAAAGAGAATAATGGGGGAAGAGAAAGAGAATTAAAAATCCTAAGCCCTAGTTTCCATTTGCAAATCAAGTTCTAGCTCCAAATTCAAAGAGAAGCATTGGTAAGCATCATCTCCTTCTTCTCCAACTCATTCTCTCTTTGATTTCAGAAATCTCCTAAACCTAACTTTGGAAATGTTCTTCTTTTGAGCTTAGATTCAAGCTCCTAGAGTTGAGATTGAAGAGTGGTTGATTCTCCTTTGTTTTCAAGCTTCCTCTTCCTTATTTTTGTGTAAAAGTTAAGTTTTTTATCTCACATCTATGACTATAATTATCTTTGGTTGTTAGGTATGAATTCCTAACACCTCTTCATGTGCATTTGCTCTTGATTTGGATTGGTTTTGTGAATATTCCAATTTTTGGGTTTTTAAGTCAAATTTGTGTGAAAATCCTTTTATGGATGTTTGATCATGCTTTTGGTGATGCATCGAGGAGCATATAGGGCCGGGTTGTCGATTGGGATAAACCCTTAGCGCCATGGTTCGTCCGGTTGCATTTTGGAAGAGTTTGCTCTTCATTTGGATAGGTTGAAAAACAGCCCAGGCATGATTCAATCGACTGAAATCTCGGTTCAGTCGACTGAACCTGGAAACAGAAAGTTTCCAGGCATGATTCAGTCGACCTTAAATCTCAGTTCAGTCGACTGAACCTGGAAACAGAAAGTTTCCAGGAAGAATTCAGTCCACTGAAAATCTCTGTTCAGTCAACTGAATTTGTTGTCTCTGCCTAATTTGCCTTTTTGGATTGAATTTCCAATTTAAATTGACTCGTGATGATCCTATTTGTTGTTATCATTTATTATGACTTTGATGACTCCTTTTTCGGGATTTTTGAATATCCATTTTGATGGATTCTTTATCGGTTTAATTGGATTTGATTCACGTCTTCGAATGTGAATTTTAATGATTGATTGTTTCTACAATCATTTTTGTGGTTTGTCACTTTAAAATACAAAGGTTTCCATACTAGTAGTAAATATTCAAACTCTTTATCGAAAAAATGATTTAAACTCTATTTCCAATATCAAACTCGTTTATAAAACCGCTTTCTAATCTACTAGTATATACAAACCTTTACCTCACTCGTATGAGAATTCTAATTAAACGACCTAGTAAAACAAGTGGTATGAAACGCTTGCGTTTACTTCGCTGGTTAATTCTTGGACTTGTTCGATTGAATCTCTTGTGACAATTTTCTAGTGGAGATTTACAATTTGTTCGTAAATATTTAAGTTAAGCGAGTGGTTATGGGACATGAAGCTAAACTCAAATATTTACTAGCTTAGTGTGATTGACACTTCTTAATGATCGATGATGATCATTTTTGTGAATTAGACTAGCGATGTGCGATGTCTCTTTGTCCGCGTGGGGGACTGTACCTCGTCTTGTGGAGCTTCGGCTCAAATTTGTGGGGTAGCGACCCATGGTCTTCGGACCGTTTTAGTGGAGTTTCGGCTCAAAGGTCATCGGACCGTTTTAGTGGAGCTTCGGCTCAAAATTAATGGTTAGCAACCATGGAATAGCGTTCCGTTTTGTGATACACGTGTTGAGAGTTTTCAGCTCTCGTTTTGTGATAGGCCTTTCCCCTCTCTTTTTATTGTGATTTCTGGACTTCTTGTTGATGATTTCTAGAACTTGTGCTTCACCAATTTTCGTGATTTACATTGATAAGCTCTATCAATATTTGTGCATTGGTGAATTTGTGTGTCGTTAACTTTTGTGATTGGCATTGATATTATAGTCAATATTTTTGTGTTTGGTGAATAAACAAAATAATATGACGTTCTTTTCTGTGTTTAGAGATTATTGAGGTATTGTATGATTTTGGTGTTTTACATGCATACTAGTTATAGTAAGGCATTAATGTTATCATATGTCTTTTGTCATATCACATATTCTATCTCATTTTAATCTGATATGTATAGCTAGACTGTTAACGCTAAAAGTTGAACGCTAACACCCTGGTAAGTAGAGTAATAATGTGAAAGCACCACCCGTGATACGGGAACAGAATATAAGCTGAAAATAGCAGAAAAGTAAAGAGACAACAGTTTTATGGTGGTTCGGCTCGTAATTAAGCCTACGTCCACTTTATATTCTTTTATTGCTGATTTGGTTACAATTTGATACAATGTACTTCAAATACAATTCACTTTGATCACAAGAACACTTCAGACTAGCAGCTCAAACTTCGATGATGAGATTTGTTGAATCCATGTCGGATGTGCAAGATCTCTTTCGAAGCTTGTTGAAGTGTCTTTGGTGTTGAAGTTCTTCAAGTGTTGATTTAGTTGAGAAAGCGGCAGAGTATCGGCGCTTCAGAGAATGATCCAAAAAGACCCCTGAAGTTGGAGTAGCTCTCGTATTTATAGGGAAGATTTTGGGCAGAATTCAATTGCCCAAGTCCTAGGTCGTGTACGACCTAAAGTAAGTCGTAGGTCGGCAGCGACCTAGGGGATGGGTTCTGATCTATCTTGCTTGCGCTTAGTTTCTTCTGAGCGAGTTAATAGGTCGCGCGCGACCTAATATAGGTCGTAGGTCGCTGAGACCACTTCTTTCTTAGGTCGTTGGGCAGTTACATTGTTAGGTCGTGAACTTCTTAAGTTATTAGGTCACTAACTCCTTAAGTCGTTAGGTTGCTAACACCTTAAGTTGTTAGGTCGCTAACTCCTTAAGTCGTTAGGTCGCGACATTCCATAGGTCGTTAGGTCGTGACATTCCATAGGTCGCTGGGTCGTGATATTCCATAGGTCGTTAGGTCGTGACATTTCATAGGTCGTTAGGTCGTGACATTCCATAGGTCGTTAGGTTCTTTAGGTCGGTGGGTCGTCTCTGTAGTTAGGTCGCTAAGCTTTTAGGTCGCGGAGTTTTAGGTCGCTCAAAAAGAGGAGTTAACATTTGCCCCTCGAAGTACATGCCTATGCCATTGGTCGTGTGCTTCGACCTAACTCTGCTAGGTCGTGGGCGACCTAAAAGCTGCGCTAACTCACGTGCCTATTCGCCTTCTTCTCAGCCCCATATAAATTTGCTAGGTCGCTGCTTCTTCTTCACTTAATTACCTCGATTTCCCGCTCTGCCATTGACGAATCTTCAAGCTTCCAAAGGCGAATTCAACCCATTTTAGTCACCGATTCCTCTTCACCACTATACTCGTAAGTGAATTCAATCTTCATCCCGCCATAATCATTATTGAATTATGAATCCCTATTTTCCAACCTCGGTTCAATTCCATGTGTCATGCTTCATTTCGAGTGATTGTCGCGATCGACTTTTGATCGCTGCTTGACTGATTTATGAGGGCATGGTAATGCATTGAATCTGTGATGGATTGGGGATGTTTTGAATTGTTTTTGGGGTGATTCGGTGGTATGAAGGGATGGAGAACTTCATGAAGAGGACGATGGATTTCTATGTGTAATTGATAACGGGTTATTGGGTCGAGATGGATTGCGTGGAGAGGAAGTCAGCGACTTAACAGATCTGAGCGACCTAAAAATTAGGTCGTGCTGCGACCTAAGACTTACGTCCTAAGGAACTTGACCGACCTAAGAATTCTTGCGACCTAAGTAAAGCCGAACAACTTCCTGCGACTCAACTTTTAGGTCGTGCTTGGAATCAAACGACCTAAGACTTACGATTTAACTTTGCTTGAATGACATCAGAATGACCTAAGAAATTTACGACTTAACTCCCTTGCGGCATAGGCTTTTAGGTCGCGGCCGAGCTAACACTTGGACAAAATTGCATTGCCTTGAACCCTTTGACTTGCACAGTGCGACCTAAGGAGGCTCCGACCTATGCTAGGTCGCTGAATGACCTAAGACTTGAACAAATTCTGAGTTAACTTGCTTGAACTTTGAACTGTCTGAACTTGGAATTGTGTTGAACTTTGATACAGATTATACTAATCTTTAATCTAACAACCTGTTTAAGCATAATATTTGCAGAAAACTAGGGCGAATATACTGTCATTGACTGCCCACATCGAATGATAGATTAGTCGATAAAGAATAATCAACTTAAATGGACTTTGTGAATGAAATGCTATGAAACAACAAATTCAAATGAAGTATTAAAGCAAAGCTGAAATAATCAACTAAAGCTGATTTGTTTGCATCAACACAATACTGTACTTGGACTTGAAATGACAACCTTGAAACTTAATAATCGACAAATGTCAACTAACTTGATTTCAGTTATATTCGCTTGTTATTGCATTAGTTTTGCACAACACTTCACACTTTTAGGAAACGTGCACCTTCATATTTGAATATCCAGTTCCTTGTGTAGAATGGCATCTCAACAAGAAGATACAGGACCATCTGGAGAAATTTTTCCGATTGCTAACCCATTGATCGATCCTCCGGAAAGGACTTCTACCACCTTGAGCCATAAAGTTTTCAGACAATTGTGTATCCAGTTCGGCATTGCCGAAACAGATGCTTTATTTCCTGGAGCAAACGATACTGCTGACAGGCCACCTCTTGGTTTTGTCGCAGTTAATCGTCAGATGTGCTTAAGCGGAGCTATTCCTCCCTTTAATGATTTTCTCCGAGAACTTTTTCTTCGATTAACTATCTCTCCCTTCCAGCTACACCCCAATGGTTATGCCGTCTTGATGGGGTTGTGTGTTCTGTTTAGGAGGACGCTCAACCATCTTCCAAGCTTTGATGAGACTTGCTATTTATGCACCTTTGAGAAGAACAAAGACCACCCTTCAATTGTACTTGTAAGGGGTGCGAGAAACCGCAAATTTATTCTAGACTTGCCCGACAGTGCATACGGGTTCTTAAGTCAATTCTTTTTCGTTCGATGTCCTCCAGGATTCTATGCCGTCTGGAGAGTCGGAAGTAAGATTGCCTTTCTCTGTTCATCTCATGAGCCTTTCGAAATTCAAATTGTCAAATGCTTAACTTCATTTTCTACCTTTTGCAGCACTTCCTCCCCCACTTAGAAATCCCAGCCACAAGTCAATCTTTGAAACTTTAAACGCTGTGGCTGCTGGAGAAAGAAGCACCAAATTTTTGTTGAAAGATGAGTTTTTGCATCAGTTCGGACTTCTTCACTCTTCCCGATCTACTCAGATTCATGAAGTTTCTGATTCTCAAGCAGAGATATCAGATGCCCCAGTTTCTACAGAAGGGATTGCTCCGAAGGAACCTACTGTAGAGGCTGCACTGGTGAAGTGCTCCACCCCTGCCGATGTTGCGGGTTCATCTGGTAAATTCTCGCTTTCCCCGGTGATCGAAGAAGGAGTTGAAAGAGAAGACTCCGCTGAGCACGACGGTGGAGACACTTTGATGATATAAGCGACTTAATGATAACTTCATAAGAACTCTTTAAGGATGACCTTATTACTACTAAAGTTATTTCTTCAGCAATTGAGGCGACATCCGTCTTGCAGCAAACTCCATCAACCCAAGAGTTAACGCCAGCTGCAAAAGTTGATGTTACCCCCAAGCCGAAGAGTGGTTTGTAGCTCGACGCGCATAGTTTACACGCCACACACACTTAAAATTTTTTGGCACTTATACGCACTTAGCTTCTTCACTTCGAAGATTTTTATGATTTGTCTTTTTTCACTTTCAGATTCTCCGATGGGGCGAAGTGGCTCGTACTACGACAAATTCCAACGCCATGGAAGACGCGAAACTTATGATTTTAGGTGTTATCTCACTGCCCCGAGGGAAACAGACGAAGAAAGAGCTGCTAGAAAAGCTCATGAAAGGCGAACTTATGAGGAGTGACAAAGAAGAAAGGATGATGAACAATATGATTCTTCTCACAGAGGTGATGATTCTCACAAAAGAAAATCCCATGATGACAAAGGGAAGAGTCACATTACTGGAGATCCAAGCAAGCGGGTCAAGCTTGGTGACGCGCCTGCTATTTCTGAAAAGTCTGATGCTCCTACCTCTGCAGAAATTCCATCTGGTTCTCCATCTCTCAAGAAGTCTGACATTCAAACAATTATCAACAGGCCTCAGTATCAAGTCGGGGACGGTCCTCCTACACTTCAAAGCCGATTCCCAAATTGGTGCTTAAAAGGGGTGCGTTTCGACTTGGACTTGGTACCGATCGATAAGCAAGCTATGCTTAGGAATCTTGATGCTGTTAAGCTTGATATCGAGAGGATATCCGGATGGCAGAAACTTGTTGACGAGCTTCAAAGAGTTAATCATATGAATCTTGAAGCCATGTTGACTATGGAGAATGACAAGACAGAATGGGATAAAATTTGTAAGCAACATGATGCAGAGATGGCAAGCATTGCTGACGACAATGCAAGACTTGAGTCTGAAGTCAAGAAACTCAAGGAGGATCTCGCCACCTCTTCCGCCTTGCACTCTCAAAAAGAAGAAGTCTTCCAAAAACAAGTGAGAGATGCTCATGCTGCTCAAAGAGATGTTGAGATGAAACTTGAGGCAGAGCAGCATGTTAGTGAAAAATATCGCAAAGATACCGCTCAACTGCGGGAAAGAGTTAGCTCGCAAGATTTGGAGATTGCAGCATTAGAAGCTCGACTTCTCAAAGTTGAAAAAGAGCGGGATGAAGCAGTTGCCGACCAAGTTGCAGTCATCGCCGAAAAAGAAGCGGCTGAGCAATCGCACGAGGCAACGAAGGCCAAAGTCAGCTCTACTTTATTTGACTTTTATATCCATAGCGTCTTGGGGCGCGGGAGTCTCTCTTTTCTGGGACCGACATATGAAACTACTTTGGCTGAAGTATGGGAAGCGATATCTGACATGTTTGCGGGCGATACAGAGGCGGATCTTGAGGCGACTTATCTGGATGATGAAGCACGCACTGCCCTTGCCAGGGGAAAAGAGCAGCTTGCTAGGGAGCGAGCCGAAGCAGCAGGAGGAGAGCGTTTAGAGAAAGCAACTTTAACTGACCCTGCTCATCTTCCGGCTCCGGTCGATCCTGACATTATTGGCTCTAGCTCTTATTCTCCACCTCCCGCAAAAGCTGAAGCAAAGTCTGCCATTACCGAGTCTCCCACTGTCCAAGTTGAAGACAAGTCCCAGGATGACGCTGATTCCGAAAAATTTGAAGTTGTCGCGATTAAGCCGACTTCTCCAGGTAACTTTGATTCAGATCTGGCTCAAGTGGATTTCTCATTCGATTCAATTGGACTTGATGAGTTTCTTGCTTATTACTTAAGTCCCGATGAGCCAATATCTTCTCTTTTTTCGGAGAATACTGATTTTAAATTCTTTTCTTCTGTAGCGGAAATGCCGAGCGTTGTACACACTTCTCCTCTTCCAGCTGTTCCTCCTCCAACCCTTCAAGTCACTCTTGCTTCTCAGTCGGGTTCGCAGGAAGAGCAAATAGAAGCCCTTCAAGGCTTGGAGGATCCACCCGCTTCACAAGAGCAGAAGGCGGAAGATCTTGAGGACAGTGAGAAGACTCCGGAGCAGTCTCTTGATGATAACACGAAACTTTCTGCGCTGCTTACTACTCCGAGAAGTGAGTCTTCTTCGAAGAGGAAAGGGAAGCGCGTCATGAGGAAGAAGAAGAAAAGCATTTCAGCTGGAGAAGATGAAGCAGAAGAAGATCCAGCTACACCTTCTTCTCCTTCTTCTCCGACCCATCCACGCCGGATTCCGAAACTAGTCATCAAACCGGGCAAGGGTACTAAAGGTGGCAGGAAGAAGGAGTGATAAGCTGGACTCTACTTTTCTTATTTTTCTTTTTGCTTGTATCGACCGGAGATTGTGCAGATATCGGCCTTCGCTTGAAACCTGCATGTGTACAAAAACTTCATAGTATGGAATAAAATGGTTCTTTTTGCTTATACAATTTCTTGTTAGTATATGTGTGAATGCATTTATTCCTTGTTTTTGCACAAGTTTCTTTATTTACTTTATATAATATTGCAGTGAGCTCGTGGTATGATGTTTGAGCGTTATTTTTATTAATATAGCTATGTGCCCCCATACCACGGCTCATTGCCATATTCTGAAAAGACTTGTACTCTTATTTTAGAGAATAATTCTTCCGTTTTAAGGAAATATTATTCTGCTTTTAAATAGAATACGTTTTGTATCGGAGAAGTTTTTCTTTCTCTTTCTTCCTAAAGAACACTTCTACTTTCGGGGATGATCACTTTTACTTATTGAAAAGTGGATTCCCCTACGTAGTGAAGCGAGCTTCTAAAGAATTGTTTTGATCTATTGGACGTGCCCAATTAGGGGGCTTTGTCTAGCACTTCACTGTTGAGAGTAAAAGTGTGCCTCTGAAGAGGGCTTGTTGACATTTCTGAGGGGTAGCATTTGGACTCTGTGGAGTATGGTGGACTCCAAAGAGTAGCATTTGGACTCTGTGTAGTAGTATGGACTCCGAAGAGTAGCATTTGGACTCTGTGGAGTAGCATGGACTCCGAAGAGTAGCATTGTGCTCTGTGGAGTAGCGTGGACTCCGAAGATTAGCATTTGGACTCTGTGGAGTAGCATGGACTCCGAAGAGTAGCATTATGCTCTATGGAGTAGCGTAGACTCCGAAGATTAGCATTTGGACTCTGTGGAGTAGCATGGACTTCGAAGAGTAGCATTATGTTCTGTGGAGTAGCGTGGACTCCGAAGATTAGCATTCGGACTCTGTGGAGTAGCATTGACTCCGAAGAGTAGCATTTGGACTCTGTGGAGTAGCATAGACTCCGAAGAGTAGCATTGTGCTATGTGGAGTAGCGTGGACTCCGAAGATTAGCATTTGGACTCTGTGGAGTAGCATGGACTCCAAAGAGTAGCACGAGGACTCTAAAGAGAACAATGGACTCAGAAGAGTAGCACGTGAAGTAGGAGGAGTAGCATTGTTGCTTGTGTCCTTCCACCATCTGCTTCCTAGCGATTCCTCGTTATCACTTCAAATGCATGTCCCATCCTTTTGCAAAATGTTTGCTTTTTGTCAGAGAAGTGTACATTATCGTTGAGTGAATCCACGGGGCAGACGCAAGCTACTTTACCGGATGTTCGTTTGCACAAACGATCGCGATTGGTTAGTCAGGGTCTGAAATCTTCTTGTTAAGAAGATGCCCACCTTGGTGGAATCACTAACTGTTTGAATAGCACTTCTTTTGTAGGAGTTGAATTTTGGAACTTTGGTGGCTTGACATTTATTTGTTGAGTGATTTATAGGAATCGCTGAGCCTTGTGACATGTTGAATAGGTAAGCTTTGCCTTGATAGCCTGCGATATTAAATCGACATTTTAGCAATATTTTTAACATATTTGCATATCAAAATGAGACAGGCATCTTATAGTATTAAAATACACAAGACTTATAGTTCTTTATTATTGAATCACACTGATTTCTCAGCGGTTTACAATACAAGAGTTATACATCCATCATCATTTTACAAATTCAAGCAATGTTGTTAAGTAAAAAATTGGATGCAAGTGATTGTTGTTCCAGATTCTCGGGATTGAATCTCCATTTCCGCTGGAATCATAGTTTCTGATCCATATGCCAGTTAGAATGGAGTGTTGTCATATGCCGTGCGAGAACCCCCTATAACAACATTAATGACAAGCCTATCAGATTCCTGCGCTTCAGCCTTGTCTTCTGAGCTGGATTGATGAGTAGGAAGTCGTTGCCCCTGAGTGGATGAGGTCGGGTCGACTCTGTTTTTCTTCACATATTATTGCAGCTTATTCTGTTTCAGCAACTCTTCAATCACATTCTTTAATTGGCGACATTGGTTAGTGTCATGCAAGGTTTCAAATCTCGGATTTTGGCCAATATCTCGGGCAAATATCTCGGCTGTCTCGGGCGATATTTAAAAGACTTATAACTAACCAAGCTGCCAAATCTCGGATTTTGGCTAATATCTCGGATTTTCATCTCGGCTGATCTCGGGGAGATTTAAAACCTTGGTGTCATGGCCAGGTTGATTGTGAAATCGATAGAATCTCCCATTATGCATTGCCCCTCTCCCCATCTCAGGTGGTTTGGGGTACTTGACAACATCCTTTGTTGCGAAGAAGATGTTCTCCGGTGTATCAGTTAATGGAGTAAAATCTGGAGGATTAAAGCGGCGAGGTTTCTTCTCATTCCTTTACTTCTTTTCTCCGTCATTTTCCCTTTTCTGGTTTCCAGATTCTCTTTTGTTAGAAGCCACATCGTTATTTTTGACTTCAGTGACAACTGCTTTTGCTGGCCCATGAAGGCTTTCTAGGTGCATGAATTCGTCGGCCTTCTTATAGAATTTCTCAAGTGAGTTTGGCTCCTTCATTTTTAACCATTTTCCGAATTCACTTGATTTGTTGATGGCTCGCATCAGGTAAGTCAGGATCATACGGGGTTCTGCATTATCCACTTCAGCTAGGGCTATATTGAAACGGTTCAAGAAAGATCTGATAGATTCTCCGGAAGCTTGTTCAAGGCTGGACAGTGATATTATATCCTTAGCTTTTGAAGCATACAACCTGAACTAATCCTTGAATTTTGAGTTAAGTCAGAGAATTGATCTACGGACCGAACTGGTAGCTTTGTGAACCAAAGTAGGGCCACTCCTTCCAAGTACACTGGAAAGTATCAGCATTTAATCTCATCTAATGCCCTTGCACCGATCATATGCCAATCGTACTTGTATAGAAACTGGTTTGGGTCACTTGCCCCCCTATAGGCCGGGATAGTAGGAGGTACAAATTTCCTTGGAAATTCTGCTTTCAGGATCCTTTCAGTAAACGGAGTCTTGCTTGGAGCAAATCCCCAGTCGTTCTCGTTTTCTTCCCTCTGCATGCTTTCTTTCTTGATTCGGCGAACCATCCCTGATAGGTATTCCTCATTGCTCAGAGGCATCGCTGGGCAGACATTAGCCATTTTTTTAGAAGTTTGCCTGGGCAAACGCTCGTGAAAAGTTGGCTGCGGCCTTGGACCTTCAGCTTGGAAAGGTGGCCCTTCGGCGGTGCCAGCTGCTCTTTGGGGAATATCTTTCTCTTGGGAATTATGAGCATCTTCAGCGAAGAAAGTTTCATTGTTTTCTGGTTGTCGATTTTCCCCAAGTAGAACGTTTAATATGTCCATCATCAAAGCATTTTGAGCTTCAATTTGTTTGTATAATCCAGATACAACATCGTCTAATTCAGCCCTTGTGACTCCAACGGTGGGAGTTGCTTGATCTGCTGTTGGGGAAGCGGAGGTTCCCTCTTGAACATTTCCGGATCTGGTAGATCTACCCTTTCTTCCAGGAGCCATGATCTCAGATAAACTTCTAGTCTTTAGAGAGATTCTTTCAACAAACTTTTGCGGAGCAATGGTGAGAATATTCCTGAGTTGGGTTCTCAGTGAAAGCACCAAAATGTTAACGCTAAAAGTTGAACGCTAACACCCTGGTAAGTAGAGTAATAATGTGAAAGCACCACCCGTGATACGGGAACAGAATATAAGCTGAAAATAGCAGAAAAGTAAAGAGACAACAGTTTTATAGTGGTTCGGCTCGTAATTAAGCCTACGTCCACTTTATATTCTTTTATTGCTGATTTGGTTACAATTTGATACAATGTACTTCAAATACAATTCACTTTGATCACAAGAACACTTCAGACTAGCAGCTCAAACTTCGATGATGAGATTTGTTGAATCCATGTCGGATGTGCAAGATCTCTTTCGAAGCTTGTTGTAGTGTCTTTGGTGTTAAAGTTCTTCAAGTGTTGATTTAGTTGAGAAAGCGGCAGAGTATCGACGCTTCAGAGAATGATCCAAAAAGTCCCCCTGAAGTTGGAGTAGCTCTCGTATTTATAGGGAAGATTTTGGGCAGAATTCAATTGCCCAAGTCCTAGGTCGTGTACGACCTAAAGTAAGTCGTAGGTCGGCAGCGACCTAGGGGATGGGTTCTGATCTATCTCGCTTGCGCTTAGTTTCTTCTAAGCGAGTTAATAGGTCGCGCGCGACCTAATATAGGTCGTAGGTCGCTGAGACCACTTCTTTCTTAGGTCGTTGGGCAGTTACATTGTTAGGTCGTGAACTTCTTAAGTTATTAGGTCGCTAACTCCTTAAGTCGTTAGGTTGCTAACACCTTAAGTTGTTAGGTCGCTAACTCCTTAAGTCGTTAGGTCGCGACATTCCATAGGTCGTTAGGTCGTGACATTCCATAGGTCGCTGGGTCGTGATATTCCATAGGTCGTTAGGTCGTGACATTCCATAGGTCGTTAGGTCGTGACATTCCATAGGTCGTTAGGTTCTTTAGGTCGGTGGGTCGTCTCTGTAGTTAGGTCGCTAAGCTTTTAGGTCGTGGAATTTTAGGTCACTCAAAAAGAGGAGTTAACATAGACTGATCCATTTATTATTTTCTTATTAAATAATACTCGGGTCAGACCGAGATGTTACATGTGCATCTGCTTGACTTCTTGTCTGGGATCATCTTCTGACTTTTCCCTAACTACATTACATTTGTAGTTTTTGTTGTTATACATTCGAGATATAGACTCCATGATGTATACTTATTCTTTTGTCTAGCACTTGTATCTCTTCTTTTGTGATATTGTGGATCTTATTTGACCACTACTCTGATGTACACTTTTATGTGTAATATTCATATCTGTTTCCGCCTTTGAGATATGAACTTCTGTGACTAATTTGTGTTATATTTATTTCTATATTTGTTTCCGAAGATATTATAGCCACCATGTAGTAGCTTCAAGTTTGTATCGGTATGTCGGATTTCCTCTTGAGATGAAATGCATGTTATACTATCTGACATACTGGTGCTCGCACAAAGAAATTACACTGATGGTCGCTCCTCAACAGCCTTATTCTCCGCGCTAGTTGACGACATCACTCCGTAGTGTTCTTGGCTAGTGTGGGTATAGAGGCGGGGTGTCACAGCTTGGTATTAGAGCCAAACTTCAGAACAATGTAGAATAATCTAACAAGGATCATTGTCCTAAGTCCTTCTTAGGAGTCGTGCCTTAGGATTTTATTCGAGTCAGTTGGACCCGTTTTATCGTATTTTCTTTTATGATTCCTTGTTTTATCAATCAAGTTTGCTTGATATCTGTTTTGAGAATAACCATTTCTTTTTCTTTCTTTCTTTCTTAAAGAAGAGAAATGGTTAGACCAGGCCGCCCCAGTGCCGGTCAATCTAGTGCTACTCCCCAGGATGGAGTTTTTATTTCTGCACAGTGGCTTCTTGATCTTGTAAAGAATGCTCAAGCAGCCGGTTCTATTCCGGAGCCTACTCACCCTAAGTCTGGATTTGCACGCTTGTGCAACGATTATACCAACTTGGGTGGAAAGCCATTCAAAGGTTCTGAAACCGTTATTGAAGTCCAGGCTTGGCTAAGAACATGCGACCGCATCTTTTCTCGCATGAATCTTATTGATCTTCACCGAGTTCAGGTGGCCTCTTGTATGCTCCAAGAAAGAGCATTAGACTGGTACGAGCTTCTGATTTGTGAAATTAATGAAACGGAACTTACTTGGGAGCAATTCTGGGAACAATTTGAGTTAAAGTTTGTTCCAGAAGCTGAGAAGGTGACTTTGGCCCGTCGTTTCATAGACCTTGTTCAAGGTGAATCCTCCGTGGCAGATACGTCGCTTCTTTCGAGTCACTTTCTAAATATGGGGTTGAGTATATCAACACCCCATTGAAGAAGAACCAAAGATTTGTCTATGGCTTGAACAAAAATCTCAAGAAGCGATTACTTCTAAAATTAGAAGTCTCTTTTGATCAACTCGTTGACATCGCTCTTCGACTTGAAGAGGCAGATATAGTAAGTGATGTTAAGGTTGGGAGTGCTAAACCGAACTTCACCAACAAGAAAAGGCCTAATAAGTTCAAAGGTCCTTATCCCAACAATAAGAAAGGGAAACAAGCATCTTCGGCAACTAAGACTTCTACCTCTAGTGGTGGGCAAGGCTACAACTGTGGTTCTAAGGACCATTATGCGAATAAGTGTTCAAAGCCCCATGCTTGTCGCTATTGCAAAAGCCCGGACCATTATATATATATGTGTCCCAAACTTCAAAACAAGAAGGAGGGAAAGCTTAATGTGGCGCAAGCCTCTGGTAATACTTCTCGTGGTCAAGGTATTTCTCATTCTATCCTTGATGGCATTATTGTGTTTCGTGATCATCCTATTCGAGTTCTTTTTGATACGGGTGCGTCCCACTCTTTTATTTCAAAAGAACTTGTTGATACTTTTCCTTTGGAAGTTATGTGTTTGATGACTTCTTTGAGAATTGCGAATCCGGTTGGTGGATCCGCAACACTCAGTCTACTTTGTAAAGATGTCGAGATTGTTTTATGTGATTTTTCTTTCCTAGCCGATTTGCATGCCATGCGTTACTTAGGCTTTGGGATGATTTTGGGAATGGATTGGCTTAACCGTTATGAAGCTCATATCCTATGTCCTGAGCGGACTATTTATCTTCGACATCCTCAATCTGTTAAGTAGGTTTCTATTGTTCTTAAAGATTCGGATTCTACTTTGGCAGCATCCTTATATTCTCTAAACCCTCGTGATGACGATAATGATGATGAGGAAGATGTCATTTTCTTATTCACGTTGTTCGTGAATTTTCCGACATATTTGAGCCCGTTCTAGGATTGCCACCTAAGTGAGCAATTGATTTCAGAATTAATCTTATCCCTGGATCTCAACCTATCACTCGTCCTCCTTATCGCATGTCCAATAAGGAAAATGAGGAGATGCGCAAACAATTATCCGAATTGGAGACGAAGCAATTTATTCGCTCTAGTTCCTCGCCTTGGGGAGCTTCAGCTATTTTTGTGAAGAAATTCGATGGTACACTTAGGCTTTGCGTTGACTACCGCAAGCTTAATGATCTCACTATCAAGAATAAATATCCATTGCCTCGGATTGATGATCTATTTGATCAACTTAGTGGTGCTAGAGTCTTTTCACAATTGGACTTAGCAACTGGTTTTCATCAGCTTCGTATTGTAGAGGATAGTATTCCTTTGACATCATTCTGTACTCGTTATGGATCGTATGAATGGCTTGTTATGCCATTTGGTATGACGAATGCTCCAGCTTATTTTGTTGACCTTATGAATCGAGTTTTCAAAGATTTCCTCGATCAATTTGTTCTCATCTTTATTGATGATAATCTTGTGTATTCAAAAACCGAGGAAGAACATGAAGAGCATCTTCAGATTGTGTTGGAAACTCTTAGGAGTAATCAATTAAAAGCAAAATTTTCTAAATGCCACTTTTGGCAATCCCGTGTGAAGTTTCTTGGTCACATTATTTTCGAATCCGGAATTTCCATGGATCCTTCAAAGATTGAAGCGATTCAAAATTGGAAGAGACCGGAGTGTGTGACAGAAATCCGTAGCTTTCTCGGATTGGCGGGCTATTACCGTCGTTTCATAAAATACTTTTCTAAAATTTCCGTGCCTTTTACTAGTTTGACAAAGAAAGGAGTTAAATACATATGGTCCGACAAATGTGAAGCTTCTTTTAAGAAATTAAAGGAACTCCTTTTCGATGCTCCTATTCTTGTGATTCCCGAAGGAAACCAAGATTTTGTTGTGTATACCGATGCTAGTCGCGTTAGTTTGGGTGCCGTTCTTACGCAAAGAGAACGTGTTATTGCTTATGCTTCTAGGCAATTGAAGCCAGCCGAGACTAGATATGCCACTCATGATTTAGAGCTCACGGCTATTGTTTTCGCTCTTCGAATTTGGCGTCATTTTCTTTTGGGAGAAAAATTTATTCTTTACACCGATCATAAATCTTTAAAGTATTTATTTTCTCAAAGGGAACTTAATTTGCATCAACAACGTTGGCTCAAGTTCCTTGCATCATATGATCTTGATATTCTTTATACTCCCGGAAAGGGAAATCGTGTTGCCGACGCCCTTAGTCGAAAGCAACAAGTGGTTGTTTCTATGATGATATCCGAATGGAACGATCTCGAGACTTTGTCTACTTGTGAGATTCGAGATCGTGTATCCGATTTATGTTCATCTCTTGTTTTATGTAGCCTTGAGGCTCATCCATCTCTTTTGGACCGCATTCTTGAAGCTTAAAAGCTAGATCCTGAATTGGCTCTTCTTGGCCAAAATTTTAGGGATAAAATTGATATTGAGGGTATGAAAGACTTTGCTATTGATTCTCGTGGCGGTATTCGAAAATTTGGTAGACTTGTCTTGCCAAATATTAGTGATCTTCGCAAAGACATATTAGAAGATTCCCATCGTTCTAAATTTACCATTCATCCCGGTAGTAGTAAAATGTACGCAGATATGAAGCGACTTTATTATTGGGAGGGAATGAAATTTGATATCGCTAACTTCGTTAAGCGTTGCATGACTTGCCAACTCAGTAAGACTGAGCATCAAAGGCCCGATGGGTTATTACAACCTTTAGACATCCCAATGTGGAAGTGGGATCATATTTCCATGGATTTTATTGACGGCCTTCCCCGTTCTCGTTCGGGTCATGATAGCTTATGGGTGATTGTTGATAGACTTACTAAATCCGCCCATTTTATTCCCGTTCGGTCTAATCGGACCGTTCCACTTTTGGCCAAACTCTTTATTAAAGAAATTGTTAAATTGCATGGAGTCCCTACTTCTATTGTTAGTGATCGTGATCCATTGTTTACTAGTGGATTTTGGAAGAGTCTTCAAAAAGATTTGGGAACGAAGCTTAATTTTAGCACCGCCTATCATCCGCAGTCCGATGGACAAACCGAGCGTGTGAATCAAACTCTTGAAGATCTTCTTCGTGCATGTGTTCTTGATTTTGGTGGAAGTTGGGAAGATCACATCTCTCTTGTTGAATTTTCCTATAATAATAGCTTCCAATCTAGTATTGGTGTGGCACCTTTCGAGGCACTATACGGAAGGCCATGCCGATCTCCTTCGTGTTGGCTTGAAGCCGGTGAGAAGCTGGTTTTAGGTCCAGATTTTATTCCTGATGCCACAAAAAAGATTGATCTTTTTCGACACATGATGAAAGAAGCTAAAAGTAGACAAAAATCCTATGTCGATAATCGAAGAAGGAAATTAGAATTTTCTATGGGAGATTTTGTGTTTATTGTTGTTTCACCTATGAAAGGTGTTGTGCGTTTCAGTCGATCGGGAAAATTAGCACCTTGATATATTGGCCCATTTCCCATCACCGAATGCATTGGTTCCATGGCTTATCGCCTCTTATTACCGGCTTAATTTTCTGCTATTCACGACATATTCCACGTCTCTCAACTATGGAAATGCCTTCGAGATTCCGATTCTATTCTTGAGCCCGGTGTTATTGAAGAAATTGAAGTTTCGCCTAGTTTGACTTTTGAGCAACATCCCATCTGTATCATTGCTTCGGAGGTTAAACGCCTTCGAAATAAATATGTTCCTCTTGTGAAAGTTTAATGGTCCTCAAATCCTATGGATTGCTCTTGGGAATCCAGAGAGCTCATTGAGCGAACACATCCGGATTTGCTCTCTCGTGCTCCTTAAGGTGAACTTTTTTATTTTCAAATTTCTTCTTTTTGTGTTGATATTGTTTTATAGTTGTTACTTCTTATTTATTTCTTAAAGATTGCGAGGACGCAATTTCTTTAAGGAGGGGAGTTTGTAACAACCCGCATATTTTACGATTTGTATATTTAAATATTTTATTTAAATATAAAATCGTTAATCGGATTAAAGTTCGAAAAACTACTTTTTGTAAATAGCTGAATTTGGACTCGAGACCCCTTCCATTGAGTCCAAAATGGCATTTGCGACTTTTTTAAGTATAAACATTGATATGTTTGGAGCTAGCTAAAAATTTGACCTTTTTCACTGTGGGTTTGGGTTTGGGTTCAGCCCACTAGCCAACTTAATACCCAAAACTGAACCACCTCTCTTCATTCATCCCCTCATCCTTAACTTTTCAGTTCCAATTTTTGGGTTTTTAAGTCAAATTTGTGTGAAAATCCTTTTATGGATGTTTTATCATGCTTTTGGTGACGCATCGAGGAGCATATAGGGTCGGGTTGTCGATTGGCATAAACCCTTAGCGTCGAGGTTCGTCCGGTTGCATTTTGGAAGAGTTTGCTCTTCATTTGGATAGGCTAAAAAATAGCCCAGGTATGATTCAGTCGACTGAAATCTCTGTTCAATCGACTGAACCTAGAAACAGAAAGTTTCCAGGCATGATTCAGTCGACTGAAAATCTCAGTTCAGTCGACTGAACCTGGAAACAGAAAGTTTCCAGGCAGAATTCAGTCAATTTAAAATCTCTGTTCGGTCAACTGAATTTGTTGTTTCTGCCCAATTTGCCTTTTGGGATTGAATTTCCAATTTAAATCGACTCGTGATGATCCTATTTGTTGTTATCATTTATTATGACTTTGATGACTCCTTTTTCGGGATTTTTGAATATCCATTTTGATGGATTCTTTCTCGGTTTAATTGGATTTGATTCACGTCTTCGAATGTGAATTTTCATGATTGATTGTTTCTATAATCATTTTTGTGGTTTGTCACTTTAAAATACAAAGGTTACCATACTAGTAGTAAATATTCAAACTCTTTATCAAAAAAATGATTTAAACTCTATTTCCAATATCAAACTCGTTTATAAAACCGCTTTCTAATCTACTAGTATATACAAACCTTTACCTCACTCGTATGACAAATCTAACTAAACGACTTAGTAAAACAAGTGGTATGAAACACTTGCGTTTACTTCGCTGGTTAATTCTTGGACTTGTTCGATTGAATCTCTTGTGACAATTTTCTAGTGGAGATTTACAATTTGTTCGTAAATATTAAAGTTAAGCGAGTGGTTATGGGACATGAAGCTAAACTCATATATTTACTAGCTTAGTGTGATTGACACTTCTTAATGATCGATGATGATCATTTTTTTGAATTAGACTAGCGATGTGCGATGTCTCTGTGTCCGCGTGGGGGACTGTACCTTGTCTTGTGGAGCTTCGGCTCAAATTTGTGGGGGTAGCGACCCATGGTCTTCGGACCGTTTTAGTGGAGTTTCATCTCAAAGGTCTTCGGACCGTTTTAGTGGAGCTTCGGCTCAAAATTAATGGTTAGCAACCATGGAATAGCGTTCCGTTTTGTGATACACGTGTTGAGAGTTTTCATGCTCTCGTTTTGTGATAGGCCTTTCCCCCTCTTTTTATTGTGATTTTTGGTCTTCTTGTTGATGATTTCTAGAACTTGTGTTTCACCAATTTTCGTTATTTACATTGATAAGCTCTATCAATATTTGTGCATTGGTGAATTTGTGTGTCGTTAAATTTTGTGATTGGCATTGATATTATAGTCAATATTTTTGTGTTTGGTGAATAAACTAAAGAATATGACGTTCTTTTCTGTGTTTTGAGATTATTGAGGTATTGTATGATTTTGGTGTTTTACAGGCATACTAGTTATAGTAAGGCATTAATGTTATCATACGTCTTTTGTCATATCACATATTCTATCTTATTTTAATATGATATGTATAGCTAGACTGATCCGTTTATTATTTTCTTATTAAATAATACTCGGGTCAGACCGAGATGTTACAGGTGCATCTGCTTGACTTCTTGTTTGGGATCATCTTCTGACTTTTCCCTAACTACATTACATTTGTAGTTTTTATTGTTATACATTCGAGATATAGACTCCATGATGTATACTTATTCTTTTGTCTAGCACTTGTATCTATTCTTTTGTGATATTGTGGATCTTATTTGACCACTACTCTGATGTACACTTTTATGTGTAATATTCATATCTGTTTCCTTCTTTCAGATATGAACTTCTGTGACTGATTTTTGTTATATTTATTTCTATATTTGTTTCTGAAGATATTATAGCCACCATGTAGTAGCTTCGAGTTTGTATCGGTATGTCGGATTTCCTCTTGAGATGAAATGCATGTTATACTATCTGACATACCGGTGCTCGCACAAAGAAATTACATGGATGGTCGCTCCTCAACAGCCATATTCTCCACGTTAGTTGACAACATTACTTCGTAGTGTTCTTGGCTAGCGTGGGTATAGAGGCGCGACGTCACACTATCTATCCAATTACTTAGTTTTCATGGGATCACTAAGAACCTATGGTAACTCCAATATCTTATTTCTTATCCCAGTTTTCATGGGCTACCTAGGAACCTATTTGTTGACTGCCAATATCTTAATCCGGATATAGTTTTCATGGGCTAAGTACAAACCTACTGACCCCTGCCAGTATCAAATCATTGTTTTCATGGGCTAACTATGAACCTATTGGCCCCAGCCTATATCATATAGTTTTCATAGGCTTAATTGTAAACTTATTGTCTCCTGCCAATATCTTTAATTAAAATTTTAACATCTATTAAGTTATATTCAATAATGGGTCAACCTAACTGGTTATTCTGCCCTTTCTCCAAAATACAATTATGGGTTAATAACAAAGTGAATAACATTTCAAAATCTTTATTTATGTCATGGTCGTTACTTTAAATTTAGATTGGGTTTATGTTTTGAAACCATAAAAACATCTCTTTCGAAACCTCTGGATAGCCTTCTTCGAAAGCAGAGATTTCTTTTCAAAACATTATATACATACCTTTTCGATGCCCTTAGAAAACATTCTCTTTCGAAACCTATTATACCTTTCGACGGTATCAAATCATCTTTATAAAACATAAAGCTTCGAAACAAATGAAAGTACCCATTTCAAAAACATTGGGTTTAAATCTTTAAAAACATCATTTGGGCCACAATGGTTATATACGAAAGTATCTCTTTCAAAACCAACAAAAAAACTAGAATTAGGGAAAAGTTGATGGTGTCGGAGCCATCTAGTTCGAAAGCAATGGACTTTAAAATTTAAAACTTCGAAGGTCTGAGTCGAAACCCCCTTTCGACTCTATCTCCTTCGAACCCCCCGCTTTTGAAAAAAATAGGAAAAAGGTCCGGTTTAAGGTAAAAACAAGTGCAACCCTTCGAAAGCATTACAGGACAACATGGTCGAAAGGTAGAGCAGCGGCTAGGCTTCGGTTAGGTCGAAACCAACCACTTTCGAAAGCTTTTACTTAAGAAAAAGAAACCCTTCGAAAGCTATATGTAAAATTCCTTTCGAAAGCCTAGCTTTCGACTATGTTGAAAACTTTAAGCAAATCATAGTATGAAACTAGCTTTAGAAATCAAGCTAAGGTTTGGACCCTGTAGGGTATCGACTTAATCAAAAGCCTCTTCAAAAACTAGGTATGCATTAGTCTTCTTAAAGTTGAATCCTTGGTTTCGATTATGATGAAAGCATAGCTTTCGACACCCCCACCTTCCGCTTTCTTACCAAAACACTACGTACCAATTTCCATTGGTACCATGTGCCTTGGTTTCGACTTTATGGGTTTCGACATTGATGGTTTCAACTAAGATAGCGGATGTAGAGGAGTCGAAAGGTATTCCTCATGAAATAGGTGGAACCTTCCTTTTTTTTCTGAAAAGCTGTTTTATATCCGAAAATGGTAATTACTTTATAACTAATCCTGCCACTTGTCACTCCTTGATTTGCTACTCTAATTTTTTCAAATACATTTCCATTAAAACTGTAGCATTTATTGAGATATAATCAAATGATTTTAACGTAAAAGTCTTTCCATACAATAAAACCGACATTTGCAGAAAAGCCCCTCTTTCAATATAATTTATTTCCACTTGTAAATCAATTGGGAAAAATCCCCAAAATTCACAGAAATTCAAATTAATCATGTAATCAAACAAATTAAAATTTTAGACCCAATTTCGTCTGAAATTCACAAAATAAATATTTAACCCAATCATATAATATTTTCAATCAAAAATTCATAATAAAATTTCCATAGCTTGGAAAATTCGGAGAATTAAAACCCATCTCCAAAATTACGTTTCTCTTAACATAAAAATTTTCCATGGCATTTTAAAATCAATAAATCACTATTTTGACCCGAAAATCATACGGATTTCATATAATTTATTGGTTTAAATCAAACAATCCAAAATTCGAGCATATCATCATCCAATATATGATGAAATAAAAATAAATATTCAAATCTGAAATCACATGATTATAAAACCAAAAATAGATGGTAAGAGTTATTATTCACCTTAAACTTGATAAGGAATTTAAGATTTGTTGTTGACTAATCCTCCCTAGCTTTTGATCTTTAGATTAAAATTCCTTTCTTTCTTCCTTGGTAATGGCCGACTTTAGTTTAGGTTTTATATTTTTATTTGTGACCGTGAGAAAATGAGATGTGAATGGACAGAAACGAGAAGTTATAGCCGTGTGTAATAAATTGGCTAATTTACTAATATGTCTATGTGTAGAATAATTAACCTTTAAACCAATTTAAAGCCTATTTACTTTGTTAATATGCACAGCCCTATTATGTATTTATTTAAATCTCAATCCCCTTATCATCATTATTCTATTTAGTTTATCTAATTAAATCTTCTGAATAATGTTATCAAAAACTAGGGATGTTACACTAATATAGACATACCCTCAAAGTAGATCAAGATAAATATTTCTAATCATGTCCTCTGTCTCCCAAGTAAAATCCTTCTTGTTGTCGCTCCACTGAACTTTCAGCAACCTGACTGTATTATTCCTCTATCTTTCCACTTCGCCAAGGCAGCTAACACCACATTCTGATGTTTCCTGCTAAAGGCATCAGCCACCTTATTACCTTTCCCTAGTGTAGGCTCTATACCAAAATCATAAGCAGCCAAAAACTCCAACTACCTCTGCTATTTCATATTCAACTCCTTCTGAGAGAGTAAATACCGTAAAGACTTATGATCGGTATATAACTCAAATCTCTCCCCTAAGAGATAATCTCTCAAAATCTTCAATGCGAAGATCATAGCTGCCAACTCCAAATCATGTGTAGAATATCTCACTTCATGTGGTCAAAGCTGCCTAGATGCGTAGGCAATGACTTTACCATTCTACATCAATATTGCTCCTGATACAGTTCAACATGCATCAGTATACACCACCAATCCTTGGTTTCCGTATGGAACTACTAATACTGATGCGTTGGTCAACAAATGCTTTAAACTAAGAAATGCCTCCTCACATCTGTCGGACCAAACAAATCTCACTTCCTTCCTGGTTAGCTTAGTTAAACGTGCTACTATCCACAAGAAATCCTTAATGATTCTCCGGTATTAGCCAGCAAGTCCAAGAAAAATCCTGATCTCAGTCACTGTCTCTGGTCTCTTCCAATTATTCCAACTTCGATTTTATCTGATAATCCTTTCTCTGAAACCATGTGACCAAGAAACTTTACCTCTTTCTTCCAAAAATGGCACTTGGTAAACTTTGCCTATAGATGATTCTGCCTCGGCATCTTAAGCACAACTCTAAGATGAACTTCATGCTCTCTCTCATCCTTAGAGTATATTAGAATGTCATATACAAACACTAGTATAAACCTATCCAAGTACTCTCGAAAAACTCTTTTCATCATATCTACGAAGAAAGTAGGTGCATTCGTCAATCCAAATGGCATCACCAACCACTCATGTGAACATATCTAGTTCGAAATGATGACAAAGGAATACTATCATCTGCCACTCTTAACTGATGGAATCCTGTCAGCAAATCCAATTGAGAAAACACTCTGGCTCCACTCAACTAATCAAATAGATCATCTATTCTTGGCAAAGGATACGTATTCTTAATTGTCCATTCGTTTAACTTACGATAGTCAATACACATCCTTAACGGCCCATCTGATTTCTTCACGAACACCGCAGCCGCTCCCAAGGTGAACTACTTGGTCTAATAAAATTCCTTTCTTCTAGATCCACTCACTGCACCTTTAATTTCTTCATCTTAGTTTGGTGTCATCCTGCTAAGTGGTCTACTTATAGGTTCAGCTCTTGGAAAAAGATCTATTCTAAACTCAATAGCTCTTTTTGGGGGTAGTCCTGTGACTGGTTCAAAAACATCTGCAAATTCTCTTGCAACCTGAACCTAACTTAACTAATTTCCTACCTCCATAGCATTAAGCACAGTACTAGCACTCCAGTTAGTATTATCCACTGAGAGTATTACTCGGTTATGACTATCAGGCTATCTCAGTGATATTCCCTATCTTAGCAAAATATTCTAGCCCCATACCTACTCAACCAATCCATACCCAAAATGACCCCGAAAACTACGAAATCAATAGCATACAAACTTCATGAAAACTTATGACCTAACAAGTCAAGTTCTAACTGGTACATCTTAACCCTAGAGTTGCATACCCTCCTATTGGATTCGTAACCCTTAAGGAAGTAACAAGATAGGTGGTATCTAGACATAATCTATCAACCAAACACTGAGATATAAATGAATGTGATGTTCCAGTATCAAAAATTACTCTAACTGAAATACTCTGAATCAAAAGCGTACCTTCCATCACAGTCTTTCCTTTATCTGCTGCAGTAAGCCTAGCTGGTCCTATAGCAAAATCTTTTCCTTTGTCCTCCCTAACTGGCTCCGGACATTGATTCTTGTAATGCCCAACTTAATCACAGTTGAAGCATTTCACATTCTTATTAACTACAGGCTTCCTCCCATTTCTTAACCGGCATTCATTAGCAAAGTGACCCTTCTTGTCACGCCTATAGGAAAATACCTCAGCCTTTGACTTCTTGGCAGTATCTCCCTTCTGGGTCCCTTTCGTCTTAAAGAACATCCTCTTCTTCTCTTGAGAACCCTGAGTTTCCACCGACTTCTCTTTAGCTAAATTAGCAAGTAACTCCTCATGGCGAATGGCCATCTCCACCACTATATTACAAGGATCACAGACATGGGTCATGGTCATCCTAGCAAGCTCGGGCCTTAGTCCCCGAATAAATTTCTCATTCCTTTTGATGTTAGTATCTATAATAGCATATCCATATCTTGATAGCTCTTCAAACTTAGTAGCATACTCCACTATTGACATCTCTTCTTTTACTAAATCCATATATTTCCTCATCAACTCAGATTTGGCAAACTCAGATACAAACTTCTGCTCAAATCTCATCTTAAAATAATTCTAAGTTAACTGCTCTTCCGGCACTCCAGTAGTGACACTATTTCACCAATGTAGTGCTGACCCTTACATCTGTCTAGAGGCCAAAATCTTCTTTTGCCCATCATTTAGACCCAAAACAGAAAATATACGCTCACAATGCAATAGCTAATTCCAAACTTCTACTGCACTCTCCGTTCCCAAGAATGGCTTCCCATCCAAACTAGTGTAATCTCTACTCAACAAAGCAATATTTCCAACTGGAGCCAAAAGAATAGCTCCTCCTCCATTTCTAGCAACAGCTCCAGCTTGCATCAAACCGGCTAAGAACTGATATATCACCCTCATAACTACTGGTGGATTTCTAGCACCCACATAGGCTTCAGCATTTTGGTTACTGGCATTAGCCGGTTGACTCGGGTTTCACCTAGTAGTGGTTCGAGCATTTCCATTAGTTGTGGTGCTTCCTTCACCGAGCTTTCCTCTTTCGTTTCCTGCTTCCATATCTTTTTTCTCGTAAATCTACATTCAAGCCTTAGTAAGATACAGAATAATGGTCTAAGAGAACAGGGGATACGTACTTATACATACGCACACACACACACACACATATATATATATATACATAGACACACACACATGTGTTACTATAACGTTAACACAAACCCCAATCTTATTATTTGATTCATTGGATTATGTTTGGAAATTCTTTAATTTAGGTTTAAGTTTCTTTTAAAGTTTCATAAACCTATTCTCTGGTACCAACTAGTAACATCTTCCTATTTGGAGGCCCAAAACTAATGGCTGTGGATGCTGTAGTCATCTATAGTTATTAATCCTCGGTGACCAAACGCGGTGATATTAGATATATTGATAAACAGAAACACAAGAACATGGAAAAAAATTTAAACAGCAAAACAAATTTCCACATTCCATTTCAGAATAATCCAAATTGATTACATAATCCCAATTCGCAGACCACATTCAGATAACATATAATTATTACAAAATATACCAAGAGCGACTATGAAGCTGCCCCCCTAGGTAGATCAGAGTATATAGATAGGAAAAAAACAATTTGCCTTTACAAATAATCACACATCGGAAAATAAAAGGACTCTAATAAGAAGTTTGCCTCATGCACGTCCTTGGAAGCTTTATTCGTCTAAAAGAACACTTGGAAACCTTAACTGTCAACCTACTCAAATCAATTGAGTACCTGAGAGTTTAAGGGGAAAGCAAAAACATCGAGTCAGACATAAAGCCTGGTATGAATAATAATTATCCATCTCAAAGCATTTAGATATCTAGTGAGACCATGCCGGTTAGCGGAACAAGTTTTCCCCTCACTAGCATCCTAAAACATTTATAAAACCATATACTATGATCCTACACCCATAGTGGTTAGAACATAGTATTTCAAAACTTTATGATGAAATGCAGAATAATTAAATCAATTCTGGATTACCCATCCCCATTCATTTTGAATATCTGTCTCAATTGTAGTTTCTAGGGTTACTATTAACTTGTTAAATATTAAGGACCATCTATCCAATTACTTAGTTTTCATGGGATCTTTAAGAACCTATTGGCGACTCCAATATCTTATTTCTTATCCTAGTTTTCATGGGCTAACTAGCAACCTAGTGGTTGACTGCCAATATCTTAATACGAATATAGTTTTCATGGGCTAACTACAAACCTATTGGCGCCTGCCAGTGTCAAATCATAGTTTTCTTGGGCTGACTATGAACCTATTGGCCTTTTCCAATATCATACAGTTTTCATGGGCTTACTGTAAACCTATTGGCCCCTGCCAATATCTTTAATTAAAATTTTAACATATGTTAAGTTATATTCACTAACGGGTCAACCTACTGGTTATTTTGCCCTTTTCCTAAAATACAGTTATGGGTTAATAACAATGTGAATAATATTTCCAAAATCTTTATTTATGTCATGGTTATTACTTTAAATTGAGATTGGGTTTATGTTTTGAGACCATAAAAACATCTCTTTCAAATCCTCTGGATAGCCTCCTTCGAAAGTAAAGACCTCTTTTTAAAACATTGTATACATACCTTTCGAAGCCCTTAATAAACATTCTCTTTCAAAACCTATTATACCTTTCGATGGTATCAAATCTTCCTTTTAAAATATAGAGCTTCGAGACAAATGATAGTACCCCTTTCGAAAGCATTGGGTTTACTCTTTAAAACATCATTTGGGTCAAAATGGTTATACATGAAAGTATCTACTTTGAAACCAACAAAAATTAGATTGGGGAAAATTGATGGTGTTGAAACCATTTTAGTCGAAAGCAAAAGGCTTTAAAAATCCAAACTTCGATGGACAGAGTCGAAACCCCCTTTCGACTCATCAGCTTCGAAGCCCACAACCCCTTCGAAAGCAAATAAGAAAAAGGCTTAAGTAAAATAGGAGTAACCCCTTCGACAACATAGATGACTTCAATGCAATCAAATGGGGGATTAACTGCTTGGTTTTGACTGAGACGAAACCTATCCTTTTGGAAGCAATTATTTAAAGGAAAACGATACCCCTTCGAAAGCAAATACTTTAACACAACATTGCAGCCTTCTTAGAAAGCTAATTATAAATCCTTTTCGAGAGCATAGCTTTCCACTGTGTTAAAAGCTTTAAGTAAAACTAGGCAAGGGTTTAACTTATGAAAACATAGCAGGGTTTCGACCCCATCGGAAGCTACACCTTTGACACCATGGCTTCCGTCTTCCTTCCAATCCACTACATACCACCTAAGTGATATCATGTGTGTTGGTTTTGACTATAGTGGTTTCGAATGTGTTAGTTTCGATTGAGATGAGGCAGAGTCAATGGTGTCGGAAGGTACTTACTAATAGAGGCGAAAGACCCTTTTCTGATTTAAAGGCTGTATTATAGCAACTTTTAGTAATTTCTTTTTTACAACTTGCCCATTTGTAAAACACTGATTGGCCGCCATAAATCTTTTCAAATACTTCACCTTTTTAAGACTGCCACATTTATTCAGATCCAAAATAAAGGATTTAAACTTTAAAACCTTTCCATATAACCATAAACCGACATTTGCTAAAATGCCCTTCTTTTAAAATAATTTATTTCACTAAGTAAGTCAATCGGGAAAAATCCCCAAAAATCACAGAAATTCAATTTCATCATGTAATCAAACATATTAAAATTTTAGACCTAATTTCTTCCTGAAATTCTCAAGATAAATTTTTAAACCCAATTATATCATATTTTTCAATAAAAATTCATAATATAATTTCCATAACATGAATAATTTTGAAAATTCAAACCCATCTCCAAAATCATGTTTTACTTAACATAAAATTTTTCCATGGCAATCTAAAATCATATATTCTCGGTTTCATGTCAATACTGTGTAAATTCATGTGCTTATGAATTAAAACAAATCATCATAATATAACTCAATCATATCATCATTCATTTTATCACAAAAATGAATTTAAATCATACATTCAAAACCATATAATCATATAACAAAAATAGAGATTGTAGAAGATTATTATTCACCTTAAACTTGATAAGGAATTTGAGATTTGTTGTCGATTAATCCTCCCTCGCTTATTATCCTTAGCTTTAGATTAAAATTCCTTCCTTTCTTCCTTGGTAATGGCCGGCTTTAGTTTAGGTTTTAGATTTGTATTTGTTACCATGAGAAATGAGACGTGAATAGACAAAAATGAGAAGTTATAGCCATGTGTAATAAATTGGCAAATTTACTAATATGCCCATGTGTATATTAATTAACCTTTAAACCAATTTAAAGCCCATTTACTTTGTTGATAAGCATGGCCTTATTATGTAATTTATTCAAATCTCGATCTTCTTATCATCATTCTTCTATTTACTTTATCTAATTAAATATTCTGAATAATGTTATAAAAATTTAGGGATGTTACATTGCCTTTTCTTTCCATTTAAGTTTGACATGTGTGGTTTATTGTTGGCTTAAATGGTACAGAAAATTGGGTCGTTACACCTCACCACTGTTGAATTTTATTTATATATATGTGTTGATATATATAAGCTGTGATATAAAGGAACAAGTTGGAGGGATCCAACAGGGTTCCTCACCATTGTTGAATTGTTTTCAATAATATTCTTGTTAAATGATTTTTGAATATGAATCTTGATTTATGGACATTATTGGCTATAATATTATATATATTCAAAACTGAAACCCAGTGGTAATAGAAAATCAATTCCAATATTTGTTAAGCGTTTGGTAGTTATTAGCCTCAAATTAGGATTTTAAAACACTATAAATTTCCATTTGGGTTGGAATTGGCTTTTGAGATAGGAAATGATTTTAAATCTGAATTTGGGTTTCGAAATTATTTTGTTTAAAAAAGGTTTAATTTATATTTTACTCCAACCTTATTATCTATCTTTTTTTAAGTCACTAGAAATGTTTTAAAAGGCATTTATTTATATTTAATATTTTTTAAAGATTATTTATTTATATTTAATATTGTTATAAAGGTTATTTATTTATATTTAATATTATTTTAATGTTATTTATCAATATTTTAATACATTGAAAAGTTAATTATTTAAATAATTAATATGGATTGAAATTAGTAATATTAATTTATTAATACTATTTTTAAAATAAATTATTGTTATTTATAATAATGTTGAAAAGTAATTATTGGTGTTTTATTAATAATCTGTTTGAAATTTTTAAATATTATTTTAAGATGTTTTAAAGTTAAAAATTACTATTTATTTATAATGTTTATTATTATTAATTATTATTATATAATAGTGTTTAAAACAAATGATTAGAATTTATTTATAAATATTTTCGAGATTTATAAGTAGAGTTATATAACCAGACTTGAGTTTTACAAGAGGAAGTTTTATAACATGGTTCATAAACTTAAAGAAAGATTAGTTAAGTTTGAGAAAAGAGTTTTGTAAATAGTTTTAGATATTTATAAAAGAATTTTTGAAATTGGTTTATGGATCTATTAAAAGAGTTTTATAATTAACTTTATGGATTTATAAAGGGTTTATAAATTATTTAGTGACTTTCGTAAATGGTTTTTGAGATTTATAAAATAGTTATAGACAGGTTTTAGAAATTTATAAAGGAGTTTATAAATGGTTTTAGAATCTTGTAAAAAGTGAATCTTCCTTCGTTCTGTGAATATACTTATACTGTTGAGATAAGTATATGGATATTTTCCAAGTATTGAAAATATAGGAATTTGTGGATATATCTTTGTAAAAGTATTTACAAGATGAATTTAATTAATAAAAAGATTATTTAAGGAGGCTAGTAGTTGCTTATATGCTTAACCAATGTCGGTTTTCCCTATGGAATTAAGTCCCTTATTTGGATGTGTACCTGTAGATAGTTAAATAACCGACTATCAAATATGGGCCTAAAACGTAACTTTGGAAATATCTAGGAGAAACACGTGAGTTATATGGCACAATTATCTCCAATGATGTTGTACCGTATGTATAAATCTCATTTCGCTCTCCTAGGACAAATGGTAAGCGAATCCGTCCACTAACAATTAGGAGGTAATCTCCGCTCTTATTTTCGATGGTTTTTTCCTAAAAAACTGGGGTTGAGTTAACCGAAAACTATCGAGTGTTGTTTCAAAGAGACCGAGATCGGATATGTTATCCTAAAACCACTATGATCCAATTCAAGCATTTCGATGAGAAGACATCTTAAAGTTGATGGAATTTGAACACAGAGCTCTTGAAATGCAAGGCTACTTGCTACTAATTCTAATGGTGATTACCATGTAGTAGTGCCTTTAGTTCGTTCATCTCCTGAACAACTTGTATGAATGAATGCTGACATTGTGTCATTAATTGGAAGGCAATGTAGCATTCCAAATGGGAAGTGCTACGTAAAAGGTAAAACGTAGCCTCAAGCCTCATTAATCGAGAATGACTAAAACAGAGGGGATGCAACAAGGCTAAGTAGGTTGCTCCCAAGTAGAGTATGATCATCCCTATCTAGAGTCGATATTATCTCTCATTTGTACGCTTCAGGTCCAACTAAACAAGGGGTTATCATATTCGGTACTATCCAGTAATGGGTAGGTCGGTTCTATGTGGGCAGGGGTCAATAGGTTCAACCTCGGTGTTATTTTATCTAGAGATGCACCATGAAAGGCTGTACCTAAGTAGCCAAGTCATTGTATGAAATCCATTAACTGATAAGCGCCGTAGGACTTAGTTGTGTCTAACTATGCTGAAATGTGAGATGCAAGCATTTCAGCTACATTCAAATCTTACTTTGACCCCTAGACATTATTATAATATCAATGGATTTTCTATAGAAAATGTTTTGGTTATCATATGATGAAAACTCATCCATGTTTATGTATGGCGTGGTCTTACAAGATACCTTTATTTTGAAAAGAATTTTGAAACATTAAATTCGACTGGGTGTGTTTTTCTCATGCTGGTTTACCAAACTAACTCGGGTTTTTACGTATTTCTTAGTGTTGCACTATGTTGTCTGTTGGTTGTATTTATTAGCAATTGTAAGGACAGGCTATTATAATTGTCTGAGCTGAAATAGCTTAGTATACTCTGAGTAGTGTATGTATATTACATTTTTCCTTATTTGAAGATTTATGTATATTATAGATTATTCATTCCGCTATGAGATTCTATGTTGTTAGTGTTAACGCAAAAATGGATCAACACCTTGAATTGAGTGTGAAAGCACCAGCCTTATTTATCAATGTAAATAAAATAGGAAAATCAATAGTAAAATGTAGAAAATGTAAAAGGACAAGAGATATAAATTTAATTAATGTAACAATTTCGGCTAATATTATACTTGAAAAGTGTTTTCAAAAGAATGACATTAAAAATAATATTACCGTATTTTGCATAGTAAAGATTTTGGTTATCAAAAGGTAAAATCTTGTTCCGTGTTTATGTGCAGCGTGGTCTTATGAGATACCCTTTGTTTTCAAATATTTGTATTTTCAGATTCTCATACTAGTCCCATGACTAACCCGGAGTTTATTTTCCTTTTCCCTTAAACTCTAGGTGCCCTTTTTTTCGGGCAGCCAAGTTGTTAGGTAGCATGGAATATTTTGGGAGAAGCTCGGAGCATTTTGGATGGAGCATGAAGCTAGAGGGTCCTATGTAGATAATCATCTATTTCTAATTCCGTTGTATTTTGTATTAAGTATCTACCAACACTTATGAGGATAGGTAGTTATAACTATTCTGGCTGGATTAGTACTTACTAGAACTCTGATCGAGCAATTTGGAGTAATTGCATGTACTACTCATATGTATAATTAAATGTTGAATGTGATGTGAGATTCTATTTTTTTTTGTCTTCTATCTTTATTTTCTTTTACCCCATGACAATCTGCCTCTCCGGCACTAGGATTTAAGGCACATGAATACCGAGGATGTATTAATGTCAATTTCTGAGGGTCTAGGAGGTGGGTCATCATGGGTTCAGTGGTATGATAATTTATATATGATTTGATATATCAATGCTATTGTTTTTAAATTGTTCGATAATTCATTGTCATTGATATAATGGTATGAATGAAATCCCATATATTCTTAATTTGGTCCCATTTGACAAGTATCATATGCGATCGCTAGATGTTCAATTTTTTAAATAAAATGGAAATTGGTATTCATCAAATACGTTATTTGTTGGATTTGTCCCGGTATTGGAAAGTAATAAACGTAATGACATTTATGTTTTATAAATCAATATTTCAAATCAAACGTTTAATGAAATTTTGATGTTGCTTCCATCTTGTTTACTATGTATGCTCTTTTGCATATGATACAGGGAGTAAGGGAAAGTGCTGTCAAAATTTTGTTAGCAGACCTATTTGAAATGATCTACGAAATATAAATATTATTGTGTTTGTAATAGAAAATAGGATAGCTAGTCATTTTAAAAAATGTAGAAATCCCTAGGCTGTATAGCTTTGAAATTGTTTGTGAATTCCATTGTTTTATAATGAACTTAATAATGTCATTGAATGTATTAATAAAATTAATGAAAGTACGTAATAATAAAAATAATAACGTTATTTAATTTAAAATAATAATAAAATTAATAATGTTATTTAAATTAATTACAAATTAATAATGTTATTTAAATTATTCATAATAATAATAATATTTAAATTAGTAATAAAAATAATAATGTTATTTAAATTAATAATAAAATTAATAATGTTATTTGAATTAATAACACTACCCTGTGATAGATAATGTAAATTTGTTTACGTGTACACTATAGGGATGGATTATTTGAAAGATCAAATTTGGATGTACATGAGAGGTAAAAATAGAGGAACAATTCCATTGCAGTTTAGAAATGGGTGGATGCATTCATGATAGTGGCATCTAGTAATAAAAAATATATGAAAGAAGTCTATTATCCAAGTTCGAAGTGTCATTGACTTGATTAAAACTTAATAAAGTATTATACCGTGATATTACACTTAAACCAATATGGTTTTATGCCCGACTGTCTTATGAGGGTAAACCATGGTGAAAAATATCACGCTGTACAAGAGAAGACCATAAATATGGATGTGGATTGCGATGAACCCCTCATTAAAGAAAATGTAGATCTAGAAAATAGGATAATTGAAATGGTACATGATGCTGCTGGTCCGAGTATGTGGATCAAAGAACTAGTTTTGGAGGAAGATCTTGAATTAGTATGAAACCTGTTTAATTATTACGTATATTAATGTGTATTGCTTTAATGCAATAGGTTGTTGATAATGAAATCGGCAGTATTTGCTGTAAAACTCTTGTACTTGGTCCAATGACAAGATATAGAAAATGCCCGATCCTGTACGTAAAAGGATTTAAATTTCATGCAAAGGAGTTTGGAGCTAGTAAAACTACTTACAATTATGGGGTATGTGTTAAAGGCGATGAATAGGGTGATGATTTACAATATTATTATATTGAAGAATTATGCTCGCTTATTCTGCAATACCGAAGCTTAAAACATTTTTATTTAAATGCGGTTGGATTGATACTACTCCTGATGTAGGAGTACATTGTATACATAAAGATTATCCTCCTGTTGAGGTAAATCATAAAAGATCATATAAAGGATATGATCCATTTATACTAACGACGCAAGCAACACAAGTTTATTATGCATCTTCTCCACCATAAACAACAACAATGTACTGGTGGGCTTTCATTAAAATAAAACCTAGATGGTCATTCCACGGGGAAATGATCATAAGGGATGATTAGTCATACCAAAATGATCCGAAGGATAACGAAATAGTCCAAATAACAGAAGATGTTGATGATATAGGACCACTTAACAATGCAGTATTTAAACGAGTTGAATTAGATGAAGATATCGAGGTTGATGATGTCAAAGAAAATGAACATGAATATGTTGACGATAATGTAAATGATGATATTGATAATGATGATGACAATTAGTAGCTTATGTATAATGTAATGAAAGATGTTTTTCTCTGTTCGTCGTGCCAAGTCTATAATGTGAAGTTAGATTTATCATTCTTTATTATATTGTGTTTGTGTGTGTGTATTATAACATATATGTCTAATCGTTATCGACATAGCTATGGTGGCTCATCCTCAAGTTAGGGTAACTCCCACTCATTACAACATAACGTCGATAATGCACATATAATGTCACGGTTCATTCAAACTACCCGACGCTCCTGATGCTCTTATGGATTGTACCGGCCATCTACCCATGTGTGTGAGATTGACTCTTCCACATCCGCACACCGACTTAATATCTTCCCAAAAGAGCGAGGATTGGGTGAGTAATTTCATATACATGTACACTCACATAAACATACATACATATATAAATACACTCACACACACATATAAATACATGTACATATACTCACAAACATACACACACATACACACATGTGTTCGATAACTTACTAATTAATTATTCATACATACATACATATATATATATATATATATATATATCTGTGTGTGTGCACGCGTGTGTGCGCATGTAAGATTTCATTAGTAGCGCCACATCCGGTGCCATCTATGATGGCTTGCTTGCACAGATCATGACACTTTGGCCGAGATTTAGTGACATTCTCGATAACATGAAGATGGTCATGTTTAAGGAATTTATGGGAAAATATTTTCTTACACAACATACTATATAAATATGTATATCATTTTTTTCATAACATACTCAATATGCATTTAAAGCGAAAATCCTCTTGGATACCAAAAACCTCTTGCAGTGTTGGGAGATGAATGAATTCAAGAAAATATCTACTCAAAATGCTGAAAGCAAGAATAAAAATTATAGATTGCATACCGATGGCTCTAGATCATACATAGATCACCATAGCGATGTGATACGTATTTATTTGTTAAATTTATTAAACATTTTAAATAAATTAAAATAGACTTATATGATAATGTGCTTAATTCAAATTTCAGTATGAAAAGCACTTAAGTCGGCCTACGTCTTGGTAATTATGTTGCAAAACTCGCAAGATTGAGTAATCTGATGGGTCTACCACCAATAACTGTGTAAATAATTCTTCCTCTTCGTTTTATGTATGGTGTCTGTAAAACATCTTTTACATAATAATTATGTATCTATACATGTATAAAATTTTGGTGAACAAATAAAATAGAAAATAGGTGAAATACTGGGCTAGGATTGAAGATCTTCGGAGGCAAGGTATGGAAATAACAAGAGAAATTAACGAAGATGTATTCCACACATTCAGTGGAGTTGTTGCAAAAATTGCGGATCGTAAGCACAACTACGACAATATTTCGAGGATGCGTAATAGATTAAACATTATATATATATATATATATAATATTGTGTATATATGTATAAACAAACCATATACATACATATACATATGTATAATATACTATATGTATATATACATTGATTTAAAATACTAAAAACCACATGTGTATGTATTTTATACGAATGCTTAGCATAATTAAGTTTGACTTGTTTTAAATCACAAGAACCAGATGTAGACTCAATAAATAAATAAGTTATATTAAATCCCAAAAATCATCATTTTAAAAATAAATTAGGTTTTAGTTAAAATATATAAGTTAAGTTACTTAATAAATTAAACAAACCTATGGATCGGTTAAATTATAAATTAAACAAATTTATAAGTTAAATCACTCAATAAATTAAATAATTTTATATATAATTGAGTTAAACTATAAATTTTGTTTTAATAAATTATACTAGAGTTTGTTCGACTTAAATAATTTTTCTCAAAATCACCCAATAAATTAAACAAATATATAAATTAAATCATTCAATAAATTTCACAAATGTATATTTGAGTTAGGTTATAAATTTTGTTTCAACTAATTAATGAAGAGAATGTTTGTAAAAGGTAAATCACTTAGTAAATGATATATATATATATATATATAATTAGGATATATTATGAATTTTGTTCCAATAAATTACATAAGAGGTTATTTGAGTCAAAATATCTTTTATCTAAATCACCCAATAAATTAAACAAATATAAAATTTAAATCACTTAATAAATTAATAAAATATATATATATATAATTAAATTAAATTATAAATTTGTTTCAATAAAATAAACAAGAGTATTGTTTCAAAAAAAATTAAACAAGAGTACATTTGTAAAAGTTAAAGCACTCAATAAATTTAATATACATACATACATATAAAATTAAACAAATATATGGTTAATGCAAGTTTTAAAATTTTTGTTTCAATAAATACAATAGTTAAAATAAAAATTACTTACTCTTAACCAAAAAAAATTGATTAAAATGTGGAGATCATCATAGATTGAGCTTCTACATTTAGCATTGATTTAGAAGAAGAAAATCGACAACTGAAGTCACACGTCAGTAAGAATGAGAAATAGCTCAGATTGCTTATTGATGCATTTTTACGATGCTTTCCAAATGAGGAAACTTATGCTAGGTGTGGCGGTGGTGATGGAAATAGAACTAGTGATGCTGGGCAGGGTTCAAAGGAGTAGGTAATTGGTTATGTATATTTGATTTCTTTTTAGATGTGTATCTGGTTTTAGATGAGATGTATATTTGTTTGTTAGGATTTTTGATTTAGATATTTGTGTTGGTATTTTTGTTGTTGTTTGGATATTTACTAACTGATTGCTTGGATATTTTATTTGTATTATGACGGTTATGGTTATTGTATTGCATGATTTGTATTGTGATGGTTATAGTATTGTTCGATTTGTATTGTGATGGTGATGGTGTTGTCTGATTTGGATATTTGATTTGATTTGTATTGTGATGGTCAAGTTATTTTTGTTAATATATCAGATATGAGACTAAGATGATCCAGTGCGAAAGGCAGTAGAAATGTTGCATATTTTTTCAGTCAAGGCATCAAAAAGGTGTCTGTAAGGTATTGAAAAATTCGGTTTTTGCATTTTAACATGGCATTGGTAAAGCATCGATAGGGCTTCTACAAGGCTTCGAAAATCCCAAAACTTATAATTCAAAATGTAGTCAACAGGGAATCGGAAAGGCATCGAAAAACTATCGTCAGTAAGGCATCGAAAATATGTCATTTGTAGGGCATTAGTAACAACACTATGCCTGCTGTCTTCAAGGATCGATAGATTTTTTTTTAACATATTTTTTACCGACGATTAATATGGTGTCTGCTTAGCATCGGTATGTCATTTACCAATGCCTTGTTGTTGCCTTTTTACGGTCGATATATGGTATTGTTTTTGTACTAAATTCAACCAAAATGTCATAAAATTAACTAAGACGATGTGTGAACGTTAATATTTGAATTGTTTAATATTAATCATTGACTGAATTAACACCTTTTATTCACATAACCGAAATGATGAATATTCCGAATGAACCACTCGATTTAATTAATTTGTAAACATTGAAATTAATTAATTAATTGTTGTGAAATATTAATTATTGAATTCTATTTAATATGTTTGAATACCATTAGTATTTAAAAAAGTGCATATATAAAAGTTATAATGCTCGTATTTATATACGATGTCAGTAGAATATTTAAATTTGATTTAAATAGAATAAATACTATAAATGTATTAAATAAACTAAATTAATTAATATTTGTTAAATACTAATTATTAAAAAATATTTGATTTATTTGAATACCATCAGTATTTAATAAATTGTTACTCGATCTTTTGTAAATTAAACTTTTACTTTTCTATCTTTTTATAAAAGATTCCATATTTATTATTATCTTTAAATTATCCTTTATTAAAGATCTGAGTATATTTATAATAAGGATTAAAGACAAGTGTTACATAAACATTATCACAAAAAACCAAAAAACATTACTTATAGTTATCTTTAAAATATTCAGTATTAAATATCTAGTTATATCCCTAAGTATACTTAGTAAGGGTTAAAAATAAATGTTATCGTAACATTGTTTGCTACAGCCCAAAACCATTTATTTAACATAAGAGTTAAAATTCAAAATTTCCTTTTTTACTTTTATAAAATACTTAACTTACTTCTTGAAACTTACACACACACACACACTCTCTCTCTCTTTTAAAATACTTATAATTATGTTAAAACACTTAAACTACGTAAAATGTATTATAATTATATATATATAATATTATATAAAATAACAAGTTTGGAAATAAATAGAAAAAACAAAAATAAACATGTTTTATTTTAAAAGCCTCTTGCTCTAGAAATTCATAATTAAGTATAAAGACTATATTCAAATATGAAACCAATTTACAACACTCTAACATATATGTTAGAAAACAATCCTAAATAGATTAGAGAAAAGTACTTATTGTAAATATCATTTTTATACAATTTAAAGTTTAAAGCAGAAAAGATAGCATTTCTAAAAATGTTGTCTAAAGTATTTTCTATTTTAAAATTGTGTTTTAGAAGCAAAGACGTCATTCTTCAAATGCCATGTAAAATCTGGGGCAGTTTTAATATGATTTTACATGAATTTTGAGACTAGTTTCTGCATGTAACAACTTATTTTTGATCCAATTTTTTACAGTATTTAGTATAAATAGAGTAATTAAAAACCATGGAAAGAATCCCTTTAGGACATCTTTCAATTAATTTATAAAAAAATTCCAAAAATAAGGTACCTTTCCGAAGTGCTCATACATTGATCTTTTTACGTTAAACTTTCTTAACTTTGTTTGACTAGTTTATAACTACATAAAACTTGATATTTTTAACATTAGTAAGTACTTTTATTTTACTTATTAAAACCCCAATGGATGTCTTTCAAAGTTGACTTAAAAATCGCCAAACGCACAGCGATTTCAAAGCGCATCCATAGTGACCTTTTTGCTTCTAACTTTCACAACATTGTTATATTATTCCACCACTTTCCAAACCAATTCCTTTGTATTAAACCACCCAAACATGTGTAGGGAGCATTCAAATATATAACTTCAAAATATATTCATTTTCAACCATTTTAATGTATGTTAAATACAAGGGATTTCAAATTGTATTTATAACAATTATTTCGCTTCAACCATTCATAAAACACTTCAACTTTACACACGGTGTTATCAAACATGTAAACAACAAGTCATGGCAAAAATACATGTTTTAGAGGGTTATAAGAGAGATTATACTATATATAATGTTGTCACTAGCTTTCCAAAGCAATGAGGGGTCCAAAAGTAATAACTTGCATTGTTCTTCACTTTATGTAACGATCCACCTTTTTGGACGGTTTAAATCGACAATAAATCACCCATATCAACTCAAACCATTTAAAAGGGAGGATTGTTAATGGGGTAAATAAGAAAATAAGAAAAAAGAAAGGAAAACAAAACACAGAATCTCACAGTGGAATAACAAAATATAATAATCAAATAAACAGTTCATGAAGCTATTTACAATTAACATATGATTACACTTTTACAATATATCAGAGTTATACATACAGCAGGAATAAATAAATAATGTAGCGGAACAACATGATGTAGTGAAATAAATATAATAAATAGTAATAATATACTAAATCTTCGTCTTCGTCCTCCAAAAAGATAGTCTTCAATGTGCTGAAATACTCAGGATGACCCGAGCGTAATGAAAAGACAAAACACTCGAGTCAGAACTAAAAGATCTTTATGTAAGTTAAATCAAAATAATTAAATATGAGTGTTACGGCTTCAGAGATGTTTACGAGATTTTACATCTCTTATCCAATACCTAACGTGCATGCAATAACTTAAGAAATGTTCAAGATTCCATCTCCTAAGGATCCGTTAAACTATCTACATACATAGTACAATACGCTATTATTTTATGTCTACAGTAAAATAAAGTATTAAAATAGCGTTAAGGCGTTACCCATATCCCCCTAAACACATTTTTATATAAATATTGTAGTCTATACAGATACTGTAAGCCCCACCAAACCGATGGTATACTCAGGGAGCACTCCATAAGTACGATACAAACCCAAGTCGTAGTGGGCGCGATCAGGATAAATATGACAAGGCACTCGAGGCATTGCCATGGGTAAGATACTGTGGTTTTGCACTCCCGGACTGGTGGTAACGCATAGCGGCTACTACCGCCCACCTCGGAACACACTCCCATAATCAAAATCGAGGGGTGGCCACTAAATCAATCACAAAGTAACAAATATGGTATCGAAGAAATGTGCCCGATAGGTGGAGTGGCCCCACTTAGCCCGGTATAGCTCCGTTTTTAGTCATTTTAATTATGACCCGAAAGTCAAGGTTGTTCGCCAAACCATCCTACTTCATTCTGGATTCTCCACCACGTGCACAGTTATTAAAGTGATTTTCGGTATTGGTAGAGAGTATGACAATATCTGATCCTGGTCTCTTTAACAAACAAACGCTTATTTCACACCGGTTGGTTCTTTTACATTTCAAACCGATTCACAATTGATATCAACATTTCATATTCACTTCAAAATCATATCACTTTTGGAATCATATTCACTTTCAAAATCATTATTCACTTTAAACCATATTCATTTTCCAATATCATCATTAACTTTAAATCATATTCATTTCAAAATCATAACCACAAAATAAGTTAAACCCTCATCTCAAAATATTTGCATTTAAATCAATTAAATCTAAATCTTAATAGTTCCAACTTTAAATAGTTTGAATATTGAAAGCAGTTTATATATTGGAATAGTTATACATTAAAAATAATATAGATATTAAAATATATATTAAAAGTTATTTATAAATTTGAAATAATATTTATATTTTAAAATAGTTTATATTTTTAAGAATAGGTTATAGATAAAAATAGTATATATATTAGAAATAGTTTATATATTAATAGGTTATATATATTAAAAATAGTTGATGTATTAAAATTATTAATATATTAAAATGGTTTATAGGAGAAAAATAATTTACATTTTAAAAGAGTTTATATCGAAAATACATTGAAAGTAAGATTGTTTCTTCCAATTTCACCAATCAATTCAAATCAACTTTAGTTCCAAAATTCAATTTAAATCAATGTCAATTCAACGATTTTAAATCCAAAAGGCTAAAGGTTTCAATTCAAATTCTCCATAAAAACCATTTCATTTTATATCGATTTCAAATCCATTTTTGAACTATAAATTTAACCACTTCAAATTCAATAAGTTTCAAAGTTTAAATATTCAAATATTTACAATAGCTCAATTTTGGTAAATTTCATTTATATTTCAAAGTTCAACTTAAAGATAACAATTTAAACTTTTTAAATAATTCATTTAAACCATTTTCAATTTCAACATTTTAAAAGCTTGGATTCTGAAAATAATCCAGTTCATATAAATCCAATTTTATTTCAAAATATCATTTGATTGGATTCAAAAATTAAGGGTTTAAAATCATTTAATTTAACCAATCCAATGTCCATATATAATTTTCTATCCTATGGTCAAGTGATACGGATATATATCATTTCAACCCGTGAAAAAATTAAATTTACGGGTATATATCATTTCAACCTACAATCCCGAACAAAATTCAAAATCCCTAAAATCGCTCGATTTTATCATTTCAACCCATAACTATTTTTCTCTAATCTATAAGACCGTTCAGGTATTTAACATTTCATCCCATGGTGATTTTCCTAACAATAGCTAAGGGAACTTGCAGTGTGATAACAACATATAAAATAAATATAATATCCAATGATCCAAATATCAACAATTAAACATTAATCACAATCATCATTCAAATCAACCAATAAAATGCAACAATTAACTGGTTATCACTAGCAGGTATTTAACTAACAATATAAATTTAAATGGCAAATTAATTCAATAAAATTCAAATAAAATTTAAATGACAATTCAAATTACCAAACAACAATCAATAAATTTCAAATCACAACATAAATTTAATTCAACTAACATAAGACGATTTAGTATTCGTGAGTGGGTTAAATCACTCACCTTTGATTTCAAATTGATTTGAAATCCAAATAAAGTCCAAAATTCTAAGAGTGTCAGAATTTAGCCAAACTAGTTGCATAACGTCCGAAATATCGATACGATCGCAACGGAGAAAACCGCACGTGAATTCGAACTTGTATGAGAAAGTTACGCACGTTAGAACATTTGAGAATTAAATTAAAATTAAAAAATAGAAAAGGGCAAATTTGTAAAACGCTCACCCTTCATAACCCTACTGCAATCACGCGATCGGCCCATCTCAATGTCAGCTGCAACCCATGTTCATGCTTCCAGCCGCCACTAGATCGAACGCCACCATCCACCTACTCTCGTCCAACCGCCCACGTCAAGGCCTCGCGACCACCAGTGGCTCGCCCACGAGCCATCGTCGCCGCTTCTCATTCAAAGCTAATTTCTTGCAGACTCCAACCTTGCTGAGATGAATGACAACCAGATTTACGACTTGCTCGACTCACTCTTCCAAACGCTGCTTCCCGATTGTCAAACGGTCGACGATCCATCGTTGGATCGAAAACCCTAAAAAGACGGTCGAGAAAGATCATCGATTTCTGGCCAAATGATGATTCAAATCAGAAAACGAATTGCTGCAGTAGATTGCACTCGTCAAGAGCTTTCCAAAGATATATTTATGACATAGTTTGAGGAGTTTAAATTTTTCGATTTGAAATTGAATTTGGGAATTAGGGTTTCTGCCATTGGAAGGAAGGAAGGAGCAGATGGAGATAAGCAGTACGTACAGAAATCAAAAATAAGAAACAACTAGGGTTTATAACAGCCTATATATAGGCAAATGTAGATAAGAATGAATAACCTATCGAAATGGGTCGAAACGATGACGACGACCCAAAAAACCCATTTCATTCCCGAAACGAAAGCAGGTCATCCCGTATATCAAAATAGATGTTTTCAATATTTTTAAACTCAATGGAAGAATTTTCAGACCCTGATTCCATTGTATACACAAGGTAGCTTTTAAAATCAGATTATTTTAGTTGAATTCGTTAAATTGATCTCTATGCGTTTCGAGCATGGACGATCAAACGATAAGTCCGATTGCTACGAAACTTGAGATCCTACAATAATTCCCTATTACAAATCCGATGAAACTGGTTTTGTCACAATCCAAAAAGTGGCCAAAATGGCTAAATTTCACGTTATTTAAATAAATTATTATTAGACGGATTTAATCACTTTTAAATTCAAATCAAAAAGTTGACCATTTTCATCATTCTTGATTACACAGAAATTAATAATCTTTTACAATACAGTTTCCATATTAGATCTAATATTTAAATATTACATAGATTTTAACGTTAAATTACAATAGGAATCAAACCTATTTTATTATAATTTAAATTCCAATAAATTCCTTTATTTTGATTTCACTCTTATTATTAAATCAACTATTACCTTATGAATATAATTAAAATTAGTTTACATTTTATTATGTTCATATTTTACAATTATCATCTTTTACCATGTATTTGGAAGAACCAATCCTAATTTCAATGTATTTTCGATATAAACTCTTTTAATATATAAACTCTTCTAAAATGTAAATTGTTTTTCTCCTATAAACCATTTTAATATATTAATATTTCAAAGTGGGATTGGTATTTCTATATATTGTATTAACATCTGTGGATGCATGGAAACAAGTTGGAGGGATCCAGCTAGATTCCTCAAATTTATTGTTCGCTTTTAATATATAGTGATATATGATTTGTGTAGAATAATCTATTATAGATTATTGTAATAATTGGAATTATTAGATACTATTGTAGCACTAGCCTGAATTTTGATAATTTAAATACTATAAATGTATTTTTAAAATTTATGGAATTAAAGGGAATTTGAGATAAAAATATATATACTGGAATTGGAGTTATTTAAAAGAAATTGAATTAGAGAAAAAAAAATTTGAGTTGGGTATACTTAACCATTGTGAATTAGTAAATGGAGACTTTTAAAAATGAATTATATAAGAGAATTTATAAAGTGATATTAAAGAAGTATAAAAAGGAGTTAAAGTAAATATCTAGAATAGATTCGAAGTATAACTAGGATTTATAAGAAAATGGATTTATCAAAGTGAAATTTTATAAATAAAATTTGTTTTTTTTATATGCAAGTTGAACTCAAAAGAGTTATAAAATTTTAAACGATGTTTACAAATGAAGGAAATTGATATCAGGATGATATATCGAGAATATAAATTCGTAGGGTGAATTTATATTAGATTATGGAAATAGGAAGAGGAAAAAAATAGGGGATTACTATTTGTTGAAGTGAAAATGGTTAAGGGAATCGGAATGGAAGTGATGTGATGGAAATCGAGAGGAATTTATAAGTTGAATTGGTTATTGAGGTTTTAAAAAAAATTAATATATATACATATATATATTTTTAATTTCAAGAAGTTGTTTTTGGAAGGAAAATTTTTATTATTTAAAACTATGAAATTTTAATCTAGTTTGAGTTGAAATACTTCGGTAAGTAGATTTTTAAATAATTAGTATTTATTTTAGGAAATTCAAACTTTTAAAATCAGCTGTGAAAATTTATATGTTTATTTAAAAATAAGTTATTAATGTTATAAAAGTGTTTTCGGTATTTTAAATAATTACTTGAACATATTTTAAAAATAAATTATTAATCTTTTAAATACTTATTATATATATATAGAGTTTTAAAGTAATTGGAAAACTTATTTTATGAATTCTCTCGAGATTTGAAAAGGAGTACGGATTTGCGGGTCTTTACACTGTGCCTTCTGATCTTCATAAAAAAGATGCCAATATTGATGTTGGAGAAAAAGAAGGGAAAAGCAGACCCCACAAACTTCTATTCCTGTTTCTCAGGTATGGAATTCTTTATCTAAATGGCTTTCACTTCCAAAATAATAGTTGCTGATATCTTTCTATTTTAGATAAAGAAGAAATCCATTCAACTTTGTAAAACAAAGCTTGAAAGAAAACAGGGGAAATAAATAGCCTGTATAGGGAGTTAGTTAAACAACTAAAAAACATAACGCACTCTTTGATTAATATTATAAGCTTAATAAACGCGCTGCAGTTTTAGCGTCTTTTAAAGATCAGGAAGTGGCCCCTCGATTGAAAAGGGGGTGCCTTCGTTATGACAAGCTCCTAGAAGAAAACAAGGAATTGATAACACTCTTTTGGTTGTTGATCGAGGACAGAGATATCCTGGTAGATTTTCTACATAAAGCTTATTATCGACATCCAATTGTTGATTTTTCATACTTGGATGATTTAAGTGGAGGTCTACTTATATATATCTACATAGGAGATACTTAGATGAATTCAGATCTGATCCACATTCGGGGGCTTGTTGGAATTTACCACGAGTCGAATCAATCCCTCGTGAATTGCCTCTAGAAAAAATAAATATTATAAGGATAAAATCATTTCCAAGTTATTCAAAAAATCAGTTTTTTATGAACCAAGTGAACATTTTTAATCATGTAATAATATTGGTTTGTGAATTTTCAATCTTTTATACTTAGTCGTATGTTATTACGTTACTACAAAATAAATGTCTCCTAAGCAGCCTTGTTTTTAGAGACTACTTAGGCAAATACGTCAAATTAAGAAGAGCTTACATAGAAAAGGTCTCACTCTTGAAATCCTTAAGATTGGCTAAATATTTCTTTCTTAGGGATCTACATAAGCTTTATATGCAACATCCGTGCCTTCGCTTTGATTTTCTAGGTAAAGAAAAGGAGAGACTCCTTAAAGAGATTCGAACATATCATACAAAATTGATTTGCGGTCATGATAGTCCTCCAACAGGAGAATCGGATTATAGCAAATTTTCCCCAGTTATTACCCCAGAAGGATTTACCGCCTCCTTTGAATCAACAATCACTCTTTCGCCTAACTCTTTAAATAAGGTTAAAAATTCTATTTATAGGCTTTAAATGTGATATGGCAAAGCAAGCATTTGAGTATAACATTGATATTGTACGTTTTATTTTATTTCTTTTTGAGTTATAACTTCTACTATTGTAATAAAAGAAATTCGTTCTTTGGGTTCTAATTAATTTTTTTATTTGATAGGAATTACATTTAACTACTACTCCACTCTCACTATATCTGTTATCTCACTTCATCAGTATTAAAGATAGGTTGGTGGCAGTTCTTGAAAAGAGAAGCCTGCTTAAAGATCCTTTGTCTACCCGGCTTCAAAGCAACACCGAGGCATTAGAATGGCGTAAGAAATGTTTGCTACAGAAGGTGATTGTTAGGGACCTTAACAATCAAATCACTAGTCTCGAAGAAAATATCAAGAAGAAAGATGAAACAATTTCTCAATTAAAACGCCAAACTAAATCAAATCCTTAGATCGACTTTGATCAAGAAATGTCCAAGCTTCTCCAATAGATAAGCGATTTGGAGATAAAATTAAAAGATAGCCAACTCAGTGTAAATCCTTGGAATTTATCATGAGAGGTGTTCCGAATATCCATTTACCAACTTTTCCAGACACCTCATCTGTTGTGAAATCGACAAGGTCTTCGTCTTTTGATTTTCAAAAATTTCCTACTACGACTAAACCTCACCCTAGGTTTAGACGAGAAGGCAGTGGTTGAATAGTGCAAGAAAGTTAAGTTTGAAATGATTAAATACTTTGATGATCAATAGAAAGTGAGATATTCACAACGCATCAATGAGTATGTAGCTAAAATCCAAAGGCTTGAGCGTGAAAATATCTTCTTCAAAAGCGCATCGCCGATTTAGAAAGGCAAAACAAGACCCTTAATGGTGCCAACAAAGATTTCAACCATGCTTTGAAGACCCATATTGAGTCTATTGATGATGCTAATGAAATTAATAAAAAGGAAAAGAAGCTTAAAAAAATTCTTTGTACAGTGATTTACCATATTGTCCATCCTTTAATTGTCGAGAATCTAGATAAGGTTGTCTAGGATCTATGAAACATACACTTATGCTATATACTTGTATATATTTTATATATTATGTAAATTATGTAAATATCACCTAGTTTGTAGCCTTTGCCTGTACTTACAATGTTGTTTCTAAATTTGCTTCCTAATTACTTCTACTATGGTTTTTGTATTTGTTGGCCCATTCTATCTTCCTTATTGATCTTGTTTTCTTGAAAAGTACAAAGTAGACAACATTTCTTATCATTAATTTGAAATCTATGCAAGAATATACTTGATGGTTCTTTATATTATTGGCAATAGTATGCAGAATCCTAATAATAAAATTCCAAAATTCTAAGTAATGGCAATTAATTGATCATTATATGAAAATAATAAGTAAAGAGAAATTCCGTGGTTAGAAATGAACAAAGTCATGAGATCCAACTTTGGTAATGATGAGAGAAGACCATAGATCTGACTCCAGAAATCTAATTATGGAATTAATAATGGAGGTCAAAAAATTCAAATCTAGCATTAATAGAAGTTTAAAAATTGTCTTTTGAAAATAACTGATAGAAGATCAAGAATAATCATTAATAATAAAAGTACAAAGTTCATTATCTTGAAATAAGTCATAAAAGACTAGGAATCCTCTTATGGGAAAGAATAATATGAGTCCAGAAATCCTTATCTGGAAATAATAGAATATCCGAAACCCAGATTTGGGTATTAGTAAGATATATCCAAGACTTAGTAGAAGACTTGAAATCCATAATAAAGGTATCAATAATAGAGGTCCCAAAGCCTAAATTCAAGCATTAATGAGTGAAGACCAGAAATCAATGGTAAGAGACTCGAAACCCAGATTTGGGTACAAGTGAAAACCAGGAATCAAGAGTAAGAGACACAAAACCCAGATTCGGGTATTAATAAATGAAGTTGAGAAATCCTCTTCTGGAAATCGGTCGAAGGTTGTAGATTCTTATTTGAGCCTTTTGTTTTGCACTAAGTTTTGATTCTTTTGGCATGTGCCATCTTTTAGGCTCCATATGTTGTCATTGTTTGGTGTGCCGCTTCTCGGGCTTGGATGTCTTAGTCTGTTGTTGTCTAGTGTGCTTGGTTAGCTTATCCACAAGCAGGACCCAAGGACTTACACAACCTCCCTTCAAGAGGCGCTCCAGCCAGGTCTTATAGGCGAGATTGAAGGCTTGTTCAATGTCTTGGCCTAGCCATATCATGGTGGGACCAAGAGCTTACTCTGACCACCCTCCAGGAGGTGCTCCACCAGGCCTTATATGCGGGACTGAAGGCTGGTCGCCGCCTTGGCCAGGCCATAGCGTGGCAGGAACAAGAGCTTACTTCATCCCCCTCCAGGGGATGCCTTGATTTGGTCATAACATGTTGCGATCAAGGGCTTGTAGATACTTAAACCCGGCTATAGCATGGCACGGATAAAAGTTTACTCTAACCTTCCTCCAGGAAGCGCTTTGACCTGGCCAACTCGGCGCATATAAAGGCTTATAACAATTTAAGATAATTTCGAAGATTAAGGAGAATTTTACTCCCGACCATGTTGATTTTCTTTAAAAGGTGCGTTATTGAATTCTTCTAGGGTTGCTTTACAAATCTATGGATCTTCCCTTGTCTGAAAAAGTTGATAACCATTCCTTCAAATGCTCTACATTGATTTGTTTCGTGCACATTCATCATGTGATAGTGTTAATAGGATCCTCCCCGTTTCCTTTCGTATTTGGGCTTTTTCTTTTTGGATGGTCAATAGTTAAGTTTCTCCCTAGTTAGTAAATAAATGTTCTCACTCGATGTAGTCAGATTACATTCCTTAGGGAGTCTTGATTTGAACCTTGTCTTTTGAGGACGATTTCTATATTTTTTATTGCATGATTCAGGAGCTTCACCCTCAACGACCAATTTCCTTTTCAAAACCTTTTGAAGCTCATATGTAGGTAATGTTCTGCTTGTTGCATGATACCATTTTCGTGCAAAGGTGTAGTAATCAGCCATCATCCCATCTTCAAAGATAGTGCCATTGGTATAGAATGAATTGTCTTCTTCATTTGATCAAACAAGTTATCACTCTTATCTTTTGTTCCCCCTAAAGCAAAGACAGATGTAGGGCCAATGAGAAAGGGGTTTAAGCTCCACTAGTCTAGATCATAAGATTCAGCCTTCTTTTTCTTCATGATTCTCAACGCCTCTAATCTTAACATTTGCTCTTCATACAGTTTAGAATCTTCAATAATTCCATAGAAGAATCCAACTGAGCATGGCTCTAAGGATCCTTGCTCGTATTTTCTATTTTTTCTAAGCATGATGGTGTAGGTCTAAGGTAAGCTTGGAATAGAATAGTGTTAAAGGAAAATAAAGTTGGGAGTTCAACAAGGATGGAGGTTCAAGCCCTCCTTCTAATGCTAAAAATGTTAACAAGAAATCTTGTCAACACCCGAAAGCAAAGTTCAAAGGGTAACCGAACCTTTCGAATCCACTTTTTGAATCGATTAAGATAGTTTAAACCCTTTTGAATCCTTCTTTCAAATCAATCAAGGTAATTTTGATCTCCTTCAAATCACCTTTCGAATTGGTTGAACTGGATTAAGATCCTTTCAAAACTTCCTTCCAAAGTGGTTGAGGTGACTAAAGGTTGGGATTAACGGATCTAAGGGTTTTAATTGAATCAATAGGTTTCCACTCTTTGGAAAGGTAATCTTTCGATTGACATTGATATAAGTAATCCATAACAAGAACCATGTCAAAGCAACAGATCAGTCAATATATTTGGAAATGCTATATACTTGCTTTAATAATAATCCCCAACTTGATTCTTGATTAATGTTTACAAATTCAGGAAAGAACAAGTATCGAGTGAACGAAAGTGGGATCCCTCAAGCAATACCCCTAGGGTCTTATTTATAGGAGCAGGTTGGACCCTTTCAAATAAGTCCTTTCGACTAAGTCGAAATGGTGCCTTGAAGTCGTTTCATTGCTGCTAAATTCATGGTGCCCTTCTACCTTCGCTGCTGAATGGAACTTGAGTGCTTTCGAATCTATCGAAAGGTATGGATGCACCCTCCACTCTATTATTAACGTGTTGTTGCAAGTAGGAAAGGATGCGGGATTTCGATACTATCAAAAGGTGTATCTTTGGGGCTTCGAATAAGTTGATGCATAGTAGAAGGTTTAGCTGCGAAAGGTAGCTTTCGAAAGCATCCCCATTGATCAATGTGGAACCCCATCGATCAATGTGGAACCCCATCTTCTGGTGTTTGAAGAAGACTTGTTAGGTTCATGTAAGCTTTCCTTTGTAATTGTGGATGGTTTCAACCGATTCGAAAGGCTGATCTACGCTTTCGAAGGGGTAGTTTTGGCTAAATGTTCTTCTACAGAAGGCAAATAATGACAACACCCACTGTTTCGAAAGGTTTAACACATATATGGAAGCATGTTATCTGATACCTTTGGAAGGTGCTTCTTAACTCATATGAAACCCCCTTTATGCATGTGGAATCATCTATTTCGAACGGAATTAATTAAATCGAAAGGGCGGCCTCATCACCTTTCGACTTCTTCAAAAGTCCATTGCTTATCCAACATTTTGCTAAAGCATCCCTTCGACTCTTTCGAAAGGTTTTGTTATTGCTATCATTCCTTTTGAATTCCTTCTTTTATATTCTTAGTGTTTTCGACAAACTTGAAGTCATTTCTGATGATAAAAATCATCATCATCTTCACCGAATCATGGAAAGAGGAAACAGAGTGGGTCTGAGCTCTGGAATGGGAAGGTGCGCTAACAAATCCAATAAATCTCCTAAGGTGTAAGAGCCCACATCAGTGGAGATTTTTGTCTGTGAGCAAGAACTTGATTGTGCATAGCGGAGCATCGACCACTTACAAGGCGCTAAGAACAGTGCCAAGTGCCAGATCCTTATTAATCTTCGAAAGAACTGTAAGTAATATACGATCAATCAAAATACTTATAGCAATTAAAGGAAGTTCCGAGAATGGTGAAAGAAACTTACCCCCCGTGGTCCATAGACGGGTTAATCCCTCTGAACATTTAGCGATGAAGAACTGATTTTGAATGAGGGATCCTTGTTGGGAAGATCAAGTACAAGATTCCAGCTGCATTGCGCCTCGATATAAAAGAACAATGGGCTAGCCTCTCTCTTTTTGAATAATAAGAGATACTGCAACTCGGCAAAGCTCAGGACGTGATTAAGTGCCTGCATAAATAGAACTTATAGGCACGTCAGCATGGCATACCCATTTGGAAGAATTTGGAATGGGGCCTACCCTATTTTCGGAAGCGTAATCATTAAGAAATGATTGAATGGGGGCACTGCACCTTACATACACATATAGCGGTGACAAGCCACATATCCCAATGGTGGCCTATGAGAAAATTCCCCTATCAACGGCAGAAGCACATCATCTTTTGAGATACCATACTGCGAGCTGATGCTTCGCAACATACTATATCTAAGGATAGAGGGAGCTTTTTTTGGAGGATCGAGCAAGACTCTGAAGTTAAGAGGAGTGCGATCGACAATAGGGCCAACTGGAATCAGATAGCCATATTGACTCGAAGTTATGGGAGCAGTAGACCCCGTTGGGATCGATGAAGACTCTGCCTTAAAAATAGGTGAGATTCCCTCAACTGACCAGAGTCGAGAAATTTGCCATCATTCTATATAAGAAAGCTTGTGTTCAGAATAGTCAGGTGCGCAAAAATCTCTAAATTATAAACCCTAACATAGTTGATACTTGAAATTCGAAAGATAATAGACATGTACTAACCACCAACCGTATTCCAAGTATTAACTGTGGGTGTGTGCAATGTGTAATCTAAGTGAGAATGGATACGACGTCCTGAACATTATGAACGAACCATTCTGTGTAGATGGCTTACTCACACCGGAAAGAGCAATCAATATCTCTTGTTAATGTCTTTTCTTCTATACTTACCCATTATCGACCAATGATCAATAACGGATCTGTTGTCCGAAGCGACATGGAAAACTCTTCCTATTCCCGGTACACCGACTATGCAATGATAGGACAATCCAAAGAGAGCAACAATAGATCGATGGGTACAAATCGGGAAGAGAATTCTTAGCATAAGTCAATTTTAATTCTCCGAAAAGTCATAATAGCTTGAGATGCATACAAGATGCTACTCTAAGCTATTATCACCTCCTTTAAAAACCAAAATGAATCCACCAGATGTCATGCCAGGAACGACTGTGTCACTCAATACAAGTTAATTCTGACTCTATGGCTAAGGTTAACAAAACATGTCAAGCACCGGGGCAAAACTCTAGCTTCATTCCATGAAGAACTTAGAACTTGATTTACTAACTTCTGCCACAAAGCCACAATCAGCTCGAATCTTCCACTATATCTATCACCAACACAACTTCATCACTAATCACTGATAATATGCCCAAATCCACATCACCAACCTTCAAAATCGAGAAAAATGGGCTAATCCTTGATGCAAAGCAATCCAAAATAGGGTATTGATGGATCAGATCGATGACAATTGGAAATGGAGAAAGGCATGATAGTAGAACGATGGTGGCAGCTTTAGGAGGCAGTGGCTAATGGAGCTAGAGGCGAAGATCAACAGTGGCGGCTCTTTGGCGATAGCAGACATTGGATCAGCACCAACTCAGGATGCTTGGATTGACTCGACTCGAAAAGGTAAAGTGAAAGAATGAAAGATCTGACCCCTTATAAAATAAAGGGGGTAAGAAAGAAGAAATAAAAAAATTGCTAAGTACTTGGATCGGCATCGATCCGATCCAATTGGATCGATACCGACCCAAATTTAATCCTCCAAAAGACTTCAAATTTCATCTGTTCAGCCTACTCGATGTCTATGTTCGTCCTGGAAGTTATCAAGTCAACATCACTTCGTAATTATGAACAATGGAGATTCACAACTAAGGACTAGTCAGTTAGCTGGCATGTCATAGATGACTGTTCAAAATGGCTAGATACGACCAATAAAACTCTATAAAATAGAAACCAATAGATAAACAATTTTAGAGCATACCTTGTTTGCAACGAAAGCATGCTTTGAGAGGCAAATGTTAAACGGGTTTTTAACCCAGTAGAATTCAAAAGGATATAGAACATTCAGATTAAGCAAGGATGGCTTGAGACTTGATCGGAAGGGCTAAAAGCACGAAACAAAGGAACCTTGAAAGTTTGACCCAAAAATATGCCAACAATTTTTATCGGTGTCGATCCGATCAGATCTAATGGGATCGGTAGCGATCCAAAATTTTAGCTAAGTTTCCTCCTAACCAGTTGCGTTATGTTTCTACCTCTCTACAAAGTCCATCTACCAATTTTGGTAACAATCTAAGCATCCAAGTTCGAGAAGTAAAGACCTATCGGATTCGAACTAAAGTTCAGTCAAACTCATGAGCGAGTCATCATCAAAACAAGTCAACAAGCAATGAAATTACATAGAGAGCCTTATAAGCAAGTATTGAAGCCAGCCGGAAGGAAGTTGTGCAAAAATTGCACAACTCTTTGGATCAATTTAGGAACCCATTTTCTATTGGAGTTAGGATGGTATTTATAGGATTTATAGAGCACTCGGATCAGAAAAATTGCTCCAGAAGCCTGTAATTGTCCATAGTAAGAAGCAAGAAAAATTTGGAGAGATTTCAAATATTTCATGCATCTTCCTATGGACAATTACAGACTTCTGGTGCAATGGTTACGATCTGAGTGCTCTCTAAATCCTATAAATACCATCCTACCTTCAACAGCAAAGGGGTTCCTAACATGATCTCTACTGAAGTTCTACTATTATTTTTTCACTCCTATTCTCCCATACAACAGCCATTAAGAGACAATTGAGATCCTCCTTTTGTTTCTAATGGTGGTTTAATCTAACATGTAGAAGAGGAATCATATTGTAATTCAAACTCTTTTGTAACAGCATTTGATCAATAAAAGTTATAAAGTGGACGTAGGCTTCATTAATAGCCGAACCACTATAAAATCTCTTGTCCTTTTACATTTTCTACATTTAATTCCAGTATATATATTTTTATCTCAAATTCCCTTTAATTCCATAAATTTTAAAAATACATTTATAGTATTTAAATTATCAAAATTCAGGCTAGTGCTACAATAGCATCTAATAATTCCAATTATTACAATAATCTATAATAGATTATTCTACACAAATCATATATCGCTATATATGAAAAACGAACAATAAATTTGAGGAATCCAGTTGGATCCCTCCAACCCGTTTTCCTGCATTCACAGATGTTAATACAACATATAAAAATACCAATCCCACTTTGAGGGGGATATCATGGTATATAGGGTAATCCGCTATTATGCGGGGCGCATAGGGTCTCATCCCCTATAATGTGCGGGAATATCACTCCAAATACTACTATATATACTACTATATATATAATATATATTCAACGGATAATGATTATTAAATTAACTAGGAATTAAATAATTAATTTTAACTATTTTTAAAATTAAACTGATAATCCAAATGAGTGAGAATTTTCTCACCTTGATTTATTTACAATCTGTTTGCAATTTTATTTTTATTTCGAAGATTCCATAGCTATAAATTTCGTAAGACTGTTCCAAGCGATTTAACCTCGTATAAAGAAGTTATAAATTTATTAACATTCGAATTTATATAAGATTCGATTAATCAAACAATTAATTTCTAATTTTAAATAATATAACTATCCTACCAATTTCAGAAATTGACATAGTCACCATGATTAAAGCCCTAACCTTCCCACACGATGAACTTTTGGCGTGATTTTTGGTTCACACACGCGACTTCCAGTTTGCTTCTTCCTCATCCTTCTCGTTTGCACTCAACCCATTTGCGCGCGACTAAAAATGATCACTGCCGCTGTTGACAGTCACGAAAACCCCAGCTCCTTCACGACCTCGCCCTCATCCAACTACTTCCAATTATCACTATTCTTGACCCCACCACCTCGCCAACGAGCCTCTCCGCCACAGCTTCGCCTAGCTTCGCCCCTCCACGACCCAAAGTACTGCTGCGACCACTCCCCTTGCTCGTGCGTGCGCATCGATTTAGAGTCGCGATGCTCAATTCCCCTTCTCTTTTTTGTTGTTGTGATGAACGAATCGATTCGTTCTGCATATATCCCTCTTTTATTTAAAGTAATCAAAGTAAATTTGAGCTATGGATTTTGGGAGGAAGAGGGAATGCACGATTTTATTTCATTCGATTTCGTTTGAACTAAAGAAAGGGAAAGATTTTCATTTGATCTGCTTTTTATTTATTTTATTTTTTTCGGTTTTGTTCGTTCATATCAACTGAAGATGAAAGGAAGATAGATGTAATTTTAAAATGAGGAAAAGATGCCTTGCGTGTTGCTTGTTGGCTACAGTAGATTGATGGAAAAGAAAAGTAGCTGATGGGAATATGGTCGAGTCAACAAATTATATATATATATATATACTATTTAAATTTTAAAACGTCTCGATTTCATAGCTAAAAATCTCAAACTCCTATCGAGGCATGCCGCTAGGCGTTTATAATGTTATACCTCTATTCCGAACACAATGGAAAAGGTTTCAAGTCCTAATTCGATCGTATGGAGAAGATAGCATTTTGGACTCCATTATTATATTGAATTTTCGATATAAATTTCAGCACGTTTATATCCCGTACGACCAAATGATAACTCCAAACACTACGAAATTTAAAATCCGAGAATGTACAATATTCTGAATCCAATGGAACTGGTTTCGTCGAATTCTGAGACTATGCCTCGGAAGGCTATTTTTAAATGTCAACTTAAACATACTATTTTTAAAATTGAACAAATCACTTTTAAATTCAATTTCAAAACTTTTATTATCTTCATTATTATAAATATGAATTTTACAAGCTTTTAAATCATTTTTATCAAGCTTAAAACTCAAGATTCAATGTTTTAACTAATTTCAAATTATAAATTTCAATAATTAAATTATCCAGTAAATCGCTATATTTAAATTCTAAATCTATTTTGTTAAATAAAAATCAATCTTTCATATTCAAAAATCAATTTATAATTCAAATTAAATATTTAAAACCATTTAAATATTCCAAACCAAACGTCGAAAAATCCGGGTCGTTACATTCCTCCCCCCTTAAAAGAATTTCGTCCCTGAAATTGCTAAGGTAGGAAAACGCTCCAAACCCATTTATTTTTTCAAAACTCACTTAGTGAAAATTCGATGTTCACTTCTCTAATCTTCTGTTTCACCCGCAACAATAGTTTTCAATTCTGATTCAAAATCCTTTATTTCAATTTCAATTTTGTCGCTAACAAAAATTTTCCAAAAAATTTCAAAAAATTTTCTAACACCTTAAATTTCCAAATTTTTTTGGTAGAGTCTCCTTTGTACGGAGGACCATTTGCAATATGATAAGGGATATAAATATATATGCATCGACCCACATGGTCAGAAAACAAAATATGTGGTAATATTTTATATTTTCGCAGTATATAGTCCGAAAACGTACCTTATTTAGCATTTTTAGACAAGCGGCTTATTTATTTTGCAATTAGCGCGACCAAAGTCTAGCCAAACGGCCTCTAGGTACATGTACTTACTAAATTTAAAAACATAAGTACCAAATATATGAAATTCACTAACATTTCACTTATTTAAATAGTTTAAACACATAAACTTCATAACCCCACTATCCAAACATGTATTATAAGCAATTATAAGGTTCCGACACTAATTTGATTGCTTTCAACCAATCCATATACTATTTCATTCAATTAAAATGGTATACAACTCGCTTTACATGCATTCAATTCATTTTTAAACCAAACAAACGCATACCAAACTAAATTGATTTTTAAACCAAACAAATGCATTCAATTTACTCCGTTTTCGTCAAACGACAATTTATTTCCATGCAAATTTTGATGATATCTATTTAATAAAATATCCACTTAGTTTATAACTTTTTTAAATTGATACCAAATCGATTTATATTTAATTCCATTTCATTTTCACATTCATCACATACAAATCTATTTTTATTTAAACTCGAAACCATTTCATGCTATTTTTATTTAATGGCCATTTTACAAACTTACTCGAAGCCAAGCTTCTACTAAATATTAACTTAAGTTGTTTTGTTCATTTCCAACTATCCCAACTATATAACTTAAGTTAATTTCCTTTTGCAAATAAATTCTATTTCCATTTTGGATTAATTTTCATTCAATCCCAATTTATTCGACACATTTTCCAATTATATTTAATTCACTTACAACCTAAGTTTTATTTATAACTCAAAGTTCATTTCCCAATTCCATTTTTAACTTACAGTCCTATTTTATTTAACCAAGTTAAATTCCATTAACATATTCAATTAACTAATTTATTTAGCTAATTAGTTCACTTCTAATTTATAATTCAATATTTGATTTCTATTTCAAATATCACTTTAATAAATTACTCGAGCCCAAATTTATTTTATAATTCAAGTTTGGACTTTATTCCTTCACTTTAGAATATTACACCGTTTTTATTTCGGGTTTCTATTTCACTTTTCAATTTTACAAGTCACACAACTTATTTTTCACATTTTCGTTAATTCTGCACCCGAATATATTCATTTTTTTTAACTCGAGATTATACATTCATTTATATCTTAAATATACCTTTACCCTAATAATTTCAATTTTTTTTATAAGCTATTCAAATTTATTTATTCACAATTCCAATTTTTCCGCTTGAATTTTTATTTCATTTAAAATTTTACACCTTATGTTTATATAATTATTTCACAATTCAAAATTAATATTTGCTTCAATCCGATATTATCTGCAATCCAAATTCAAATTTTATAACTTATAGTTATGTAGTCTCCTTATAATTCACATTTACATATTTAATTCAATTCTATATGATTCGAATTCAATTCACTTTTATTTAAATTCCAATTCCTTTTTAACCAACATTCCAAAACCAAACTCGAGTTATTCATATTTTAAATTAATTTCTCTCCAAACCATTTTTATTTTTAATCCACTCAATTTTAAACAAGTAAGGATTCAGTTCCAATTTCTAATTTTTTTCCATTTCCTTATTTATGTTAATATAGAAATTTATTATATCCATTCCCAATAGATTTATTTAACTTTCCCTAAGTTATTAATTCACACCATTCTATTTTTAACTTGCTTAAGTTAAAATTTATTTCTCAAACTCAATTTCCATATTTTCCTTTCTTATTGAAATCACTCCCTCTTTAAAAACCCGGTATATTTTTCAAATTACTTGAAATCAAATAAATATATATATATATACTCATTTTGGTTTAACAAACCACTTCCTTCGGATTTTAAAATCAACCTGATTTTATCCAAAACAATTCCTTTCAGAATTTTTTTAACAAACCAGTTTGCCCCCAAAAATCTAAATCAAATCAATTCTACCAGCAATCCGTCACTTAGAAACTCGAAAATGAATACTGATGATGCGTCCGTCGTCATCAGAATTATTTTCCAACGACTAAAGTGAGTTCAGTGCTATATGACTTCCAAAATCCATTTAAAACCATTTTCTCTTCAAAAATACCTCATAAATAATAATATTATTATTTATCTTCAAAATACTTTGGAAAACACTTCCAAAAATCTTCGGGCTTTAATTTTCCAATTTTTGGTTTGTATTCATTTTTAGTTTTTAAATCAATTGTATAATCCATGTTTATACAATGTCTATTTGGTTATATAAACTATTTATAATCTTGTTTTGATTATAATATTATCATCCAAACACTCCAAATATACCATAATAATTTCTAAAAATTACTTCCTTTTTATAAAAATATAGTTTGAGTAAAATTATTTCACTTACCAGCTTCAAAACCATACTGTGTCAGTTAACTGCGTTTAAGTGTTTAGAAGCTTTCATCGATTTAGTGGCGTCCCACTATTCGAATAGAACTTATATACCACTCAACCAATAAATCAACACAATATAAAATCATTTATATTCACTAACAAATACGAACTCATATCTATTAATACATTCAACTCATTCTAGAGTACTACTGACTCTATCTCTAATGAGTAAATCCCTACTAGAGCCAAGGTTCTCGCTTAACCTTCAGCTCTGATACCAAATGTAAAGACCCGCAAATCTGTAACCCTTTTCGAATCTCGAGAGAATTCATAAAATAAGTTTTTCAATTACTTTAAAACTTCATATATATATATATATAATAAGTGTTTAAAAGATTAATAATTTATTTTTAAAATATGTTCAAGTAATTATTTAAAATATCAAAAACACTTTTATAACATTAATAATTCATTTTTAAATAACATATAAATTTTCACAGCTGATTTTAAAAGTTTGAATTTCCTAAAATAAATACCAATTATTTGAAAATCTACTTACCGAAGTATTTCAACTCAAACTAGATTGAAATTTCGTAGTTTTAAATAATAAAAAATTTCCTTCCAAAAACAACTTCTCGTAATTAAAAATATTTATTTCTCCATTGTGATGAACGAATTGATTCGTTCTGCATATATCCCTTTTTTTTAAAGTAATCAAAGTGAATTTGAGCTGTGGATTTTGGGAGGAAGAGGGAATGCACGATTTTATTTCATTCGATTTCGTTCGAACTAGAGAAAGGGAACGATTTTCATTTGATTTGCTTTCTCTTTATTTTTATTTTTTTCGGTTTTTTTCGTTCATATCACTGAAGATGGAAGGAAGATAGACATGATTTTAAAATGAGGAAAAGATGCCTTGCGTGTTACTTGCTGGCTACAGTAGATTGATGGAAAAGAAAAGTAGCTAATGGGAATATGGTCAAGTCAACAAGTAATATATATAAGCTGTGACGCCCCACCTCTATACCCACGCTAGCCAAGGACACTATGGGGTAATGCCGTCAAATAGCACGGAGAATAAGGCTGTTGAGGAGCGACCATCTGTATAATTGCTTTGTGCGAGTACCGATATGCTAGATAAAAATATAACTTTTCATCTCAAGAGGAAATCCGACATACCAATATAAACTCAAAGCTACTACACAGTGGCTATATGGACTTCGGAAACAAATATAGAAATAAACATAACACAAATCAGTCACAGACAGTTCATATCACATAGGCGGAAATAGATATGAATATAACACAAGAAAGTGTACATCAGAGTAGTGGTCAGATAAGATCCACAATAATCACAAAAGAATAGACACAAGTGCAAGGAAAAAGAATATGTATACATCAAGGAGTCTAAATCTCAAATGTATACAACAAAAACTACTAAACTATAGTAGTTAGCCAAAAGTCAGATGGTAGTCCCAGATAAGAAGTCATGAGGAAGCACCTGTAAAATCTCAATCTGACCCGAGTATTATTTAAGAAGAAAATAATAAACGGATCAGTCTAGCGATAAATATCAGATAAAGTGATATAGAATAAGAGATACGACAAAAACGTATAATAACCATAAAGCCATACTGTGATAAGTATCTAATCGAAAATCAATCCAGAGATTAATCAATATCTCAAAAATCTTCTCAAAGATTAAAGAGAATGTCATATTCTTAATTTGATTCACCAAGCCACAAATAACGACATACATTTCAATGCCAATTTGTAAAAGTTGGTGAAGCATAAATTCCAGAAATCAACCATTAGAAATCCAGAAATCAAATAATCCGAAGCAACGACGTCGTACAACGTAACGTTCGATGATCCAGAGACACAATAAATAGGAACAACAACGTCGTACAGTGTAACGTCCGATGAACCAAAGCACAATAAAAAGGAACAACGATGTCGTACAGCGTAACATCCGATGAACCAACACATAAGAAAATGGAACAACGACGTCGTACAGCGTAACGTCCGATGAACCAACACATAAGAAAATGGAAGAACGACGTCGTACAGCGTAACGTCCGATGATCCAACACATAAGAAAATGGAACAACGACGTCGTACAGCGTAACGTCCGATGAACCAACACATAGTAAAATAGAACAACGACGTCGTACATCGTAACGTCCGATGAACCAAATCACGATAAAACGGAACAACGACGTCGTACAGCGTAACGTCCGATGAACCGAATCAAAGAGACAACGCACATTGCTAGTCTAAATAATGAAAATGATCGTCATTGATCATCAAGAAGTGTCGATTACGCTAAGCTAGTAAATATTAGAGTTTAGCTTCATGTCCCATAACCACTTGCTTAACTCAAATATTTACGAACAGATTGTAGATCTCAACTAGAAAATTGTCACAAGAGATTCAATCGAACAAGTCCAAGAATTAACCGACGAAGTAAACGCAAGCGTTTCATACCACTTGTTTTACTAAGCCGTTTAATTAGATTTCTCATCCGAGTGAAGTAAAGGCTTGTATATACTATTAGATTGGAAAACGGTTTAGGAAAAGAGCTTTGTAATAAAATAGTGTTGAAATCGTTTTAATGAAAGGGTTTTGATATTTACTACTAGTATAGAAAACCTTTATATTTTGAAGTGACAAATCATAGAAGTGATTGTAGAAACATTCAATCATAAAAATTCACATTCGAAGACGTGAATAAAATCCAAAGAAATCGATATCAAATCCATCAAAGTGGATATTTCCAATAATTCCCAAAGAAAATGTCATCAAAGTCGATAATAAATGATAACAACAAAAGGGAGGCAACACGAATCGATTAAAGTTGGAAATTCAAACAAACTAGGCAATATAGGCATAATTGGCAAATAGAAGCAGGTCGGTCAACCGGACCTTGAGGTCGGTTGACCGGACCAGAGACAGAAATTCTCGGGTAGCAGGTCGGTCGACCGGACTTCTTGGTCGGTCAGCCGAAGCCAAAATTCCTGCACTCCCAAAACAGAGGCAGGGAAGTGCTCAATTAGCAGGTCGGTCGACCGGACCCTGCATTCGGTCGGTCGAACGAACCCTGCATTCGGTCGGCCAAAGCCTGATTTCCAGCACTTCTTGCCCTATAAATGAATACCAATTCATTCCAAATCAAAAGCAATAGCACATGAATACTTGTTAGGAATTCATACCCAACATCAATGATATCAACAGAGGTAGATGTGAGCTCAAAACTCACCTTTTTACACACAAGCAAAGAAGAAGAAGCTCAATTGCAAAGAAACAACCAATCACACTCCACTTCAATTCTACAAGCTTCAATCTAATAAGACAACACATATTTCCCAAATTAGGTTTAGGAAACTTCCTGAAATTGAAGGAGAAAGAGTTGGAGAAGATGGAGAGGAGACTTACCTATGGCTTCACTTTGATTTTGGAGCAAGAAATCAAGATGCAAGAAGAAACTAGGGTTTGCAATTTCTATTTCCTCTTCCTTTCCCCCATTTCAGTTTTTACTTAAGTTTGGAGAGTGGGAATGAGAGAATGGAGAGGAGAGGGCTGAGTTAGAGGGTTAAGTGAGTTTAGTTAGCTAGTGGGCTGAACCCAACCCAAACCCAACTAGAAAAAGTAGCAAATTTCAACTTACTCCAAATATATCAAAGTTTATACTCAAACAGATCGCAAACGCCATTTTGGACTCAATGGAAGTGGTCTCGAGTCTCAATTCGACTGTTTGCAAAAAGTAGCTTTTCGGACTAAAATCCGACTAACGATTAAATATTTAAATAAAATATTTAAATATAAAATCAATAAATATGCGGGTTGTTACAGACTCCCATCCTTAAAGAAATTGCATCCTCGCAATACTTAAGAAGGAAATAAAGAGTAACAACCATAAAAGCATATCAACACAAAAGAAAATTTGAATCAAGAAGTCCACCATAAAGAGCACAAAAGAGTAAATCCGAAAGTTTTCGTTCGATGAATTCTCTAGATTACCCAAGAGAAATCCTTGGGATTTGAGAACCATAGAACTCACACAAAAAGAACATCTTTATTTCGAAGGCGCTCAACCCTCGAAGAAATGATGCGAATAGGGTGTTGCTCAAAAGTCAAATCTGGTGAAACTTCAATCCCTACTATAACACCAAGCTCAAGAATAAAAAATCGGAAACCTTAAGGCATTTCCGTAGTAGGAAGACGTAAGAAAACGTCGTGAATAACAGAAAATTGAGTCGGTGCAACGGCGTAGTAAAAAAACGGTACATCCAATGAACCGAATACCATAAAAGAACATCAGACGCAAGTCCATAAAAGAAATGAGATGAAACTCAATAAAACGAAGTATATCGAAACGTCCGATGTTGGTAAAATGATCATTCCATTTGGACATCATCAAAGAAACAACCACTTGTTGTTTACAACAAAGTGCATTGGCAACACGTTTCCTCTTTCCGAGAATATACAAAGAATATCAAGATTATAAGATGCAAGGAACTCGATCCAATATTAAGTTCCTTATGAGAAAATAAATATTCCAAAGATTTATGATCAGGGTAGAGAACAAATTTCTCACCCAAAAATAATGATGCCAATTTTTTTTTTAAAAGCGAAATCGATAGCCACGAGCACTAGATCATGAGTGGCATATCTAGTCTCAATAGGCATTAATGATTTAAAATCAAAAGAAAGAGAACGACATCCAAACCAATACGATTAGCATTGGTACAAAAGATAAAGTCTTGGTTCCCATCGGGAATCACAAGAATAGAAGTATCGGAAAAGAATTCTTTCAAATAATCTTCTTTCCCGAAAAGCTAAAACTTTCAAAAATCACAATTATCTTTATGTAAAAATCTTTCTAGAAAAATTTGCATTTTACAAGTCAATATTTCGTGTCAAATTGTCTCATCAAAGCGTTTAGGAGATTCCTATCGATAACGTTGATCAGGCACATCGACCAGAATTCTTAAAGCACTCAATGGGCAATACAATCACAAAACCATCTTCCATACGATAAAAATATCTCTTAGAAGTTTTAAGAATATTCTTTGCTCATTGAAGAACAAAATCCAATTATACATATAAATAAATCTTATGAAAAAGATTTGCAAAAATTTTAAATTGCTATTTCCATCCAAAATCAATAAATACAAAAATGAAGTCATCGAGATACTCATAGAAGACTCGATTTATAAAATGGATGAAATAAGTTGGACAAACTAAATGACATAATAAGTCATTCATAAGAACCATAACGAGTGCGGAATGCGATAAGTGGATGCTAACTTCCGCAACTCGTAGCTAATGAAAATCGGTGGCAAGGTCGAACTAAAAAGACCCTAACACCTCTCAAAAGATTGCTTAGGAGATAATCCTAAGACAAACTCAAAAATACCGGAAAATTCTCTAACTACATGAATGAGAGAAATAACACTTTCCTCATCATGTGAGCTTAAAGAATAAAATGATGCCATCAAAAATTTGAAAACGGAGTCACGAAGAAAAAATAGAAATCTGCTTAACAGATAGGAAATGTCGAAAATGAATAGTCCACTTGGAAAAATAGGATACGGGCTTCACAATTAAGCCAATCCTTTACTAAATCAAGAAGCTGCTGAGCAGTCATGAAAACTCCATCCTGGGGAGTAACAGTAGATGGTCCAGCTCTGGGATGACCTGGTCTAGACATTCTCTTCTTTAAGGAAGAGAAAAGAAGAAAAGTTATTCCCCAAATAAATATCAAGCAAGTCTTGATAGATAAAACAAGGATACATAAAAGGAAATAGGATGAGTCGGTTCGAAGACTCGACTGAAATCCTAAGGCACGACTCCTAAGTTGGACTTAGGACGCTGATCCTTGTTAAGTTATTCTACATTGTTCCGAAGTTAGGCTTTGATACCAAGCTGTGACGCCCCACCTCTATACCCACGCTAGCCAAGGACACTACGGGGTAATGCCGTCAACTAGCACGGAGAATAAGGCTGTTGAGGAGCGACCATCTATATAATTGCTTTGTGCGAGTACCGATATGCCAGATAAAAATATAACTTTTCATCTCAAGAGGAAATCCGACATACCGATACAAACTCAAAGCTACTACACAGTGGCTATATGGACTTCGGAAACAAATATAGAAATAAACATAAAACAAATCAGTCACAGACAGTTCATATCACATAGGCGGAAATAGATATGAATATAACACAAGAAAGTGTACATCAGAGTAGTGGTCGTATAAGATCCACAATAATCACAAAAGAATAGACACAAGTGCAAGGCAAAAGAATATGTATACTTCAAGGAGTCTAAATCTCAAATGTATACAACAAAAACTACTAAACTAGAGTAGTTAGCCAAAAATCATATGGTAGTCCCAGATAAGAAGTCATGAGGAAGCACCTGTAAAATCTCAGTCTGACCCGAGTATTATTTAAGAAGAAAATAATAAACGGATCAGTCTAGCTATAAATATCAGATAAAATGATATAGAATAAGAGATACGACAAAAACGTATAATAACCATAAAGCCATACTGTGATAAGTATCTAATCGAAAATCAATCCAAAGATTAATCAATATCTCAAAAATCTTCTCAAAGATTAAAGAGAATTTCATATTCTTAATTTGATTCACCAAGCCACAAATAACGACATACATTTCAATGCCAATTTTTAAAAGTTGGTGAAGCATAAATTCCAGAAATCAACCATTAGAAATCCAGAAATCAAATAATCCGAAGCAACGACGTCGTACAGCGTAACGTCAGATGATCCAGAGACACAATAAATAGGAACAACGACGTCGTATAGCGTAACGTCCGATGAACCAAAGCACAATAAAAAGGAACAACGATGTCGTACAGCGTAACATCCGATGAACCAACACATAAGAAAATGGAACAACGACGTCATACAGCGTAACGTCCGATGAACCAACACATAAGAAAATGGAACAACGACGTCGTACAGCGTAACGTCCGATGATCCAACACATAAGAAAATGGAACAACGACGTCGTACAGCGTAATGTCTGATGAACCAACACATAGTAAAATGGAACAACAACGTCGTACAGCGTAACGTCCGATGAACCAAATCACGATAAAACGGAACAACGACGTCGTACAGCGTAACGTCCGATGAACCGAATCAAAGAGACATCGCACATTGCTAGTCTAAATAATGAAAATGATCATCATTGATCATCAAGAAGTGTCGATTACGCTAAGCTAGTAAATATAATAGTTTAGCTTCAAGTCCTATAACCACTTGCTTAACTCAAATATTTACGAACAGATTGTAGATCTCAACAAGAAAATTGTCACAAGAGATTCAATCGAACAAGTCCAAGAATTAACCGACGAAGTAAACGCAAGCGTTTCATACCACTTGTTTTACTAAGCCGTTTAATTAGATTTCTCATCCAAGTGAAGTAAAGGTTTGTATATACTATTAGATTGGTAAACGGTATAGGAAAAGAGCTTTGTAATAAAATAGTGTTGAAATCGTTTTAATGAAAGGGTTTTGATATTTACTACAAGTATAGAAAACCTTTATATTTTGAAGTGACAAATCATAGAAGTGATTGTAGAAACAATCAATCATAAAAATTCACATTCGAAGACGTGAATAAAATCCAAAGAAATCGATATCAAATCCATCAAAATGGATATTTCCAATAATTCCCAAAGAAAATGTCATCAAAGTCGATAATAAATGATAACAACAAAAGGGAGGCAACACGAATCGATTAAAGTTGGAAATTCAAACAAACTAGGCAATATAGGCATAATTGGCAAATAGGAGCAGGTCGGTCAACCGGACCCTGAGGTCGGTTGACCAGACCAGAGACAGAAATTCTCGGGTAGCAGGTTCCTAGTCGGTCAGCCGGAGCCAAAATTCCTGCACTCCCAAAACAGAGGCAGGGAAGTGCTCAAGTAGCAGGTCGGTCGACCGGACCTTGCATTCGGTCGGCCGGAGCCTGATTTCCAGCACTTCTTTCCCTATAAATGAATACCAATTCTTTCCAAATCAAAAGCAATAGCACATGAATACTTGTTAGGAATTCATACCCAACATCAATGATATCAAGAGAGGTAGATGTGAGTTCAAAACTCACCTTTTTACACACAAGCAAAGAAGAAGAAGCTCAATTGCAAAGAAACAACCAATCACACTCCACTTCAATTCTACAAGCTTCAATCTAAGAAGACAACACATATTTCCCAAATTAGGTTTAGGAAACTTCCTGAAATTGAAGGAGAAAGAGTTGGAGAAAATGGAGAGGAGACTTACCTATGGCTTCACTTTGATTTTGGAGCAAGAAATCAAGATGCAAGAAGAAACTAGGGTTTGCAATTTCTATTTCCTCTTCCTTTCCCCCATTTCAGTTTTTACTTAAGTTTGGAGAGTGGGAATGAGAGAATGGAGAGGAGAGGGCTGAGTTAGAGGGTTAAGTGAGTTTAGTTAGCTAGTGGGCTGAACCCAACCCAAACCCAACTAGAAAAAGTAGAAAATTTCAACTTACTCCAAATATATCAAAGTTTATACTCAAACAGATCGCAAACGCCATTTTGGACTCAATGGAAGTGGTCTCGAGTCTCAATTCGACTGTTTACAAAAAGTAGCTTTTCGGACTAAAATCCGACTAACGATTAAATATTTAAATAAAATATTTAAATATAAAATCGATAAATATGTGGGTTGTTACATATATATATACACATACTATTTAAATTTTAAAACGTCTCGATTTCATAGCTAAAAATCTCAAACTCCAATCGAGGCATGTCGCTAGGCGTTTATAATGTTATACCCCTATTCCGAACATCATGGAAAAGGTCTCGAGTCCTAATTCGATCGTATGGAGAAGATAGCTTTTTGGACTCCATTATTATATTGAATTTTCAATATAAATTTCAGCGCGTTTATATCTCGTACGACCAACCGATAACTCCAAACACTATGAAATTTGAAATCCGAGAATAATACTATATTACGAATCCAATGGAACTAGTTTCGTCGAATTCCAAGACTGTGCCTCGAAAGGCTATTTTTAAATGTCAATTTGAACAAACTATTTTTAAAATTAAAAAGATCACTTTTAAATTCAATTTTAAAACTTTTATCATCTTCATTATTATAAATATGAATTTTACAAGCTTTTGAATTATTTATATCAAGCTTAAAACTCAAGATTCAATGTTTTAACCAATTTCAAATTATAAATTTCAATAAGTAAATTATCCAGTAAATCGCTATATTTTATTTCTAAATCTATTTTATTAAATAAAAACCAATCTTTCATATTCAAAAATCAATTTATAATTAAAATTAAATATTTACAACCATTTAAATATTCCAAATCAAACGTCAAAAAATCCGGGTCATTGCACACAAGACGTTCAGATTAACTTGCTTCACGGGAACTAGGATTAGGGAAGACTTTCTTTGAAGTCTCGGGAATATCATCGTTGTCCCCTCCATGAGAACCTTCATGATCACCTCCGCTGCTGCTAGAACCTTGACCTATATCCTCATTGTTAAGGTTATCATCGATATTGTCATAGTCGCTGCCACCTTCCTCAACGACGACTTCATCATCAGAGTCAGAAACTCTTATAGAAGGGACTTTGAAAGATAAGAGTTTTTGCGGCGTCAATTTCTTCTCTATCAGGAATCTTGATCCCTTGCTCCCTTCTTTGATTTTTTCCATGAATCTTTTGACCGGCACAGGATCGAGTGAGGGGAAGCTTAAGTCTAGACACTTCTCTATCAGAGTAAGCCAGCATGAAAGCGTCATTATAAGAATTCACGATGATGTCATTAAGAGAAGTGCTCCAAAACCGTGACACCTTTTTTTGGCCTCAGAAATGGTTTTGGTAGCCATAGCTAAAGAATTTTTCTTCTTCTCCAAATTCTTCTTGAAAAGAGTGCATTTCTTTTTGAGAGAAGATTGTTTAGCAATCATCCAGGCCTTTTCTTCATTCGACTATTTTAGAGTTATTTTTATAGCCAAAACCTTATCGGCTAAGATTTGTTTAACCTTCCTCTCCTCGGTAATTATAGATTCCGCTTGAACAAGTGAAGTATTTAATCTTTCTTATTCCCTCACCGCACTATCTTTAGCAGCAGTGAGGAAAGTAATTTGGTTACTTAGAGTTGATGACTTCTTCTTTAAGCTTAGATGTCTCGATGGAAGATTTTGGAACGTTCTCTTAGAGGGAGGACCAGCTTTTAGAAATCTGAAAGGAAAAGTACAACATGAGTCAAAATTTGGTATGAAATAGTATTACGAAGGTCAAGTAGTATGAAAAATACCAGAAGTTGTTGCTCGATGAGGGATCGACAATGACTTGTCGGATCGGGTACAGAGAAAGGTGGTTGAATAGAGGTGAATGATGGAGAATTCATAATTGATTAAAAATCTTCTCAAATTATTAGAAGAAACCGAAGATGGAGGTCTAGAGGGGTTTAACAAATAAGAGGGAGTTGAAGTGACTAAATCCTTTTTCATTTTCTCGAAGGCACTGGGAGAATCGGACACAACAACTATGGGACATGAAGTCATCTTTTGAAAGAGCTATTTTGGGTAGGTCGGTAGAAACCTCAAGAGTAGGAACCTCTAGAATTTGGACTGCATCAATAGATTCACCTTCTTTTGGAGGAAGAGAAGATTGGACATTAGCAGTTTTAATTTTCTTAAGAGAAGGAACTGTTGCAGTCATTCTGCTCAATTTTCTTTTAGCGATCATCCTCAACCTAGCAATGGCCTGGGTTAGAGCTGAAGCGCTAGATTCAGAAGTTGGAGGGAGTGGATCTTTTGTGGTTAATTCAGCAAGAGGAGCAGCTGTTAGAATCCAATAAGCATAGGTTAGAAAAGAAATCTAATGAATAACCAGACGACACCTTATAAATGATACATATAAGTTTACCAAGCTGGTTGGGACAAATCAGAGACAATGGTGAAAAATTTGTCGGGTCGCCCAAAGATAGGAAGCGCTTGCCCTTGGAAGTGTGTTAGAAAAAAGGAGGTTGTCCAAGAATCCTCTAGCTTACTGGAAGGAGAGAATGTTTTTGAAGATTGCTTGGGGTCAATAATGTAAGTCTATTCCCAATGCTACCAGAAGCAGCAATTAATAACTTCACGATTCTCTTCCCTTCATGATCAAGATCTTTAGGAGCAAGGCCTAAAAAGAATATGTAACTTAGCAAAAAAGAATAATTTAATGAAATGAAAATAATTATCAACTTACGAGGAGAAGAGAAAGCTCCATTAATATTTGGAAAACATTTGACATAAAATAATTGCGTCTCCCAATCTTTAAGCTTGTTTACACCCTTAGAAATTAACTTCTTGTGTGGGTTAGCCCTAAAGATATTGCTATTTAAGTTGTTGAGCTTGACAAGAGACACCAAATAACTGAGAAGTTCAGCACTTAGTGAAGGCATGCTTGACTCTAAAGCCATGTGCTCTAAGGAGACAATATATATATATATATATATATATATATATATTTGGCGATAATTGAATAGGGGCTACGTCCAAATAACTCAAGAATCTTGACAAGAAATCAGGGAATGGAATAAAACTGCCATACCAGATGTGGATGCCAATGTAAGAAAAATATCCTTCAGAGGGGTTATGGATAGTATCATTGTCACTAGGAGGAATAGCTTCCACTCCTGTAATTCCGATGTCATTAAGAATTGCATCAACTTCATCTTGAGAAGTTATAGGGGAATGTCTTGAAATGGCTTCATTCTTTTTTGGCGAAGATTCTGGTTCTGCAGCTACATCCTTTTCTGATTCCTTAGAAGCTCCTTTTAAACCCATGATCCTGCCAGGTGAAATCGTTTTACTAAAGTTATAGTTTTTTTCATTATTAACAACTTTTGAAGATGTCGAAAGCCTATTGCAATGATTCAAATATCCACCAAGGCATATATTCCATACCTTCGAAAGGGTGCTAAGTTAATGAGAATCATGAGATTCATCGAGCTTTCGACGGTGACGTAAAGGAAGATGGAATACAGACGCCTAAACACACCCTTCGACAATGTTGAAAGGATGGAAACTTTTTTTACTATTAATAGATGCAACTATCCCCACAATACAAATTTGAATATATACATTGTTGAAACTATTAACAATATTCCTCAATCAAGTCAAATAAACCTTTTCACAACATCAAAACCCACAGATTTTATTTTACTTTAAAAATATGAATTTTGCCAAAATACTATACTCTCATTAAGTCGAAAGACTTAAAGCAAAGTGATTTTAATACAAATGAAAGGGCCTTAGGACGTTTCGACAAGTTTATATTAAGAAAATGACAGTTATATTCCTATTGACTATAATGGGTCTCAAATAAGTCGAAAGGGCAAGGTGGAGTTTCGAAAGCATGCAAATGACTAGGCTTTTCTCAATTTTAGGGTTTTCAATCAAGTTAAAAAGCTGGATAAGGTTTTTGATTGTAACAAAAATGTATTTTTCTCGATGCAATTGACGGTAGGGATATGAATTTCTAACTTTTAACATCTTTCAAAGTAAATTAAAATTGGGCATTGTTTTACCCAAAATAAAGTTTAATAGAAAATCAAATCCACTTTTTATATATTTTGAGTTCTGAATCCTTTCGAAGAGAACTGGGCCTTCGAGGAGATACACTGTGTAGCCATTAAACTAAACCACTTAAGATGTCTTCTTCGAAAGGTGTCAAAATACATTGGAACATACTTTAGCTTTCGAATAAGTCCATCTCATGACAGCAACATCAATACCTTTGAAAGGATCCATTTAAAGTGGATACTTGATTTCCTTTCGACCCCTTTGGAATGGGTTGGAAAATGAAGTGGAGTTAGTCACATTAACCCCTTTCAAAAGGGTTAGAAAATTAAGTTGTAATATTGGTTTATTAATTTACACAACTCAACCTTCTCTTCTAAGTTACCAAAAAGGAATTCCTTCCTAATTCACTTTCAACCCAACGCTTCTTAGGTATTGACAACAATATTGATTCGAGCTTGAATTCGCATCTAACAACATCGAAAACCCTAACTTTAGCAAATTCAAGCTTGGACCATAATTGGATCCATAGATTAATCAAAATTGAAAAGAAAAAAAAAACTCTTCTCAAACTAATTAAAATTGAGCATAATAGAATTCAAGCCTGAATTCGCATACAGCAATCGCAAATCGCCCAAAATTTGACAAATTCAAGTTCGAATCAAAAATTGGTATCATTGATTAATCAAAATTAGCAAGAAAAATGAATCTAAAGATCAGTTTATACGAACGATAAAATTAAATCATTCTCAAAAATTGAAACAGTAACAATAATTCGTACCCTAAGAATTTGAAACTGGAATTAAACATGATAAATCGGTCTATAATATAAAACAATGGATGCATACCCCGAATTTGAACTTGCGTCTACTGAAATTAGGAATTTGATAAAAAATTGAAATTTTTGATTCTTGCTTTGAGTTTTTAATTGCATGTAAATGAAAAGGGGGAGAAGGAAGCGTGATTTATAAAAAAGAAAATGCAAAGAACAAGCCATTTGGTCAAATTTAAATTAACGGCCAAGATCCATATGAGTATATAAAAAGGTGGGAAATTTTATGCTAAAATAAAGAAAGGTATCAAAATAGTTGACTTGAAAAGTTAAGAGCATCCCTTCGCTAGAGGGCAGGTGTTATCATCAGAAATCACTTCAACTTTGCCAAAACCATAAAGAATATAAAAGAAGGATTCACAAAGAATGATAGCAATAATAAAACCTTTCGAAAAAGTCAAAAGGATGCTTCAGCAAAATGTTGGATGAGCAATGGAATTTCGAAGATGTTGAAAGGTGATTAGGCCGCCCTACCGATTCAGTTAACCCGTTCAAAATAGATGATTTCGCATGCATAAAGAGGGTTTCGTATGAGTTAAGAAGCACCTTTCGAAGGTATCAGATAACATGCTTCCATATATGCGCCAAACCTTTCGAAACAGTGGGTGTCGCCATTATTTGCCTTCCGTAGAAGAACATTTGGCCAAAACTACCCCATCGAAAGCGTAGATCATCCTTTTGAATCGGTTGAAACAATTCACAATTATAAAGGAAAGCTTACATGTGTCCAACAAATCTTCTTCAAACACCAGAAGATTGAGTTCCATATTGATCAATTGGTATGCTTTTGAAAGCTACCTTTTGCAGCTAAACCTTCTACTATGCACCAACTTATTCGAAGCCCCAAAGATACAACTTTCGATAGTATCGAAAGCCCGCATCCTTTCCTACTTGCAACGGCACGTCAACAACAGAGTGGAGGGCGCATCCATACCTTTCAATGGAGTCGAAAGTACTCAAGTTCCATTTAGAAGCAAAGGTAGAAGGGCACCATGAATTTAGCAGCAAGAAAATGACTTCAAGGGACCGTTTCGACTAAGTCGAAAGGACTTATTGGAAAGGGTCCAACCTGCGCCTACAAAAAAGATACTAGGGGTAATTTTGGGGGATCCCGATTTCATTCACTCAATACTTGTTCTTTATTGAATTTGTAAACCTTAGTCTAAAATTAAGTTGGGGATTTTATTATTAAAGCAAGTATATAGTATTTCCAAACATATTGATTGATTTGTTGCTTTGATATGGTTCTAGTTATGGCTTACTTGTATCGGTATCAATTGAAAGATTACGTTTCGAAGAAGTAGAAACCTATTTATTCAATTAAAACCCTTAGATCCATTAAGTTCCAACCTTTAGTCACCTCAATCACTTCGAAAGGATGTTTCGAAAGTATCTTAGGCCAATTTAACTAATTAGAAAGGTGATTTCAAGGAGATCAAAAATACCTTGATTGATTCGAAAGAGGGATTTAAAAGGTTTTAAACTATCTTAATCGGTTCGAAAGGTGGATTCGAACGGTTCACTTACACTTTGAACTTTGCTTTTGGGTGTTGAAAAGTTTCTTGATAACATTTTTGGCATGCACATCCATACCTTTTGATGGATTCAACAACAAAAGTGGAGTGCACATCCATAACTTTGCTAAATTCAAGTGATTTCTTATCAACAATTGAGTGGAGTGCGCATCCATATCATTTGATGGAGTCAAAAGCACTTAAGTTCTATTCAAAAGCAAAGGTAGAAGGGGCCCCTGAATTTAGCAGCAACGAAAAGACTTCATGGCACCCTTTCGACCAAGTCGAAAGGACTGATTCGAAAGGGTCCAACTTGCGCCTATAAATAGACCTTTGGGGTATTGTTTGGGGGATCCCGATTTCATTCACTCAATGCTTGTTCTTTCTTGAATTTGTAAATCCTAATTCTAAAATCAAGTTGGGGATTTTATTATTAAAGCAAGTATATGGCATTTCCAAATATATTGATTGATCTATTGCTTCTATATGGTTCTTGTTATGGATTACTTGTATCGGTGTCAATCGTAAAGTTACCTTTCGAAGGAGTAGAAACCCATTGGTTCAATTAAAACCCTTAGATCCATTAAGTCCCAACCTTGAGTCACTTCAACCACTTCGAATGGTGGTTTTGAAAGGATCGTAAGCCAATTCAACTAATTCGGAAGGTGATTTCAAAGAGATCTAAATTACCTTGATTGATTCAAAAGTGGGATTTGAAAGGGTTTAAGCTATCTTAATCGGTTCGAAAGGTGGATTCGAAAGGTTCACTTACACTTCGAACTTTACTTTGGGGGTTGATAAGATTTCTTGTTAACAATGATGGTGATGAGGAAGAAGAAAGTGACCCATCCAACAGGTTAAAGAAGACTTCTAAAGAGATCCATGTTCAAGTCGGGGTCGGTAGTCCACTCAAAATGCCATCAATCCCGAAGGAGAAAGAAGAAGAGTTTGTTGAATGGGCAGGCAAGGCTCCATTGATTGAAGGGAAGGAGGAAGGAGAGATCAACAAAGGGCGCCCTCTAAATACCAAAGAGATAGATTGGGATACTGACAACGAAGTGGCCGATGTCCATTTAAACGTCGAGGACTCGGAGTTGATCCCCGAATATACTCCCTCACCTCCTCTGAAAGACTTTACCTCAGAAGGGTTGCCTTCCGAGCTTACTCAAATCATCCCTACAAGGATCGAAGCCCAGGCACTGGTCGATGACCGATGCGGTCTGTGTATTCTACTAGGGTCATTGGACTACATCACATACTTCATTAGGATCACACACTTTATATTAATGTTATTTTCTAGGTTATGTTAGTCTGTCAAAAGCCTCTTTCCTAAATCTGTTTACATCATTTGCTGCATAAATCATGTCTTATGTATTTTGCAGTGATCTTGATTGAGTACTGGAGTCTCAACGTTCATAAAGACATTTTTCACAGTATCATGCTTCATGGAAGACTGATGAAGAAAGGAAGAGGAGGAGGGATAGGGAGGCAAAAGAGCGTCGCCATGCTGAGCAAGATCAAGGCCACAATAGAGGAAGTGGCCATGAGAAGAGGATAAGCCTGATTGAGCTGGAAGATTTATCAAAGAAGCTGAAAAAAGACCAAAGGCAGGAACCCGCTTCACAGCTTCCTGCTTCTGCTTGAATAACAATTTTTGCTTCCGGGATAATGACTTCCTCCACTCATGCTACTATGACCGCCTCTCTCCCAGTTTCTAGGAATGCTCCTTACATTCTCCACGCTGATTCTCTACACCTGCAGGTTGCATTTCCCAACTTGTTCTTAAGGGGGCTTGTTTTCGATAAGCCTAATTTGAAATCGGTCTGTGCAAAATCTTATTCACCCCATCTCCACACAATTCAGAGCGGTTTGGAGCAAGCCGAGGGGTGGGAAAAACTGTGCATGCAGATTTCCACTATTTCAAAACAATTACCAAGAAATTCTCTCATTCGAATCCGAAAAGGATGAGTAAGAGATGCAGCTTGTAGATCATGATGGGAGATTGAGGGGCTGAAGAAGGAGAAGGATGATGCCCTCAAGAGTGAAAGTAAAAGTAGTTCTTTGTTTAAGGAGCTAAAGGAGTCCACCCACCGGGCCACGCTCATCTTTAGAGATGAAATAAAGAAGTGCCGCACTAAATAGGCGGCCTTAAAAGAAAAACTGAGGATAAGCGAGGCGATGGTCTAGACGGAGAAGAAAACCATTGCCGAACAGATCCAAGAAATTACCTCTCTTCATGAGCAAATTTCGACTTTGAACGCTGAGAAAAATCTGCTAGCAGTAGAGAAGGCTAGCATAGAAGCCAGCTTCTCAAAGCTTCAAGACACCTTCACATAGAAGATGGAAGGCTTGGATGCTACTATTTTAGGATTCTACGTTAATTCTGTGCTACATCAGGGGAGCCTCAGTTACTTGGGCCCGCTGTTCCCTTGCACACTTGCTATAGTCTAGAAAGAGGTACTGGCCTGATTTCAAGACATTGGTGGCGATTACATTGAAGAGGATTTGGTTCAGGCATTCTTGAATGAAGAATCCTGCCTAGCTTTAGTGGAAGGCCTGAAAATCTTGAGGCTGGAAAGGAACATGAAACCATCGATGCCACGTCTACCACTAAGGTTGTTATTGAGCATTTTCCTTCAGGCCCGGGTGAGCCATCTTCACATTATTATGCTAATGAGGGATCATTTCTACTTCTCCTTTAATCATGCAACCGTCAAAGGAGGGTAACGACGAAGGTTTCGAAGTGGTTACTCATGAATAAACCCCTACAGAAGGTAATTTTCTTATCTCTCCCATACTTGAAGACTTTCAATTCATGCCTGATGAAATTTTTGAGATAACCGCCCTTTATTCTGACATTATGAATCAACCTTCTCTTCCCACTGAGTTGCCTCCTCATCAGGATGCTGGATTTGCTGCCTTCTAACCGCATCAACCGTCGTCTCTGCATCTGGCACATAACTCAGTTCACAATGTGAGCAAATTGCTGCGCTGAATGGTTTGGATGGCCCCTACGTATCTTAGGAGGAAGGCTTAGCGGCTACTGATGTACATGAGTAGGCATGTCAGGTTATTTAACAAGACAAAGCAGGGGCCAAGCAACTGACGACCGAGCAACACATGATAGCGGTAAAGAAGGAGAAGGTTGAAGAACAAAAGTAGTCATCAAAGAGTTCTTACATACATCACAAACATAAACGCAAAGGAAGGTCCGCCAGTGGCCATATTTCAAGAGCAAGATTGCCCCACGAGGGGATAAACCTAAGAAGTTGCCAATCAGAGGCGGGAAAGGCGACCAGGGAAACAGTGAGAAGATGTCTTGATTTGTTTTTCGCTCCTTTTGTTTTCTTATTACTTTTTGTACAAGCGTAGAGCTTGCACTTAGCATTTTTGCTTATAGTGGCTATACTAGTGTTTGTATTTTCCCATTTTTGGCCGACATTGTGCGGGCACTTTCCCCACTGATTGTTGTTTTACATCAAAAACATTATAAGTAATAAAACTGCTGAAATTTTGATTGTAGCTTTATTTTGTCTACTTATCTATGTTTCATGCACTTATGCTTGTTTTATTCATCATTGTTTTATTTAGCCCCGTTATTACTGCCAAATTCTTTGTTTCGAGTAATAGAACTATGAAGTATTTGCTACTTTGGTTGAGTTTTGGTGTGTGTGTGCCCCCTAGTTCACGGGACTGTTTGCTCCGAACACTTGACAAATGACCGATTGATCTGAGAGATTCCTCAAAATCTATAACCAAGTCTAATTTGCAGCTTATGTCTTCCAATACTCATGATTCGAGTGTCTCGATTCCAAGGACTTTGTCGGTCAACGATCAGAATTCTTTGCCGATTCGTAGTTGTGAGACATTGCTGGATTCATGTCTGTTACTTCTGATAGTGGGAGTGGATTGATTATTGTTAGTCCTGCAACAGACGAGTTTCCCAGTGTAGCCAGGACAATACTGGTACTTATGGAATCTTAATGGTTTGCTGATGGTGCCGGAGTAACATCAAGTAGCGTTTGCATGGAATGCATGGCTTTTAAGAGTGTGCGGCTTACTAAATGCGCAGCTTTTAAGAGTGCAAGGTAATGCGCGGCTTTTAAAAGTGTGCATGTAACGACCCAAAATTTTGGATATTTGAAATTAGAATATTTAATTGATTTTAAATATTTAAAAGTTAATTTTTAACTTGAATTTCAAATATAACTATTTATTTGATAAATTAATTATTGAATTAAATAATTGGAATTGAGTAAATTGTGGAATCTTGAGTTTTAAGCTTGCTAAAAATAATTTAAAGGTCTATAAAATTTATATTTATAGTAATGAAGGTAATAAAAGTTTTAAAATTGAATTTAAAAGTGATTTGTTCGTTTTTTAAAATATATCATTTAAATTAACATTTAAAATTAGCATTCTGAGTCACAGTCTTGAATTTCGATGAAACTAATTCCATTGGATCCGTAATAGTGTACTATTATCGGATTTCAAATTTCGTAACGTTTGGAGTTAATGTTTGGTCGTACGAAATTTTTACGCTCTGAAATTATATCAAAAATTCAATATAATTATTGCGTGAAAAAAGCTATCTTCTCCATACGATCAAATTAGGACTCGAAACCTTTTCCATTGCGTTCGGAATAGGGGTATAACATTATAAACACCTAGCGGCACACCTCGATAGGATGTCAAAATTGTAAACTATGGATTCGAGACGATTAAAAATTTAAATAATATATATATATACATATATATATATATATATACAATTTGATTTGACAAATAAATTCACATCTGAACATTTTCCTTTCTCTTCAGTCACTGTTCCTTTACTATTCAAACATGCTTCCCTCCTTATCAATCACGTCCCCTCTCTTTATACTGCATAGCTGAGATAATAGAGCATAAAAAAAAATCGAATAAGATTGCAGTTTAAATCGCGCAGCAGTTCTCCCTTCTACATCTTTACAGTTCGAAAACCACTTATTCCCATTCCTCTTCTCCTCTAAAATATTTTCAAATCGAATTCGTATGAGAAAACAAATCGATCAAAGAATTGCTAAGGGTTGCTCCGATTTTACTCTCGAGGATGAAGATCTCGCTGATGAATTGAGGAGTGCGGCGACTCTTTTTCCTTTGGGCTCGAATGTGTTAGTGGCAAGCTCGAGCTAGGTCAGAGGTAATGAAATGGTGGTCGATGGAAGATGTGAGAATGGGAGAGAGGGTTCACAAGGGAAAGTCCCACCTCCGGTCACGTTCCGGTGGGTCGTGGAGGGTTTTGGGGTGGTCCGACCAGGGAAGGTCGTGGGTTGGTTGCCTGATCGCGATGATTTGGAGATTCAAGTCAATTGGTCTTGGCATGGTGGCAAAGTCAGGCAGCTCGAATTCGAGCAGAGGGAGAGGCGATGTTCGTTTTGGGAAGGCGTATGGCATGGCGATTATCAAGTTTAAATTTTTTCGTGCAGCAAGGAGGTGAGATTGTGTAATTAGTTTTATCTTCGTTCGATTAAAATTTGGTTAATTAGACTGTTAAAAGAAAATTTAAATTAATAAATTGTGTAATTAGGCCGCTAATTTATTTCTATTAAGTCAATTAATAGGTTAATTAAATTCGTAAATAGGTAATTAATTTAAATTATGTGATTAGTTGATTTATTTTAATTAAGGGTGAAGTCGCTAATTTATATAAACTCGGAACTTTCTTATATGAGGTCAAATCGAGCGAGATGTGCAATTAAGTCAAAAATTGGATCGATCAGCAAAATTCGAACAAGAAAATAAAGGTGAGTTAATCTCACTCAAATTTGGATTGCATCAATTTATTTTAAATAATTAAAATTTAGTTTTGTTTGATTAAATTGATAAATTATTATCAGTTGGATGTGATATTATATATATAGTATATATATATTAGAATGATTAATATTCCCGCATAGATATAGCGGATGAGACCCTATGCGCCCCGCATAATAGCGGATAACCCTATATACCGCAATATCCCCCTCGAAGTGGGTTTGATATTTTTATATTGTGCTAACAACTTTGGATAAAGGGGAAACAGGTTGGAGGGATCTAATTGGGTTCCTTAAAAATGTTGAGATTTATTTTCATAATTAGTGATATGGTTATTTGAATGTTCTATGATAGATTGTATTGGAACTTGAATTTATTGGATGCTATGGTATTATTGGAAAGATTTTGGTATTTTAAAATACCGTAAATATGAATATTGATTGTTTTTAAAGGAAATAAAAAGGAAAATTTGAAGGTAAAATAATTTTAGTGAAATTTGGATAAATTAAAAGAAAAGGATTTGGGAAAAATAAATAGTGTGATTTAAATTTATATTTAGTAATTTCGGAATATTGTAAATAGAGATTTTGGAATATGGGAAATAGGGGTTTGGTAATAGTATAAACAAAAGGATTTTTTAATAATAAAACATAAGTGATTTGTTAAGTGTAAAAGGTTTTATAAATCGAGATTTAAAATAGTTTAGAAAGTTAAAAAAAGAATTGAAACTAAAATATGAAATTGATGTTTTCAAATTTAAATAAGATTGTTGTTAAACATAAAAAGGAAGCGAGATCTGAAATTAGTGGACTTTGGAATATAATGGAAATTTATTTTTAAAAAAATGGAGTTTAATTTTGAAAATGATGAAAATCGATTAAGTGTTGTGAAGTAGTGATGAAATGGGAAATGAGATTTATGGAAATTAGAAACGATGTTGGTAATATAAAGTGAAGAAATTATCAGTGGATAATTTGAAAAATTAAAAATTCACGGTAAAAAATCATAAGGAAATGGATAAATCATTTTAAGAATAAATAGTAGTTTTATTTTTTTTTAAATGTGAAAAAGGAAATTTACGGGATTGGAACGTAAATTAAGCTGGAAATAAATCGAGAGGGATTTATAAATTAATTGGACTGGCTATATTTGGGTTGGCAATATATTTTCCGGAAAATTTAAATTTATTTAAAAAGATTTTTTTTTAAGTAATTAATTAGAAAATTAAAAAAAAAGTGCTTGATAAGAATGTTTTCAGAAAATTTATTATTTAGTTGTTCAAAAAAAAATTGTTAAAGTATTTATAAATTAAGTTAGTTAAAGTAGTTAATTATTATTAAAAGTTAATCAACATTACTATTTTAAAGAATAATTATTAAGTATTTATATTTTATATAATAGCTTTTATTTAAAAAAATAGTTTTGTCTAAGGTTTTACTTGGAGAATTATTATAGAAATTTTATAAGTATTATTTTGACAATTTTTAAATAGAGTTTTCATGAAGTATTGGTATACTCGCATGACGTAAACCGGTGGCAGTGAGTGCCTGTAGTTAAGACTTGGATTTCTCTGGATAGAGACGTAACCATTGGACTTTGGTCCATAGTTTGATACCGCAGTGGTACTTTCCATATTATTTAAAAAGGATTTTCAAATATTTTGAAAAAGATAATTTGTTAATGTGCTGAATTCGATAAGATAAGTATATAATTTGGATAAAGAGTTTAGTATTTTCAATGGAAATGGAATATTTGGCTGAATTGATTGTTTTATTTGATAGTTAAATAACCGACTATCAAATCCGGACCTAAATATAACTTTGTAAATATCTAGAAGGAGTACGGGAATTATATGGTACATTTACCATTCGAGGTGCTATACTGTACGTATAAACTCGTTTTGTTCTTTTAGGACGTTGATAAGGAAATTCGTCCACTAACAGTTAGGAGGTGATCTCCGATCTTATTTTCGTCTGTTTATTTCCTAGAGAAACGGGGTTGAGTTTACCGGGAATATCGAACGTTGTTTTGAAAAGACCGGGATCAGATTTGTGATCCGAAAACCACTTCGATCCAACAAGTACGTTTTCATAATGAAGACAAGAGCATGGAGTCGAAGATGGAGCAGTGAAGTGCAAGGGCTAATCGCTACTAATCCTGAGGGTGATTCCAAAACGGGTGTAGTAGGAGTAGTGCCTTCGGTTCCATTTGGACCAGGAACGGACTTGTATGGATGAATGCTATCAGTACATTGTCATTGGAGGACAACGGGCATTCTAAGTGAATATCCTAAAAAGGTAACGCTTAGCCTCGAGCCTCATCAATCGGGAATGACTGAAAATCAGGGGAGATGCAGCAGGCTAAGTGGGCCGCACCCAAGTAGGTTAAGGTTACCCCTATCTAGAGTCCCTTTTTATTCGGCTGTGTGGCGGTTGCTGATCCCAACCGCGGGGTAATCTTATTTGGTCTATCTAGGTTAGGGGTAGGCTGGTCTTGTGTAGTAGGGGATCCCGGAGTGGTCCACAGTACGCTGTTCTAGACGTGTACTATGACAACCGGTACCCCAGTGCCTAGTCATTCAGTTGGAATCCATCCTCCAATCCTTGCCTTTTACAGTTTTCATTGTAGAGCCTAGTATTGGTGGAATTAAACTAATGTAACAATTTCAGCTATTTGAATAAGTATTTGTACTTAGACACTGTTATAATATTAGAGGATTTTGATATGAAATGTTTTGGTTATCGTAAGGTAAAAACCCTTCGTGTTTATTTGTTGCGTGGTCATACGAGATACCGTTGATTTTCAAAAGGATTTTGAAACTTTAATAATTCAAATTGAGTGTGTTTTCTTACGCTGGTTTTCCAAACTGACTCGGGTGTTATTTTATTATAATGCTCGGGTCAGACCGAGTATTACAGATTCAGGATAGGATGCTATGGAGCTCAGAAGACGAGCTGTATGGCGTAGGCATATCACACATACTTGACTTTTATTCCGCTGTATATGATATGCTGTACATTCAGCTTTTGTGAGGACAAGTTATTATAACTGTCTAGAACTGTGCTATTGATTTTTGTTGTACTCTGATGATGTAACGTATAAAAACAGTTATAGTTCTTTTTGTATAAAGACTAGTTGTTATCTATTATATATTGTTCCGCTGCGATTGTGAGATTCTGTGTTGTTATTTCTATTTTCTTCTTCTACCTCTTTCTTCTTTACCCTAACGATTAGGTATTTCTGGCATTCGATTGCTCGGCATGTAATATAGTAGACGTATTGATGTCGATTTTTGAACGTCGAAAATCTAGACCGTGACACTTGGTATCAGAGCTGAAGGTTAAGCGAGAACCTTGGCTCTGGTGGGAATTACTCATTTGAGATAGGGTTAGTAGCACCCTAGAATGAGTTTGAGTGTACTAATAGATATGAGCGCGTATTTGTTAGTGAATATAGAATTGTTTTATATTGTGTTGATTGGTTTGTTGAGTGGCTTATGGATTCTGGTCAATACGAGTAATTAACATTATTGATAGGGATCTCTAAACACTTGAACAGAGCAACTCGGCATAGTATTGTTTTAAAATGGGGTAAATGAAATAATTTTGCCTAAATTATTTTTATATATATCAAAAGAATAATTTTTGTAAATTTTTATATTTATATATGGTATGCTTGGTTGTTAGGAAATGATAGTATTAAATTATTATCATTGTTGTGTGGAAATTGAATAAGAAATTAATGTTATAACCAAAAGTTAAGAAATTAACCCATATGACGATAATGGAATTTGTAAATATGAGTTATAAATGGGATTTATAATTTGAAATGAAATTCCAGAGGAATATTTAAAATACAGATTTAAAGGATTTATTTGATTTGAAGTTGGAAATTTGGGAATTTAAATCCCGTTGAGTTTGAAAATGTGTTTTTCAAGGTTGGGGAAATAATGGTGATATTATTTGGGGAATATTTTTGGATCGAAAATATTTAGAAATGTTTTGAAAATGTTTAAAAGAAATAAAAGCACTAAACTCACTTTGGTCGTTGGGAAATAATTTCGGTGATGATTGCAGCATCATCGATGTTTATTTTCTAGTTTCCAAGGGAGGAATTGCTACCTGAATGCATTGAATTGAAGATTTAGTTTGGTAAAACTGATTTGATTTTGAAATTCCAAGAATAATATGATATACCAAGGATTTTGTATATATATATATATATATGATTTCAAAAATGATTTGAAACACTTAGAACAAAATTGTTAAACCCTGGAGTTTATTTAAAAATGTTTGGAGACTTATCAGATTTGAAATTTAAATTGAAGTGAAAATTTATCTTGAATTAAGTTATGTGAAGTGAATTTGAGAAATTAAGCCTAAGTAGGCCAACTGGAAATAATTATTGAAATAAAATTTATTAAGTTGAAAATAAGCTAGTAGAAGAACAAATTAATTTAATTTGTAAATAAATAGAATTGAAATTGAAAATTGGAATGATGTTTAATTTGAATTATGTGAATAAGGTGAGTTTTAAAATTTAGTTTGAGTTGGACTAAGTAAAACCAAAGTTGGGAATAAGATTTGATTGAGAAATGAGATAAATTAATAAATTAAATATAAAAATTCTATATTTAATTTGATTGGAAATAAATTAGTAAATGGAAGGTAAATTGAATTCAAATGGAATTGAAATTTAAAATTTGAATAAGAAATGGATATAAACGAAAGTGAGGAAGGGGAAATAAATACAAGAAGTTGTATAAAATATTTATAATAGGCTTAAGAAAGTAAATGGTGAAGTTCTTAAGTAAAATTGGTATTGGGAATATACTGAGTAAGTATTTGAATGAAGATTAAACAAAAAGTTGTGAAAAAGGGTAAGTGTGAATAAGTGGATGAAAATTAAAATGAGTGAGAATAAAAGATTGTAGATAGCTAACAATAAATTGGAAATTTATACGTAAGTTGTACATATAGTATCTTATTCGCATAATGATTTGATCCACATTCAAGCACAGAATTTCGAGATAGTTATATCGATCCGAGTTGGGATTTTTCACTCGATTTTCAACGGTTAACACTGGATATGCATTTTTTGATTGATCCTGAAATTCTCTATCATAGTATATGGCTATGCAAGGGGAATGACAGTTTCTAATCAAGGAACCAAACCTGAGTCCGCATTAGAGAGTAGTGTGAACGATACTAGTTCAGAAGTGAAATTATGTGATCGAGTGAGCGATCAGAATTGATACTGCGTACGGATGATATATGTATATCATATGGGTTTAAGTAAAGCAAAATTTGAAAATTTTGAAAACAAATAAATAAAATGATTTTGGAATTGAATAATTGGATATTATTGGTAAGTAGGGTGTGTGTAAATAAAAGCAAAAGCTGAATTGATGTCTTTGATTTCAGAAGTAAAATTTGATTGCCTAACAAAAAGGTATGTATTTAAATTGTCGAATGAAATTTAATGGTTTTCTGATTTATACAATTGACTTTTGTTTTCTTTCGATGATTTAGGGTCGTAGAGGCAATTTTGTAGTTGTTCCGATCTAGCCGTGCAAAGGAGACGCTACCGAAATTTTTCGAAAATTTAAGGAGTTAAAAAAAATTTGAAGAAAAATATGATAATTTAAAATTTGGTTTTAAATTACAATTTGAATGATTGAAGGGAAAATATTAGTGGAATCCACGGATGAATTTGGGAATTAGTACAAGTAATAATGTGGTTCCAATAAAAAAAATGTCGAAAAGTTGTTTAAACTGTTTGTTTTTTTAAATAGTTAACGGTTAGTGGACCATTCTTCTTACCTAGCAATTTCAAGGACAAAATTCTTATAAGGGGGGAGGAATGTAATGACCCGAAATTTTGGATAGTTGAAATTAGAATATTTAATTGATTTTAAATATTTAAAAGTTAATTTTTAACTTGAATTTCAAATATAACTATTTATTGGATAAATTAATTATTGAATTAAATAATTGGAAATTGGGTAAATTGTGAAATCTTGAGTTTTAAGCTTGTTAAAAATAATTTAAAGGTCTATAAAATTTATATTTATAGTAATGAAGGTAATAAAAGTTTTAAAATTGAATTTAAAAGTGATTTGTTCATTTTTAAAAATATATCGTTTAAATTGACATTTAAAATTAGCATTCTGAGGCACAGTCTCGAATTTCAACGAAACTAATTCAATTGGATCTGTAATAGTGTATTATTATCGGATTTCAAATTTTGTAACGTTTGGAGTTATCGTTTAGACGTATGAAATTTTTAGCACTGAAATTATATCGAAAATTCAATATAATTATTGGGTATAAAAAGCTATCTTCTCCATACGATCGAATTACGACTCGAAACCTTTTCCATTGCATTCGGAATAGGGGTATAACATTATAAATGCCTAACGGGACGCCTTGATAGGATGTTAAAATTTTAAGCTACGGATTCGAGACAATTAAAAATTTAAATTATATATATATATATATGTATATATATATAATTTGATTTGACAAATAAATTCACATCAAATCTTTTTCCTTTCCCTTCAGTCACTGTTCCTTTACTATTCAAACATGCTTCCCTCCTTATCAATCACGTCCCCTCTCTTTTTACTGCATAGCCGAGAAAACAGAGCATCAAAAAAAAAATCGAATAAGATGGTAGTTTAAATCGCACAGCAGTTCTCCCTTCTACATCTTTACAGTTTGAAAACCACTTATTCCCATTCCCTTCTCCTCTAAAATATATTCAAATCGAATTCGTATAGGAAAAAAATCGACTAAAGAATTGCGAAGGATTGCTCCGATTTTACTCTCGAGGACGAAGATCTCGCTGATGAATTGAGGAGTGCGGCGCCTCTTTTTCCTCTGGGCTCGAATATGTCAGTGGTAAGCTCGAGCTAAGTCAGAGGTAACGAAATGGTGGTCGATGGAAGACGTGAGAATGGGAGAGAGGGTTCGCAAGTGAAAGTCCAACCTCCGGTCGCGTTTCGGTGGGTCGTGGAGGATTTTGGGGCGGTCCGACCTGGGAAGGTCGTGGGTTGGTTGCCTAATCGCAATGATTTGGGAATTCAAGTCGATTGGTCTTGGCATGGTGGCGAAGTCAGGCAGCTCGAATTCGAGTAGAAAGAGAGGCTATGTTCATTTTAGGGAGGCGTACGGCATGGCGATTATCGAGTTTTAATTTTTTTCGTGCAGCAAGGAGGTGAGACTATGTAATTAGTTTTATCTTCGTTCGGTTAAAATTTGGTTAATTAGACTGTTAAAAGAAAATTTAAGATAATTAATTGCGTAATTAGGCCGCTAATTTATTTCTGTTAAGTTAATTAATAGGTTAATTAAATTCGCAAATAGGTAATTAATTTAAATTAGGTGAATAGTTGATTTATTTTAATTAAGGGTGAAGTCGCTAATTTATATAAACTCGGAACTTTCTTATACGAGGTCAAATCAAGCGAGATATGCAATAAAGTCAAAAATTGGATCGATCAGCAAAATTCGAACAAGAAAATAAAGGTGAGTTAATCTCACTCAAATTTGGATTACAGCAATTTATTTTAAATAATTAAAATTTATTTTTGTTTGATTGATTAAATTGATAAATTATTATCAGTTGGATGTGATATTATATGTATAGTATATATATATATTGGAGTGATTGATATTACCACATAGATATCGCGGATGAGACCCTATGTGCCTCGTATAATAGCGGATGACCCTATATACCACGGTATCCTCCTCGAAGTGGGATTGATATTTTTATATTGTGCTAACATCTGTGGATAGAGGGGAAATAGGTTGGAGGGATCCAACTAGATTCCTCAAAAATGTGGAGATTTATTTTCATAAATACTGATATGATTATTTGAATGTTCTATGATAGATTGTATTGGAACTTGAATTTATTGGATGCTATGGTATTACTGGAAAGATTTTGGTATTTTAAAATACCGTAAATATGAATATTGATTTTTTTAAAGGAAATAAAAAGGAAAAATTGAAGGTAAAATAATTTTAGAGAAATTTGGATAAATTAAAAGAAAAGGATTTGGGGAAATAAATAGTGTGATTTAAATTTATATTTAGTAATTTTCGAATATTGTAAATAAAGATTTTGGAATATGGGAAATAGGGTTTTGGTAATGGTATAAACAAAAGGATTTTTAATAATAAAACTTAATTGATTTGTTAAGTGAAAAAGGTTTTATAAATTAAGATTTAAAATAGTTTGGAAAGATAAAAAAAATTGAAACTAAAATATGAAATTGATGTTTCAAAATTTATATAAGATTTTTTTAAACATAAAAAGGAAGCGAGATCTGAAATTAGTGGACTTTGGAGTATATTGGAAATTTATTTTAAAAAAAAATTGGAGTTTAATTTTGAAAATCGATTAAGTGTTGTGAAGCAGTAATGAAATGGGAAATGAGATTTATGGAATTAGAAACGAAGTTGGTAATATAAAGTGAAGAAATTATTAGTGGATAATTTGAAAAATTAAAAATTCACGGTGGGAATTCATAAGGAAATGGATAAATGGTTTTAAGAATAAATAGTAGTTTTATTTTTTTTTAAATGTGAAAAATAAAATTTACGGGATTAGAACGTAAATTAAGCTGGAAATAAATTGAGAGGGATTTATAAATTAACTGGACTGGATATATTTGGGTTGATAATATATTTTCCTGGAAAGTTAATTTTATTTTAAAAGAAAGATTTTTAAGTAATTAATTAGAGAATTTAAAAAAAAGTGCTTTATAAGAATGTTTCAGAAAATTTATTATTTAGTTGTTCAAAAAGAAATTGTTAAAGTATTTATAAATTAAGTTAGTTATAGTAGTTAATTATTATTAAAAGTTAATCAGCATTATTATTTTAAATAATAATTATTAAGTATTTATATTTTATATAATAGCTTTTATTTTAAAAAAAATAAGTTTCGTCTAAGGTTTTACTTGGAGAATTGTTATAGAAATTTCATAAATATTATTTTCAAAATTTTTAAATTGAGTTTTCTGGAAGTATTGGTATACTCGCTTGGCGTAAATCGGAGGCAGTGAGTGCCTGCAGTTAAGACTTGGATTTCTCTGGGATAGAAACGTAACCATTGAACTGTTTTCCATGGTTTGATACCATAGTGGTACTTTCCATATTATTTAAAAAGGGTTTTCAAATATTTTGAAAAAGATAATTTGTTAATATGCTGAATTCGATAAGATAAGTATATAATTTGGATAAAGAGATTTAAATTATTTTAATTAAGTTTAAAAGAGAATTAATATTTTCAGTGGAAATGGAATATTTGGTTGAATTGATTGTTTTATTTGATAGTTAAATAACCTACTATCAAATCCGTACATAAATATTACTTTGGAAATATCTAGAAGGAGTACGGGAATTATATGGTACAACTACCATTCGAGGTGCTATATTGTACGTATAAACTCGTTTCGTTCTTTTAGGACGTTTATAAGGATATCCTTCCACTGACAGTTAGGAGGTGTTCTTCGATCTTATTTCCGTTTCTTTATTTCCTAGAGAACCGGGGTTGAGTTTACCAGGAATATCAAACGTTGTTTCGAAAAGACCAGGATCGGATTTGTTATCCGAAAACCATTTCGATCCAACGAGTACATTTTCATAATGAAGACACGAGCATGGAGTCGAAGATGGAGCAGTGAAGTGCAAGGGCTATTCGCTACTAATCCTGAGGGTGATTCCAAAACGGATGTAGTAGGAGTAGTGCCTTCGGTTCCGTTCGGACCGGGAACGGACTTGTATGGATGAATGCTATCAGTACATTGTCATTGGAGGACAATGAGCATTCTAAGTGAATATTCCTAAAAAGGTAACGCTTATCCTCGAGCCTCATCAACCGGGAATGACTGAAAATCAAGGGAGATGCAGCAAGGCTAAGTGGGTCGCACCCAAGCAGGGTAAGGTTACCCCTATCTAGAGTCCCTTTTTATTCGGCTGTGTGGCGGTTGCTGATCCCTACCGTCGGGTAATCTTATTCGGTCTATCCAGGTTAGGGGTAGGTCAGTCTTGTATAGCAGGGGATCCCGGAGTGGTCCTCGGTACGCTGTTCTAGACGTGTACTGTGACAGGCGGTACCCCAGTGCCTAGTCATTCAGTTGGAATCCATCCTCCAATACGTGCCCTTTACGGTTTTGATTGTAGAGCCTAGTATTGCTCGAATTAAATTAATGTAACAATTTCAGCTATTTGAATAAGTATTTTTACTTAGACACTGTTATAATATCATAGTATTTTGATATGAAATTTTTTGGTTATCGTAAGGTAAAAACCCATCGTGTTTATTTGTGGCGTGGTCTTACGTGATACCTTTGATTTTCAAAAGGATTTTGAAACTTTAATAATTCAAATTGAGTGTGTTTTCTTACGCTGTTTTTCCATACTGACTCGGGTGTTATTTTATTATAATGCTTTGGTCAGACCGAGTATTACAGATTCAGGATAAGATGCTATGGGCTTAGAAGACGGGCTGGATGGCGAAGGCGTATCACATGTACTTGACTTTTATTCCGTTGTATATGGTATGCTGTACATTCAGCTTTTGTGAGGACAAGTTATTATAACTGTCCAGAATTGTGCTATTGATTTGTGTTGTACTCTGATGATGTAACATATAAAAACAATTATAGTTGTTTTTGTATAAAGACCAGTTGTTATCTATTATATATTGTTCCGCTGCGATTGTGAGATTCTGTGTTGTTATTCTATTTTCTTCTTCTACTTCTTTCTTCTTTACCCTAACGATCTGGTATTTTCGGCATTCGATTGCTCGGCATATAATACAGTGGACGTATTGATGTCGATTTTCACACGTCGAAAATCTGGACTGTGACAGTGCAGCTTACGAATTGCATGGCTTTTAAGAGTGCACGGTTGATAAATGCATGGCTTAAGTAATTATTTGCTTAGGTGTGATTCCACAACTCAAAAAGCGGTGTGCGGCTTATGAAATGCGAGGCTTGTGTAATGCACGGCGTATCAGATCGATACAACCCGTCAATCCGAGACGGTCTTGAACTTCTTGAAGTTACCAATCTTCGGGTAACGTGAGGAGTTCGTGCTTCGAAAGCGTAGTTCCACGGCTCAATAAGTAATGCGCGGCTTATGGGGATACGCAACTTTGATTTGGGCCTTTCCTGTAACAGCCCATATTTTTATAACATTATTTAGAATTTTTAGTTAGAAAAATTAAATAAAATAATATAGAGATTAATAAGTTGGGAATTGGTTGGCTAAGGGTAATCGTGTCATGTTAGTGTACAAACTAAAATGAAATAACATAAGCTAATGTGTTAGGATATGAGAAGGGCAATATGGGAAATAGGAGAAGGTCCCATTCCTTATACCCTTAGGAATGAAACTCACGTTCATTTCATTTTCACTCTAACTAAAATTAAACCAAGGCCGGCCAACATTATTGTTCTCAAGAGAAGATAAGGTAGGATTCAAAAGAAGGAAGATAATCAACTAAAACAACATTCAATCTCACATCTTTTAATCTCAAAGCTAAGGTGAATAATTACTACATCCCATTTTCTTGTGATCTTGGTTTTAAGAATTGGATCTGAAATGCTTTTGCAAGTATATGCCATGTTTTGATGATTAAAGTTATATATATGTTTGTTGATGAATCATATATGTTCATGTTAGTTTTTATGATGTGTTTGACATGAAAACCCTATTAAATGACATCCAAATGCCTTGAAAATTTTAATATAGGTCAAAAATGATAGTTTAAAGATCGGTTTCTATTTTCATAATTTTCTGAATTAATGTGGATTTTATATAAATTTTTAGTGAGGAAGATGATTTATTTGGTTATAAATTATTTACTGCTAAAATAATAATTATTTGGGTTTGAAATTTTTATATGTTGGAAAATATATTAAAATAGATTTTTTGGAATTTTTCCAAATTTTTCTTAAGTTATTTGATGAATATATAAAATTATTTAAGGTATGGAACTTAAATGTTTTATATATTTAATCAAGGAGAATGGGTATTTTATAAAATAAAATGATTCTTTAATTTTGAAAAATAGTGGCAGGACCTTTTTGAAAATTATTTGTTAACCAATGAGAATTTGATAAATAAAGGCAGGCTAGTTGAAAATTATACTTTTTAAGTTAAAAACAAAGAAATCATATTTTAGCATGTTTCAGCCACTCCTGTCATTAAACTTTCCAACCCAGACGTTTCGACAAGGTCGAGAGGTTTATTGCTTTCGACAAGGTCAAACAAATGCATAGGGTATTAAGTTACTTGGTACGTAATGAATTCGACAGAGTCGAAAGATTCTAAGTCGAAAGGTTGGTTGCCAAAGAGGTTGAAGTGTGTTTGTTTTATAAACCAAAGATAGCCTGCTTTGCTTTCAAATAAGAGCTTTTGACTTAGTCAAATATTTAAAATAAAGGTTTTAAACGTTTCAACACAGTCGAAAGGTTACTGCTGTTTTATCACTATTTTGTTTTGAAACCTTTCGACACAGTCGGAAGGTTACTGCTGTTTTATCACTATTTTGTTTTGAAACCTTTCGACACAGTCGAAAGGTTACTGCCGCTTTTGTTTTGTTTTGATTTGAACCTTCCGACAAATTTGAAAGGTTTACCTATTTTTAAAACTAGTCGCTTCTCCATGCTTTCGAAAGGGAGCTTTCGACTTAGGTGATTTACCCTTGTTTACTAAATGAAGTATAACCAAAGCTTTCGAAGCAGAGATTTCGAAAAAGTTGAAAGGTTGCTTCCAATGAAGTCGAAAGGTTTTGAAAGAAATTTTTCCACTTGTTCTAAATTGAACTCATTAAGTCTTTGAAAGGTTTATGTTTTAAAGGTTTAACGGTTTCGAAAGGTTTAGTTCAATGATTCGAAAGGTTTATTTTGAATGATTTCGAAAGGTTTGTTCATTGAATGGTATCGAAAGGTTTGTTTATTCAATGGTTTCGAAAGATTTAGTTCAATGATTGGAAAGGTTTATTTTGAATGATTTCGAAAGGTTTGTTCATTGAATGGTATCGAAAGGTTTGTTTATTCAATGGTTTCGAAAGGTTTTGATTCAATGGATTCGAAAGATTTGAGTATGATGATTTTGAAAGGTTTGTTTTGAAAGGATTCGAAAGTTTTGATATGAAAGGTTTCCAAAGTTTTTCTAAGGCAATGTTTTAAAATAATGTTAAAGAAGGATGCCTAAAAGTTTTATTGTTTTCAAAAGTTATGATTTCAAAAGGTTTGATGTTTAATTTTGAAAGAGATGTTTTCAAAAGTTTAGAAAGAGGTTCTTTCAAGAATTTAAATGTTTTCATCAACTAAGATTTAAGTAAAGAAGATATATATAACATGGTGATATAATTTTGAGTAAGCATAAAGACTATATAATTTTCCTTATTTAGGTTTGATTTAAAGGTTTTAAATCATATTGAAAATGTTTTCAAGGAAAATTATGGGAGGGGATCCTTAAGTGAAAATGAATCAGATATTAGAATACCAATACGACTAGTATGGTATCGTGCCCTATACATTAGCTATTAGCCCCAGCTAATTGTTGTCCAAAATTCCAGTGTGTAGTGCTTGGTCATAGATAAACTTAAATTATGATTACACACCGAAAGGAATATATGTTTGTATACAGATAGGTTATTGGTGAGCCCGAAAAACCATTAGGATCAGAAAGACCTGGGAGATGATTAAGTTAGGGACAGACCATCCAAAAATGAAGTATTTAACATATAGTTAAGGACAGACATTCTAGAAGTGAGGTGTTTAATAGATAGTTAAGGATATATAATCCAAAAAATGAATAGCTAACAGATGTTAGATTAATTTTGATTATATTGTCTGGTAGGCCCGGGGCAGCCAAAGGTTAAAAGTAATCCAAACAAAACTTATGTGTTTTAACAGATAGTTCATTATTACCTGATGTTTATGTATGTTTACATAATGATTCTTTACAGTGTTTAATCAGTTTTGATTGCAGGAAATGGTTTTGCAAAAATATGTTTTAAAAGGATGTTAGTGAGGGGAAACCCGTTCCGCTAAGCGGCATGGTCTCACTTATCATATATATTCCGGGATGTATAGTATTATTCATACCAGGCTTTATGTCTGACTCGAAGTTTATGTTTTCCCCTTAAACTCTCTGAAATGACCCTCTCTTTTGTCCCTTAATTTGTAAGGATTTTTTTTTACATAGAGAAATATATATATATAGGCATATATATATTTCTGGAGCCTAGAGTCATTTTTTTCTTTTGATCTATACATCTTATCCAGGATCAAAATCTTTACCAATATAAATATATCAGTGCATTCACAAAGATATGCACATACATGTGAAGATGCATGTGCCTCTCTTGTTTGAATCAGAGTTCTGGTAAACAAGAAGATAATTTGATTGATTAAATTTAATCAGTCAACATGTAGTTCAATTCAATTCATACAATAAAATTTCATCCATATAGGTAACAACATGATTTTTAACCTTTGATTGCTTACTGGATTCTCAATGAAGTGTAATTCCTATAAACAATATATTTGTATTCTGATTACCCTTAAATTAATGGTGTAGTGCCTATGCTCTGAAAAATGATAAAAGTTTATATCATTATCCATGTTTGATTTTTCTTATAAAATCTGCCTAGAGTACAATCTCCTTTCTGGAATATTTTTAAGTGAGATATCATATTTCAAAAGCTTGGTTCTTTGATGCCTTGGTGCTAAGCTAAATGGAATGCAAACATGAGTGAGTTTCCAGAGACCATGGGTACCCAGAAAAACATGGTTCAACCAGACTCTTTGTTCTAGTATAACTCTTAGGGTTTTAAAAATGCATTTATGATCAAAGCCTTAATGAAAAGGAATCCAGATTCATGCTAAAAGTACAAGGATAACTGGTGTGCTAATATCTGAACAAAACATGTTTAAATGTACATATATATTTATCCAACTGTTATGGACATTGTTTTTAACTCCTATATTACAGATTATTCCTTTATTCCAAAAACAAGGTATAAAACATTTTTGTAGAACAAATTGAATTAGGGAAACATGTAGACACATGAGTACATTTTTCCTATGCCTATCAACTTTGTATGCAATTGTTATGATGGAAGAATGAATCATATAGTTCACTGAGACTCATCTATCCAGATTTCCCAAAACTCAACCCTTTTCAAAGACTCAAGATTGACTAATACATTTATAAAATGTAACCACCCTTTTTATCATGGAGTTCTTACTCTGATTTGCTTACAAAAATCATAGATTAGCTTCTTTAACTTTTCAGATAATCACTATATATATAAACCCCAATTACAAGTCAATTCCTTATCAAAACATTTAGCAAAATATCCATCCAACATTCAGTACTTAATACAAATTGCAATTTAAAAATATCAATACATGCAGATTTCATCATTTAGGCTCTTATCTAATTAGTTTTAGCATGCTAATATCTTCTTCTCAAAGCCTTGCTCCTACTCCTACTTAGTTGCTGCAGTCCCTGAAAATGCATTTGAAGCTGCCCCATATTAAATGAGACACCCCATATGCCATTAGCAAACTAGGGTCAGACACATGTCTGGTATGAGAAAATCCACTAAAACAGTTTATAAATCAAGTTAAAGTTGAAACATGTATATATGTATATAACTCTGCCTATATGAAACAAATAAGTCATGTGTGCATGTTCTGTGTCAGTGTCTAGGTGCACACTTAAGTCTGCCTTTCCAGAAACCTCAAAAAGATATGGTACATTCATATATTCATACAACTCAGTCATAAATCAAATAAGCATCCATACAAAACAGAGAAATCACCAAAATGAATTAAATCATTTATAACCTACTCAGATTTCATTCCAGGAAAACTCTAGTTCCTCTTTATATCAAATTCTCTTACATTGATATATTTATCTAGCTTGGTCTCATCTGCAATTAAATGAATCAATGGACACACTATAATGGACTAATTCACTCCATTACACAAAGATCTCAGGACTTAAACAAGCCATGTGTCAACTTGTATTACTCAAGAACACAAGTCATTCCTGCAGTGCTCTTGACCCCCATTTCCTAATTAGGTTTAAGTTAATAATAACACTTTTGATTTTTCATGACTAAACCATTCAGTGAATCCTTTCACTAAGACAAACATCCATGTCATGGCATTCCACATCATTCATAACCAAACAGAGGCAAACAGGCAATCAAGTGAAATGTGTCTATTAAATAGGTTCTGTACATATATATATATATATATATATATATTCTTGCATTTTTAAAAAGGGGTATAGACAACTAACATTGGCTTATGGCTTTTTGAGAGAGTTTGTCTTTTTTGCAAACATTTGTGCTTTAGTTAAACTCAGAATGACCAAGTTTTACTGAATCACAAAATTAATTTGATATGTGTATGAATATTTATATATTTTCGTTGAATCAGGAGCATCAGCACATAGGCAACCCTATTTCACCCCTAATTCCTTTTTGTCTCAAGCCTCAGCACTTATACATAAGTATATTGCAGCTCACATGCTTTTTTTTTCTGGGTTGAGCCAAAGCCAACACTACTTGCCTATATTCAACATTTGATTCTCTGGGTATTTACTTATGTTTCTAAACATTAACATATCAGAGAGGTTTGGGTTTTTAAAATATATATATACTAATATTACCTTGAATTTTCATATAATAAAACAAGCAGAACAACCAGTTAAAAATCAAAACATTTTTAATCTCTGAAAACACAGATAGACAATCACATATGAAAATACATTTTTAAGAAAAATTAACTTATAAACTGGCTGCCTACATTAGGAATTAGTGCCTTAGATTCTTATGAGTGAGTTTTCTCACCTAGCTCTCTTTCACTTCCTAGTTGATTGATAAGCTTCTGCCCTCAAACCCTTTTCTTCACTTGTTTTATATTTATATAATATATATATTTTTCTCAAGAGCTATTCGGGGAGAAGAGGAGGTTCCTCATATCTCTGCTTATTTATGCAGGGTCTTTCTTAGGGTTTAAGGCACTAGCTAAAGACATTTTTTTCCCATCAGAAATCATGCCATTTGCATTTTATCTAAACCCAAAATCTTACCCTCCCCGGCTTAAGTTTGTGAAGAGAAAAGTGGTTATATTCTTTTGGTTATTTTCAGAAATTTTGCTTTTCCAGAAAATACTTTTCCCCTTGTCTACTATTATGCTAAAAGTGTGACTTGATTTCCATTGGTTATTATATATATATATCAAATATTCATCCTAATTCTGCCTATACAAGACATATCTCTGTTTTATCTTATTTTCTATTTTTAGCTTTCACTTAAATGGTATGTACTTCCTTTATTTATTTATAAAAGGATTACTCCTTTTTTATATCTTCATTCCTTTCTTTCTGTTTATAATTTAAAAATATATTTGTGTATTTTATTTTACTGATTTGAACTCTAGTATTTGATTAGCATACATATATGTATATATAAGTCTTACAGAAATAATTAGTACACACACACACACACACACATATATATATATACATTATTTTGTACAGACACACATGCACATGTACACTCAAATATAATCAGTTGCATCCATTTTTTTTTGCATATAGCCTTTAAGGATTTACTTTATTTATCTGTATAAATATATATTTTTCCCATATATCAACATATGTTCATTCATATCATTCAGGAATTTTAGCTTCAATTCATGTGTATTTCCTGTGCATACATGTACACCCATATAGTTACACCATATCAAGCCATATCAATTTTCCTTTAAAATTGGTTTAAAAATTATTTTAAACTTATTTATATTTTTCAAAATAAATTCCTAAAATCTTGGGTCATTACATACACCCCACCTTTTAGAAATTGTGTCCCACAATTTTCCTAAGCTTAAATCAATTTCAAACTTAATTCAGAGAACAAGTACATTCTCAACCAATTAGATTTTTAGTTCTATCATAATAACTAAAAATACATGCATCCAAAAGGAAAGCAAATTAAAAATCAGAATTGCCTTTAAACTGAAAATAGCTTAGGGTAGTTCATCCTAACTTTGTCTTCTAATTCCCATGTGCAATCACTGGGATCAAGACTCCACTGTACCTTCACAAGTTTCAGTGATTTATTCCTCAACTTCTTCACATCCTTTGCCAAAATTCCCACTGGGTCCTTTTCCTAAATCAAATTAGGATTTATTTGCAATTGGGTTGGGGTCTCCAGAATTTCTGCCTTGTCATGGACCTACCTTCTCAATTGTGATACATGAAAAACATCATGCATCCCTTGCATGTTTTCTGGTAATTCCAACTTATATGCCAAGGAACCAATTCTTTCCAGAATTTTGTATGGCCCAATATATCTTGGGGTTAACTTGCCTTGTTTTCCAAATCTCAGTACATTTTTCATAGGTGAGATTTTGATGAAAACAAAATTTCCTACTTCATATTCCACCTGCTTCCTTTTCATGTCTGCAAATTTCTTTTGCCTATCTTGAGCTGCTGCCATTCTTCTCCTTACCAACTCAATTTTCTCTTTAGTTTCTTGTATGTACTCAGGCCCTAAAATAGCTCTTTCCCCTGCTTCTACCCAACATACAGGTGATAAGCATGGCTAGCCATATAAGGCTTCAAATGGAGCCGTCCCTATGGTGCTTTGATAGCTGTTATTGTATGTAAATTCAGCTAAATGGAGATAGTCTTCCCAGTTACCTCCAAAATCCAGTGCACACGCCCTTAACAAGTCCTCTAAAACTTTGTTCACCACCTCAGTCTGCCCATCTGATTGTGGATGGTAGGCAGTGCTCAAGCATAATTCACTTCCCATGGCTTCTTGGAAACTTTTCCATAACCTTGATGTGAAGATGGTATCCCTATCACTCACAATATTTTTGGGAATGCCATGCAATCTTACTATCTCTTTCATAAATACTTGTGCTAACTTTGGTGCATTCCTTTCTGATTTGACTGGGATGAAATGTGCCACTTTAGTTAGCCTATCTACTATCACCCATATGCTTGTGTTTCCTCTTTTAGATCTAGGCAGTCCATCTATGAAATCCATAGATATATCTTCCCATTTCCACTGTGGTATGCTAAGAGGTTGCAACAACCCTGATGGCTTTTGTGTTTCAGCCTTGACTTGTTGGCAAGTCATACATCTTGCAATATATTTGGCTACATCTGATTTCATTCCCTTCAACCAAAAATCTCTTTTTAAATTTTGATACATCTTGGTACTACCTGGGTGTATGGAGTACTTACTTCTATGATATTCATTCAATATTTCCTCCTTCAACTCCATGTTTTCTGGAACACATATTCTATTCTGGTTTCTTAAATAACCATTTTTGTCAATATGGTAATTTGTCACCTCTTCCCCTTTTGATATGAGAATTTTCTTCTCAACTATGATAGGGTCTTGGTCTTGCATTTTATTCGCCTTCCAAATTAATTCTGATTGAAGTGTCATCAAGCTTAACTTCCCTCTTTTTCCTGTGCACCATGCACATGCACATCCATGTGTACACAGCCATTCTTCCCAATTTCTAACTCAGCCAGCAAAGACAAGTCCTTAAACTCTTCTATCATCATCATAGGTAATTTAGCATGTTGTCTACTTAGAGCATCAGCAACTTTGTTTGCCTTACCTGGTGTATAGAGTATATCCAAGTCATAAGCAGCTAAGAACTCCACCCATCTATGTTGCCTCATGTTTAAATCTTTTTGTGAAAATAAATACTTTAAAGACTTGTGGTCAGTGTAAAGTTCAAACTTAGTTCCTAACAAATAATGCCTCCAAAGTTTCAAAGCATAGATCACAGCTGCTAATTCAAGATCATGTGTGGCATACCTTACTTCATGAGGTTTGAGTTGTCTGTATGCATATGCAATGACTTGGCCTTGTTGCATCAATACTACACCCAAACCAAACCCACTAGCATCAGTGTATACAACTAATTCTTCATTTCCCTGGGGTACTTTCAAGATTGGAGCATTCACCAATGCCTCCTTCAACTGTTCAAAAGACTTCTCACACTTCTCTGACCAAACAAAAGCTTGGTTTTTCCTGGTTAGGTTAGTAAGTGGTGTAGAAATTTTTGAAAAATCTTTTATAAATCTCCTATAATATCCTGCCATCCCCATAAATGATCTCACTTCACTCACAGTGCTAGGCCTCTTCCATGCTTGAATAGCCACTACTTTATTGGGGTTCACAGAAATTCCTTTGGCAGAAATGACATGGCCAAGGAAATGTACTTCCTCTTTCCAAAATGCACATTTTGAAAATTTTGCCTTTAAATCTTTTTCCCTCAATCTAGACAAAACCAGATGCAAATGAATTTAATGTTCTTCCACTGTTTTGGAATAAATTAAAATGTCATCTATAAAAATAAGCACAAATTTGTCTAAATAATCTCTAAAGGTTCTGTTCATTAAATCTACAAAGTATGATGGTGCATTAGTCAAGCCAAATGGCATAACCAGAAATTCATACAACCCATACCTAGTGTTAAAGGCAGTGTACTTAACACTTGATTCCTCCACCTTCATTTGATGAAAACCAGATGCTAAATCTAGTCTAGAGAACACTCTTGCCCCAGCTAATTGATCAAAAAGATCATCTATTCTTGGCAATGGATATTTATTTTTATAGTTACTTTGTTCAATTCTCTATAATCTATACAAAGTCTTAAGGAACCATCTTGTTTCGTAACAAATACCACTGGTGCTCCCCAGCAAGAATTACTTGGTCTTATAAAACCTTTTTCCTCTAATTCCTCTAACTGTTTCTTTGATTCTTTTAGCTCATTTGGCCCCATTCTAGCTGGCTTTTTAATCACAGGGCTTGCTCCTGGAACTAAATGAATTTGGAATTCCACTGGTCTATGGTTTGGAACACCCTTAACCTCCTCAAACACATCCAAGTATTCATTGACTATGGGAATTTCTTCAATAGTCAGTTCACTGAAATCTTTCTCCAAGTCAATTAAATGATACAATTTCCTTCCCTTAGCCACTTCACACAAAATTGTGATTCTCTGGACTCTATGGTTTTGCAATTATATGGTGGATGAATCCAAGTTAATTATGGCTTTAAATTTCCTTAACCAATCTACCCCCAATATAACACCTATGCTTGGGTAGTTTAAAACATATAAATTGGAAATAAAAGTATCTCCTCCTATGTTTAATTTCACATCCACACAAATCATATTTAAAACACTAGAACTCCCAGTGGACTTTGTATATGCAATGGGGTTTCAACCAATATGCAATTCAATTTTAGCATTTTAACTAGTTCATAAGAAATCAAAGAGTGAGTTGCCTCAGTATCATATACTACTGCTATGGGTATGGTACAAATAAATAGTGTACCTTCCACTTGACTGTGATTTTCAACATTAATCTCCACTGTGGATTTGCCTTTGCCTTCCAAGTTTGCTAATTTTCCGTGCTGTTTATACTCAGGACAATTTCTCTTCATATGCCCCTCTTTCCCACATAGATAGCACTTGAAAGCTCCTCCTTTCAATTCTGGACATCTTGGTTTGATGTGTCCTTCCTTTCCACATTGATGACACACAATTTTCTTCTTGGTTTCCTTAGCTTTAATATCTCCAGTGCCCTTGTTACTGACCTCTTCTTTCTTCTTATCATAAGGTTGATATCTTCCCTTACCCTTCTTAGTGTTATTATTCTTAAAATTTCTGAACTTTTCCCTTTCCTTGTCATGCTGCTCCAATCTCAAAGCCAAGTCTATTACTTGATCAAATGTCCTGTCAGTATAAGGTAACATGGCTCTGCTAAGTCCTGGGTTCAAACCTTTAATGTATCTATCATTTTTGGATGCTTCATCTGCCACTAGCATTGCTCCATATATGGAAGGCCCCTCAAACTTTTGAGTGTACTCAGTGACATTCAAAGTTCCTTGCCTGAGTCTAATCAATTCTTCTAGTAAAGTGGTCTTAGTTGATGCTAGTACAAATCTTGCTTCCAACATCTCCTTGAATTGATTCCAAGTGATTTCATTCTCATTTTTCCTTGTAATGATTACTTCCCAACAGCTTAAAGCTACTCCTTTCAGCTGTCTTGAAGCCACTTGCCTCTTCCTTTGATCATCAAGCTGCATGTCATTGAAAATCCTATCCAATGTTTTCAACCATGCTTGAATTTCCATAATACTCTCTGTCCCTTCAAAGATTTTGCCTCCTAAATGAGTATAAGTCTTGAGTAATTTTGAGAGCTCTTCATGGGGATTTTCTTGCCTTTGTCCTGCCCCATCCCTAAATGCTCTCACCAAATCTTGTAGATTGACCATTGGTGGTGCATTGGAGGATCCTGCTCCATGATTTGGTGGTCTTCCTACCATAGTTTGCTAATAATAATTTACATAGCTGGTTAGTTTTTTTTAGAAGGATTTGATTTCAATTTTTTTTTAACTATGTTTTAGTAATATAACTCTGATACCAAATGAAATGACCCTCTCTTTTGTCCCTTAATTTGTAAGGATTTTTTTATTTTTACATAGAGATATATATATATATATATGCACATATATATTCTGGAGTCTAGAGTCATTTTTTTCTTCTTTTGATCTATACATCTTATCCAGGACCAAAATCTTTACCAATATAAATATATCAGTGCATTCACAAAGATATGCACATACATGTGAAGATGCATGTGCCTCTCTTGTTTGAATCAGAGTTCTGGTAAACAAGAAGATAATTTGATTGATTAAATTTAATCAATCCACACATAGTTCAATTCAATTCATACAATAAAATTTCATCCATATAGGTAACAACATGATTTTTAACCTTTGATTGCTTATTGGATTCTCAATGAAGTGTAATTCCTATAAACAATATATTTGTATTCTGATTACCCTTAAATTGATGGTGTAGTGCCTATGCTCTGAAAAATGATAGAAGTTTATATCATTATCCATGTCTGATTTTTCTTATACTGCCTAGAGTACAATCCACTTTCTGGAATATTTTTAAGTGAGATATCATATTTCAAAAGCTTGATTCTTTGATGCCTTGGTGCTAAGCTAAATGGAATGCAAACATGAGTGAGTTTCCTAAGACCATGGGTACCCAGAAAAACATGGTTCAACTAGACTCTTTGTTCTGGTATAACTCTTAGGGTCTTAAAAATGCATTTATGATCAAAGCCTTAATGAAAAGGAATCCAGATTCAAGCTAAAAGTACAAGGATAACTGGTGTGCTAATATATGAACAAAACATGTTTAAATGTACATATATATTTATCCAACTGGACATTGTTTTTAACTCCTATATTACAGATTATTCCTTTATTCCAAAAACAAGGTATAAAACATTTTTGTAGAATGTTAACGCTAAAAATTGAATGCTAACACCTGGTGTGTGTAAAGAAAAAGTGAAAGCACCACTCGTTGGTACGGGAACAGAGTATAAGCAGAAAATAGCATAAAACAGTAAAAGACAACGATTTTATAGTGGTTCGGCTCGTAATTAGGCCTACGTCCACTTTGTATTCTTTTATTGCTGATTTTGGTTACAAATTGATACAATGCACTTCAAGATACAATACACTTCTATTCCTAAACACTTCAGACTTGTAGCTCAAACTTCGATGTGATAAGGCTCTTTGAATCCATGTTGGATGTGCAAGATCTCTTTCGAAGCTTGTTGTAGTGTCCTAAATGTTTGGAAGGCTTAATGTGTTGGATGAGGTCAGAATTCAGCAAAGTAACGACACTTCAGAAGATCAGCCAAAAGTCCTCTTGCCGTTGGAGTTAGGGCTGTATTTATAGGGGAGATTCTGAGAAGAATCCAATCTCTAAGTCTTAGGTCGTGAATGACCTAAGTTAGGTCGTAGGTCGGCAGCGACCTAGGGGATGGGATATGTCTTATCTCGTTTGCGCTTAGATTCTTCTGAGCGAGTTATTAGGTTGCACGCGATTTAACATAGGTCGTAGGTCGTTGAGACCACTTCTTTCTTAAGTCGTTAGGTAGTAGGATCCCTTAAGTCTCTGTCTTCTTAGGTCGGTAGGTCGTGGCATTGCTTAGGTCGCACATGCTTTAGGTCGCTTCACACCTTAGCTCGCTTCACACTTTAGGTCGCTTACTAATTGAATCGTTAGGTCGTTGCTCCCCATAGGTCATAGGTCGCTGCTCCCCATAAGTCGTAGGTCACTGCTCCCCATAAGTCGTAGGTCGCTGCTCCCCATAAGTCGTAGGTCGCTGCATCCCATAAGTCGTAGGTCGCTTTGCATGTTTAGGTCGTTAACAAAGAGGAGTTAACATTTGCCCCTCGAAGTACACGCCTAGGTCGTAGGTCGTGTGCTTCGATCCCCTTAACTCATGCTCAGATGAGTTGTTAAGTCGCAAGCGACCTATCGAGGAATCTAGGTCGCAACATGATTTCTATCATTCCATCCTGCCATCATCGAGTTCCCAAGCTCTCAAAGGCGAATTCAATCCGACCAATCATCGATTATTCTTAATATTCCATTGTGTAAGTGAATCTGCTTTCTACTCAATCCTCGATTATCATTGAATCATGAATCCCATTTTTCTTCACCGGCCCACTTCTTTATGCCACGCTTCATCACGAATCTCGTTTCAATCGATTGCTGATGGATTCGAGGTGGTTTGTCCTGGCTTTAGACAATGGGTTACAGTGCTTTAGGCTAACTGATTCGCGACTTTAGAGGGAATGAGGAGATTGTTAACGGGTTATTGGTTTATGGATCTCGAGTTGGCGGGTTGACGAATTACTGAGTGGAGAGGAGGTCAATTGGTTAAGGGAAGCGAGGCATTAGGTTGGATGGAAGATCGCTCGAGTTCTTCATCAAAAACGGCCCAGTGAATTTGAGCGACCCACAAACCCTTGCGACCTAGCACACTTGACCGACCTAACTAGTTGCGGCATAAGCCTTAGGTCGCGACCGAGCTAGGACTTGGAGAAATTTATGCTATTTTTACTTGAGGCCTTTTCCTTCATATGTACTACGACTTAAAGGGTCGACAACTTAACTTAACTCGTAGCATATCCTTTAGGTCGTGGACAAGCTAATACTTAGACATTTGCAAAGCTTTGACAGAACTTGACTGAATTTTCAGCTTGAACAGTTAGAACGAACTGCTTGAACTTTGAACTATTTGAACTTCTTTACAGATTATCTCCAATGCTAATAACCTGTTAAACACAATATTTGCAGAAAACTAGGACGAATATACTGCCATTGACTGCCCACATCGAATGACAGATTAGTCGATAAAGATAAATCAACTTAAATGAACTGTGTGAACAAAATGCTGTAAACCAACCGACTTAAGTGAAGTATTAAAGAAAAACTAAAATAGTTAACTGAAGCCGATTTGTTTGCATTAACACTGCACTTGAGTTTTAAATTTACAAGTTCTGAAATCTCGTAATCGACCAATTGTCAACTAGTTTAATTCCAGTTATGTTTGCTTGTTATTTTTATTAGTTCTGCACAACACTTCACACTTTTTAGGAAACGTGCACCTTCACATTTGAACATCCAGTTGATTGTGTAGAATGACTTCTCAATAAGAAGAGATAATAGTTCAAGCTGGAGAGGCCATTCCTATTCCTGTCCCGTTGACTAATCCTCCAGAAAGAATCTCGACCACTTTAACATATAAAGTTTTCCGCCAACTGTGCACTCAGTTCGGCATTGCTGAAGCAGATGACATACTACCTGAGAAAAGCGACACTATTGATATACCACCTCATGTTTTCGTCGCCGTTAATCGCCAAATGTGCATGAGCGTAGCCATTCCTCCTTTTAACGATTTCCTTCAGCAGCTTCTTCTTCGACTGTCTATCTCTCCCTTTCAGTTACATTCCAATGGCTATGCCATCCTGATGGGACTATGTGTGCTATTTAAAAGGACGCTGGATCGTCTTCCGAGTTTTTATGAAGTTTGTTATCTGTGCACATTTGCCAAAAATAAAGACCATCCTTCCATCACGCTTGTGAGAAGTGCTAGGAACCGCAAACTGATCATTGGTCTTCCCGACAGTGTTCACGAATTTCTAAGTCAGTTTTTCTACGTTCGCTGTCCTCCGGGATTTTATGCTATCTGGAGAGTAGGAAGTAAGATCATTTATCTTCGTTTCTTATGTTTCTGAACTTTTCGAAGCCTGAGTTGTCAAGCGTTAACTTCGCTCTTTTCTTTTCAGTGCTTCCTCCTCCTTCTAGGGATCCTGGTCACAAACCAACTTTTGAGAGGCTCATGGCCGTGCCAGTTGAGGAGAGGAGCATCCAATTTTTGTTGACAGATGAGTTCTTACACCAATTCGGACTTCTACATTCTTCCTGTTCTACTCAGCCTCATGAAGTCTCTGATTCTCCAGCAAAGACATCAGATGCCCCAGCTCTTGCTGAAGAACTTACACCGAAAGAACCTACCACTGAGGCTTTACTGGTGAAGTGTTCTACTTCTATTGACATTGCGGGGTCGTCAAGCAAGCTAACACTTTCCCCAATCATCGAAGAAGAGGAGCCTTCTTAGCATTCCGGAAAGGCGGCTGATATGGGAATTGAAAGGGAAGGTTCCGCCGGTCACAATGGCGATGATATCTTTGAGGGGTTGAGTGATTTGATGATAACCTCACAGGAGCTATTCAAAGATGACACTTCAAAAGCTATCTCTTCTGCTGCCGAGGCAACTTCCTCTTTACAATAAATTACAACGCCTGCTATACAAGTCGTCACCATTCCCACACCAAAGAGTGGTTTATAGTCTGACGCGCGTAGCTTGCACATCACACACACTTAGGATTTTTGGCACTTATACGTACTTAGCTTCTTTACTTCGAAGATTTTTAAGACTTGTCTCTTTTTCATTTTCAGATTCTCCGATGGGACGCAGTGGTTCATATTATGACAATTTTCAGCGCCATGGAAGCCGCAACACTTATGATTTTTGGCGCTATCTCACTGCCCCGAGGGAAACAGATGAAGAAAGAGCTGCTAGAAAAGCTCATGAAAGACGAACTTATGAGGAGTGGCAAAGAAGAAGGGATGATCGACACGACTCTTCTCACAGAAGCGATGATTCTCATAAGAGGAAATCCCATGATGATAAGGGGAAGGGCCACATTGCTGACGATCCGAGCAAACGGGTTAAACTTAGCGATCAATCAGCATCTGCAATTTCTGTAAAGCCTGATGCTCCTATCTCTGTAGAAATTCTATCTGGTTCTCCTGCTCTCAAGAAAGCTGATATTCAGACAATCATTAGCAGGCCCCGATATCAGGTTGAACAAGGCCCTGCAACTCTCCAAGGCCGGTTTCTGCACTGGTGTTTAAAGGGAGTTCGTTTTGATCTCGATTTGGTTCCCATTGATAAACAAGCTATGTTACGGAATCTTGATGCCGTTAAACTTGATATCGAGAGAATGTCGGGATGGCAAAAGCTTGTTGATGAACTTCAAAGGGTAAATCGTGCCAACATCGAAGCTATGCTGACTATGGAAAACGACAAGTCTGAATGGCAAAAAATTCTTGAACAGCACGACGCTGAAATGAAGAGCATTGCCGTTGACTACGAGAGACTTGAGGCCGAAGTTGAGAATCTAAAGAATGAGCTTGCCACTTCTTCCACTTCCTATACACAAAAGAAAGAGATGCTCCAGAAGCAAGTTCGAGATGCTCATGCTGCTCAACGAGATGCTGAAGCCAAACTTGAAGCGGAGCAGCATATTGTTGATAAATACCGCAATGACACCATCCAGCTGCAAAAAAAAGTCAGCTCTCAAGATTTGGAAATCACAAGGTTGCAGTCTCAATTGTTAAAGGCTGAAAGAGAACGTGACGAAGCTATTGCTGGCAAAATTGCAGCCGAGGAATCTCATGCGGCTACTAAAGTCAATATCAGCTCTACTTTGTTTGATTTTTACTTGCACAGCGTCCTCGGTTGTGGTAGCCTCTCGTTTCTGGGCCCTACATATGAAATTACTTTGGCTGAAGTGTGGGAAGCGATAATTGACATGTTCGGAGGTGCTGGCTATGCAGAGGCGGATCTTGAGGCGACTTATCTGGATGATGAAGCACGCACCGCCCTTGCCACACTAGTACAAAAAGTGTATATTGCTTCGCCTCATTTGCATCGGTTGAAGTAAAAATTGATGCAAATAGAACTATTTGCATCAGTTCTATCTTAATAACCGATGCAATTGGTACGTGAAAAGTAATAGGTAATAAAAAATTCAAATTTGCATCAGTTCTCACCAACAATCGATGCAAATAGTTTTAGTCGCATCGGTTTTAATGTCAACCGATGCAACTACATGTTAATGGCAATATGAAATTTAGGTGGGAAATAATGAAAAATTGGCTCCAAAGTTACTACTTTGGACAAATGTGCTCCTTCCACCTCAATAACCCAGTCCAAAAAAAAAATTTCTCCACCTCAGAATCGTCGGTGCCAGAAAATTATTTTTTACTTTTTTTTCTTCTTCAACAAATTAAACGAGATGCTAAAATGGGTTTTTTTGCTGCTAATTAACGTCTGCTATTAGTCTTCAAGCTAAAATCCAAGCACTACTCGCCGCAGATTCAAGCAATTTGATTCGGGTGATTGGATTTCCTTGTTCGGTTGTTGTTCTAGTTGTGGTCATGGGGAGGAGGTTGACAGTGGTGGTTTGTTCTCAATTTTGGTTGCATGATTTTTGTGGTGAAGGGGGTTCACGCATCATGGGTTCGAAGGAGAATTGTGGTGAGGGAAGGTTGGCGGTTTGAATTGCAGGCGATTGAGGTGTCGAGTCGATTGGTTCGTTTAATTGATGGCAAGTGATTCAGGTGTTGGAAGCTGCTTTGGGTCACGGCAATTTGGGAGGTAGATGGTGGAATTGTTTGATGAGTAGCAGTGGTCAGTGAAGCAGTTTGAAAGTGGAAGCTCTCTAGTGGTTTATATGGTGGGTATAGTGGTTGTTGATGGTAGTTTTGTGATGGCAGTGGTTTGGGTAGATGTTGAAACCGGAGTTGCTGTTGTGGGTTGATAGAGACTGTTTGTATGCAGTGTTGATGATATGGGTTGAGATATTATTATGTAATGTGTAGAGGAGGCAGTTGATGATTATGGCAGAGAAGTGAGCTGTAAGCAAGGTAGTTTTAGTTGTAAGCAAAGAGAGTTGTAGTTAGGGATGGCAATGGGGCGGGTCTAGGGTCCAAACCCGGTTGACCCGCCCCTGTTTTGGCCCGTCTAGACCCGCCCCATTGGGTCATTGGGGCGGGTAGACCCGTGACCCGTTCTTGGGAGCTCCGGGTCTAGGGTCGGGTCGGGGCTTGGCTGACCCGCCCCAACCCGACCCGCACTACTGAGATCTCATAAAATCAGTTTAGTATTATAATGATGGTTTGTTAATACACACACATGTATTTATTTATGTGATTCTGACATGGATATTATAATGTTCCAATCAATAAGCTATAAAATTTTATAGTATTAAGCTGCATCATTGATATTATACAATAACATATGCATATTTTTTTGAACTATTCAGTACAACATATTTTTATTATATTCTCTTATCATTAGAAATACATTATTATTTGTATTTAATGTATCATTTAGTAACAACAAATATAAATAAATGTACATTAGTACACAATTTTGGATTGATAAAAAAACCTCATCGGGTCTCGGGGCGGGGCGGGTCTACCCTGACCCGTATGGGTTTCGGGTTCGGGGCAAAATTTTGGACCCGCACCGGGTCTACGGGGCGGGTCCGGGGCGAGGTCTAAAAAACCCAGGGCGGGTCTGGGGCACAGGAAACCCGCCCCAACCCGCCCCATTGCCATTCCTAGTTGTAGTTGCAGTAAGGAATGTAGAACTGTGATGTAACAGACAGAGGGGAAGAAGTTGTGGTTTGAGATGTTGTGAGGGCAGAGGATGATGGTGCAGTTTTAATGTGAATGCAGGGGGCTGGTTGAACTGTGAATGCATGGGGTGAAATGGTGAGTGGTGATGTTTGTTGCTGTGTTGAAGTGGTAGAAGGCAGTAGTAAGGAGGTTGTAGCAGTAAGTGAAGTGAATGTTATTTGATAATGGTACGTTCTAGTTTCATTTTGAACTTGGTACATGACTATATAAATTAAGAAATAATGTAATGATCTAATAGGATCATAATATGAGATAGCTTATGAACAGATATTAAGGTTGATCAAATAAAAATAGCCTATTATATCTATTGAAAATCTGGAATACATATACGGTAATAGAAAATAATAATTGAATGCAAACCACCTATTATTTGCTTAAGTATAATTTTGAAGATTCTTAACACAATATTCCAGGAAACAAACGTATTGACTGATGATGACATCACAACCTTGGCAAAAATGTCAGAACTTTATATATTTTGACCACTAAAAGATAAAATTTTGTAACTAATTGTATAACATATACTTTCGTTATATAATTTACTACAACACTAACAATAATGGACAAAAAATATCGAAATAATATCTTCCAGCTTTAATGATGTTACTGATAATATGTGATCAAATTTACAAAAGTTGTTGATAGCAAATGATAGTAAATACCGAGAAACCACTTTAGGATATAAAATTTTGAGATGTTGATCAATCTCACTCCCTCTGCATACATACACATAGGTACACACACACGGGACCGTTGCTTACCAATATGAATATCATGAGAACAATATAAGATAAAGAAAAGTACAATAATAGGAAAAGGAGAAGATACAGTTCATTACCACAAAAAAAGGTAACAACATTTGCAGTAAAAGGACCATGTGTGCTGGGTTTAAACATAGAATACATGAGTTAAAACTCATCCACTATTACACTAATTTACAACATATAATATACCATGCCTCAACCTGCACATGATAGGTGGATAGAAAGAGAAGATTTTAATTTGAATAATATCTCAACTTGCTTTTGCTCTTCTTTCTATTGGTATCTCTTTTGTGGACAGTGGCTTCACTGACATGTGTTCGTAATATGGCTGTAGCTCCTTAACCTTCTTTTTTGCTGAGCTTCATGAGCATAGGAACTTGAACATCATCTACGGCTTATATTACTCTTGGAAGTTATTACTTAATTGGAGTTCATGCTGGGCTTGTATTCAGATTGGTTTATGACCTTCAAGTTGAGGTATGTCCTAATCATATCTACTTGATATTAGAGGAGCAACATGTTTATATGTGTCAAACAATTCTCAATAGTATTCTTGGTTACATAATTATGATCACAAAATTAATTGACAAAGCAAGCATTATAAATGTGTAATCATTAGTATTATAACCTGTTTGTGTTGGCTAGCTTCAGTAGTATGACAGTATTGTTAATTGTTGGTGATTGTAGTCAATTTTTTTTAAGTTTGTTCCTGACTTTTTATAACAGTGTTGTCATTTTTTAACTCTTTCTTAATAATATTTTATTGCTATGCAGTTAAAGAGGGTCATGGAAATTTATATGATATGGACATTGTACATATTGATTTTGAAAATAAAAACCCCATGACATGCAGTACTTGTTCCTGTGAAATCAATAGTTTCAATTCTGCCAAGGTCTGGTACTTGAACGATTTTTATCTTTCCTACTGTTTTTATTTGTTTATATTTTTACAAAGAGAAAATTTGATTTTCGGCACATGCTTTGAATGTTTTTAGCTACATGATTATTAAGTTCACCAGCACAAAGTATGGCTCGGTGATGTGCTTGACCCATAGTACCTGAACTCTGCTGCTCAACTATTTTCGTTGTATCTCTGCAACCGTTCATGCTATTATCGTACAGACTCATCAGTTCATCAATCGATCTCTGATCATCCAATGCATTTCCTACATTAGATGCATTTGACATATTTACCAAGCTACCCATCTGAGGAACAGGTTTAGGCTGTGCAGCAAAAGGCATGGAAAAAACAGAAGGCTTATTATCCTCTTTAACCAAAAAAGTTGGCTGAGGATTTTTCTGATATTTGCACTCAAACTGATGGTTGTTCCTTTCACCTCTATCAAGAAACACTAACTGAGAACATTCGGAATTCGCACAGTTATAAACATGCTGACTGATTGCCACATCAGCTGCTGCTCTTTTCTTGATGAACTTGATATCATTCTCCTCCTTCAGCCTGAACTGCTGCTTCATTTCAGTAACATCGTCTTCGCACTTGCCATCATCCGCGCCTTCAACATCGTACTCGCTGCAGCTGCTGCTGAACACAGACCCAAGAGCTGGGCCCATAGAGAAAGGTGGGCCTGCATCCGGGTGCAGTTCGTGTTCATGCTTCAAAACGGCAAGCCAGATGGCACTCTCCTTAGCAGTCATCTTGTCCTGAAGGCACTTGGACTGCCTCACAAGTCTTCGTATCTTCTCTATATTAGTGCAGTTGTGCTTACTAATTGTGTTGATGGCTTGAAATGGTAGTCGCAGCAAGCACCTTAATGCGGGTGAAGGTTTGAATGGGTAATCGGACCTTCCTGTTCTATGGTACGTATTTTCTCTTGGTTGCTTGTGTTGGGTCGTTATTGTAGCGAGACGTGTTGTTTTTGATTGGGCTTTGTGGTTGGCTCCGCATTGAGATTTTGTACCAAATTACGAATTTCTTGCATAGAAAATTCATGCAACAAAACCATATAGCAAGCAACAAACATTTTACCAGGGACATGCACATTTTAGTTTTTCTATGGATTTCCACTGTTTCATCCATATTGTTGTGTAATCCTTCGCTATATGTTCATATAGCAAAATATGATATGTTAACTCATCTCAAACAAGTGCAAATATTTGCATTTTCTATCTCTAAGTGTTAGTAAACATTGGCACTGTTTATTACCAAGTGTAGGTAAATATTTACACTGTCTGATTCCAATAGCAAAAGGTTGCATAACAAAATCTAACCAAAATATGTAATGCATAACTTGTAGAAAAGATTATAAACTTTTACTTTGACTCAAATGAAATACCAATCCACGACAAATGAGAGATACTGTATTTTTCATACTCAACTTGATAAGGGCACAAAGTTCAAACAAGGTATAACTATTAAAAAATGACAAACTTTCTATTTGTTTTCTAGGAAGAACTTTGTCTGAATTAAGTTTGATTTTAAGCATACATCCAAGGTATTAAAACATAATTTTTAAACGTTGACATGTAAGGTTGTCAACAACCAATTTAAACATACAAGTTACAAAACATAGAAAATAAAAAGAAGACATTAAATTTGATTTCAATTAGCACCAATTCTAACAAATAGAATTGACTTCAGTTTTGATACGTAACAAGTAGGTTCCCTTTTGTTTACATTTGCATTTAGTTGGGACATCATCTCCCATAAACGATGAAGTGTTAATGGTAAAGATAAGACACAAAAAGAGTACATATTGATCACTTGTATATACAATAATGGTGAACAAAACTCACAGTAAGCATGTTATACAGGAAGGTAGGGAACTAGTGTGACAGGCAGGGTGATGATGTTGTGGTTTGTTTGAGATAGTGGTTGTATGCAATTTGGAGCAGTAGGAGTTGATCGGACAAGGGTGTTGTGTGGGGGTTTATGGTGATCAGCTATGTGCAGTGAAATCTGCAGTGTGGTGTTGAACTGTAGGGTAGTAGTGGGAATGTTGGATTGTTATTCTCTGGTGAAATGTGTTGCAGGTGTTGAAAGTGTAGAAGGCATGCAGAATTGAAGTGTTGACAGTGGGTTTTGAATTGAAGTGATGAAGTGTTGACACTAGAACTGATGATGTAGAATGGATATTGATGGTGATGGCGTGCCTTGTAATCAGCTGATGATTGGTGGATGAAGTTGTTGTTCTGATAGAGGATGGTATTGGCAGAGACAATGAAATGTATTGGGTATATGCAGTGATATGAATTTATTGAAAGTGGTTGTATGAACTTGCGATGTTTATTTTGGTATTATGTTATTCAGTTTGTATTTGCCTTCAAAATTAATTTTGAATGATTGTAATATTGCATGCAATAATTGTTTGTTATAATCAATAATATATATATATATATATATATAGTCTAATTGAGTACTGTAATAATGGTTTCTGAGAATGACTTTTTTGCATCAGGTATAAACAGCTGATGCAATAGAGGGATTAGTTTGCATCGGTTGTTATAAAAAACCGATGCAACAAGTTCCTTTGTTGCATCGGTTTTCATTACAACTGATGCAACATGGGGGCTGTGTCCAAGCAACCAACCATGATATTTTGCATCAGTTGTTAGTAACAACCGATGCAAAAAGGACCTTTTTGCATCGGTTTCAGAACAGATGCAAAAGTGTTAAGCCTGTTGCATCGGTTGCATATGCATCGGTTGTTGAACTGATGCAAAATGGGGGTAAACAACCGATGCAAGTGGCCTGTTTTGTAGTAGTGCCCGGGGAAAAGAGCAGCTTGCTAGGGAGCGAGCCGAAGCAGCAGCAGGAGAGCGCTTAGAGAAAATGACTTCAACTGACCCCGCTCGTCCTCCGGCTTCGGTCAACCCTGATACCATTGGCTCTAGTTCTTATTCTCCACCTCCTGCAAAAGCCAAAGTCAAAATCATAACTACTGAGCCTCCCACTATTCAAGACGAGGAGAAGACTCAGGACGATATTGAAGCTGAACAATTTGAAATCAATGTGATTCAACCAACTTCTCCAGGTAACTCCAAGTCTGATCTAGCTCAAGTAGATTACTCGTTCGATTCGTTCGGTTCAACTGAGCTCAATGAATTCATCACTTGTTGCTTAAGTCCTGATGATCCAATATCTTCTCTTTTTTCGGAGAATACTGATTTTAACTTCTTTTATTCTGTAGCGGAAACACTGAATGCTGCGCAAACTTCTCCACTTCCAGCTGTTCCTCCTCCATCCCTTCAGATCACTCCTGCTTCTCCGCCAGGATTGCAGGAAGAGCAAATAGAGGCCCTTCAAGGCTTGGAGGATCCACCCGCATCACAAGAGCAGAAGGCGGGAGAATTTGAGGACAGTGAGAAGACCCCGGAGCAGTCTTATGATGATGATACAAAACAATCTGTGTTGCTTACTCCGGGAAGTGAATCTTCTTCAAAGAGGAAAGGGAAGCGCGCAATGAGGAAGAAGAAGAAAAGCACTTCAGTTGGAGAAGATAAAGTAGAAGAAGATCCGACTACTCCTCTTTCTCCTTCCCCTCCGACCCGTCCACAACGGCTTCCAAAACTAGTTATCAAGCCGGGAAAGAGCTCTAAGGGTGGCGGGAAGAAGGAATGATAAGCTGGACTTTAGGTTTCTTTTTTTGCTTTTTTGCTTTTTGCTTGTATTGATCGGAAATTGTGCGGATACCGGCCTCCGCTTATTGAAACCTGCATATGCACGAAAATTTCATAGTATGGAATAAAATGGTTCTTTTTGCTTATACAATTTCTTGTTAGTATATGTGTGAACGCATTTATTCCTTGTTTTTGCACAAGTTTCTTTATTTACTTTATATGATATTGCAGTGAGCTCGTGGTCTGATGTTTGAGCGTTATTTATATTAATATAACTATGTGCCCCCATACCACGGCTCATCGCAATATTCTGAAAAGACCCGTACTCTTATTTTAGAGAATAATTTTTCCGTTTTTGAGGAAATATTATTCTGCTTTCAATAGAGTACGCCTTGTATCGGAAACGTTTTCTCCTCTCTTTTTTTAGAACACTTCAACTTTCGAGGATGATCACTTTTATTTGTTGAAAAGTGGATTCTCCTACACAGTGAAGCGAGCTTCTGAAGAATATTTTGACATTTCAGCTCTGGTGAAGTGGTTTTTGCACTTCAACTTTGGTGAAATGCGCCTCCGGAGAGGTCTTTTTGGCATTTCTGGGGAGTAGCATTTGAACTTTGTGGAGTAGTATGGACTTCAAAGATTAGCATTGTGCCTCCGGAGAGGTCTTGTGCTTCCGGAGAGGTCTTGTGCCTCCGGAGAGGTCTTGTGCCTTCGGAGAGGTCTCGTGCCTCCGAAGTGGTCTTGTGTGCCTTGGGGAAGGTCTTCTGCCTCCGAAGAGGGCAGCGTGTGCCTTTGGTGAAGGCTTGTGCCTCTAAAGAGGGCTTGTAGTGCCTCGGGAGAGGTCTTGTGCCTCCGAAGAGGTCTTTATTTGACTGCCTGGAAGTTACTTTCTCATAGTTAAATGGATCCATGGGGCGGACGCAAGTTACTTAATTGGATGTTCGTTCGCACAAACGATCGCAACTAGTTAATCAAAGGTCCTGCGCCTTCTGGTTCCACCAACCTCTTTGTTGAGAAGAGAACTTCCATTTTTCGGCGTGCCTCCGAAGAGGGATTGTGCCTCCGTAGAGGTCTTTATCCTCTGAAGAGTTGCGCCTCCGAAGAGGTCTTTATCCTCTGAAGAGTTGCGCCTCCGAAGAGGTCTTATGCCTCCGAAGAGGGCTTTTGTTGATTGGCTAGCCCACATCTCCCTGTCGTTTGCTCATTAGCGGTTCCCTGTTATCGTCTCTGAGCCCATGTCTCTTTCTTTTGCGAGTAGTTTGCTCCATCCGAAGAAGTGTACTTCACTGTTAAGTGATTCCACGGGGCAGGCGCGAGCTATCTAATCAGATGTCTGTTTGTACAGACGATCGTAATCAGTTAACAAGTGTCTGGTTCCTTTTCTTTGGAAAAGTACCCCTTTGGCAGAATCATTAACTTTTTTGCGTGAAGTTCATCTTATGGTGGACTTAAGTCTGGAACCTTTTGTGGCTCGAAATTCGTTTATCGAGTGATTTACGGGGCTCACTTAGCCTTGTGATGGGTAAGCTTTGTTTTAATGTCCTGCAGTATTAAATCGACATTTTAGCAATACATTTAGAGTATTTACTCATCGAAATGAAACATGCATTTTATAATAATAAAGAACACAGAATTTATAGTGGTTCGGCCAAGAATTAGGCCTACATCCACTTTATAGCTCTTTCATTGATTATCACTGATTTTACAATGGTTTACAATACAATTGAAACATCCATAATCATTTTACAATTTCAAGCAAAGCTTTTTAAGTAAAATATGGACGCAAGTGACTGTTGTTCCAGGCTCTTGGAATTGGATCTCCCTTGACAGTTGTGAGTTTGAATGTGCCATTGAGGAGTTTATTGTCTATGACATACGGTCCTTCCCAATTTGGTCCAAACACTCCAGTTGTTGTCATGATTCTCTTCAAGACTAAATCCCCGATTTCAAAGCTTCGTTGACGGACTTTAGAATTGAAGTGCCTTGCTATCCTTTGCTGATGGGCCGCAACTCTGAGCTTAGCTTCTTCCCTTCTTTCATCAAGAAAATCAAGTGCTTCGAGTTGCAATTTTTCGTTTTCAGCCTGGTTGAAATGAATTCTCCTGTGTGAAGGGACTTGTAGTTCTACTGGAATCATTGCTTCTGATCCGTATGCCAATGAGAATGGAGTGTGCCCAGTCGCAGTTTTATGGGTTGTTATGTATGCCCATAGTGCTAGTGGTAGCTTATCAACCCATCCACCTTTTTCTTTTTCAAGCTGCTTTTTGATGGTTGACTTGATAATCTTGTTTACTGCCTCCACTTGCCCGTTTGCCTGCGGGTGAGCCACTACTGAGAAGCTTTTTCGGATTTTGAATTGCTTGCAAAAGTCCTGGAACTCTTCGCTTTCGAATTGAGTACCGTTGTCTGTGATTATCTTCTGCGGCACACCATACCTGCAAATGATATTTTTAGTCACAAAATTTATCATCTTTTTAGAGGTAATAGTAGCCAAAGGTTCAACTTCAGCCCATTTAGTGAAATAGTCAACAGCAACAATAGCATATTTGATTCCTGACTTGGCAATTGGTAAAGGTCCGATTAGATCTATCTCCCAAATGGCAAATGTCCATGGACTAACCATCTGTGTTAGTTCGGTGGAAGGTGCTCTTGGGATTTTTTCAAACCTCTGGCACTTATCGCATTTTCGGGAGTAGATAGTAGCATCTCGATTAATATCTGGCCAAAAATACCCATACCGGAGAACTTTCTTGGCAAGAGTTTGTCCACTTGAATGATCCCCACACTCTCCTCGGTGCACCTCTGCTAAAATTGTCTTGGCTTCTTCCTTGGTTACACATCAGAGTAATGGCATTGAGAATCCCCGCCTGTATAACCGACCGTCTTGAATTACATATCTCGACGCTTTTCTTAACAGCTTTCGGCGTTCTTTAGAATTTTCCACTAGGGAACCGTTGAGTAGATATTCTTTGATCGGGGTCATCCATGACTCTTGCTCTTGGGATACAGCCATGATCCAGTCGATATCCATTTCATAAGTGCTTGGAGCTGACAAGACCTCCATAGGAACCAATCCTAATAACTGAGCTTCTCCGGAACTTGAATACTTTGCGAGAGAATCCGCCTTCATATTTTCCTCTCGAGGTATGTGGCTTATCGAATAGTGATCGAAATCGTCAAGAAGCTCACAAGCCTTTGACAAGTAAGCAGGCAAATTTTCTCCTTTAGCTTGAAACTCCTTCTTGACTTGACATACAATAAGCTGGGAATCACTGAAGATCTGCAATACTTTGATGTTTAGTTCTTTTGCAATCTTTAATCCAGCAATTAGAGCTTCATATTCTGCTTCATTATTTGTAGAAGAAAATTCCAGTCTTAATGCGTAACATAATGATCGCCCTTTGGGGGTTTCAAGCACAACCCCAGCTCCGAAACAATAATCATTTCTTGAGCCATCAACTTATAACTTCCACTTGGTTGGGATGTCAATTGTAACCTCTTCCTCAATGTCACCCTTGTCTGTGTACTCTGCAATGAAATCTGCTAAAGCTTGCCCGTTGATTGCTCTTCAAGGATGATAAGCGATATCATATTGGCTAAGTTCAATATTCCACTTCAGAAGACGGCCCGAAGTTTCAGGTCGAAAGAGAACTTGCTTTAGGGGCTGGTCAGTGAGAACTTTGACAGGGTGAGCTTGAAAATATGGCCTCAACTTTCTGGAAGCAATCAGCAGACAATAGGCGATCTTTTCTAGCTTTGAATAATTCATTTCAGCCCAGTGAATCTTTTGCTGATATAATAGACCGGGCGTTGAACTTTTGCATCCTCCCGTACTAATGCTGCACTTAGGGCGTGAGACGAAACTGCCAAGTATATGAAAAGGTCTTCGCCATTGTTAGGCTTGGAAAGTATTGGAGGTGCTTCCACGTGACAGATTAGTTCATCGAAAGCTTTCTGGCATTCAGGAGTCCACTCGAAATTTTTCTTTCCTTTCTTTAAAGCGTCAAAGAAGGGGATGCATTTATCAGTGGCTTTGGAAATGAACCGACTTAAAGCAGCAACCTTCCCATTGAGGCTCTGCAGTTCCTTCTTTGTCCTAGGGGCTTTGATTTCTATTAGAGCAGTAATTTGATCAGGATTAGCTTCAATGGCCCTAGCGCTTACGATAAATCCTAAGAATTTCCCGGACTCTACTCTGAATGAACATTTCAAAGGGTTAAGCTTCATTCCATATTTTCGGAGGATTGCGAACATTTCTGCTAAGTGATCCATATGGTCAACTGCTTTCTTTGGTTTTACCAACATATCATCGAAATATACTTCCATAGTTTTCCCAAGCTGCGATTTGAACATTGCATTAACAAGCCTTTGATATGTTGCCCCTGCATTCTTCAGTCCAAAGGGCATGACTTTGTAGCAGTAAAGACCAACATCTGTGACGAAGCTTGTATCCTCCTGATCCAACTAATGCATCATAATCTGGTTATACCCGGAGTAAGCATCCATAAAAGACAACAATTCGTGCCCGGCTGTTCCATCTACCAGCTGATCAATCCTTGGCAACGGGAAGCAGTCTTTGGGACAAGCTTTGTTTAAATCTGAGAAATCGATGCATACTCTCCACTTTCCATTTGCTTTTTTAACCAGTACCGGATTTGAAACCTAATTTGGATAAGTGGACTCTTTAATAAAACCATTCTCCATGAGCCGATCTACTTCTTCCTTTAGCGCTGTTGACCTTTCTGGACCCTGGGTTCTCCTTTTCTGTTTCACAGGTGTGAACTTCGGATCAATATTCAGAGTATGTACGCAATCTCTGGAGATATTCCACACATATCGGCGTGACTCCAAGCGAATACATCCAGATTATCTTTCAAAAATGATATCAGCATATTTTGGACTGCCACATTGAGTTGCGATCCCACATTTAGCACTTTGTTTGGGTCTTTAAGATCAACAGGTACTGGTACCGTTACTTCCATTGGCACCACTCTATTTTCCCCTGCACTGGCCTTTTTGGGGTCCATCTCTCTCCTTACACCACTATGCTCGCCAGTGCAGGGGCCACCCTGTACTTGCAACAAGGTTGGGTTCTTGATGCGGAGTGGGGCTGCCGCATCTTTTCCCATCTCTCTCTTCCTTGCCTCTCGAAGCTCTATAAGATAACATTCCTGCCCAGCGTTTTGATCCCCTTTAATGACACCAACACCATTATCTGTGGGAAATTTCATAGTTAGGCACCACGGGGCGAGAATGGCTTTGAACGCAGCTAGAGTGGGCCGGCCCAGGAAGGCATTGTAGGCAGAAAATCCATCAACAATTACAAAAGTCTGTTTCCGAACCACCCTTTTCTGTCCATCTCTAAGTTCCACAAACAAGTCGATAGTTCCAATTGGCTGCTGCGGTTCCCCAGTAAACCCAACAATCTTCTACGATGAAGCCTGAACGTCGGTCATTGGAATCTTCATTTGATCAAACGTCTTCTTGAAGAGTATATTGCAAGAGGCGCCGCAATCAACAAGCACCCGTCTTACAATAGCTGACCCAATTCCTGCAGAAATGACAAAGGGATCTATGGTTGGAGCTTCAATACCCATAGAATCCCTAGCTTTAAACATAATGTCATCATTAGAAGTTCTCTGCTGTTTCAGGGGTGCAGCGTCTTCTAAAACAAAAACATCTTCCTCTGCTGGGGTATATTTCAAAGCACGAGCATACCTTTCCATCTCACCCCAGCTTCTGCCTGCTGGGTGTGGACCTCCTGTAATCACATTGATAACAGGCCTTTCAGATTCATGTGCGGTAGTACCCTCACCCGAGCCAGATGGGTGAGTAGGGGGTTGCTGCCCCTGAGTAGACGAAGTTGGATCATTCCTGTTCTTCTTAACATACTGTTGCAGTTTGTTTTGTCTTAGCAATTCTTCAATTAAGCTCTTCAAATGACGACATTCATTGGTATCATGGCCGGGTTGGTTATGAAACCGACAAAATTTTCCATTTCGCATAGCACCCTTTCCAGGCTTTATCTCAGCTGGTTTAGGATACTCCACGGCATCTTTGGTGGCGAAGAAGATATTTTTCGGAGTGTCGTTTAAGGGGGTGAAATCTGAGGGTTTAAAGAAGAGAAGTTTCTTTATATCCTTTTGTTTTTTCCCATCATTATTCTCCCTCTTCTGACCTCCGGAATCTTTCTTAGCTGAAGCAGCAATGTTATTCTCCACTCTTGTCGCCACCACTTTCATTTGTGCCGGAGATTTTCCAAGCGTATGAACTCATCAGCTTTCTTATAAAATTTCTCGAGTGAATTTGGCTCCTTCATTTTCAGCCATTTCCCAAATTCACTTGACTTATCGATAGCCCGCATCAGATAAGTCAAAATCATCCGTGGTTCCGCGTTGTCGACTTCAGCCAGAGCTATATTGAAGCGATTCAAGAATGACTTAATAGACTCTCCCGGATTCTGCTCAAGGCTAGACAATGACATTATGTCTTTCGCCTTTGAAGCGTACAGTCTGAATTGCTCTTTAAACTTCCGAGTTAAATCGGAGAACTGGTCTTCAGATCGGGCAGGCAGCTTTGTAAACCAGAGTAGTGCCACCCCTTCCAAGTACACCGGAAAGTACTGGCATTTAATTTCATCCGTTGCCCTAGCACCCGTCATGTGCCAGTCGTATTTGTACAGAAATTGATTGGGATTGCTTGTTCCTCGGTAAGATGGAATGGTAGGAGGAACAAACTTTCTTGGAAATTCAGCTTTTAGAATTTTCTCAGTGAACGGAGTCTTACTTGGAGCGAACCCCCAGTCGTTCTCATCTTCATTTCTTTGCATGCTCTCTTTCATGATTTGGCGTATCATTTCCGAGAGGTATTCCCCATTGTTCAAAGGCTCTGCGGGGCAATCGTCAGTCGTTTTCTCGGAAGTTTGCTTAAACAAATGTTCGTGGAGAGTTGGTTGCGGCCTTGTCACTTCGGCTTGGGGAGGTGCCCCTTCGGCAGTGCCGGCTGCCCTTTGAGGAATGTTCCTCCCTTCAGAGTTGTGAACAGCATCAGCAAAATTTTCCTCATTATTCACTGGTTAACGATTAGCTCCAAACATAGCATTCAACCTTTCTAGCATCAAGGTGTTTTGGGTTTCAATTTGCTGATATAACCCAGACACCGCAGCATCTAACTCCGCTCATGTTACTCCAATTCTCGGAGCTGCTTGACTTGATAAAGGAGAAGTAGCAGTGTTGTCATGAGTATTGACGGATCTGGTAGACTTGCGCTTTCTTCCGGGAGCCATTATTTCCGACAAGCTTCTGGTTTTCAAAGAAACTTTTTCCACAAACTTTCGTGAAGCAATGATGACAATCTTCCTGAGTTGGGTTCTCAGTGAAAGCACCAAAATGTTAACGCTAAAAATTGAACGCTAAAACCCGGTGTGTGTAAAGAAAAAGTGAAAGCACCACCCGTTGGTACGGGAACAGAGTATTAGCAGAAAATAGCAGAAAACGGTAAAAGACAACAATTTTATAGTGGTTCGGCTCGTAATTAAGCCTACGTCCACTTTGTATTCTTTTATTGCTGATTTTGGTTACAAATTGATACAATGCACTTCAAGATACAATACACTTCGATTCCTAAACACTTCAGACTAGTAGCTCAAACTTCGATGTGATAAGGCTCTCTGAATCCATGTTGGATGTGCAAGATCTCTTTCGAAGCTTGATGTAGTGTCCTGAATGTTTGGAAGGCTTAATGTGTTGGATGAGGTCAGAATTCAGCAGAGTAACGGCACTTCAGAAGATCAGCCAAAAGTCCTCTTGCCGTTGGAGTTAGGGCTGTATTTATAGGGGAGATTCTGAGCAGAATCCAATCTCTAAGTCTTAGGTCGTGAACGACCTAAGTTAGGTCATAGGTCGGCAGCGATCTAGGGGATGGGATCTGTCTTATCTCGTTTGCACTTAGATTCTTCTGAGCGAGTTATTAGGTCGCACGCGACTTAACATAGGTCGTTGAGACCACTTCTTTCTTAAGTCGTTAGGTAGTAGGATCCCTTAAGTCGCTGTCTTCTTAGGTCGGTAGGTCGTGGCATTGCTTAGGTCGCACATGCTTTAGGTCGCTTCACACCTTAGCTCACTTCACACTTTAGGTCGCTTACTAATTGAATCGTTAGGTCGCTGCTCCCCATAGGTCGTAGGTCGCTGCTCCCCATAAGTCGTAGGTCGTTGCTCCCCATAAGTCGTAGGTCGTTGCATCCCATAAGTCGTAGGTCGCTTTGCATCTTTAGGTCGTTAACAATGAGGAGTTAACATAGAACAACTTGAATTAGGGAAACATGTAGACACATGAGTACATTTTTCCTATGCCTATCAACTTTGTATGCAATTGTTATGATGGAAGAATGAATCATATAGTTCACTGAGACTCATCTATCCAGATTTCCCAAAACTCAACCCTTTTCAAAGACTCAAGATTGACTAATACATTTATAAAATGTAACCACCCTTTTTATCATGGAGTTCTTACTTTGATTTGCTTACAAAAATCATAGGTTAGCTTCTTTCACTTTTCATATAATCACTAAATATATAAACCCCAATTACAAGACAATTCCTTATCAAAACATTTAGCAAAATATCCATCCAACATTCAGTACTTAATACAAGTGGCAATTTAAAAATATCAATACATGCATATTTCATCATTTAGGCTCTTATCTAATTAGTTTTAGCATGCTAATATCTTCTTCTCAAAGCCTTGCTCCTACTCCTACTTAGTTGCTGCAGTCCCTGAAAATGCATTTGAAGCTGCCCCATATTAAATGAGACACCCCATATGCCATTAGCACACTAGGGTCAGACACATGTCTGGTATGAGAAAATCCACTAAAATAGTTTATAAATTAAGTTAAAGTTGAAACATGTATATATGTATATAACTCTGCCTATATGAAACAAATAAGTCATGTGTGCATGTTCTGTGTCAGTGTGCAGGTGCACACTTAAGTCTGCCTTTCCAGAAACCTCAAAAAGATATGGTACATTCATATATTCATACAACTCAGTCATAAATCAAATAAGCATCCATACAAAACAGAGAAATCACCAAAATGAATTAAATCATTTATTCCCTACTCAGATTTCATTCCAGGAAAACTCTAGTTCCTCTTTATATCAAATTCTCTTGCATTGCTATATTTATCTAGCTTGGTCTCATCTGCAATTAAATGAATCAATGGACACACTGTAATGGACTAATTCACTCCATTACACAAAGATCTCAGGACTTAAACAAGCCATGTGTCAACTTGTATTACTTAAGAACACAAGTCATTCCTGCAGTGCTCTTGACCCCTAAATCCTAATCAGGTTTAAGTTAATAATAACACTTTTGATTTTAAATGATTAAACCATTCAGTGAATCCTTTCACTAAGACAAACATCCATGTCATGGCATTCCACATCATTCATAACCAAACAGAGGCAAACAGGCAATCAAGTGAAACGTGTCTATTAAATAGGTTCTGCACATATATATATATATATATATATATATATATATATATATATATATATATATATATATATTCTTGCATTTTTAAAAAGGGGTATAGACAACAAACATTGGCTTATGGCTTTTTGAGAGAGATTGTCTTTTTTGCAAACATCTGTGCTTTAGTTAAACTCAGAATGACCAAGTTTTACTGAATCACAAAATTTATTTGCTATGTGTATGAATATTTATATATTTCCATTGAATCAGGAGCATCAGCACATAGGCAACCCTATTGCACCCCTAATTCCTTTTTGCCTCAAGCCTCAGCACTTATACATAAGTATATTGCAGCTCACATGCTTATGTTTTTTTTCTGGGTTGAGCCAAAGCCAACACTACTTGCCTATATTCAACATTTGATTCTCTGGGTATTTACTTATGTTTCTAAACATTAACATATCAGAGAGGTCTGGGTTTTTAAAATATATATATATATGTACTAATAATACCTAGAATTTTCATATAATAAAACAAGCAGAACAACCAGTTAAAAATCAAAACATTTTTAATCTCTGAAAACACAAATAGATAATCACATATGAAAATACATTTTTAAGAAAAATTAACTTATAAACTGGCTGCCTACATTAGGACTTAGTACCTTAGATTCTTATGAGTGAGTTTTCTCACCTAGCTCTCTTTCACTTCCTAGTTGATTGGTAAGCTTCTGCCTTCAAACCCTTTTCTTCACTTGTTTTATATTTATATAATATATATATTTTTCTCAAGAGCTATCCGAGGAGAAGAGGAGGTTCCTCATATCATTGCTTATTTATGCAGGGTCTTTCTTTGGGTTTAAGGCACTAGCTAAAGACATTTTTGCCCATCAGAAATCATGCCATTTGCAGTTTATCTAAACCCAAAATCTTACCCTCCCCGGCTTAAGTTTGTGAAGAGAAAAGTGGTTATATTCTTTTGGTTATTTTCAGAAATTTTGCTTTTCCAGAAAATACTTTTCCTCTTGTCTACTATCATGCTAAAAGTGCGACTTGATTTCCATTGGTTATTATATATATATATATATATATATATATATATCAAGTATTCTTCCTAATTCTGCCTATACAAAACATATCTCTGTTTTATCTTATTTTCTATTTTTAGCTTTCACTTAAATGGTTTGTACTTCCTTTATTTATTTATAAAAGGATTACTCCTTTTTTATATCTTCATTCCTTTCTTTCTGTTTATAATTTAAAAATATATTTGTGTATTTTATTTTACTGATTTGAACTTTAGTATTTGATTAGCATACATATATGTATATATAAGTCTTACAGAAATAATTAGTACACACACACACACACACACACATATATATATATATATATACATTATTTTGTACTGACACACATGCACATGTACACTCAAATACAATCAGTTGCATCCATATATTTTTTTTGCATATAGCCTTTAAGGATTTACTTTATTTATCTGTATAAATATATATTTTTCCCATACATCAACATATGTTCATTCATATCATTCAGGAATTTTAGCTTCAATTCATGTGTATTTCCTGTGCACACATGTACACCCATATAGTTACACCATATCAAGCCATATCAATTTCCCTTTAAAATTGGTTTAAAAATTATTTTAAACTTATTTATATTTTTCAAAATAAATTCCTAAAATCTTGGGTCATTACACTCTCGGGTGCTCAAAATTAGTTTGAGTAGGCTGAGGGGTTAAGGTTTTTTTAGGTTTTAGTAGGATGATGAATAAGGCTACCGGAGGCTTGCAGGAGGCAAACAGATAGCTATTTAGGAGTTAAGTTCTTGTTTTATGTTTTGATGTATTTCCGCTGTGTTTTATATTAAGTCTATTATGACTCTATGACTCTGATCATCTAAGGGGGTATCTTCATATATCGCTCTTGGCGTTTTTGTAATAAGTATATTTTATCTATGCCTGGGAACGAATTTGGTATTATGTGTTGGGAATGTGAAACATTTGGTTTTGAAATATAATGAAGTAAAAATTTGTTTTTGAAATCTGTGTTTTGTTTTATATTCAAGTGCTTCTGATATTATTGATACCATTAACATAGCCGTATTTAGTCGCAAGAAGCAAATACTATAGATGACTGTAGTATCTATAGCGCTTAGTTTTAGGCCTCTAGATAGAGGATGTTACATTTCCGGTGTCCCCGGAGTGGCATCGGTTATTAGAAAGAAGGCATTAGATTTTGTCGATCCAACGGATTGAGTCGATTTGACCCCATCAACTCAGTAGGTTAATTTTATGAATACGGTTTTATTGATTCGGAAAGCAAAGCAATTTCGTTAATAAAAGTTGGGCAAGTTCTGCCTATTTACAATGCCTCCAATATTCCGAGAAGACTTATTTGCTGGAAATATGGAATGCATAAAATATTCTTAGACAAAGCAACGACGCAACGATTCGTCGTTCCAAGCTTAGGGAATTTGGGTTCCATCAATGGTTGTTAGCTTGAACGTGCCATCTCCCAGCTTTTGGCAGATCACATAGGGCCCTTCCCAGTTCAGTCTGAATGTTCCTGGTACTGGGTAGACCCAATTGGGACAAGATCTCCTACTTTGAAAGTACGGTTATAGTCTTTGGAATTGAAATATCGTGCGACCTTTTTCTAGTGAGTGGTAATCCTTAACTCGGCTTCTTCCTTTTTCTCATCGACCATATCGAACGATTTGAGTAGGAGCTGTTCTTTTTTCGCACTCTTCCCACTATAGTTACCAAATGCAAAAGATAAATCAAGATTTCATTTAAAATAATTTAAATTATGCGCAAATCAAATTTCCAAAAAATCGTGCAAATCAAAATTGAAGATGAGGATATTCATAATATAGGGCTACTTGCCACTAGTTCCTCGAGGTGAAATTTACCATATCATGTATTTGGCAGTAGTGCTCCATTATGAAAATCTTCGGTTTGAAAGGACTAATTGCCACTGTTCCTGGGGTGATTCCCAATACAGAATGCGGTAGGAGAAGTGCCTTTGATTTGTCCTATTCCTGGATAACTTGTACGGATGAATGTCTGATATTGCATTATAAAATCTCATTGATTGATCTTTATAAACGTATCATCTGTTTGGTGGCGGAGATAGCAACTTCTCTTAGCTTAACACCTTTTCCTGAGATGTATGATTAGAGGAGTTATACGTTTGTAGAAATCAATTATGTTATTATGGAATGGCAATGTGGCATTCAAAGAGGAAGTATGATGTGCTATGTGAAAGGTAATCGTTACCTCAAGCCTTACCCCCAAAATGGCCAGAACAGGGTAGATGCGGTAAGGGTATGTGGTTCGCAACCAATAGGGTACGATCATCCCCTTCTAGACATATTTCTACCCGTTATAATGTTCGGGTTTAAATTTATTATGGTGTATGCTAAGAGACGTCTCGGATAGGTCGGTAACGAACGGGGTTATGACATATTTGGTACTATCTTGGAGGAGGTAGACAGGTCTGTGTTGGTAGAGGGCCATCAGTTGGGCCTCAGTACATTCCTTTAGAGATGTATTGCCCGAAGGTAGTCCCACCACCCGGTCATTTGTTGGAAATCCATTTTCCAATACGTGCCTGCCATTTTGATTGTAGAGCCTAATATGCTAGAATTTAATGATGGTAACAATTTCTACTATTTGAATATATTTACTTGAAAAATGTTTTCAAAGAATGTCATTAAAAATAATACAAAATGATTTTACGCAGCAAATGTTTTGGTTATTGTAACATCCCCTAGTTGGAAACCCAAAACTAACAACTATGGATGTTGCAGTCATCCATAGTTATTAGTCCTCGGCGACTAAATACGGTAATGTTAGATACATTAATACACAGAAACACATAAATATGGAAAAAAAAATTAAAACATCAAACAAATTCGACATTTCATTTCTAAAACATTTCAAATTAATTACATAATCCCACAATCGTTAACCACGTTTAGAGAAAATATATCTGTTACAACATACGCCAAGAGTGACATATTAAGATACCCCCTTGGTTGATCAGAGTATATAATGAGGCAATAAAAAAATTTCCTTTACAACCAAAACACAACAGAATAAAAGGAACTCTTATTAACTAACTTGCCTCATGCATGGCTTCGGAAGCTTTATTCGTCTAAAGAGAGAACCTGAAAACCTCAACCCTCAAACTACTCAAAATCAACTGAGCACTCGAGAGTTTAAGGGGAAAACAAAAACTTCGAGTCAGACATAAAGCCTTATATGAATAATAATCCACCATCTCAAATCATTTAGATATCTAATGAGACTACACAGCTTAGTAGAATGGGTTTTCCCCTCACTAGTATCCTAAAACCTTTATAAAACAATATATTGTGCTCTTGCATCCACAATGGTTAAAACATCTCAAAATAATATGATATGATGATATGCAAAACAAGTAAACCAATTTTGGATTACCCATCCCCATTCATTTTGACTATATGTCTCGGTTATAGTTTCCAAGGTTACTATATACCTAATAGTTTTCATGGGCTGCCTAATAACCTATTAAATGTTTATGGACTAATTGTCATATTTCATAGTTTTCATAGGATTACGAAGAACCTGTTAGTCCCTTCCAATATCTTACTGTTTACTGGGTTCTCCCTGAACCTATTGGCCCCTGCCATTATCTAACTATTTCCTAGGTTTTCCCTGAACCTATTAGTAACTCCAATATCTTTTCCCTTGTCCTAGTTTTCATGGTTTGACTAGGAACCTATTGACATATGTCAATATCTTAATCCGGATATAGTTTTCATAGGTGCACTATAAACCTATTGGCCCTTGCCAATATTAAATCATAGTTTTCATGGGTTTACTATGAACCTGTCTTCCTGACATCTTCAATTATACATAGTTTTCTTGGGCTTACTATGAACCTATTGACCCCTGCCAATATCTTTTTCTATACATAGCATCCTTAATTTATATTCACTAATGAATCAACCTAGCTGGTTATTCTGCCCTTCCCGAAAGTATCGTTACGGGTTCATTACAATGTGAATATATACATATATGAAGAAGCAAACATAGTAACTTGGTTAATCCCTTTAACCTATTAATCAAAGAAAACTTCTTCAAAAACTCCATTTCAAAATACTTTATTTATTTATTTATACCATGGTTTTCTTTTAAAATGAGATTGGCTTATTTGTTTTGAAAATTAAGGCTTTCGAAACCTTCAAAACTTTGCTTTCGACCTCACTAGATAACCTCCTTTAAGAGCATATAAATCTCTTTTCAAAACATTAGGCCCTTGCCTTTTGAAACACTTTAAAACATCTCCTTCAAAACCTTTCGAATGTAATAAAGTATTACTTATTAACTCTTAGAGGCATAGCTTCGAAAACATTGAAAGTACCCCGTTCAAAACCGTTGAAATTATCCCTTTCGAAACCTCTAGAAGTATCCCTTCCGAAACCATTGAAAGTTCCTCTTTTGAAACCATTGGGTTTATATTTAAAAGTATCATCTGGGTCAAAATGAATATAAAAGAAAGTATCTCTTTAGAAACCATTCTTTATCATATAAATATATTTTGGAAAACTTGATGGCGTCGGTACCATCCCTTTCGAAAGCTTCAAACCATTTATGTAAAACATTAAAGGTTAACCTTGAAACCCTCTTTCGAAGCCATTGTCTTTGAAACCCTTGAACCCTTTTGAAAGCATTTAGGAAGTGGCTTAGAACATCTTTAAAATAGACGCTACCCTTCTAAAGCATTGATAAGTTCAATACACTCGAAAGGCAAAAGAACGGCAGCAGGGCTTCGACTAGGTCAGAACCCCTACTTTCTAAAGCATTATTTTACAACTAAAGGAACTCATTCAAAAGCTCTTACTTTTGAAACATAAAATGGAAACCCTTTCAAAAGCTATTACAAAACCCCTTTCGAATGAGTTTGTTTCAACTCCTTCGAAATCTTTAATAAAACAAAGGCAGGTGCTTAACTTTTTGAATCAAACAAAGGTCTCGACCCCATCGGAAGCAATGCTTTCAACACCATGCCTTCCGCCTTTTCTCCAATCCACTTCGGACCATCTAAGTGATACCCTGTGTATTGGTTTCAGCGTGGATTGGTTTCAACTAAGATGGAGCGCTCCATTAGAGTCGAAAGGTGCATCTAAAGGAGGCGGAACCAACTTTTCTGAATAAAGGCTGAAATTATGCTACTTTAAGCAATCGTTTTATAACTACCTGCCTATTCGTAATCTTTTAATTGGTTGACTTAAAACTTTTCAAATCCTTTACAAAAATAACTGCTGCATTTATCAGATTAAATCAAGGAAAATTAACATTTTAGCCCTTCCATTAAGCAAAACCAAACATGCAATTTAATCCCTCTTTCTAAAACAATTTAATTTCCTTCGTAAATTACCTAGGAAAAACGCCCAAAAATTATAGAAATTCACCTTCATCATGTTATCAAATATACAAAAATTCCAAACCCAAATTCATAATAAAATAATTGGAATTAAATTTAAATCCAATTATATCATATCTTTCTTTAGAAATTCATAATAAATTTTCCATAGCTTGAAAAATTACAAAAATTGAAACCCATCGCCAAAATCAAAATTTTCATAACATATAATTTTTCTATGGCATTCTACAATCATTTATGTTTGGTTTTACCCTAAAACCATGCTAATCCATGTTTAACCAATTATTGTTTAAATCCATCATACTATAATTCAAGCATATTATCATCCAAATCATCATAGAAACGAATTTAATCATAAATCCAAAAACATATAATCATAGATTCACCTTGAATATGATAAGAGCTTTGGGATTTGATTTGAAATTAATCCTCTTGCTTTAAATTCCTTAGCTTGATTAAATTTCTCCCCCTTTTCTTCCTTGTAATGGTCGGCTTCTATTTTAGGTTTTAGGTTTTGTGAAAATGAGGATGAATGTGAACGTGAATGGGCAATGAAAATGTATAGCTGTGAATATAGAGGTGCAGCTATTTACTAAAATGCCCATGTTTTGATTAATAACATAAAAACCATTTTAAGCCCATTTATTTTATTATTAAGGATGGCCTTAAATTTTATTTTCAAATCTCAATCCCCTTATCATTCTAATTCTTACATCATTCTATTTAATTTATCTAATTAAATCTCTTGAATAATGTTATCAAAAATTAGGGGTGTTACAGTTATCATAAGGGAAAAATCTCGTCTTTGCTAATGTGCAGCGTGGTCTTATGAGATACCTTTGATTTCAAATCTATATGCTCTTTTAAGTTTTCTCACACAAGTCCCATGACTGACCTGGAGATTTTTTCATTTCCCTTAAACTCTGGGTGCCCTATTTTTTCGGGCAGCCAAGTATTTAGGATCATGTTAGGAGCATTTTGGTGAAGCATTTTGGAGGAGTTTTTAAAGCATGGAGATGGAGCATATTATGTAGATATCTATCTATCTTTTTTATTTCTGATGTGTCTAGTTTGTTTGTACCACTAAGTGTGGGAGCAGGCAGTTATCATATATACATCGAACTTATCTCAATTCGTTCATTCAAAATTGAAGTGAAAATCATTTTAAACTTAAAATAACTTCAATTTAAAACATCAAACAAATCATTACAAGCCAGAGATTAAGATGAATTCCAGTTTGCATTTCTCCAGCCTGTGTCAGCATAAAAGAAGCTCTATTCTTTCTTCTGAAGTAAAAGGTGAGTAACATCTACTTTTAAAAAAAATTAAAGGCATGAATCTATTGCTTGCACATCAGTGAATAAGTATGGGTGTATTGGTGCATATATATATATATATGTGTGTGTGTGTGTGTGTGTGTGTGTGTGAGTTTTCTGGAAATGATGTGTGCAGGCTTTTGTTCATTCTCTGTTTGAAACTCTGAACATAAGCTTCATTTCAAAAATCAAATCCTCTTGATCTAGTAACTGTTTGGACTTGAGTTCAAAACAAAAACTGTTTGTTTGATTATGAATTAAATTTTAAAAATAAATTCAAGTTAAAATAACTTGTCAATGTCTTTGGGAATTGAAAGAACAGAGCAAAGCTTTAAATAAGTAAAAATTCAAACTTCCCAATTCATGATTTCAGGCATGTAAATTTAATTCGCATCCTTTAACATGATTTTTAAAGCAAAGATCGTGATTTTTAAAGAAAGGAAGGAGAGTAGTTTACATTTGATCGAATTTCGATCTTTTGGCGATCTTTGGTGATCCGTGGGTTTCGAGGGGTCGGGGCTTTGGCTAATGATAGAGGGACGAGCGATGATTCCAGGAAAAATACTGGAATGGTGGATAGTTGAATGTGGAGGCGACGGGGAGAACTTGAAGTTTCTAAACCTAGTTTTGTCGAGCTAAAGAAATTTGATTTGTTCTTCAATTAGGAACGATCGAGTGCTTTGTGGTTTTGGGTGATGATAGAGGAAGAGTTGACGAGGGGATGGCCGGAATTTCGGGTTGTCTGGTGGTCGGGGTCGTGAGTACGAGGTGTTGACGGGGACTGGTGGTGGTTCCAGTTCATGCTTCCAGGCTCGAGCTCGAACTCGATTTCGAATTCGAGATGATGGGGAAGTTTAGGTGGTCTGGAATTGGACTTGGGATGATCATCGACATGCTCGTCGATGCAGCGACGCCTGAAGATGATCAACGGCGTGGTGCACGTATACGTGCACGAGTTTGATGAACTGGAAGTTTTGATAGCCTGAAGTGTTTCAAGTTTATTCTCGTGTGGGTTGACTCGAAGGTGTGCTCGAAGTTTTGAGGGGAGAGACTTAAAGTAAAATGGTGGTGGCTTAGGGAATTGTTTTGTTCAGGTTTTTGAAACCTGTTTCGTTTCTGAGATTTAAACTAAATTTAAAATTATAACTTAACGTTTAAACTGAGCTTAAATTCAAGTATAAGTATAAATTCAAGTCCAGTTTTGAAAATTTAGTTTGGCAAATAAAATCTTTAAATTTAAATTGTTTTAATGCTTAAAATGTTTAAGTAGTGAAAAGGAATTTGAATTTAAAAATGAAGTTGAAATTGTAACAGAAAGATTTAAACAAGAGATCAAAATTTGTAAACCCAGACCTTAAGCTTAACCTGGAATTCCAGATTTTGAGAATGTAAAGTTTTTAAAAAATTTAAATGTTTAAAATGAATTTAAATGTTAAATTATACTTCTTAATATATGAGTTTAAAAGGAATTTGATTTAAACTCTCAAATTTCTTTCATAACCAATGTATTACTTTAACATGAGAAATTAAAAGTAGAGAAAAATAATTTGGTGTTAAACTTTATTAAAAACCAATTGGTATTTATTATAAATCTTGAATTTAAAATGAATTTTTTTTAAAGTTGAATTAAATACCAATGTTTCAACCTATTGATAAGGGATAATTAAATCATTTATAAAAATGAGATTTGTTTAAATTTAATAAAGATATAATGATGAGGTATAATTCATTAATTATTAAATTAATAAAATGGATAATTTATTTAATTAATTAGTTAATGATTTGGATTAATTAAATAAGTAATTAGAAGTTTAAATTAACTAATTAAGGTTTAAAGATTTATTAAGTAAGGAATAATTAATTTGTAAATTAAGAATTATTAATTAAATATTAATTAATGATTAATTGTTATGAGATGATTGCTTAATGGTAAGTAATTAAAGGGTTAATTTCTTAAAATAATTAATTAAGGGGTTAATTAATTATATAATTGGTTTAGAGGTTAATTTAATTAATGTGATTAATTAAGAATAATTTATTAATTAAGAATAATTAATTAAGGTGATTGATAAATTAATTTATATCAAATGATTTGTAATAAATAAATCAGGATTGGATAATTAATTCATAAGTAATTAATTTAATTGAAAATAAATTGAATTAATTAGGATTAAACAATTAATTAATCCTGCTTACAAATGATTATTGAATGCTTGACCTTACTTATGAATGATTGCATTATATGAGATGCCTTAAATTGATTGTCCTATCTGATCTGTGATATTTTGTTCTGTGGATTGAGCTGTGTATAATTTATTCATTTATTTGTGATACATTTGTATATTATCTATGAATCTGTGAATGAACGATAAGCGTTATAGTTTATACCGCTTATCAACTATATTTCTGTGTTTGAATATGTGATGATTAAATGATGTTGCACTATTATGTGTGAAGCCCCTGGACCACACTCTTACACAGACGAATATGGATTTCACGAGGAAATCTGTTAAGTCACAGATGATTTAAATTTAATATTTTTGAAATTGAAATTTTAATTTCAATTGATTTTGGAAATGGATTTGGGTTAAATTTTAAAGCTTTTAAAAAGGAGTTTTTAAGATAAAAGTTATTTTAAATAACTTGGCAAAGTTTTTCAATTTAAATAATTTAATTTGAATTTGAAATCAAAATTTTGGAATTGAATTCCATGTTTGGAAATTATGGTTAAGATGTTATAAATGTGTTTATATGGATTTAAACCATTTTAAAAGTATGGTTTTGAGAATTTGAATTTAACCCAAGGACTTTAACTTGTATAAATGAGATCAGATTTTCTGAAATGAAAACTGTTTGTTTTCAAATAATAGAAGCTTTCATATAAGGAATGAATTTCCAATTTGTGTAAAAAGGAATTTCAAGTTTGAAATGAAAATGGTTTTCCGTGTTATGAATAAATCTTTGTGAAAGATTGTTGAACTTTGTTTTAAAATTGGAAAGGTGTACCTTTTGTATAAAAGGTCGAAATGGAATTGTTTTGAAAGCTATCAGTTAAATCTTTGATTTAAAGATTTAATGAGTTAACCCAATTGAAATGGAAATTGATTTGGAAAATCTATGAATAGATCTTCGTGAAACTGGGTGAACTTTGTGAAATGAATCTTTTTGTGTAAAGATTAAATTGGTAATGTGTTTAAACCATTTGAAGAAAAGTTTTGGGCAATAAGTTGTGACTTAACTGAAATCCCAATATCCATATGTTTTAAAATATTGCGCTCACTATTCGGTTTAGCCGGGAGAGCACTTTGTGTCATATAACCCATTCCGAATAGTGATACGACGTGTTAACGCTGAAAATCGAACACTAACACCCAGTGTGTGTAATAACAATGTGAAAGCACCACCCGTTGGTACGGGAACAGAATATAAGCTGAAAATAGCAGAAAACAGTAAAGGAACAACAGATTTATAGTGGTTCGGCCCGTAATTGAGCCTACGTCCACTTTATAGTTTTTTATTGCTGATCTGGTTACAATTTGATACAATGCACTTTGAATACAATTCACTTCGATCACTCAAACACTTCGGATTAGTAACTCAAACTCTGACGATGAGATTTGTCGAATCCATGTCGGATGTGTAGAATCTTGTTCAAAGCTTGTTGTAGTATCTTCGATGTTTGGAGTTCTTCGAGTCTTGGATGAGTTGAGAGTTCGGCAGAGTAATGACGCTTTAGAAAATGATTGGCCAAAAGTCCTTTGCTAGTTGGAGTTAGGGCTCTATTTATAGGAGTGGTTCAGGGCGAAATTTAACTCCCAAGTCTTAGGTCGTGTATGACCTAAGTTAGGTCGTAGGTCGCGAGCGACCTAAGATAGGTCGTAGTCCATTCGCGACTTAGGAAGTGTAGCCTGATGGAGTTGCTCTTGGTCTTATCTGAATAAGGTGGCAAGTAGTAGGTCGTAAGCGACCTAGAGAAATGCGGCATAGGGAACTCTGTTGGCTTGTTATAGGTCGTGAGCGACCTAAGGTGGGTCGTAGGTTGCACTGCCATTTGAACCAGGTAGGTTGCTAAGAGCATTATGCTTTTAGGTCGTTAAGCATGTTAGGTCGCGAAGTCCCTTCAGTAGTTAGGTCGTGAAGTCCTTAGGTCGTTAAGCATGTTAGGTCGCGAAGTCCCTTCAGTAGTTAGGTCGTGAAGTCCTTAGGTCGTTAAGCATGTTAGGTCGCGAAGTCCCTTCAGTAGTTAGGTCGTGAAGTCCTTAGGTCGTTAGGTCGCTAACTTCCTTAGGTTGTTAGGTCGCTAACTTCCTTAGGTCGTTAGGTCGTAGAGCCTGTTAAGTCATGAAGAACTTTAGGTCGTTAGGAACTTTAGGTCGCAGAGTTTTAGGTCGGCATAAAAATGGGAGTTAACATTTGCCCCTCGAAGTACACGCCTATGTCATAGGTCGTGTGCTTCGACTTAACTTTTGCTAGGTCGTGAACGACCTAAAACTCGTGCTAACTCGCGTGCCCATTCACCTTCCTCTCTCGGCCCCATATAAATTTGATAGGTCGCTGCTTCCTTCTCACTCACCTGGTTCGATTTCCTGCTCTGCCATTAATAGAATTCAGTGATCTCAAGGACAAATTCAAGTTAATCATTCAACGATTCATCCTCGCTATCAGATTACGTAAGTATCTTCGATTTCTATCCATTCCATGATCACCATCGAACCATGAACTCTAATCTCCGGGCCAATTTTGTACGCCGTGCTTCACTTTGAGTTGCGTTGTGATCAATTTCTGATCATTAGTGGTTATTGTTGTTGTTGTGATTCACGAGCGTACAGTAGGGGACTGGATCTATGATAGATCGGAGATATGTTGAATCGGTTTTTTCGAATGATTTGGTGGAATGAAAAGATGATGAATTTTATAAAGAGGATGATGGGTTTCGTTGTACTTGCGATAACGAGTTGTCGGGTCTGGTAAGGGATTGCGTGGAGAGGAAGTCAGCGAGCTATCAGATCTGAGCGACCTAAAAATTAGGTCGCGTTGAGATTTTCGCGACTTAAGTCTTACGACTTAAGAATTCCTGCGACTTAAATAAAACTGAACAGCCTTCTGCAACTTGAGGAATTTCCAACCTATGCTAGGTCGCTGAACGACCTAAGATTTGCACGAACTAAGGATTGCACGACCTGAGAATTGCACGACTTGACTTTCTTGCGACATAGACTTTAGGTCGCGGCCGAGCTAGGACTTGAACAAATCTGCATTGCCTTGAACCTCTTAACTTGCACAGTGCGATCTGAGGAGTCTACGACCTACGCTAGGTCGCCGGACGACCTAATACTTGTAAAACTTGGGCAGAACTTGTTTGAACTTTGAATTAATTTGAACTTGAACTGTGTTGCACTTCTTTGCAAATTGTCTTGACTTTAATGTTAATAACCTGTTAACCATAGTATTTGCAGAAAACTTGGGACGAATATACTGCCATTGACTGCCCACATCGAATGACAGATTAGTCGATAAAGAATAATCAGCTTAAATGAACTGTGTGAACGAAATGCTGCAAACTAATCAATTCAAGTGAAGTATTAAAGCAAAACTAAAATAGCCAACTAAAGCTGATTCGTTTGCATTAACGCTGCACCTGAATTTTAAGTTAACAAGCCCTGAAATCTTGTAATCAACCAATTGTCAACTAATTTAATTCCAGTTATGTTTACTTTCTGTTTTTGTTAGTTACGCACAACACCTCACACTTTTTAGGAAACGTGCACCTTGATATTTGAACATCCAGTTGATTGTGTAGAATGGCATCTCAACAAGAAGATACAGACCAGTCGGAGAAGCTTTCCCAATTGCCAACCCATTGATCGACCCTCCAAAAAGGACTCCGACCACCTTGAGCCACAAAGTCTTCAGACAACTGTGCATCCAGTTCGGTATTGCCGAAGCAGATGCTTTATTTCCTGGAGCAAACGACACTGCTGACAGGCCACCTCTTGGTTTTGTCACAGTGAATCGTCAGATGTGCTTAAGTGGAGCTATTCCCCCTTTCAACGAATTTCTCCGAGAAATTTTTCTTCGATTAGCTATTTCGCCTTTCCAGCTACATCCCAACGGTTATGCCATCTTGATGGGGTTGTGTGCTCTGTTTAGGAGGGCGCTCAACCGTCTTCCAAGCTTCGATGAAATTTTCTATTTGTGTACCTTTGCTAAGAAAAAAGATCACCCTTCAATCATTCTTTTAAGAGGAGCCAGAAACCAGAAGTTGATTTTGGATTTACCCGATACTGCTCACGGGTTCCTAAATCAATTCTTCTTTGTTAGATGTCCTCCGGGATTCTACTCTGTCTGGAGAGTCGGGAGTAAGATTATCTTTCTCTGTTCATCTCATGAGCTTTTCGAAATCCGAATTATCAAATGCTTATCTTCATTCTTTTCTTTTTTCAGCACTTCCTCCCCCGCTTAGAAATCCCAGTCTCAAGTCAATTTTTGAAACTTTAAATGATGTGGCTATGGAAGAGAGAAGCGCCAAATTCTTGTTGAAAGATGAACTTTTGCACCAGTTCGAACTTCTACATTCTTCTCGTTCCATCCAGTCTCATGAAGTTCTTGATTCTCCAGCAAAGACGTCAGATGCCCCAGCCTTTGCCGAAGAACTTTCACTGAAAGAACCCACCACTGAGACTTCACTGGTGAAATGTTCCACTTCTATGGATGTTGCGGGGTCCTCCAGCAAGTTAACACTTTCTCCAGTTATTGAAGAGGAGGAAAATCCTTGTATTTTTGAAAAGACGGCTGACGTGGAAGTTGAAAAAGAGAGTTTTGCGGGGTATCGCGGCGATGATACTTTTGATAATTTGAGCGATATAATGATAACTTCTCAGGAGCTTTTTAAAGATGATATTTCAAAAGCGATCTCTCTTGTTGTTGAAGCGACTTCTTCTTTACAACAAGTTTCGACACCTTCTACACCAGTCGTCTCCGTTCCCACATTAAAGCGTGGTTTGTAGTTTGACGCACGTAGTTTGCATGCCGCACACACTTAGGATTTTTCGGCACTTATACGCACTTATCCTCTTTTTCTGGAGATTCCTAAACTTCATTTCTTTTCCATTTTCAGATTCTCCGATGGGACGCTCTGGCTCATATTATGATAGATTTCAGCGCTATGGAGGCCGCGGAACTTATGACTTTAGGCGATACCTCAATGCCCCAAGGGAAACAGATGAAGAGAGAGCTATCAGGAAAGCTCAAGATAGGCGGGACTATGAGCGTCAATATGGGAGGAGAGATGAGCGACACGACTCTTCACATAGAGGCGATGATTCCCATAAGCGGAAGTCTTATGACGATAAAGGAAAGAGTCACCTTATTGGAGATTCAAGCAAGCGGGTCAAGCCTAGTGACGCGTCTGCAATTTTTGAAAAGTCTAATGCTCCTTCCTCTGCAGAAATTCCTCTTGATATCCCCTCTGACTCTCCTGCTCTTGAGAAGTCTGATATCCAAACAATCATCAACAGACCCTAATATCATGATAGACAGGGTCCGCCAACCCTTCAAAGTCGGTTCCCTCAATGGTGCTTAAAGGGGGTACGCTTCGACCTTGACTTGGTCCCGATTGATAAACTAGCTGTGCTGCGTAACGTTGATGCCGTCAAACTTGATATCGAAAGGATGTCTGGATGGCAAAAGCTTGTTGACAAGCTGCAAAGGGTCAATCGTGTGAATCTCGAAGCCATGCTGACCATGGAGAACGATAAATCGGAGTGGGATAAAATTTGCAAGCAGCATGATGCCGAGATGGCGAGCATAGCTGATGATAATACGAGACTTGAGTCCGAGGTTAAAAAACTCAAGGAAGACCTCGCCGCTTCTTCCGCTTCACACTCTCAAAAAGAAGAAGTGTTTCAAAAACAAGTGCGGGATGCGCATGCTGCTCAGAGGGATGCTGAGATGAAACTTGCGGCTGAGATGAAACTTGCGGCTGAGCAGCACGTTACTGAAGAATACCGCAAAAATAATGCTCAGTTGCAGGAAACAGTTAACTCCCAGAACATGGAGATCGAATTGTTAAAGGATCGTCTTTATAAAGTTGAGAAAGAGCGTGATGAAGCTGTTGCTGGTCAAGTTGCAGCCGTTGCCGAAAAAGAAGCGGCTGATCAATCGCATGAGGCAACGAAAGCTAAAGTCAGCTCTACCTTATTCGACTTTTATTTGCACAGCGTTCTGGGTCATGGGAGCCTTTCCTTTCTGGGCCCTGATTACGAGATTACTCTGGCCGAAGTGTGGGAAGCCGCAGTTGATATGCTCGGCGGTGCCGGCTATGATGAGGCAGAGCTAGAGGCACGTTATCTTGACGATGAAACTCGTGTCGCTCTTGCTAGAGGAAAGGAGCAACTTGCTAAAGCGCTAGCTGAATCGACGGGAGAAGAACACCCAAAGGAGGAAGCTCCTTTAACTGCCCCCGTTCATACTTCAACTTCGGCTGATGTTAACATTATAGACTCCAGTTCCCTTTCTTCGCCTCCTGCTAAAGTTGACAAGGAAACTGTGACCACTCCCACTGAGGACGAGGCCCTGGAAGATATTGAGGCTGAGAAATTCGAGATTGATCTTACAAAACCGACCTCTCCAGGTAACTTTGACGTCGACCCGGATCCAGTGAATCACTTATTCGATTTAACCAAGTTTGATGAACTTCTTACTTATTACTTGAGCTTTGATGAACCAATATCTTCTCTTTTCTCGGAGTATACCGATTTTAACTTCTTTTCTTCTGCTGCGGAGGCACCGAGCGCTATACACTCTTCTCCTCTTCCGGCTGTTCCTCCTCCAACCCTTCAAGTAACTCCTGCTTCTCAACCGGGTTCGCAGGAAGAGCAAATAGAAGCCCTTCGAGGCTTGGAGGATCCATCCGCTTCACAAGAACAGAAGGCGGAGGATCTTGAGGACAGCGAGAAGACTCCGGAGCAGTCTCTTGATGATAACACTAAGCTTTCTACGCTACTTACTACTCCGGGAAGTGAGTCTTCCTCGAAGAGGAAAGGGAAGCGCGTCATGAAGAAGACCAAGAAAAACATTTCCGCTGGAGAGGATGAGGCAGAAGAAGATCCAGCTGCACCCTCTTCTCCTTCTTCCCCGACCCGTCCCCGCCGGGTTCCGAAGCTAATCATCAAACCGGGAAAGGGTACTAAGGGTGGCAGGAAGAAGGAGTGATAACCTGGATTCTGCTTTTCTTATTTTGCTTTTTGTTTGTATCGACCGGAGATTGTGCGGGTACCGGTCCCTGCTTTTTTCTGAGATCTGCACATGTAAAGAATTTTCACAGTATTGAATAAAATAATTCTTTTACTTTTACGAATTCTTATATATGTAAGAATGCATCTATTTCTCATTTTAGTGTAGAATAAGCAATTCTTTTTACTTGTACAAACTTTTTGTCTGTGTTTGAGAATGCATTTATTCCACATCTTTTCCGCATGATATTGTAATGTGCTTGCGGTATGTTGCTTGAATACTACTTTCATTAGTGTAGTTGTATTGTGTGATATTGCCCCTATACCACAAGTGCATTGCAATATCTTATTTCTTTGGCGAGACTTGTACTCTTATTTTTGGAGAATAATTATTCCGTCTTTGAGGAAACAATTATTCTACTTAAATGGAGTGTGTCTCATTTTTGGAGAAGTTTTTACGCTTCAACCTTCGGAGATGGTCACTTCACCTTTTTGAGAAGTGAATTCTCCTACGCGGTAGAGCGGGCCTCTAAAGAGGATTTTACTTAGCACTTCAACTTCTGGGGAAGAATTTTTCAAGATGAACAAGTAGATCTTCCTTGAGAGTTGAAGTGTGCCTCTGAGGAGGGCTTTTTGGTATTTCTGAGGAGTAGCATTTGGACTCCGAAGAGTAGCATTATGCTTTGTGAAGTAGCGTTGTGCCCCCGGAGAGGTCTTGTGCTTCCGGAGAAGTCTTTTGCTTGTGCTTCCGGAGAAGTCTTGTGCCTCCGAAGAGGTCTTGTGCCTCCGAAGAGGTCTTGTGTGCCTTGGGGAAGGTTTTCTGCCTCCGAAGAGGGCAGTATGTGCCTTTGGGGAAGGCTTGTGCCTCGTAAGAGGGCTTGCGGTGCCTCGGGAGAGGTCTTATGCCTCCGAAGAGGTCTTGTGCCTTCGAAGAGGTCTTGTGCCTCCGAAGAGGTCTTGTGCCTCCGGGGAGGTCTTTATTTGATTGCTTGGAAGTTACTTTCTCACAGTTAAATGGATCCACAGGGCAGACGCAAGTTATTTAATCGAATGTTCGTTTGCACAAACGATCGCAATTAGTTAACAAAGACCTTGCCTCAGTGGTTCCACCAACCTTTTTGTTGAGAAGAGCGTTTCCATTTATTGGCGTGCCTCCGAAGAGGGCTTGTGCCTCCGTAGAGGTCTTTATCCTCCGAAGAGTTGCGCCTCTGAAGAGGTCTTGTGCCTCCGAAGAGGGCTTTTGTTGATCAGCTCGCCCATGTCTCTTTGTTGTTTGCTCATTAATGGGCCCTGTTATTGTCTCCACGCCTATGTTCCTTTCCTTTGCAAGCAGCTTTCTTTATCCAATGGAGTGTAATTCACTGTTGATTGATTCCATGGGACAGGCGCAAGTTATTCAATCAGATGTCTGTTTATACAAACGATCGTAATTAGTTAACAAGCGTCTAGTTCCTTTTCTTTGGAAAAGTGTCTTTTTGGTGGAATCATCAACTTTTGGTGTAAAGTTCATCTTATGTTGGATTTGAATTTGGAACTTTTTGTGGCTTGAAATTTGTTTATTGAGTGATTTACGGGGTTCACTTGGCATTGCGATGGGTAAGCTTTGTTTTAATGACCTGCAATGTTAAATCGATATTTTAGCGATACATTTAGAGTATTTACACATCGAAATGAAACAGGCATTTTATAATAATAAAGAACACAAAATTTATAGTGGTTCGGCCAAGAACTCGGCCTACATCCACTTTATAGCTCTTTTATTCATCATCACTGATTTTACAATGGTTTACAATACAATCGATACATCCATAATCATTTTACAATTTCAAGCAAAGCTTTTTCAAGTAAAATATGGGCGCAAATGATTGTTGTTCCAGGCTCTTGGGATTGGATCTCCTTCGACAGTTGTGAGTTTGAATGTGCCATTAAGAAGTTTATTGCCTATGACATATGGCCCTTCCCAATTTGGTCCAAATACTCTGACTGCTGTCATGATCTTTTTCAAGACTAAGTCCCCGACTTCAAAGCTTTGTTGACGGACTTTAGAGTTGAAGTGCCTTGCAATTCTTTGCTGATGGGCCGCAACCCTGAGTCTAGCTTCTTCCCTTCTTTCATCAAGAAAGTCAAGTGCTTCGAGTTGCAATTTTTCATTTTCGGCTTGGTTGAAATGAACTCTTCGGTGTGAAGGGACTTCTAGCTCTACCGGAATCATTGATTCCGATCCGTATGCCAATGAGAATGGAGTGTGCCCAGTTGCAGTTTTATGGGTTGTTCTGTATGCCCATAGTGCTAGTGGTAACTTATCAACCCATCCACCTTTTGCTTTATCAAGCTGCTTTTTGATGGTTGACTTGATAATTTTGTTTCCTGCTTCCACTTGCCCGTTTGCCTGCGGATGAGCTACTGCTGAGAAACTTTTTCGGATTTTGAATTGCTTGCAAAAGTCCTGGAACTCTTCGCTTTCAAATTGAGTACCATTGTCCGTGATTATCTTCTGTGGCACACCATATCTGCAAATGATATTTTTCATTACAAAATTTATCATCTTTTTAGAAGTAATAGTGGCCAAAGGTTCAGCTTCAGCCCATTTAGTGAAATAATCAACAGCAACAATAGCATATTTGATTCCCGACTTGGCAATGGGTAAAGGTCCGATTAGATCTATCCCCCAAATGGCGAACGGCCATGGGCTGACCATCTGTGTTAGTTCAGTTGAAGGTGCTCTCGGGATTTTTGCAAATCTCTGACATTTATCGCATTTTCTGGAGTAGATAGCAGCATCTCGATTAATATCGGGCCAGAAATACCCATACCGAAGAACTTTCTTGGCGAGTGTTTGGCCGCCTGAATGATCCCCACATTCTCCTCCGTGTACCTCTGCTAAGATTGTTTTAGCTTCTTCCTTGGTTACACATCGGAGTAATGGCATTGAGAATCCCCGCCTGTATAACCGGCCGTCTTGAATTACATATCTTGATGCTTTTCTTAACAGCTTTTGGCGTTCTTTAGAATTTTCCGGTAGAGAGCCGTTGAGCAGATATTCTCTGATTGGGGTCATCCATGACTCTTGTTCTTGAGATATAGCCATGATCCAGTCGATATCCATATCATCAATGCTTGGAGCTTACAAAACCTCCACAGGAACTAATCCCAATAATTGAGCTTCTCCGGAGCTTGAATACTTTGCTAGAGAATCCGCCTTCATATTTTCCTCTCGAGGTATGTGGCTTATCGAATAATGATCGAAATCATCAAGAAGCTCAGAAGCCTTCGACAAATAAGCGGGCAGATTTCCTCCTTTAGCTTGAAATTCCTTCTTGACCTGACACACAATAAGCTGAGAATCACTGAAGATTTGCACTGCTTTGATGTTCAATTCCTTTGCAATCTTTAATCCAGCAATTAGAGCTTCATATTCTGCTTCATTGTTTGTAGAAGGGAATTCCAATCTTAATGCGTAACATAATGATCGCCCTTCAGGGATTTCAAGCACAACCCCAGCTCCGGAACAATAATCATTTCTTGAGCCATCAACATATAACTTCCATTTGGTCGGGATGTCAACTGTAATCTCTTCCTCTTTATTACCCTTATCTGTATACTCTGCGATGAAATCCGCTAAGGCTTGTCCATTGATCGCTCTTTGGGGATGATAAGTGATATCATACTGGCTAAGCTCAATATTCCACTTCAGAAGACGGCCCGAAGTTTCAGGGCGAAATAGGACTTGCTTTAGAGGCTGGTCGGTGAGAACTTTAATAGGGGGAGCTTGAAAATACGGCCTCAACTTTCTGGAAGCGATCAGTAAACAGTAGGCGAGCTTTTCTAGCTTTGAATAATTCATTTCTGCCCCAGTGAATCTTTTGCTGATATAGTAGACCGGACGCTGAACTTTTGCATCCTCTCTTACCAGTGCTGCACTCAGGGCATGAGATGAAACTGCTAAGTATATGAAAAGGTCTTCGCCTATGTTGGGCTTAGAAAGTATTGGAGGCGCTTCCATGTGACGGATTAATTCATCGAAAGCTTTCTGGCACTCAGGTGTCCATTCGAAGTTCTTCTTTCCTTTCTTTAAAGCATCAAAGAAGGGGATGCATTTATCAGTAGCTTTGGAAATAAATCGACTTAAGGCAGCAACTTTCCCATTTAGGCTCTGCAGTTCCTTCTTCATTCTAGGGGCTTTGACTTCTCTTAGAGCAGTAATTTGAGCAGGATTGGCTTCAATGCGCCTAGCGCTTACAATAAATCCCAAGAATTTCCCGGACTCCACTCCGAATGAACACTTCAAAGGGTTGAGCTTCATTCCATATTTTCGGAGGATTTTGAACATTTCTGCTAAGTGATCCATATGGTCAACTGCTTTCTTTGATTTCACTAACATATCATCAACATAGACTTCCATTGTTTTCCCAAGTTGTGATTTGAACATTGCGTTAACAAGACTTTGATATGTTGCCCTTGCATTCTTCAATCCAAAGGGCATGACTTTGTAGCAGTAAAGACCAACATCTGTGACGAAGCTCGTATCTTCCTAGTCCGACTCATGCATCATAATCTGGTTATACCCGGAGTAAGCATCCATAAAAGATAACAATTCGTGTCCGGCTGTTCCATCTACCAGCTGATCAATCCTTGGTAACGGGAAGCAGTCTTTGGGACATGCTTTGTTTAAATCTGAGAAATCAATGCACACTCTCCATTTTCCATTGGCCTTTTTAACCAGCACAGGATTTGAAACCCAATTTGGATATGTGGACTCTCTGATGAAATGATTTTCCATGAGTCGGTCTACCTCTTCTTTTAACGTTGCTGACCTTTCTGGACCTTGGGTCCTTCTCTTCTGTTTCACAAGCGTGAATTTCGGGTCAATATTCAGAGTACGTACAGCAATCTCTGGAGATATTCCACACATATCGGCGTGACTCCAAGCGAATATGTCCAGATTTGCTTTCAAAAATGATATTAGCATATTTTGGACTGCCATACTAAGTTGCGAACCCACATTCAGCACTTTGTTTGGGTCCTTGAGATCAACAGGTACTGGTACCGTTACCTCCATCGTCACCACTCTATTTTCCTCTGCACTGGCTTTTCTGGGGTCCATTTCTCTCCTTGCACCACTATGCTCGCCAGTGCAGGGACCACCCTGTATTTGCTACAAAGTTGGGTTTTTGATGCGGAGGGGGGCTGCCGCATCTTTACCCATCTCTCTCTTCCTGGCCTCTCGAAGCTCTATAAGATAACATTCACGTCCAGCATTTTGATCTCCTTTGATGACACCAACACCATTATCTGTAGGAAATTTCATAGTTAGGCACCATGGGGCCAAAATGGCTTTGAATGCAGCTAAAGTTGGACGGCCTAGGAAGGCATTGTAGGCAGAAAATCCATCCACAATTACAAAAGTTTGTTTCCGAACTACCCTTTTCTGCCCCTCTCCAAGTTCCACGAACAAGTCGACAGTTCCGATTGGTTGCTGCGATTCCCCAGTGAAACCAACAATCTTTTGTGATGAAGCCTGAACGTCGGTCATTGGAATCTTCATTTGGTCAAAAGTTTTCTTGAAGAGTATATTGCAGGAAGCACCGCAATCAATGAGCACTCGTCTTACAATAGCAGGCCCAATTCCTACAGAAATGACCAAAGGATCTATGGTTGGAGCTTCAATACCCATAGAATCCCTAGCCTTAAACATAATATCATCATTAGAAGTTTTCTGCTGTTTCAGGGGTGCAGCGCCTTCTATAGCAAAAACATCTTCTTCTGCTGGGATGTATTTCAAAGCATGAGCATATTATTCCATTTCACCCCAGCTTCTGCCCGTTGGGTGTGGGCCTCCTGTAATCACATTGATAACTGGCCTTTCGGATTCATGTGCAGTAGTGCCTTTACCCGAGCCAAATGGTTGAATAGGGGGTTGCTGCCTCTGAGTAGACGAAGTTGGGTCACTCCTATTCTTCTTAACATATTGTTGCAGCTTGTTTTCCCTCAACAATTCTTCAATTAAGCTCTTTAAGTGACGACATTCATTGGTATCATGACCGGGTTGGTTGTGAAAGCGGCAGAATTTTCCATTTCTCATAACACCCTTTCCCGGTTTTATCTCAGCTGGTTTGGGATAATCCACAGCATCTTTGGTGGTAAAGAAGATATTTTCCGGAGTGTCGGTCAATGGAGTGAAATCTGAGGGTTTGAAGAAGCGAGGTTTCTTTATATCCTTTTGTTTCTTCCCATCATGACTTTCCCTCTTCTGACCTCCGGAATCTTTCTTAACCGAAGCAGCAATACTATTCTCCACCCTTGTTGCCACCACTTTCATTAGTGCCGGAAGATTTTCCAAGCGTATGAATTCATCAGCTTTCTTATAGAATTTCTCGAGTGAATTTGGCTCCTTCATTTTCAGCCATTTTCCAAATTCGCTCGACTTGTCGATAGCATGCATCAAATAAGTCAAGACCATTCGTGGCTCTGCGTTGTCAACTTCAGCCAGAGCTATATTGAAGCGATTCAGGAATGACTTAATAGGCTCTTCCGGATTCTGTTAAAGACTAGACAATGACATTATGTCTTTCGCCTTTGAAGCGTACAGCCTGAATTGCTCCTTAAACTTTCGGGTTAGATCAGAAAACTGGTCTACAGATCGAACGGGAAGCTTGGTAAACCAAAGAAGTGCCACTCCTTCCAAATATACCGGGAAATACCGGCACTTAATCTCATTAGTCGCTCTTGCGCCTGTCATGTGCCAGTCATATTTATACAAGAATTGATTTGGGTCACTTGTCCCCCGATAAGCAGGAATGGTGGGGGGAACAAATTTTCTGGGAAACTCAGCTTTTAGAATCCTCTCAGTAAATGGAGTTTTACTCGGTGCGAATCCCCATTCGCTCTCATCTTCATCTCTCTGCATGCTTTCTTTCATTATTTGCTGAATCATGCCAGAGAGATATTCCTCATTGTTTAATGACTTTGCGGAGTAGACTTCGGCCATTTTCTCGGAAGTTTGTCCGGGCAAATGTTCGCGGAAAACTGGCGATGGCCTGGATCCTTCAGCTTGGAGGGGTGCCCCTTCAGGAGCACCTGATCTCCCTTGAGGAATATTTCTTCCTTCGGAGTTGTGAAGAGCATCAGCAATGTTGTCTTCATTATTCACTGGTCTTTGACTAGCCCCGAGCAAAGCATTTAACTTCTCCATCATTAGAGTATTCTGAGTTTCAATCTGATGATACAGTCCGGACACTGCAGCATCTAATTCTTCTCATGTCACTCCAACACTTGGAGCTGCCTGACTTGGAGAAGGAGAAGTGGCAGTATTATCGTGAGCATCTTCAAATCTGACAGACTTACGTTTCCTTCTAGGAGCCATTATATCCAACAGACTTTTGGTCTTGAAAGAGACTTTTTCAACGAACTTTCGTGAAGCAATGATGACAATCTTCCTGAGTTGGGTTCTCAGTGAAAGCACCAAAATGTTAACGCTGAAAATCGAACGCTAACACCCAGTGTGTGTAATAACAATGTGAAAGCACCACCCGTTGGTACGGGAACAGAATATAAGCTGAAAATAGCAGAAAACAGTAAAGGAACAATAGATTTATAGTGGTTCGGCCCGTAATTGAGCCTACATCCACTTTATAGTTTTTTATTGCTGATCTGGTTACAATTTGATACAATGCACTTTGAATACAATTCACTTCGATCACTCAAACACTTCGGATTAGTAACTCAAACTCTGACGATGAGATTTGTCGAATCCATGTCGGATGTGTAGAATCTCGTTCAAAGCTTGTGGTAGTATCTTCGATGTTTGGAGTTCTTCGAGTCTTGGATGAGTTGAGAGTTCGGCAGAGTAATGACGCTTCAGAAAATGATTGGCCAAAAGTCCTTTGCTAGTTGGAGTTGGGGCTCTATTTATAGGAGTGGTTCAGGGCGAAATTTAACCCCCAAGTCTTAGGTCGTGTACGACCTAAGTTAGGTCGTAGGTCGTGAGCGACCTAAGATAGGTCATAGTCCATTCGCGACTTAGGAAGTGTAGCCTGATGGAGTTGCTCTCGGTCTTATCTGAATAAGGTGGCAAGTAGTAGGTCGTAAGCGACCTAGAGAAATGCGGCATAGGGAACTCTGTTGGCTTGTTATAGGTCGTGAGCGACCTAAGGTGGGTCGTAGGTTGCACTGCCATTTGAACCAGGTAGGTTGCTAAGAGCATTATGCTTTTAGGTCGTTAAGCATGTTAGGTCGCGAAGTCCCTTCAGTAGTTAGGTCGTGAAGTCCTTAGGTCGTTAAGCATGTTAGGTCGCGAAGTCCCTTCAGTAGTTAGGTCGTGAAGTCCTTAGGTCGTTAGGTCGCTAACTTCCTTAGGTTATTAGGTCGCTAACTTCCTTAGGTCGTTAGGTCGTAGAGCCTGTTAAGTAGTGAATAACTTTTGGTCGTTGGGAACTTTAGGTCGCAGAGTTTTAGGTCAGCATAAAAATGGGAGTTAACACGACGTAAATGGATAGTATTTGAAGAAGACCGGGAGTTTGCGAGAACGATAGGATAACCTATCGATTGTCTCTGCACTGAGTAGCTACGGTATAGAGATTTCCTAAGTGATGGGAAGTCCGATCAGGATTGTGAATACCGGGATTGCAAGGGCTTCTTTGGAAGTGCCTTCGGTTCTGTTCGAACTTGGAACAGACTTGTATGGTTGTATGTCTGACACTACACTTTGAGATATAAAGCTAATTTCTTTCAAATACATTTTTGTTTGGTGGCGGAGATTTATTCTCTTAGCTTAACACCCTTCTCTGAAACGTACGAGCTCAGTGGTTATGTAGTTGACGGTTATCAGTGATATAGTCCCAATTTGGTAGTATGGCATGCTAAGTGTTGCTGTGTGTTGCTGATCATTCTTTGATCATTTGTTGATCAAAGCATGGCTTTCGTGTAAAGCGTAGCTTTGTGGACGAGACCTCATTGGACCTCACAACCCGGAAATGGTCGAAACAGGAAAGATGCGGCAAGGTTTCAGGGGTAGCTCCCCTAGGGTATGTCCATTCCTTCTGGAAAAAGGTGGAATCATGGTATGGAGCCCAGATATTTACCTGTGTGGTTGCTCCAATCTCATTTACTGTGTTATTGATTATGTGTGATCGAGGCCTCGGATAAAGGTCGCAAACGACCAGGGGTGGCATATCTCAGGTTTACTACCTGGGAAGGAGGTAACCAGCCTTGTGTTGGCAGAGAGCAGTTGTCTCTCGGGGCGTCCCTCCAGAGGCGTTCCTACGTGGCATAGGAAGTTCCTTAGCCTGACCATTTGTTGGAAATCCAAAGAAACAATATGAGCCCTTTACGATTGCAGTTGTATAACCTGTCTCCTCAGGTGGCAGCTATAGCAGGCATAATATAATGGTACCTACGCTGGCTAAGATTAATATTGTATTTTCGAAATGATTTTTTACACTATGCACTATTAATAATATCAAAAGGATTTTTGCGTAGTAAGCATGTTTGACTATCATAAGAAGAAATCTCCTCCAATTCTGCGATTGCATTGTGTGTGTGGCAGGAGGTCTTATGGTAGTTTCATTTTCCAAAAGCATGAACGATTTCCTCTCAAAATCTGTTTTATTTCAATAAACTATTTTTGTCACTCATACCAGTCCCATGACTGACCAGAAGTTTATTGTTCCCTTCCTAAACTCTAGGTGCCCATAATTTTCCACACGGGCAGTCTAGAGTTGGGTTTTTCAGATAGTCAGGTTTAGTAGATTATCGGGAGCTAGTTCAGTTTTGGAGTTCACGACTGTCCTTACTTATCTTTGTGCATCGTGATGATGGTTCGAGCTTGATGTTGGAGTTGTTGGACTCATTCTTCTTCTTAGATCATTTGGAGTTATCAGTTCTGTTGTCCCGCTGTAAAATTATTATTTGTCTCTGATATTGTTGTTTCATATTGATTCATTGTTGTATATCATTCTAGATATTTTATTCATTGGAGTTGTATATGATATCATTCATTTCTTTCTTCCGCTGTGTTGTTATACTTACTGTGTTATAAGCTCCGGCGAGCCATATTCGGAATTTGGATCTGCGGCATTCAAGTACAAGTGAAGTACGGGTGCCGATTTTCGAAGGCCGAGTCAGGATCGTTATATGTATTCTAAAGTTACCTTACTAAATTTAGGTTGTAAGACATGAGTACTCATAGAGAACAAAGTTGGGGAAATGTCAGCACCATGACAACCAACGGTCGAGCTCCAACCACTGCTGTAGTAGAAGAAGTAGCTATCATACAACCCGAGGTTAAATTTGCCACTCTGTGCAAAAATTATACCAGCTTAGGGAGAAACCCATCCAAAGGCATAGAAACTATCATTGAAGTACGGGCTTGGATCAAATCATCAAAAGAATCTTTAAGGCATTGGATATTAGTAATGAGCAAAAGAGGTTTTTAGCCTCACGGCAACTGCAGGAAGGGGCTCTAGCTTGGTGGGAGTCCATTATCGTAAATGAATCGGAAGACAATTTCTTATAGGAAAGATTTAAGGAAGTCTTAGAGGAACAGTATATGCCAGCAGTCGGAAAATCTTGCCTTTATAGAAACTTTATGGATCTAAAGTAGGATGAAATGACTATTGAGGATTATGCAAATAAGTTCAATGAATTGTCTTGTTTTGGGCCAGGTCTGACTGAGACACCTTTAAAAAAATGAAAAGTTTATTTTCGGGATGTACGAGAAGTACTAGAGCAGGATGACTGCTTATGTTAAAGGATCGTTTGTAGACTTGGTATATAAGGGATTTCGGTATAAAACATTAGATAAGAAGAATCCGGTGGTAGCTTAGGCCAACAACAACAACTGGAAGAAGAGGAAGTTCAATCATAATGAGAAAAAGATAGGGCAAGGCAAATCTGGAGAAGGATCGCAAGGTAAATATTTGAAGGATGTTATATGTTATAATTGCCAACAAAAGGGCCACCTAGCAACTAACTGCAAGAACCTCAAGGTTCACAGGCCACTACCAAGGAACTGTTATAATTGTCATCAATCAGGACATCTGATAAAGGATTGTCCAAAATTTCTTAAACATTCTTTCTGGTATACACGGAATCATTAAACCTCTTTTATAAAATTCTTTGATTTCTTTAAAAAAACGTTTTAAACTTAACTCGTTTTCGACATTTCGACTTTATTTATCCCTCCCCAGGGAAGAGGCCAGGTGAGCTAGGGCATAGGAATCTCCTGAACATCTCCTTAATTTAAGCACCTCACATCCGGAACTCATGAATAGAAAATTCAAGTCTACTCGTCGGCTTTTAGAGCCAAGATTAAACCACTTAATTTGTAATAGCTTTTCTTTAAATCGTTTATTCAAATTCTTTTAATAAAATATAAAGCTTCAAAAAACCCATTAAAACACTTAATTATTCCTTTGAAAAGGGTTACAAAAGATTCGGAAAACAATCGTTTAGTTTAAAACTAAAATTTAGAAGTTATAGAAAAGTGCTGCGGAAAGCGCCTTTATAAGCTATATTAATCAAAACAACTTTTTATTATTTGAAATTCCATTTTTATTACTCAAATCACTTTTAAAACATTTATAAGATTTCTTCCACATTTTTAAACAATTTTAAAACATCATTTTTGAAGAAATCCAGTTTTGGATTCCGAACTACAAAATCGCGATTTTTCCAAAACTTGTTTTACTCATTTCTCAAAATTTACTTATCAAAATCTTGCTTTTCTTTCTTCGTTGGAAAACTATTGATATAATAGTTCAGAAAGTTCTTATCTTGAAGAATTCTGAGCTATATTCCATCTTTTACACTCGTTTGACTTTTTACGGCGCGAAATCGCGAATTGCCGTTACGCGACGTGCCTATTTTTGACTAAGTTTTCAATTCTCATTCAAACTTTACCAATACAGTTTTAAATGTTTATAAAATTTCAAACTCATTTTTAATCCATTTTTAAAGAGGTTTAACATTCCATACACACCATTTCATTAATTCAAGGAAAGTGATTTCCTTTGTGCTTATCGACGTGTATTTCCGTGATGTGCATATATATTTAAGATTCATATGAAAGCATCCAAGCTTGATGATCAAAGCATATTAAACATCCATTTGCAAACATCATATCATCATCCAACATGTAATATAATAGTTTAGGAGTTCTCACCTTGAGTTTTCAACGATTAATTAAAACTTCGCTATAGCTCTTCTACTCGATTTCCAAAGCTCACTATTCTTCAGATTTTAGCTCCTAGATGTCTTAACCAAAGCTTGTGGTGGCTTGGGGGTGCACGGCCTAGGTTGAAGCAAAGAAATGCTTGGTTTAATGATGAAGTGTGGTGGAGATTTGAAGAACAAAGAGAAAACGGGGAGTTTCAGGTTTGTTTTGAGGTGTATAAGTATATATACTGTATATTTTAATTTAAATTCTTTTTGAAATAAATTTTGGAATTATTTCTCTTAGAATGGAAGCCATTAAAGTGGAAGACAATGCTTAGAATTATGAAGAAGAAGATGAATGAAAATGAAGAGAAGTGGGTAAGGTATTTACAAGAAAAGAAGAGTGTAAAAGTATCCATGCATACATCATCTTCTTCATCACCATTTCATGCCTTCACCAACACACCTCCCCCTTCCCTAGGCATGATCCCCCCATGTGCCCATCACTTCCATCTTCTCATGTATTCATATGTTGACTTATATATGCTTAAGGAGAATGAAATCTTAGAATATATTATATATTTTATATTATACTTTTATACTTAATTATTTTTCTATATATATATATATATATATATATGTTTATGAGCATGCTTCATGTATGCACACGTACATGTACATGTATATGTATATGTTACATATTCCTACAATGTTGCACAACTTCCACATGTTGTGTAGTTACAAATCGCGATTCTGATTTTCGGTCATATTTTCTCTTTTAAATTAATATGCATGTTTTTATAAACAAATTTTGAAAATAAATTTTCTTATCACTCTTAACTAATTGAAATAACATATTTTATTTATAAAATCATATAAATTAATATCAATAATTATTTATAAAATTATTGTTATATCGATGAAGCAAAACGATCATTTATTTAAAGTGATATATTTATGGGTCGTTATAGAACTTTAGATTTAAATTACAAAGTGAATTTAATTAATAAAAGATTTATTAATAGAAGGTTTAGTGTTGCTTGGTGCTTAACAAATGTTGGTTTCCTATGGAATTAAATTCTTGATTGAATGTTTGTTATTCGATAGTTAAATAATCGACTATCAGAATTAGACCCAAAGCGTAACTTTAAAAATATCTAGGAGAAACCCATGAGTTATATGACAAATTCATCTCCGATGATGTTGTACTGTGCGTATAAATATCATTTCGTTCTCCTAGGATAATGATAAGGAAGTCCATCCACTAACGGTTATGAGGTGATCTCCGACCTTACTGTTTATTTCCTAAAGAACCGGGGTTGAGTTTACCAGGAATTATCAAATATTTTTTCGATGAGATCGGGATCAGGTATGTATCCGAAAACCACTTCGATCCAACGAATGTATTTTGAAGTGAAGACATCTTTATGATGATGGAATTTGAAGGTGAAGCTCTCAAATGTTTTGTTCAGTCCCAATACAGACTTGTATGGATGAATGTTGGTATTGCATTGTTGATTGGAGGGCAATATTAGCATTCCAAGTAGGAAGTGCTATATAAAAAGTAAAACGTAGCCTCAAGCCTCATTGACTGGAATGACTAAAACAAGGGAGATGTAGGAGGGCTAAGTGGGTCGCTCGCAAGAAGGGTATGATCATCCCTATCTAGAGTCGCTATTATCTCTCATTCGTATGCGTCGGGGCCCATTAACGAAGGGGTGATCATATTTGGTACAATCCAGTGAAGGGTAGGCCAGTTCTGTGTTAGCAGGGGTCGATAGATTCAACCTTGGTGTTATTTTACTGGAGATGCACCATGACGGGCGGTACCCTAGTTGCCCAGTCATTGTTTGGAATCCATTCTCCAATAAGCGCTGTACGGAATTAGTTGTGCACAACTATGCTGAAATGTGAGATGCAAGCATTTCAGCTATATTCATATTTTACTTTAACCCCTAGACATTATTATTAATATATAAATGGATTTTCTATAGAAAATGTTGTGGTTGTCATAAGGTAAAAACCCGTCTGTGTTTATATGCAACGTGGTCTTACGAGATACATTTGATTTTCAAATGGTTTCCAAGAACTTTAAAATCCAGTTGGGTGTGTTTTCTCATGCTGGTTTTGCATACTGACTCAGGTATTATTTGATTATAATACTTGGGTCAGACCGAGCATATTTATAGATTTGCTTTGGATGCATTGGAGCTCAGGAGACGAATTAGAGGTCTTCAAATCGTATTTACGTATATGTTCTATTTCCGTTCTTTGTTGTCGAAATCATCAGCAATTGTGAGGACAGGTTGTTATAACTGTCCAGGCTGATGATTGTGATTTGTTATTGTACTCTGATGGATGGATGTATATAACAGTTTCTCTTTGTAAAGACCATTGATATTATATTATATATTGTTCCTCTGCGATTGTGAGATTCTATTTTATTTTTAGTTTCTTTTCTCTTCTTTTCTTCTTCCTTCTTCTTTCCCATAACTATCAGTCTTTCTGTTTAATTTGGTTAGACATGTGTGGTACATTGTCAGCATGAATTGTACGGATTGCCGGGTCGTTACACGACCTGAAATTTCACTGCTTTGATTTGCGAATATTTAATTAATTTTAAATATCCAATGTGTAGGCTTTATAATGAAAATAAAAATCTTTTAAATAATAATTGATGATGGTGAAATAATTTCCAAATTTTGTTTATAAAAATAATTAGTACAAAGAAAGATTGAAAATGTGGTCGGACCTCGTTTTCCTAATTTTCAGCTTTTCGTCGGCTAAAAGTTGTCGGAATCGTCGTAGCACATTTGTACACACACATTTACAAATATTTTTACATGAAAATGCATATGTGTACATGTATGTACACTTAAGTAGACATTTAAAAGAAGACAAGTTCTATTTATAAAAAGATAAAAATATATTAATATATAAAGATGCTTAAGGAAACATTTTGGCAACTCAAATTACAAGGCATAAATGGATGTTTGCTTTGGCATGATAGGAAAGGAGGCTATGGGGGCTGAAATGACATGTTGAGGTGGAGGCTTGATGATGTGGCACTTAGTTTGTGGAGGGTGGGCATTATGGTAATTTAGCATATCGATTTGTATATATACATTTTCCTAAATTTCTTTTCATATTTTTCTCACTTCATACTTCCATTTCCATGGCTTCTTCTTAGTAGTCTTAAAATTTTAAAAATCAAAAGTTTTAAATTGTTTAAAATGTTTTTAAACTTGTTTTTAATATCTCCTTCTTCCATTTCAATACTACACTTCCTCCATTTTTACTTCCACTTCATTCGGCCATAACTTTCTATAGACTACCCCAACTCAAGATTTTTTTCTCAAACCACATATAATTCTAGTGGCTACAACTTTTATTTGAACCACTTTTCCAAATTTCAAATATTTTTTGGTCAAAAATACATTTTTATTTGACTCATTTTCGGACCTATATTTTCAAGTCCAAAAATAGCACTCCTTCTTTTGACCATATTTTCCTCAAAAAAATCAAAATTGAGTGATTCTTTTATTGAAATTATAGAGAAAATAATTTTCAAGAACTTTTCTTTTGGAACTTTTATATATTTCGAGACCAACGTGGCCAAAATCCAAGGAGAAAATGACACATTTTCGAGTTGAGTTTTGCAGTATTCCAAGCTTTGCAGGTTCTAAAGTATTTCAAGTTTTCAAAAGAGTTTTGTAAAATTTTGGTGAGTAAATTCTTAACTTTTTGGGACAGAATATTCTTTTATCTATATGTTGGTTATATGGTTATATATATAATGTTGTTGGTTGGATTATGGTATAGTTTGGATGATATGCATGATACACTATATATCAATGCTATTCAAGAGCATACTCAATCGAAAACAATTTTACTATTTGTATTAAAAGTCATGTTCAGTTGCTCAGACGGTTGAAGTCATATTCTGTTGCTTAGGCGTAGAAGTCATGTTCGATTGCTCAGGCGGTGTAATAACTTTTCCTCCGGGTCAAGTGAGGGTTGATGGTTAAATTCCAAAAGGAGTCTGGAACTAGACGTAGAACGGGAAGTTCGAAATAGTATAAAAATCTCTGATATCATTTACTTTATTATTTATTTTCATATTTATATTCCACACTAGTAGTAATTTAGTTAATATTCCATATTATACGATCCTTGGTCACTTTCAAGTAATTTTAAGTTATTGCTTCCATAGCGATAGTCAGTATGGATGCAGTTCGGAAAATTTAAATGATTTTCAAGTTTTAAAGTGATTCTTTTAATGATTTTGGAAAACCATTTTCAAACTTAATTAGTAAGTATAAACGTTAACTATTACTTAATTAACTATGTTTGTTAATTAATTAATTTATTAATTAATTAGTAATATAACGATCAAGAATTTTAGTTATTTGAATTTGAATATTTAATTGATTTTAAAATTTGAAAAGTTAATTTTATAAGTTAAATAACTTGAATTTCAAATACAATGATTTACTTGATAATTTAATTGTAGAAATTAATAATTGAAATTGTTTAAATAATTGAATCTTGGATTTTAATTTCGATAAAAATGATTTCAAAACTTATTCAGACCCGGTCGGATAAGAATGGTAGTAAGAAACTTTTAATTTAGATTTATTAAAGCTAGTTAATTTGGTTTTTAAAATAATTCATTTTAATTAACGAGTAAAAAAGCCTTTCGAGGCAGTGTCTCGGATTTCGACAGTATGTCATTGGGTGAGAATGAATTTCATGACGATTGGACATATCATTCGGTTGTGCGAGATCGAAATGTGTAGAAAGTAATTTTAGAAATTATATAATATAATTAGGTTTAAATAGCTATCTTCTGCATATGATCAAATTAGGTCTTGAAATTAGTTCCACTACGTTCGAAATAGGGGTATAACATATAAAATGCCAGGCAGCATGTCTCGTTAGGACTTCGAAATTTTCGAACATTTAACGCTGGACGTTTTCGAATTTATAGACACACACACATATTCTTCATACCCATACTTACATTGTGCAGCCATAAACTCTACGTATTTATGTCATACCCCAGCACGTTTACACCCTACCCCATGTACATGCTGTCATACTTCCCCTTCATTATAAAGCTTGCTAAACAAAGAAACGAGAATTTTCTTTTATAAACAAAATTTGAAAATCCAAAATCAAATCAGATACTAAGTTAAAAATCATGAAACAAGTTTTAGAAATCCTATTTCGAGGGGATCTTTGATTAGGTATGCATTTGGAGATGTTTGGCCTCGGTTGGTGAGCTCGACAGTGAAGCCGCGTGGAGGTTTAGAGCAAGGGTTGGATTGTGTGGGGATTGTAGACATCGATTTTGAAATTAGACGTTGGAATTGGATTTAGTTAGTCGTTTGGCATCTCTGACCGAAATTTGGTGAGGCTCGGTGGCTCTTAGAGGATCGCGTCACTACACTGACTAGGCGAAGAAGCTTCGGTCGCATTTCGTTTGGGTGTGGTGAACTCGATGATATTGGCATGGGTAGGAGGAGAATCCGAAAAGAAGTTTGGCGGAGTCATCGGATTTGAATTTCGACAATCGCAGCTCCGTATCATCGATTTTGGTGCATAGCCATGTTCATGCATTTCATTGTGCATGTTTATTTTGGGGAAGAAAGAGGAGGGGCAATCATGAAATTAATTTAAAGTTGAATTGTTAATTTTAATTTAAAAATTCGATAAATGATAAATTGTATAACTCCTTCTTACTAGGTCGGATTTGAATGCCGTTTTTTACATTGGGCTCGTGTTGTCGAGATCTTTGCAATGGAATTGGTTTGGATGAATTTGGAGACTGTTGAAATTTAGGCTAAAATAGGAAGTCGTTCAATTTTAGTTCCAAACCGGAATGCTCGTCGACAACAGAAAATTTCGGTGAGTTAAACTCACCTTTTTGGTTAACTAGTATGATATATAGTTAATAAAAATCATTGAATAGTTGTTGGATAATTTACTATTTTATATTGTTTATTTGGATATATTCCCGCTCCTAAAGCGGATGAGACCCTATTATGTTCCTGTGTAAGAGCGAGTGACCCTTTGCATACAAATCCCACCTCAAAGCTGTTAATTTATAGTATATAATTATATAATGTTTGTAATGCAGATGGAAACAAGTTGGAGGGAACAAAGGGATTCCTTGCTATTGATGAATTGTTTCGACAATATTCCTTTTACATGGATTATTGAATAATGAATCTGATTGTGGACACTATGGTTATATCATCGTTTTATGTTTAAAAACAAAACGCTAGTGACAATAGAAAATAAAAATCAATATTAATTGAGCATTTGGCGGCTATTGGTTTGAAATTAGTATTTTGAAATTCTATAAATTGCCAATTGAATTGAAATTAGGTTTAAGATAGGAAATGATTTTAAATCCTAAAGTGGGTTCCGAAAATATATTATTTTTAAAAGATGATTTATTTACATTTAGTATTATTTTAAAGTTATATAATTGTATTAATAATATTTTTAAAGTTATTTAATTACATTAATATTATTTTAAAGTTATTTAATTAATTAATATTTTTTTAAAGTTATTTAATTTAGTAATATTGTTTTAAAGTTATTTAATTTTAGTAATATTGTTTTAATGTTATTTAATTATATTAATATTGTTTTAAAGTTATTTGCTTATATTAAATATTATTTTTAAGTATTTATCAAATTGTGAATCTTTTGAAAGGTTAATTATTTTAGAATTAGTTATGGTTTAAAATTAATAATAAGGATTATTAATTGGGTGTTGAAAAATAAATCATTATTATAATGGTAAAGAATAATTACTTTTGTTTATTTCATAGTGATTTGGAATCGTAAATTATTATTTTTAAGATGTTTCTAAACATGAATAATTTTTCATTTATTTATAATATTATTGTTAATAGTTATTATTATATAATGGTGTTTTGAAGTAAATGATTTTTAATTATTTATGAATGTCTCTGAGAGGCATAAATAGAGTTTTATAAATGGACTTGTATTTTATAAGGGAAGTTTATAAAATAGTTTTAAGTCTTAAGGGAAGATTATTCACAAGGTGAAGAGCTTTATAAATGCTTAGATATTTATAAACGAGTTTTAAGAAATGGGTTTATAGATTTATAAAAGAAGTTTTATAAATGGTTCTATGGATTTATAAAGGATTTATAAATGATTTTAGAAATGTACAGGAGAATTTATAAGTGATTGAAACTTATAAAGAGTTTTATAAATGGTCTCAAAAGGTCTATAAAATGGTTTATAAATGGTGTTAGAGAAATATAGAATTTTATAAAAGATTTTAGAATTGAATGAAAGAAAATCTTTCTTAGTTTGTAAATATACTTATACCATTGAGATAAGTATATGAGTACCTTTTTTAAGATGTAAGGTGAAATGGGTATATACTTATACCGTTGAGATAAGTATATGAATATTTTCTAAGTAGTGAAAATATAGGGATTGTTGGGATACCTTTGTAAAAGTATTTTTGTACAAGAAATTTACATAGTGATTTAATTAATAAATGATTAATTAGGTAGGCTGGTGGTCACTTACATGTTTAACCAATGTTGGTTTTTCTATGAAATTTAAATCCCTGATTTGAATGTTTTTTTATTCGATAGTTAAATAACCGACTACCAAATTTGGACCCAAAAATAACTTTGGAAATCTCTAGGAGAAACACGTGAGTCATATGGCACATTCATCTTCGATGATGCTGTACACTGCGTATAAATCTCGTTTCGTTCTCCTAGGACAATAATAAGGAAATACATCCCTAACAATTAGGAGGTGATCTACATTCTTATCTTTGACAATTTATTTCCTAAAGAACCGGGGTTGAGTTTATCGAGAATTATCGAATGTTGATTCGAAGAGACCAGGATCGGATATGTTATCCGAAAAACACTTCGATCCAACTTATGCAATTCGAAGTGAAGACATCTTAAGATGATGGAATTTGGTGAGGAGCTCTTAAGTGTTTAGTTTAGTTATAGAACGAACTTGTATGGATGAATGTCGGCGTTGCATTGTTGCCTGGATGGCAGTGTTAGTATTCCAAGTGGGAAGTGCTATATAAATGGTAAAACGTAGCCTCAAGCATCATTAGTCGGGAATGACTAAAATAGGGGAGATGCGGCAAGGCTAGGCGGGTCGCCCCCATGCGGGTAAGGTCATCCCTATCTAGAGTCCCTACTATTAACTCATGTATGCTTCGGTATAGTTGCTGATCCCAACTGAGGATTGATCTTATTCCATACGATCCTATAAAGGGTAGGCCGGTCTTCTATTGGCAAGGGTCGATAGGTTCGACCTCGGTGTCATTTGTCTAGAGATGCACCGTGACGGGCGGTACTCCAGTAGCCCAGTCATTATATGGAATCCATTCTCCAATATGAACCTTTACGGTTTTAGTTGTTTACCTATTATGCTGGAATTTAATTAATGTAACAATTTCAACTAAGATTAATAAGTATTTGTATCTTAGACTTTATTATAATATCATAGAATTTCATATGAAATGTTTTGGTTATCGTAAGGTAAAAAGCCCATCCATGTTTATGTGCGGCTGGTCTTATGAGATACTTTTGATTTTCATAGGTTTTCTTGAACTTTTTAATCCTGTTGGGGATGTTATTCTCATGTTGGTTTTCCAAACTAATCGGGTGTTATTTTATTGTAATTCTCGGGTCAGATCGAGCATATTACAGAATTAAATTTGATGCTTTGGAGCTTCAGAAAACGAGTTAGAGGCCCAGAAACGTATTTACGTAGATGGTTATTTTTCCATTGTATTCATTGTTGTATCTATCAAAAATGGTAAGGACAGGCTATTATAACTGTCTAGGTTGAAATTGGTTAGTATACTCTGATTGATTTCTATATATATACATATTGTAGTTTTGCTTTCGTGTGAAGATTTCTTGTATATTATAGATTATTCATTCCCCTGTGAGATTCTGTGTTGTTTAGTTTCTTCTTATCTACTTCCTTCTTTCTTTTTCCTTAACAATTTGGTTTTCTAGCATTTGATTTCTCGGCATGTAATACAGTGGACGTATTAGTGTCGATTTTCGAGGGTCAAAAATCCGGTTCATTACATTTAGTATCAAAGCTGAAGGTTCAATGAGAACTTGGCTTTGGTGGGGTAACTTTTTAGAGGTAGGGTCAGTAGCACCCTAGGATGAGTTTAAGGTGTGTCTATATATATATATATATATATATTGTATTTGTCAGTGATATAAATATGTTTATGTTGTGTTGGTTGATTTGTTGAGTGGCTTATGGATTCTGGTTAATACGAGTAATTAACGTTATTGATATGGATCTCTAAACATTTGAACAGAGCAATTCGACATGGTACTGTTTTGAAATTGGGTAAATGAAATAATTTTACCTAAATTAATTTTATATATAAAAGAAATAACTTTCCAGAAATTATTATAGTATATCTGGTGTGTTTGGGTTGTTAGTGAATGATAATATTTGATTATTATCATTTGCTGTTGTTTGTGATCGAATAAAACTTGTTAATAATATAATGCAAACAAGATAAACAATTCAACAACTGACTTCATATAACCAAAGTGAAAGTATATAAATATATGATTTATAAATGGAAGGGAAATGAAATTTCATAGGTATATCATAAATATGATTTATAAAAGTAGTTTATAAATTAAAAAGAATTTAAAAACTTGGAATTTGAGAATTTAAATTCAGTTGATTTTGAAAAAAAAATTCAAAAGTTTTGGAATATAATAATAATATTAATTGGAAAATATTTTTGACTAAAAAATATTTTTATTAAATGGAATTTAAAAGAGATAAAAGCATTGAACTCACTTTGATCACTAGAAAATAATTTCAGTGATGACTGCAGCATCATCGACGTTCATTTTCGGGTTTCCAAGAGAGGAATTACTACCATAGGGATTTCTTGTTAGTAAAACTAGCTTTGATTTTAAAGTTAAAAAGTTTGATTTGATATGCCACAGGAGTTATCTATATATATGATTTCAAAATGATTTGAAATAAATGAGAACAAGGTGGTTAAACCCTGAAAATTTTCATTCAGTGTTTTATGAAAATTTGAGAAAATGAGTTTGATAACTTATAAATTTTGAGAATTTGTAAGTAAAATGATGTTTTAAAATTGTTGCATATGAATGTTGAGAAAGCAAATTTGAAAAGAATATTTAACTGAAGTTACGTTAAATAAAAAAATTTGGAAATGGAATTGACTGTGATCTTAAATGAATCAGTGAGATCGACTAATTAAATAAGTTAGTGAATTGAAAATGCTTAGAATTGAATATTGAAATTGGAAATTAAATTGAGTTAAATGAAACTGAATTTAATTAGAAATAGATATGAACTTAAGTTGTAGAGTGGAAATAAACATAAAAAGTGTTGTACAAAAATGTTTATAATAAACTTAAGATAATTTTATGGAATGGTTCATAAGTGATATTAGTATTGGAAGAATATACTAAGCAATAATTGAATGTGAATAAAGCAATATGAATAATTGAATGTAGATAAATTGAATATGAATAGTTGAACATAAATAAAAGTGAATGAGAATGAAATAAATGTGAATAGAAAGAATTTGGGAAAGCTAAGAAACCAATTGAAATATATGTGTACGTTGTACATATATTATTTTATTCGCATAACGGTTTGATCCACATTTGAGTACATAGTTTTGAGATGATTTACATCGGTTCGAACAAGGATTTTTCACTGGATTCTCGACGGCGAATACCGGATATGGATTTTTGGTTGATTTTGGAATTCTCTATCATAGTATATGGCTATGCAAGGAGGATGGCGGTTTCCAAATCTAGGAACCGGATCTGAGTCCATACTAGAAAGGTCGTGTGTATGATACTAGTTCGAAGTGAAATGGTGTAATCGAGCGAGCGATCAGATTTGATATTGCGTACGAATGAAATATGTACATCGTACGAGCTTTAGTAAATTAAATGTTGGAAATTGAAAATGCAAAGTAGCGTGATTATGAATTATATGATTAGATATCATTGGTAAATAAGATGCAGGTATATAAAAGCAAGAGCTAATTTGATGTCTTTGATTTCATAAGAAAAAAATCGATTGCCCAATTAAAAGGTACATGTTTAAATTGTTGTTTGAATTTGATGGTTTTATGATTGAGCCGCTTGGCTTTTGTTCTTTTGTTGGTTTGGGCCCGTAGTGGCGGTTTGTAGTTGTTTCGATCGAGTCACGCAAAAGAAGATGCTGGCGAAATTTTCCGTAAATTTAAGAGTTAGAAAATCTTTAGAAAATTTTTGAAGAAATTTTTTGATAACTAAAATTTTATTTTGAGTTATAACCTGAAATGATTGAATGGGATGATATTAGTTGGAATCTATGAAATAATTTAGAGACTTATTAAAGGTAATAACAAAATTTCAACAAGTTGATTTTTGGGGAAAGTTAAAGGCTTAAAAGGATTTGGTAAATTATTTCAACTAATTAGATTTAAAAAGTAATGGGTTTGGGCATTTTTCTTACCATGGCAATTTCGGGGACGAAATTCTTTTTAAGGGGGAGGAATGTAATGATTCAAAATTTTTGTCATTTGAATTTGAAATATTTAATTGATTTTGAAATATTGAAAAGTTAATTTATAGTTAAATAACTTAAATTTCAAATACAACGATTTATTTGATAATTTAATTGTTGAAATTAATAATCGAAATTATTTACATAGTAGAATCTTGGATTTTAATTTGTTAGATTCGGTTGGATAATAATGGTGATAAGAAACTTTTAATTTAGATTTATTAAAAGTGGTTAATTTGGTTTTTAAAATAATTCATTTTAATTAACGAGTAAAAACAGCTTTCTGGGGCACTGTCTCGGATTTCAACGAAACTAATTTCATTGGATCCGTAATAGTATATTATTATATGAGTACGAATTTCATGACAATTTTGTGTATCGTTTAGTCGTGCAAGATCGAAACAGGTAGAACGTAATTTCAAAAATTATATAATATAATTAGGTTTAAAAAGCTATTTTCTACATATGATCGAGTTAGGTCTCGAAACTAGTTCCATTGCGTTCGAAATAGGGGTATGACATATAGAATGCTAGGCAGAACGTCTTGTAGGAGTTTGAAATTTTCGGATGTTTAACGTGTGTGTGTGTGTGTGTGTATATATATATATATATTCTTATACCCATATTTACACCGTGCAGTCATATAATCCACGTATGCATGCCATACCCTAGCATGTTTACACCCTACCCTTATACATGCTGCCATACTTTCCCCTTCTTTATAAAGCTTGCTGAACAAAGAAATGAGAATTTTCTTTTATAAAACAAATTTCAAAAACCAAAATCAAATCAGATACTAAGTTAAAAACCATCAAACAAGTTTTAAAAATCCCATTTCGAGGGGATCTTCGATTGGGTGTGCATTTGGAGATGTTCGTCCTTGGGTTGGTAGGCTCGACAATGAAGTCGCATGGAGGTTTAGAGCTAGGGTTGGGTTGTGTGGGGATTGTAGACATCGATTTGGAAATTGAACATTGGAATTGGATTTAGCTAGTAGTTTGGCATTTACGGCCAAAATTTGGTGAACCTGAGTGGCTCTTGGAGGATTGTGTCGCTACAGTGACTATGCGAATGAGCTTCGGTCACCTTTCGTTTAGGTGTGGCGAACTCGACGATACTCGCATCGGTAGGTGGAGAATTCGAAGAAAAGTTTGGCAGAGTCGTCGGATTCAAGTTTGGACAATCGTAGCTCTGTATCATTGATTTTCGTGCACAGCCATGTCCATGCATTTCACTCTGTATGTTCGTCTTGTGGAAGAAAAGGGAGGGGCAATCGTGTAATTATTTCAATTAATTTAAAGTTGAATTGTTAGTTTTAATTTAAAAATCCTATAACTTATAAATTGTATAACTCCTTCTTACAAGGTTGGATTTGAACGCTGTTTTTTGCATTGGACTCATGTCGTCGAGATCTTTGCGATGTAATAGGTTAGACAAATTTGGAGACTTTTGAAATTTGGGTTAAAATAGGACGTCGTTTGATTTTAGTTCCAAACCGAAACGCCTCAACGACAACAGGAAATTTTGATGAGTTAAACTCACCTTTTTGGTTAACTAGTATGATGTATAGTTAATAAAAATCGTTGAATGATTGTTTGATGATTTACTATTTTATATTTTTTGTTTAGATATATTCCCACTCCTGGAGCGGATGAGAACCTATTATGTTCACTTGTAAGAGCGGATGACCCTTTGCATATGAATCCCCCCACTAAGCAGTTGATTTATAGTATATAATTATATAACGTTTGTAATGCTGATGGAAATAGGTTGGAGGGATCCAACATGATTCCTCGCTATTGTTGAATTGTTTGATTATATTCCATTTATATGGTTTATTGAATAATGAACTTGATTGTGGATACTATGGTTATAACATCATTTTATGTTTAATAACAAAAACCTAGTGATTATAGAAAATCAATATCAATATTGGTTGAGCGTTTAGCTGCTATTGCCCTGAAATTAGTATTTTGAAATACTATAAATTGCCAATTGAATTGAAATTTGGTTTAAGACAGGAAATGATTTTAAATCCGAAAGTGGGTTTCAGAAATATATTATTTTTAAAAGATGATTTATTTACATTTAATTTTATTTTAAAGTTATTTATTTATATTAATATTATATTTCAAGTTATTTAATTATATTAAAATTATTTTAAAGTTATTTAACTATATTAATATTTTTTAAAGTTATTTAATTTTAATAATATTGTTTTAAAGTTATTAAATTTTAGTAATATTATTTTAAGGTTATTTAATTATATTAGTATTGTTTTAAAGTTATTTGCTTATAGTTAATATTATTTTTATGTATTTATCAAATTGTTAATCTTTTGAAAGGTTAATTATTTTAGACTTAATTGTGGTTTAAAATTAATAATAAGGATTACTAATAGGATGTTGAAAAATAAATCATTATTATAATGGTAAAGAGTAATTACTTTTGTTTATTTCATAGTGATTTGGAATCATAAATTATTATCTCTAAGATGTTTCTAACAAAGAATAATTTTTCATTTATTTATAATATTATTATTATAAGTTATTATTACATAATCGTGTTTTAAAGTAAATGATTTTTAATTATTTATGAATATCTCCAAGCGACATAAATAGAGTTTTATAAACGGACTTGGATTTTATAAGGGAAGTTTATAAAATAGTTTTAAGACTTAAGGGAAGATTATTTACAAGGTGAAGAGCTTTATAAATGGCTAGATATTTATGAATGAGTTTTAAGAAATGGGCTTACTAATTTATAAAAGAAGTTTTATAAATGGTTCTATCGATTTATAAAGGATTTATATATAAATTTAGAAATGTACAAGAGAATTTATAAGTGATTGAAACGTATAAAGAGTTTTATAAATGGTCCCAGAAGATCTATAAAATGGTTTATAAATGGTTTTAGAGAATTATAAGGAATTTGTAAAAGATTTGAGAATCGAATGAAGGAAAATCTTTCTCAAGTTGTAAATATACTTATACCATTGAGATAAGTATATGAGTACATTTTCTAAGTTGTGAGGTGAATTGGATATATACTTATACCACTGAGATAAGTATACGGATATTTTCTAAGTAGTGAAAATATAGAGATAAGTGGGATATCTTTGTAAAAGTATTTTTATACAAGAAATTTACAAAGTTATTTAATTAATAAGTGATTAATTAGGGAGGCTAATGGTGCTTACATATTTAACCAATGTTTGTTTTCTTATGGAATTTAAATCCCTGATTTGAATGTTTGTTTATTCGATAGTTAAATAACCGACAATCGAATTTTGACCCAAAAGTAACTTTGGAAATATCTAGGAGAAACACGTGAGTTATACGGCACAGTCATCTCTGATGATGTTGTACTGTGCGTATAAATCTCGTTTCATTCTCCTAGGACAATGATAAGGAAATCTATCCACTAATGGTTAGGAAGTGATCTCCATTCGTATATTTGACTGTTTATTTCCTAAAGAACCGGGGTTGAGTTTACGGGGAATTATCAAATGTTGTTTCGAAGAGACCAAGATTGGATATGATATCCGAAAATCACTTCGATCCAACTTAAGCATTTTGAAGTGAAGACATCTTGAAGATGATGGAATTCGGAGAGGAGCTCTCAAGTGTTTCGTTCAGTCACAGAACGAACTTGTATGGATGAATGTCGGCGTTGCATTGTTGCCTGGAGGGTAGTGTTAGCATTCCAAGTGGGTAGTGCTATATAAAAGATAAAATGTAGCCTCAAGCCTCATTAATCAGGAATGACTAAAACAACGGAGATGCAGCAAGGCTAGATGGGTCGCTCCCATGTCGATAAGGTCATCCCTATCTAGACTCCCTACTATTAACTAATGTATGCTTCGGTACGGTTGTTGATCCTAACCGAGGGGTGATCTTATTCGGTACTATCCAGTAAAGGGTAGGCCATTCTTGTGTTGGGAGGGGTCGATAGGTTCGACCTCGGTGTAATTTGTCTAGAGATACACCGTGACGAGCGGTACCCCGGTAGCCCAGTCATTGTATAGAATCCATTCTTCAATACGAGCCTTTACGGTTTTAGTTGTATACCTATTACGCTGAAATTTAATTAATGTAACAATTTTGGCTAAGATTAATAAGTATTTGTATCTTACACATTATTATAATATCAGAGAATTTCAAATGAAATGTTTTGGCTATCATAATGTAAAAATCCATCCGTGTTTATGTGCGACGTGGTCTTACGAGATACTTTTGATTTTCAAAGGTTTTCTAGAACTTTAAAATCTAGTTGGGTGTGTTTTTCTCACACTGATTTTCCAGACTGACTTGGGTGTTATTTTATTATAATGCTCGGGTCAGACCGAGCATATTAAAGAATTAGATTGGATGCTTTGGAGCTTCAGGAGACGAGTTGGAGGCCTAGAGACGTATTCACGTAGATGGTTATTTTTCCACTATATTCATTGTTTTATATATCAGCAATTGTAAGGACATGCTAGTATAACTGTCCAGGCTAAAATACGTTAGTATACTCTGATTGATTTCTGTATATATACTTATGCAGTTTTTCTTTTGTGTAAAGATTTGTTGTATATTATAGATTATTCGTTCCGTTGTGAGATTCTGTGTTGTTTAGTTTCTTCTTATCTTCTTCCTTCTTTTTTTTCCCTAACAATCGGGTTTTCGGCATTCGATTTCTCGGCAGGTAATACAGTGGACGTATTAGTGTCGATTTTTTAGGGTCGAAAATCTGGTTCATTATAAGTAATTAAGTTAAGCAATTAGTAAGTAATTAGTAATAATTAAGTAAATCAATAATTAATTTATTAAGAAGTATTAATTAATTATTGATTAAGTTAAAAAGGTGATTATTTTTATTTAATCAAGTTCAATTATTTTACTTATTATTTAATTATTGTTAATTATTTAATTTATTTAATGGTTAATTTTTTATTTAATTATTACTTAATTGAAGTTAATTATAGATAAATGTTATTTAATGAATTTTTAATTATTAATTTATTTAAAGTTAATAAAGATTAATTATGATTTACATAAGAGTTTACTTGTAATTAATTATTTTAAAAAGAAGTTTAAAGTTTTATATCCTTTATTTTCCAAGAATAAAAGTGGTTAAAGGGAACTTAATTTCAAAGATGGTTTTGAACCCCAGGATCTAAGTGTCGATACCATTAAGGAACCATATAACTGTGAAAGGGTACAATATAGATTGTTTCATTTGTGTGGACATCCATTAGTGAAATAAATCATCGTTCTGTTATAATGTAATTGTTGTTTGTGTGCATATGTGTTTAGCAAAATAAATTCCCATTCTGCTGTAAACTGATTGAATTATTTTGGACATTTATTTAGCAGGACAAATCACCATCCTGCTATTATGTTATTTGGATATGGTTCGTCGACGGAAATTCTATCGGATTAGAAAACCGTCGAACGAATTTTGAAATAAAAATAACCGCAGGCACACGACGTACACTTGTAGTGCGTGGCAAATACGGATCGATCCGCAGGGAATTGATGATTTTAAATCTCTATTCAATCAAATTAACCAAAGTTGAAGAGAAAGTTAAGCTAGAGAATTAGAGAATTAACTAATTAACTAAAAGAAAAGAGAAGCAAATATAAGAGTTAAATGACAATTTAGAGAATAAATCCACTCTCTAGATCATGTAGTTCAACACATATGAAATCATAATCTCTCTTTTATGGTCATTAGTGCTTTAATTGATGTGCCTATCATAAGTATGGCATATTTGTGCTATTGATTAGCCAACATAAGCCATCAAACTGTAACACACCCCTTAAACCACTTACTAACTTTCATGAAATTTGACAATGAAAATGAAAATGAGATCTACTTTAAGTATGACCTATTAACTATTGATTAGAAATATAGACCATCAAAATTTAATTTCAAATCACTTTCTTTTGTCATAATCATATTTTGATGAAGAGGCAATTAGTGTTAGTGATTGTGTAAGCATAGCCTATTTGATGTCAACAATATAGGCTATCAAATTCAAAGCAAAAACAACTAGTAAACCATTTCTATCATCATCATTAAGCACAAAAAGAGAGCATGAATTACCAAATAGTTGAAGCTACATAATTAGAAAGCTTTATTACCCCTAAATTGAAGGGGTTTAGCCTCTCATATTTGTCATTTGATTAACAAATGTAGCTAACAACATGAAAGTAAAATGAAAGGAAAAATTATTCTAATTGCATAAAAGAAAGTCTACACTACTTGCATAAATAAACAAATCTACACTACTAATATGAAAGAAAATAAACAAAAGAAGAAAAGAGAATGTATTAAAAATTGCAAAAAGAAAAGATTACATAAAAGAAATGGCTAAGTAGCCATGAAAAGAGAAAGAGAAGAGCTTTGTTTATTTTTGAGCCTAAACTAAACTAAAGAGAGACTAAGGGAGAAGAGGGTTACATGAAACATTAGGGGTCTTTATACATGTATGAAACCCTAATTCATATTTTTGGGGAATGCCCAAATTGCCCTTGAGGTAGTGTGGTGGCCAAGTAATCATTAGCAACCCCTAATCATCCATTAAGTGTGCATGAAGATTTGATGGCCTTTTAGCATGTGCATTAGCTCCTAAGTGTACATTAAGGTAGGTGAGTAAGTGGGGTCCTTCATTATCATGCCTTTGAATTATTTCCACCTCCATTCCTTTGTATCTTCTTTGTGCATGCATATATCTTCATGAAACCACTTGTATATGAAGCCAAATTCCTATAAAATAATATAGAAATTTCTAATTAAATTTTCTCAAATTAATATGTGCACAAAAATGTCATTTTGCCCTTGAATGAAGATGAATATGTGAAGATTTGAAAATAATATGAATTTTGGTTTAAACAAGTTAAAATACCTGATATGATCATTTATTTAATTTAAATAGATTAAATATGGTGGTAAAAATATGCACATTTACGTGCACATCAGATATGATATATGTGCTAGTTGAGTTGTATTGATATGTTATTCCTTGATTTGGATATGAATTGCATTTACATATATATTGACTTATGTAAATAAATGGTTAAGTGACTTGAAAGTGAAATTGATGTTAAATGGTACCTTAAATAGGTACCAATGGGATTGCTAAGCTCTTTTTGAAATTATAAAGTATGGTTTTGAATTAATTTCAATTCTTAAATCAATTTAGGGTTAAGGTTTATAATGATTTTTCAAGTTATATTATTATTTTATAAAGATATTTATAAACAATAACTTGTTTATAAAATTGGATTTTACTTTGTAAAAAGGTTTATTTAAAGTGATTTAAAAGGAAGAGTTGCAAAAGATATTTTGTAATAGATTTTTTATAACGAAGATTTATCAAAGGAGTTTTAAATGAGGAAATGTTTTATAAATGATTTTAGAGGCTTGTAAAGAGGTTTTGTAAATTGACTTGTAGACTTATAAAAGTATTTTATAAATTGATTTTGGAAATTTATAAAGGTATTTAAATGTGAAAGGGGCTTTTAAAACCGAACTTTTATAAAGGCTAAGTGGATTGGTTTATAGCAAGTAATGTTTTCAAAAGGAAGTTGAAAAGAGGAATTTTCCAAATTTTTGACAATATACTTATACCCCTAAGATAAGTATAAATATTTTCCCAAGTATAAAGGGAAAGTAAGGATTTTTGAAATAGTATTGTGTAAAGATCTTTTGATCAAGTTTTATAAAGTGGTTTTATTAACTAAAGATTAATTAAATATGGCTTAGTGGATCCTATATGGAATTCAATCAATGTTTGAATGATTTTTTATTTGATAGTTAAATAACCAGCTATCAAATCTGGATCAAACATAACTTTGGAAATATCTAGAAGAAACACAAAAATTATATGGTGTAGTTACCGTTCGGTGGTGCTATACTATACGTATAAATTCATTTCATTCTTCCGTGATAAATGATAAGAAAATCCATCCAATAATGGTTAGGTGGTGATCTCTGCCCTTATCTTTTATTTACTTGTTTTCTAAAGAACCAAGGTTGAGTTTATTGGAACTATCGGAAGTTGTTTCAAAGAGATCGGGATCGAATATGTTATCTAAAAGCCACTTCGATCCAACTCAAGAGTTTCAAACTGAAGGCATCTTCAAGGGTATGGAATCGAAGACGTAGTTTTAAAGTGCAAGTGTTATTTGCTACTCACCCTTAGGGTGATTCCAAAATGGGTGTAGCGGTGGTAGTGCCTTCGATTTCGGTTCAGTCCCAGAATGAACTTGTATGGATGAATGATAGCATTACATTGATGCCTGGAGGGCAGTGTAGCATTCCAAGTGGAATTGCTAAATAAAGGTAAAAGTAGCCTCAAGTCTCTCAACCGAGAAATGATAAAAATCGGGGATGCAGCAGGGCCATATGGGTCGCTCCCATCAGGGTATGGTTATCCAAAATCTTAATCGATTAGTATCTACTTATATACGCTTCGGGGCCCACAATGGGGTGATCATATTCGGTACTACTAGTCAAGTGGTAGGCCAGTTCTGTGTGCCAGGGGTACAAGATGTTCTTGTTAGACCCCGGTGCATTTTATCTAGAGATGTATCATCGGAAGGTAGTTCCTTACCTTGTCACGGTATGGAATTCATTCTCCAATATGTGCCTTTACGGTTTTAGATGTAACCAACTATGTTGAATTGTGAGATACAAGCATTTCTGCCAAATTCATATTTTACTTGAACAGCTAGACATTATTATAATATCATGGATTTTCTATAAAAAGTGTTTTAGTTATAGTAAGGTAAAAACCTGTCCGTGTTTATGAGTGGCATGTCTTACGAGATACCTTTGATTTAAAGGGTTTTAAACATAAAAATTAATTTGTTTGAGTTCACTCATACTACACCCATGTCTGACCCAAAGTTTTATTTTCTTTCCCTAAACTCTTGGTTACTCAAATTTGTATGAGTAGCCAAGTGATCCAGGTTTCTCACGACTGCATTTCAGAGGAGCTAGAGCAGATGGCTTCACCATTAGCTAGATATTATCTATATCTGTTTTGTATGTATGTATGATCTATGTATCAATTAGGTAGGGATAGGCTATTATAACTGTCCTAGGGTAGAATTTGTATTAGTATGACTCTAATGTATCATTTTGGAAATGACTTTGTAAAGAATCATGTTGACTAATATATGTTATTCCTTTTCGTTATAAGATTTTGTGATTGTTTAGTTTCTTCTTATCTTCTATCTTCTTTCTTTCCCATAACGATCGGTCTTTCCGGCTCTTAAATGCTCGGCATGCAATACAGTGGATGTATTAGTGTCAATTTTCTAGGGTCGAAAGGCCCGTTCGTTACACATCACCACCATCACATCTTGGCATGTGCTTTGAGATATGTCATGATTTGGTTTGACTTTGTTTTTAAAATATCTTGATATTTGTATTTTTTTACTTAAGATAAATGTGTAGATGCACATGGTAACTACTTATATGTTTGTACTTGTTATGTGCATGCATATGTGCACATATATGTCTCATTTGACAAACCATGGTGCAACATTCGATTATAAGTTCTGTTTGTTAAACCGTTGAAAATCTGGAATCCAAAATCCGATCTTATTTTTACTTTTCAGTTAAACTATATATATATATATATAATTCTTGAAAATATATTTCATATTATCTTTGAATAATAAAAACATGTTCATTTGAATTATAAAACCATATAAACCAATATTTATACAAGTGTTGCAATTTCCTGCTGGTAAACTGCCAAAGTGCGATGAAATTTGCATGTCTTTATAAAAAAAATTTATTCATTTATAAAACTATCATAAATCAATTCTTATCATAATATAATAATCAAAATGTATTATTCATCATCTAAAATAATTATTTGGATATATAAATACCCGAAATACCAAAACTTTCCTTATATGCTCATTTATGAAAATGTTGATTTAACGATCCGGATTTTTCAAGGATTAATTTTAAATATTTAAATGGTTGTAAATATTGAATTTGGTATTTATAATTTAGTTTGTAAGATTTAAAACTAGAATTTTAAGCGATTTCGCAAATTTTTGGAATCGTCGATTTAATCGACGCGTTAAAATAGCAATCTGGGGCATAGTCTCGCAATTCGACAAAACTAGTTCCATTTGGTCCGTAATAGTGTATTATTATTGGATTTCAAATTTTGTAGTGTTTGGAGTTACTGTTTGGTCGTACGGAATATAAACGCCTGGAAATAATTTAATCGAGATTAAAATTTAATAGTCGATTTAAAAAGCTATCTTCCACATACGATCGAACTAGGGCTTGAGGCTTGTTCCATTGGGTCCAGAATAGGGTTATAACATTAGGAACGCCAGGTGGCACACCTCAATTGGAACTCGAGGTTTCCCTGAATATAATATGGGATAATTTAAATAGATAAGCATGAAATCTAATCCAAATCAAATCTCAGTCGCCTAGTCTATATATGAGTCCTCTCCTGTACATTCAAGCCGCCTCTCCTTCTTTTTAAATCACATCATATTCTCTCCTCCATTCAGTTTAGAATCGTAACAGAAAAAAAACCTTCTCCTCCTTTCGAAATCGAAAATCTACAGGAGAAAAGAAAAAAATGGGTACACGATCGAATTAAATCACGTAGGGAAGTAAAAGCGATGTATGGAGGAGAGTGGAGGCAAAATCGTGACCGAGTGAAGGGAAGTGTCACGAGTTAGGTTTAGGGCTCGCCTAGGATTTTCGAGTACGTCGTCTTCAAGTGATTTCTGGTAGGCGGCGATTGAGAGCTGGAGTGGATGGGTCGATCTGAGATTTAGTTGCGAGTGCGAGGTGAGGGGGCAGTCATGATGGGTTGTAGTCGTGAGTTGATGGGTATCAAAGGGAGGCGTTTCAAGCAAAATAAGGTTAGGCGATGGGTGGTTGCGCGCTAGTGGAATGGTCAGCGGACGAGGTAGGGTTGTTAGTCGACCGTGATGATTAGGTGACATTGAGTTTTTTTTTCGGAGGCATGGAGTCGAAGTTAGTTCGGATGGTGGGTGGAATTGGGAGGCTTTGGCGATCGTCCGGTGGTGGCAGTAGCCTGGTATGGCGGCGACAACATGGAGAAGGGGCAGCTAGGGCTTGTCGAGCTTCATTTCAGGGGTGCGTGGGGAAAGGTATTATGGCTAATTAATATAGTTAATTACTATTTTTTTTAAAATAATTTATTTCGTTAAGATCGAATATTAAAATATATATAACGTTTTCGTACGAGATCTAAAATCGTGAAACCAAGTCGGGATTGAAGTGGATTGCAAACAAAAAAAATCAAGGTGAGAATTTCTCACTCTTTTGGATTGCCAAGTTTAAATTTAAATGTTGAATTTAAATTAATTGATGCTTGATTGAATTTATAATTATCTGTTAGATAACTATATATATATAGTAGTATATATATTAGTAATTGGAGTGATATTCCCGCATATTATATCGGATGAGACCCTATACGCCCTGCATAATAGTGGATGACCCTATGTACAGCGATATCTCCCTCGAAGTGGGATTGGTATTTATATTGTTGTCTAACATCTATGGATGCAGGGAAACAGGTTGGAGGGATCCAACTGGATTCCTCAAATATATAGTGTTTTTCATATATATAAATATATGATATGATTGAATAATATGCTGGGTTATTGTGTGTTTTTAAAGTTATAATAGCATGGAAATTAGCTTGGGTATATTAAATACCATAAATATTATTTTGAATTTTTATGGAATTAAAAGGAGATTTTAATATAAAAATATATATATATCGAATTTTGGATTATTTAAAAGTGTTTGATTTGAATAAGCAATAATGGATTTTTGATCATATTAAATAACGTGGGAAAAATATTTTAAATAGAGATTTTAAATAAATTATATAAAGGAATTTTTAAGACTGGAGTTTTAAAATGATGAAAATAATATGGAAAGAAGTTGAAAATCGATATTAAAAATAGATTGGCAAAAATAAATGGATTTTATAAGGAATTGACTTTATAAAAGGAAATTTTATAAATGGGATTATTTTTGGTAAAACTCAAAGGGGTTATAAAAATTTATATATGATGTTTATAGATAAGGGAAATTGATATCAGATGATAAAATTTGAAATATAAATTTACAGGGATAATTTATATTTGAATATGAATATAGGGTGAGAGAAAAATAGTGGATACTATTTTTGGGTGAAAATGGTTAAGGAGGCCGAAATAGAAGTGATGTGATGGAAATCGAGAGGGGTTTTATAAATTAGAAACTTGGTTATTGAGATTTACAGATATATTTTTATTAATAAGTTAGGTTTTTATTTTAAAAAGGGAAATTTTATTTATTAAACTATGTAATTTTAAAGTTAGTTAGTATTGAAATACTTTAGAAGTTAATTTTTCAAATACTTAATATTTATTTAATAAATCCTAAATTTTTAAACCTGCTTGAAAAGTGATGTTATAAAAAGTGTTTCAATATTTTAAATAATTATTTGAATGTCTTAAAAACAAATTTTTATTATTTTCCTTTAAATAATTATTTTTATTTACATACATATATATTGAGTTTTGAAATGTTTTAAATTTATTTATAAAACTTCTCAGAAGTCTGGAAATGGGTTATTCAGTAGATGGGATTATAAGAAAATTCTTAAAATGGAATTGGGAAGAAAAGTAAGGAAATTTCCGAAGTAGTTAAATAAAAGTGAACTTCAAAAAAATGAAATAGAATTCATAAAGAAGTACATAGGGAAATATGAAATTATAAGCAAGTATAAATTGGCTTTGGAAATATTAAAAGGAATTAATTAAGGAATTCTAGAATTTATTGGATTCGTTATAAATTAGTCAAGGAATTTACAAATAGAATTGTAAATGATTTCAAGAAATAGGAAGTAAGGAAATAGATGGAATACTTCCTAAGTGTGAATATAAATAAAGTGGGAAAAATATTCTAAGTATTGGAATGGGTGGGAATATTTCGTTAAGAATATAAGAATTTGAAACCGTTTTTAAATTTTGAAGTACTGAACGTATATCTTTGTAAAGATATGTTGAAATGAGTAATTTGGAAGAAATCACAAATAATGGCCTAGTGATTGCTTATGGATGTTATATTGATAGTTAAATAACCGACTATCAATTTTGGCCAATTTCGTTAATCGTTTTCGAAGAGACCGGGATTGGATTTAATTATCCGAAAACCACTTCGATCCGGTTTGAACGTTACGAATGAATACCGTAAAGATGTTGAAGACGGTGATTCTGCTTGTCCTGACCCAGGACAACTTGTTTGGATGAATGCTATTAGAACATCGTCATTGGAGGACGATGAGCATTCTAAGTGAAATTATTCTTGAAGGTAATCGCAGCCTCTAGCCTTATCAACCGAAATTGCTGAAAACCAGGGGGCATGCAGAAAGGCTAAGTGGGTTATACCCAATTAGGGTACGTTATCACCTTTCTAGATAACCTCGGATATATTATATTAGATGGATACGGTGCATGCGAAAGAGCTCTAAGTAAGGGTGGGAACACCCGGGTTGATAACATATTTGGTTTTATCCAGGTTAGGGATAGGGCCGGTCTTGTGTTGCAGGGGATCCGAGCGAGGTCCTCGGTACATGCTTCTAGAAGTATACCATGATAGGTGGTACCCCAGTTCCTAGTCATTGTATGGAATCCAATCTCCAATAAGCGCCGTACGTTTTTTATTGTGCTCAACTATGCTGAAACGTGAGATGCAAGCATTTCAGCTATTTTCTATTTACTTAACTTAGACACAATTATAATATCAGATGGATTTGATAAAAATGTTTTGGTTATCGTAAGGTAAAAACCCGTCGTTTTTATGTGTGGCGTGGTCTTACGAGATACCTTTGTTTTTCAAAGGGTTTTGAAAATTAATAATAATAATTCAAATTGAGTGTGTTTTCTCACGCTGGTTTTTAAACTGACTCGGATGTTATTTTATTATAATACTCGGGTCAGACCTAGTATTACAGATTTAGGATAGGATCTATGGTGCTCAAAAGACGAGCTGGATGACAGAGGCATAATTCCGTACTTGATGTATATTTCCGCTGTAATGAGGACAAGTTATTATAACTGTCCAGATTTGGTGTAGTGATCGTGTACTCTGATGATTGTAAGTATTAAACAGCTACAGATTCTTTTGTATAAAAATCTATTATTATATTTTTGTTCCGCTGCGATTGTGAGATTCTGTGTCATTGTGTTCTATTTTCTTCTATCTTTTCTTCTTCACCCCTAAAGATTCGTATTTTTCTGTTCAATTTGAGTCGAACTGATGTGAATTATGGTCGATTCAAGGGGTATGGATTTACGGGCCTTTACAGCTGACATCATCCGTTAAATCATAATTATTTTTGGTTCCCAAAAATGAAAAAATATTTTTATTCCTTTTTTTGTTTAAATAGTGAATCAGTGTATGTAAAAAGAATCGTGCATGACTTTCAATGGTTAAAAAGCTGTTTATCAATAAAACGATTTTTGATCATATTATCGATATTTTTCCAAAGAATGTATTTTTGTAAACATTTTTCTAAAACAAAATCACCACTATTATTTGTCACATAAAACATGATTATTTATGTTTAATAAACCTATATTCAAATATTTAAAATTAATTAAATATCCCAAATCAAACTTGTAAAATTACGGGTCGTTACATACATACGTACGTATATATATATATAGACACACACACACACACACATATATATATATATATGTATGTATATGTATCTATATATGTATATATATATATATTATCATCTGAACGAAGATGACACAAATATATATATATTCTTTATAATATATATATGCACCACTTAGCATATAATAATAAATGAATAGTTATATATATGAATATGTAAAGGTAAATAGAAAAAATTTACTTTTTCTATTGCCAAGATGAAATACCTTGAGATGTTGAACGGAACTCTTTGAATCTGATTTTATAATCTAGAAAGAGCTACCAATATGAATACAACACCCACCGATCTTCAAATTTGATTTAATTTATGTATTTGGAAGCTTGAAAAATGAGGGAGGTAAGGCAAGAGTGGTGGCCTGATCTGGAGAGTGGAGTATTAATTAAGCTTTCCTAGAATGGGATGTAAGGTGGCTAAATAGCTAGGATTCAAATCTAACGACCCAGAATTTCACCGCTTTAATTTAGGAATATTTAATTAATTTTAAACATTAATATAATAGATTTTATAATTAAAATAAAACACTTTTAAATAATAAATACTAATGGAGAAATAATGTTTTTAATTTAACAAAAAATTGAGTTTGAAGAAAAATAAAAAATGTAACCGGTATTCATTTTTCGAATTTTTTATTTCCATTGGCTAAAAGTTATCGTAAATGTTGTAACACTATTGTATATACATGTACATACATTTACAAAATGGTTAAGATATGTTTGAATATATATGTATATATATATACTTAAGTATATATATGTATATATTAAGTTATAACCTTTATGAAAAGTTTAAATATATTAAAAAAATGGAGAAAATGCCTTAAGAGACATAAGTACATGTGCATTAAAAATGTGTTGGCTAAACAAAGGGAGGGGGACAAGCTGTGGGCATGAGGACATGAAGGTGAAGTGGGATGGTGATGTGGCAAGTGCATGTGGAGGGTAAAGGACTAAGGGCATTAAGATAGTTTACTTTGTTTCTTGCTTATAAAACCTTTTTCACTTCTTCAATTTTGCCTCCTATTCTCACGACCATAACTCCCTCTAAACTACTCCAAATAAATAAATTCTTTTTTTCAAATTTAAGAGAATCGAGTTGGCTACAATTTTGTTTACACCGTTCCTTTATTTTCGAGTGTTAGTGGGTCAAAAATGCATTTCTTTTAGACTCATTTTCGGACTCAAATTTTCAAGTCTAAAGATACCTCTTCCTCTTTTAACCATATCACCCTCAAAAGAATTCAAATTGGGTGATTCTTTTTTGGGAAATTGTAGAGAAAAGAATTTTTAAGAACTATACCTTTAACAAATGTTCCAAATTTCATGAGTAACTTGTCCAAAAATCAGTAAAATACCCCATTTTCGGGTTTGATTTTTGTGAATTCGATGATAATCTGAAGACCCTCCACCTTTCAAGGCCAAGATCCAGCATACCTCGGGCCGAGCCATTTGGCAAAGAAAGGAGGAAAAGGAGGGTGTCATAGTGTTGTTGTTAGTCGGGAGCATCTCGGTTCGCTTTGGATAAGTTAGAGGCCTAATAATGAGTAAAGCTCACACTTTCACCTAAAGTTTTTAACTTTAAATATTACTGTCTTAGTTGCTAAGACTCAAACTAGTTTAGATAAAGTGATGTATGTATGCAAGATTTTATATATATTGTTGTTGTTTGTGAACTTGGAAATATGGTTTGATGTTAAGTGATGATAGGTAAGCTATGATTTTTATTCATGAACCATGGTTAAGGAATGTATTGTGAAGTCATAAACTTATGTTGGTTAGTGTATGCTAAAGTAAGGAAGCACTTAAAGTTGTGATTTTGCGACATCGGAATCCTTGGTTTAAACTTGGTTTCACTTAAGGTTGTGTTTGGAAGGTTTCCAAGTCTTAAACTTGGATTTAGTTTCAAACCTTACTTTTGTTTTGCATAAAATTTTTATTAAGTTTATAAAATATTTAAGGTATAAAAGAGATTGATTTTTAAGTTATTTTTTATAGAAGTTTGTTTTAAAAATTACGGGTCCTATAGCGATAGTCACTATAAACGCAGTTAGCGAAAACAAATTCTTTCCGTAAATTTAAAATCGTTTTTACTTAGGAATCATTTTGAAAAGAATTTTCAAATCTTATATTAAGTATTTAAAAATAATATTTATTTATTTATTATTAAATTATTTATTTAATGATTATTTTATTAATTAATTAAGTAAGACAATTAACAGTTAATCATTTGTTAATAAAGGTAATTAGTACTTAAGTTATCAAGTAAGTACGTTATAATTAGTTAAATAATTACAAGGTTAATTATTATATAAATAATTATTTAAGGAATAATTATTAATTTACTCAATTTTTAAAATGTTAATTATTAATTCTTTATTTATATATAAAAGGGTTTAATTATTTATTAATTACTAATCAAGTAAAATTTAAGCTAAGATTTAGTTATTTTTATATAAAAGTTTAAATTATTATTTAAGTTTTAATTGAGGACTATTTAATTAATTAATTGAGATTGATTAATAATTAATTATTATTTGAAAGTTTAAATTATTATTTAATAATTAATTAAAGATTAATTATGGTTTAATTATATATTTAAAAGCTAACTATTATTTAATTATTTATTTAAGGATAATTATTATTTAATTATTTATTTAATTATTGTATACTTATTAATTAAAGGTCTAACCATTATTAAATAGAGATTTGAAATGTTATTTAATTATTTAAAGTTTTAAATCACTTAATTTCTAAAGGTCGATTTTGTTTTAAAGTAGTCCTCTTTTAAAAGGATATTTCAAACCAAGGGATTTCTTAATCGATTACCTTTAATGTAACGCTTCGAGATTTTCGACTTCCGAAAATCGACATTAATACGTCCACTGTATCAACTGCCGAGCAATCGAATGCCGGAAAACCGAATTGTTATGGTTAAAAAGAAGAGGTAGAAGAAGACAGAAAGAAAGAAAGAAAGAAAGAAGAAACAACAGAAACAATATCAGAATCTCACATATCGCAGCGGAACAACATATAATAGATAAATGAATAATCTTTAAATCAAAGAACTATATCAGTTTATACATTACATCATCATCAGAGTTTACAACAACAATATACAACACAACTGGACAATTATATGAACTTGTCCTTATAAATGAATTTTTACAACGGAAAAGATAATATCATATACAAATGCTACGTCTCGCCATCCAGCTCGCCACTTTAACTCCACAGCACTTCTGAAATCCAGAATGACCTGATAACCTGACTCTAGGCTGCCCGTGTGGAAAATTATGGGCACCCAGAGTTTAGGAAAGGAACAATAAACTCCAGGTCAGTCATGGGACTGGTGTGAGAACTTAAAACAATTATTATCTTTAAAACAACAACAAAGGAAGTAAAAGACATCCGCAATGCTTTTTGGAAAATGAAACTACCATAAGGCCTCCCGACACACACACAATGCAATCTGTTAACGCTAAAAAGTGAACGCTAACACCCGGTGTGTGTGGTTGAGTTGTGAAAGCACCACCCGCGTGACGGGAACAGAATTTAAGTAGTAAAATAGCAGAAAAGCAGTAAAAGACAATAGTTTATAGTGGTTCGGCTTGAGATTAAGCCTACGTCCACTTTGAATCTCTTTATTACTGAATCCGGTTACAAATCGATACAAATCTCTTATGAAAACAGTATAATTTGATCACAAGAAACAATCTTGACTACTAGCTCAATCTTCGATGATGAAACTCGATGAATCCGTGCTGGATGTAAAGAATTCCTCTCGAAGCTTGTTGTAGCGTCTCGAATGTTTGAAGATCCTTGATTGTTGAATGAGTGGAGAGTTCGACAGAGTAACGGCGCTTGAAGAAATGAATGGCCAAAAGTCCTCTGCTCGTTGGAGTTGGAGCTCTATTTATAGGAGTTGATTTTCTGAGCAGAATTCTTGCCAAGTCTTAGGTCGCGTACGACCTAAGTTAGGTCGTAGGTCGCGAACGACCTAAGCTAGGTCGCAGTCTGCCTGCAACTTAAGAAATCAGCTGATGAAGGTGCACTTGGCTTCATTTGAACAAGTGGTAGGTCAGTCTCGACTTAAGGTAGGTTGAAAGGCGAAGGCTTGCAACAAGCTATTTAGGTAGTGATATCACTAGGTCGCAATATCTTATAAGTCGCTAGGTCGTGAACGACTTAGAGTAAGTCGTGCTCCTTTCTTTGCTTTTAGCTCGTGAAGTCTTTAGGTTGTTAAGCTTTTAGGTCGGGGACGACCTTAATTAGGTCGTAGGTCGCAAGCGACCTAAGATAAGTTGTGGACTACAAATGGCTTTAGGTCGTAACATTGCTGGGTCGCAACATCGCTAGGTCGCAATGTTTCCTGTAGCTTTTTAGGTTGTAAGTTGCAACTCCTCTTAAGTCGCGTAGTCTCCTAGCAGTTAGGTCGCTATGTCCTTAGGTCGCAAGGTTCTTAAGATAGTTAGGTCGTAGACCCCCTTAGGTCGCAAACTTCTCTTAGGTCGTAGCTTCATTAGGTCGGCACACTTCATAAGTCGTACGTGTTTAGGTCGGAGAATACTTTAACTCGTGGACTGTTAAGTCGTACCCTTCCTTAAATCGATAACTTACTTAAGTCGGCTCATGTTAGGTCGGACCTGTAGCTTAGGTCGTATGCTTCCTTAAGTCGGAGCCTTCCTTAACTCGGAGCCTACCTTAACTCGCAAACCGTTAAGTCGTGACCTATTAAGTCGCAAGCAAAAGAGGATTAACATTTGCCCCTCGAAGTGTGTGCCTAGGTCGTAGGTCATATGCTTCGATTCTTCTTAACTCCTTTTGGTTAGGTCGGAAGCGACTTAATATAAGTCTTAAGTCATACATCATGTATGTCGATTCGTCTTTCACTGCCCCAGTGAATAAACTGCTTAGGTCGTTCCTCCCCAACTTTACCTGTTCTTCTATTTGAATTCGCCATTAACGAATTCTCAAGCTTCCCAAAGATGATTCAAACCTACCGGTTGCCAATCATCCTTATTTCCTTATCACGTAAGTGGATCTGCTTGCTATCTATTCCTCGATGATCATCAAATTATGAATCCTACCTCCATCTTCAATCCCCTTTTCTTTTGCCATGTTTCCTTGCAATTCTTATTTCAATCGATTGCTGAAGGGTTCGAGATGGTTTGTCCTGGTTTTGGACAATTGGTGAGAACGAGGTGATAGAGTACGGTGATCTAGCTTGTCTGACTCGTGGCTTGTGATGAAATAGCATTATCCCGAGTTTATGGCGATTTCGGGATGATTAAATACGTTTGAGGGAACGAGAGTTTTGGTTGAAGGAGAGGCTAATGGGTTAACGAGTTAATCGTGTTAGGCGAATTGGTGTAATGGGGAGGATGAACGAATTAAGGCCTTTGCGATTTAAACAGAAATCGCGACCTAACTTTTGACGACCTAAATTAGATCGTAGGTCGTAGGTCGGCAATGACCTAGGACATGCATTTTTTCATTCTGCCGTGAAATTCTTTCTTGCAGCGCGACTTAATGGACTGATGACTTGACTTAACTCATAGCTTGCCCCTTAGGTCGTGGACGAGTTAGCAGATGAGTTATCGGCGACTTAACACTTGACACTTTTAAGCTTTGCATGGACTTTGAACTGCTAAAATATGAACTGTTGAAAGCTAACAACCTGCTTAATACAACATTCACAGAATACTGGGACGAATATACTGCCACTGACTGCCCACATCGAATGACAGATTAGCTGATAAAGAAAAAATTAAATTAAATGAACTGTATGAGTGAAACGCTATACAATAACCAATTCAAGTGAAGTATTAAAGCAAAATCGTAATAGTCAACTGAAACTGATTTGTCTGCATTAACACTTCACTTGAGCATTAACAAGTTCTGAAATCTTGTAATCGACTTATTGTCAGTTAGTTTAATTCCAGTTATACTTGCTTTTTTATTTTCATTAGTTTTGCACAGCACTTCACACTTTTAGGAAACGTGCACCTTCACTTTTGAACATTCAGCTGATTGTGTAGAATGGCATCTCAACAAGAAGACTTGGAACCAGTTGGAGAAGCTTTTCCAATTGCTACTCCATTGAACGATCCTCCAGAAAGGATTCCTATCACTCTGAGTCATAAAGTTTTTCGTCACTTATGCATTCAATTTGGTATTGCCGAAGCTGACGCTTTGTTCCCTGGAATAAATGATACTGCTGATAGGCCGCCTCATGGCTTTGTCGCAGTTAACCGCCAAATGTGTTTGAGTGGAGCTATCCCCCCATTTAACGACTGTCTTCGAGAACTTCTCCTCCGACTATCTATCTCCCCTTTTCAACTACACCCTAATGGCTACGCCATCCTGCTGGGATTGTGTGTGCTTTTTAGGAGAACGCTGGACCGTTTTCCCAATTTTGCAGAAATTCGCTTCCTGTGCACATTTGCAAAGAACAAAGACCATCCCTCTATCACACTTGTGAGGAGTGCCAGGAACCGTAAGTTGATCATTGGTCTCCCCGACAGTGTTCACAGTTTTCTAAGCCAGTTTTTCTATGTTCGCTGCCCTCCGGGATTTTACACTATCTGGAGAGTAGGAAGTAAGATCACTCGTCTCTGTTTCTTATATTCTTTCAAACTTTCCAAAGTTCAAGTTGTCAAATGTTAACTTTGCCCATTTTCTTTTCAGCACTTCCTCCTCCTTCTAGAGATCCCGGTCATAAACCGACTTTCGAGAGGCTTATGGCGGTGCCAATTGAGGAGAGGACTATTAAATTTTTATTGACAGACGAATTTAATAAAAATACTTAGGTTAAAAATACTTAGGTTAAATACTTAGGTTAAAAATTCGTCTGTCAATAAAAATTGAATAGTCCTCTCCTCAATTGGCACCGCCATAAGCCTCTCGAAAGTCGGTTTATGACCGGGATCTTTAGAAGGAGGAGGAAGTGCTGAAAAGAAAATGGGCAAAGTTAACATTTGACAACTTGAACATTGGAAAGTTTGAAAGAATATAAGAAACAGAGACGAGTGATCTTACTTCCTACTCTCCAGATAGTGTAAAATCCCGGAGGGCAGCGAACATAGAAAAACTGGCTTAGAAAACTGTGAACACTGTCAGGGAGACCAATGATCAACTTACGGTTCCTGGCACTCCTCACAAGTGTGATAGAGGGATGGTCTTTGTTCTTTGCAAATGTGCACAGGAAGCGAATTTCTGCAAAACTGGGAAAACGGTCCAGCGTTCTCCTAAAAAGCACACACAATCCCAGCAGGATGGCGTAGCCATTAGGGTGTAGTTGAAAAGGGGAGACAGATAGTCGGAGGAGAAGTTCTCGAAGACAGTCGTTAAATGGGGGGATAGCTCCACTCAAACACATTTGGCGGTTAACTGCGACAAAGCCATGAGGCGGCCTATCAGCAGTATCATTTATTCCAGGGAACAAAGCGTCAGCTTCGGCAATACCAAATTGAATGCATAATTGACGAAAAACTTTATGACTCAGAGTGATAGGAATACTTTCCGGAGGATCGTTCAATGGAGTAGCAATTGGAAAAGCTTCTCCAGCTAGTTCCAAGTCTTCTTGTTGAGATGCCATTCTACACAATCAGCTGAATGTTCAAAAGTGAAGGTGCACGTTTCCTAAAAGTGTGAAGTGCTGTGCAAAACTAATGAAAATAAAAAAGCAAGTATAACTGGAATTAAACTAACTGACAATAAGTCGATTACAAGATTTCAGAACTTGTTAATGCTCAAGTGCAGTGTTAATGCAGACAAATCAGTTTCAGTTGACTATTACGATTTTGCTTTAATACTTCACTTGAATTGGTTATTGTATAGCGTTTCACTCATACAGTTCATTTAATTTAATTTTTTCTTTATCAGCTAATCTGTCATTCGATGTGGGCAGTCAGTGGCAGTATATTCGTCCCAGTATTCTGTGAATGTTGTATTAAGCAGGTTGTTAGCTTTCAACAGTTCATAATTTAGCAGTTCAAAGTCCATGCAAAGCTTAAAAGTGTCAAGTGTTAAGTCGCTGATAACTCATCTGCTACCTCGTCCATGACCTAAGGGGCAAGCTATGAGTTAAGTCAAGTCATCAGTCCATTAAGTCGCGCTGCAAGAAAGAATTTCGGGGCAGAATGAAAAAATTCATGTCCTAGGTTGTTGCCGACCTACGACCTACGATCTACTTTAGGTCGTCAAAAGTTAGGTCGCGATTTCTGTTTAAATCGCAAAGGCCTTAAGTCGTTCATCCTCCCCATTACACCAATTCACCTAACACGATTAACTCGTTAACCCATTAGCCTCTCCTTCAACCAAAACTCTCGTTCCCTCAAACGTATTTAATCATCCCGAAATCACCATAAACTCGGGATAATGCTATTTCATCACAAGCCACGAGTCAGAAAAGCTAGATCACCGTACTCTATCACCTCGTTCTCACCAACTGTCCAAAACCAGGACAAACCATCTCGAACCCTTCAGCAATCGATTGAAATAAGAATTGCAAGGAAACATGGCAAAAGAAAAGGGGATTGAAGATGGAGGTAGGATTCATAATTTGATGATCATCGAGGAATAGATAGTAAGCGGATCCACTTACGTGATAAGGAAAGAAGGATGATTGGCAACCGGTAGGTTTGAATCGTCTTTGGGAAGCTTGAGAATTCGTTAATGGCGGATTCAAATAGAAGAACAGGTAAAGTTGGGGAGGAACGACCTAAGCAGTTTATTCACTGGGGCAGTGAAAGACGAACCGACATACATGATGTACGACTTAAGACTTATATTAAGTCGCTTCCGACCTAACCAAAAGGAGTTAAGAAGAATCGAAGCATATGACCTACGACCTAGGCACACACTTCGAGGGGCAAATGTTAATCCTCTTTTGCTTGCGACTTAATAGGTCACGACTTAACGGTTTGCGAGTTAAGGTAGGCTCCGAGTTAAGGAAGGCTCCGACTTAAGGAAGCATACGACCTAAGCTACAGGTCCGACCTAACATGAGCCGACTTAAGTAGGTTACCGATTTAAGGAAGGGTTCGACTTAACAGTCCACGAGTTAAAGTAGTCTCCGACCTAAACACGTACGACTTATGAAGTGTGTCGACCTAACGAAGCTACGACCTAAGAGAAGTTTGCGACCTAAGGGGGTCTACGACCTAACTATCTTAAGAACCTTGCGACCTAAGGACATAGCGACCTAACTGCTAGGAGACTACGCGACTTAAGAGGAGTTGCAACTTACAACCTAAAAAGCTACAGGAAACATTGCGACCTAGCGATGTTGTGACCCAGCAATGTTACGACCTAAAGCCATTTGTAGTCCACAACTTATCTTAGGTCGCTTGCGACCTACGACCTAATTAAGGTCGTCCCCGACCTAAAAGCCTAACAACCTAAAGACTTCACGAGCTAAAAGCAAAGAAAGGAGCACGACTTACTCTAAGTCGTTCAAGACCTAGCGACTTATAAGATATTGCGACCTAGTGATATCACTACCTAAATAGCTTGTTGCAAGCCTTCGCCTTTCAACCTACCTTAAGTCGAGACCGACCTACCACTTGTTCAAATGAAGCCAAGTGCACCTTCATCAGCTGATTTCTTAAGTTGCAGGCAGACTGCGACCTAGCTTAGGTCGTTCGCGACCTACGACCTAACTTAGGTCGTACGCGACCTAAGACTTGGCAAGAATTCTGCTCAGAAAATCAACTCCTATAAATAGAGCTCCAACTCCAACGAGCAGAGGACTTTTGGCCATTCATCTCTTCAAGCGCCGTTACTCTGTCGAACTCTCCACTCATTCAGCAATCAAGGATCTTCAAACATTCGAGACGCTACAACAAGCTTCGAGAGGAATTCTTTGCATCCAGCACGGATTCATCGAGTTTCATCGTCGAAGATTGAGCTAGTAGTCAAGATTGTTTCTTGTGATCAAATTATACTGTTTTCATAAGAGATTTGTATCGATTTGTAACCGGATTTAGTAATAAAGAGATTCAAAGTGGACGTAGGCTTAATCTCAAGCCGAACCACTATAAACTGCTGTCTTTTACTGCTTTTCTGCTATTTTACTACTTAAATTATGTTCCCGTCACGCGGGTGGTGCTTTCACAACTCAACCACCCACACCGGGTGTTAGCGTTCACTTTTTAGCGTTAACACAAATGCAGAATTGGAGGAGATTTCTCCTTATGATTGTCAAACATGCTTACTACGCAAAATCATTTGATTTGATATTATTATTAGTGGATAGTGCAGAAAAACATTTTGAAAGTATAATATTAATCTTAGCCAGCATAGACATTTCGTACTATGCCTATTATAGCTACCATCTAAACAGTGGTGACCACCATAAGTAAATGGCAGGTTCTACAACTAATACCGTACAAGGTTCGTATTGGAAATTGGATTTCCAACAAATGGTCAGGCTAAGGAACTTCCTACTGCCACATGGGTACGCCTTTGGCGGGACGTCCCGAGAACTAACTAGCTCTCTACCAACACAAGGCCGGGTTACCCCTTACACTAGGTAACTACTACACAAATATGCCACCCCCCGGTCCTTTGGGACCTTTAACCGAGGCGCCTCAACAAAACAACAATCACACAGTAAATGATATTGGAGTAACCACATAGGTTAAATACCAGGGCTCCATACCTGATACCACCCTTTTCCAAAAGGAAATGACATACCTAAAGGGAGCAACCCTCATAACCTTGCCGCATCATTCCTGTTTCGACCATTTCCGGGGTGTGAGGTCTGACAAAGTCTCGTCCACAAAGCTACGCTTTTTCACAAAGCCATGCTTTGATCAAAAAATGATCAGCAGCACTCAGCATGCCACACTACCAAATTAGGAGTATATCACTAATAACCTTCAACTACATAACCTCTGAGCTCGAACGTCTCAGAGAAGGGTGTTAAGCTAAGAGAATAAATTCTCCGCCACCAAATAGAAATGTATTTGAAAGAAATCAGCTTTATATCTCAAAATGTAATGTCAGACATGTAACCATACAAGTCTGTTCCGGGTTCGAACAGAACCGAAGGCACTTCCAAAGAAGCCCTTGCAATCCGGGTATTCACAATCCCAATCGAACTTCGCATCATAAAGGAAATCTCTATACCGTAGCTAACGGTGCAGAGAGAATCGATAGGTCATCCTATCGTTTTCACAAATACCCGGTCTTCACCACCGGCCTTCAAATGTTATCCATATCGTCATATCACTTATTCGGAATGGGTTATATGACACAAAGGTCCTCTCCCGACTCAACCGAATAGTGAGCACAATATTTTAAAATATATGGATATAGGGATTTCAATTAAGTCACAACTTATTACCCAAATCCTTTCCTTTAAATGGTTTAAACAAATTACCATTTTAAATCTTTAAACATAAAGATTTACTTCACAAAGTTCAACCAATTTTACAAAGATTCATTCACAGATTTCCAAATCAATTTCCATTTCAATTGGATTAACCCATTAAATCTTTAAATCAAGATTTAACTTATACCTTTCAAAACTATTCACAATTCAAGTCTTTTATAATATAAAAGATACACCTTTTAAAGTCTTCTTTGATTTCAAGATAAAGCTTAATCGTCTTCACAAATGTCAATTCATAGTTTTTCCAAACTATTTACAATTCCATTTCAGCTTAAAATGTTTCGATACAAATTGGAAATCTTTTCTTTTTATGAAAGTTATTATTATCTGAAAACGGATAGTTTTCATTTTGGGAAAAACTGGTTACAATTACACAGGTTAAAGCCGTCCAAGTATAAAACTTGATAATAAATTTAAATTCCCAAAACCATATTTTAAATGGTTAAAAACCCATATAAACAACTTTTACACTTGTAAAACCTTTTAGACCATAATTCCCAATTCATTGAATTCAATTTCAAAATATTGAATTCAAATTTTAAATCAAATTATTTAAATTTCAATTTTATTAAGTTATTTAAAATAACTCTTATTTTTGAAACTCACTTTCCAAAAGCTTCCAATTCCAATTCCAAAACTATTTTGTATTCAAAAATTCAATCTTTAAATTTGATAAAAATTTGTGACTTAACTGATTCCATGTGAAATCCACATTTGTGTGTGTATTGTGTAGTCCAGGGGTTTAACACAATAGTGCAACAACATCCAACCATCACAGGTCAAAATACAATAATATATTTGATAAGCGGTATAAACTATAACGCTTATCTTTCATTCACAGATCATAGATATATATATATATATATCACAGATAAACAAATTACAGATCACAACACAAATTAGGATATATCACAAAGCATCACATATTTGAGATATCAAACAATTCAACGTCCAATGTAATCCAAACATTCATAGATAGGATCAATTTAGTCATCTAATTAATTTAAATCAGATAAATTTCTATAAATAAATTTTACTAGTTATGGTAAATTAATAATCAATTAATTTCAAATTTATTTTCAAATTTATTTCAAAACACCAAATCAAATTTTCAACGAATTTCCAAATTATTTCCTTTTTAAAATAAATTTCTTTATCTCTTCAAATCTATTTAAAAATCCAAATTTTTAAATAAATTCTTCAACTTATAAATAATATTATTAAAAATCCCTTTACTAAGCCCTTTTTCCCAAAATTTGAAATTTAATTCAATATAGTTCAAAAATAAGACTTTTATCTTTTTAAAACTCCTTTTAAATTTATCCAATTCTCAAAAATAAATTTTTTGATAAATTTTCAACTTGAATTTCGAAAATCCAATTTTATTTATTTTTGGTATCCAATGATATCAAAAATATATTCGGCTAAATCATAGCCTTTAACAATTTTAATCACAAAGATAATCACACGGAGATTATAAATAATCAACACACAACATATGAAATAATTTCAAATGTTTGAGGAATCCAGTTGGATCCCTCCAACCTGTTTCACTGCATCCACAGATGCTAGCACAATACCAATTCCACTTCGAGGTGGAATATCGCGGTATATGGGATTTGTAAAATACTATCCGCTATTATGCGGCGCAATAGGGTCTCATCCGCTATATAATGCGGGAATCAACTCCAAATACATATATAATACCAATTCCACTTCAAGGTGGAATATCGCGGTATATGTGTTTAATATAATAACCTCCGCTTAATATGCGGCGTATAGGGTCTATTTCAATGCAACAAATGACAACCATCAATCCAAACACACAATCAACCAATTTTAAATTTAACTATCTAAAATTTAAATCGAAACAAATTTGATTGAGTGAGAAGTTCTCACCTTGAGTTTCTGATAACAGTTGCAGTGTTTTATTTCAAATAAAATTAAACACGCGTTTAATTTTACCCGAAATTATCACTGGCTCCAATTAATTCCAATCCAGCTCCATTTCGTAGTGCTCGACAATACGGACCCGACGCAACTTGTTTCGTTAAATTCCGACCTCGTATGAAAAAGTTACAACGTTTTAAAGTTTATACGAATTAAAAATATAGCAATTTACAAATTCTTTTTATTTTTATTTTTATTTAACCTAGCTTTGAATCAGGGCCGCACGCTCCCATCATCCAATCCTGGTCGTGTATGTTATCTTCTCCATCTTCGTTTGGTTAACGTGAAAATCGAACCCATGCCGCCATTATATTCAAATTTTTTATCCCGCCATGATCGCCTATACGATGATCGGCTGTCAACATTTCGAAGCTCGTGCTCCGCTGCACAAACACCCTAAAGCACGTCGAACTCGGTTGCGTGTAAGCCTCAAAAAAAGCGCCGAAAGAACGAACGAACACGACCTGATTTCTCCCTCGACGTTGCGTTTTACGACAACCCATCCGTATGGATCTGAAGATCTCGTGAAGCTCTATCATTTTGTAGTTGAAACATTTTCGTAATTATTTATGGATTTGGAGATTTTGAGGGTAGAAGAATCGAAAGTCTATGGCCATTAAAATAGGAAGTGGCAGCTAGAAACCCTAGTTAGGCTTTAACAAAAATAGAAAAAATCAAGTCCTTTTATAGAAAATTTACGCGCACTATTCATCTTCAAATTTTTCGAACTCGAAACAAAGCATGCCGTCTGGCGTTTATAACATTTTACCCATATTCCGAACATAATGAAATATATATCGGAAGCCAATTCGATCGTATTTGGAAGATAGGTTTTCAAATCGACTATTTAAATTTAAAATTCACTTAAACCAATTTCTACGCGTTTTAGCTTGTTTGAACAAACCATAAATCCGACTGACACGAAATTTGAAATCTTACAATAATATAACATTACGGATCCGATGAAACTAGTTTCGTCGAAATCCGAGACTGTTTGAAAAATGATTATTTTTACTCGTCAATTAAATATTAAAATATTCAATTTCTACAAATTAACTTTTAATTCAATTTTAAAAGTTTACAAACATCATTTTAACTCCAATATGGTTTAATATAACTTTATACATCATTTTTATACACATTAAACCCAATTTCCAATTATTTCTGGAATTTCAAATATTAAATTATCGATTTAATTATACAATTAAATCACTATATTCGAAATAAAATTCATTCGGCTTATAAAACTTACTTGTGCATATTTAAAATTAATTAAATATATGAATTTCAAATGATAGAAATTCTGGGTCGTTACATTTAAGTAGACTCAATTGAACATGAAACCCAATGGCATCTATTTAGCAGAATAAAACACCATTCTGCTAATTTAATTGTATTTGACATCTGTTGGTAGAATAAATCACAGTTCTACCGTAGTTCTCCAAGTAGATTGTATTAACATCTATTGGGCAGGATAAAAACCCATTCTGCCATTATATTAACTTGCATATGTGATTAGCAAAAAAAATTCCTTGTCTGCTATATTGGTAACTTGGATATTTAGCCATATGTTGATTGATTGTTATTGGCTAATTCCCTTTACATATATGCTTGTTATGCAATACTCATGTGATAACTTAGATAAGTTGAACCCAATTATATGAATCATTGTGGTTACTAAGCCTCCTTCTGATTTTACAAAGTTTAATATTTCATTTTATCCTTTTTGAAATGATTTAAAGTTTATTATTATTTTAAATATGATATTTGAAAGATAGTTAAACAATTATTTTATTAGATGTTTGAAGTTAATTTAATCATTTTAAGTGATTGTTTAAAATTAGTGTTTTGTTAATATGGTTTAAAAATAATTGAATGGAAAATGTTTTAAATTATAACTTGTTTATTTAAAGTTGTTTTAAATAAGTGATTTTATCCAGGTAACTTTATGGATTAAGTTTTATTAAAGGAGTTTTGGTATAAATAAAGAAGTTTTATAAATGATTTTGAAGATTTATAAAGAGTGTTATAAATGATTTTGAAGATTTTGAAGATTTATAAAGAGTGTTATAAATGATTTTGAACATTTATGAAAGAAGTTTTACAAAATGATTTGGAGTTTTGGGTAATGGAGATATTATATACAAAAGAGATTTATTAAAGGAAATTTTTAAAAGAATTTGAGATTTGATTTCCTTTAGCTGACCTTCTTAATTCTAGTGGTATGGACATTCGTTCCACAATTAACACCGAAGGAATATATTTTAAGGTTATCCTTATCTCCAGTTTAAATAATATTATGTTTCGATCCTTTAATATGATTTGTAGATGAGAAATCTTTCCTAAATTTTTTGTGAATATACTTATGTTAGTGAGATAAGTATATGGATGTTTTTGATAAACACTTTTGAAAAGAGATTTCAATAAATGAAAAAAATTGTTTTGAGGCTTAATGGTTGCTATGGGTAATTAAATCCCTGAATTGTTGTTGTTTGTTTATTTGATAGTGAAATAATTGACTATCAAATAAGGACCTATTTTAACTTAGGAAGTATGCTGGGTATATTTGAGTTCCCCGGTGAGTACCCGAATACTTATTTCATACTTCCAAAGAACCGAAATTGAGTTAGTCGAAAATTATCGTTGGAGACACCGATTTTCCAGATTTGTCCAAACCACTCTAAACTAATAACATTCATGATGAAGTATGATATGGAGCTAAACTATTCTTCCTAAGGTTGATTCCAAAATGGAAGATAGTAAAATTTTGAATGCTTGTTCGATCCCGGAACAAATTATATGGATAAATGCTAGCATTGCATCTCTGTTTGGAGGGCAGTGTTAGCATTCCAAGATGGTATGCCAGTTGAAGATATAAAAGCATAGCCTCGAGCCTTATAATCCAGAAAAATGACTAAAACAGAGTATGCAGAAGAGCCATGTGGTTACCTACCATTAGGAGCCGTCATCCCATTCTAGATTGTCCCATAGAATTGTTTTGCACAGATGAACCGAAGGGAAAAGTAAAGCAGCGTTAGTGTCAAAGGGGTGAGGTAATTTGGTTTCTCATGTTAAAGGGGCATGCCAGCTCTGTGTAGCAGAGGGGCAGATGCGTCTGTAGGCCCTCGGATACATTATCTAGAGGCGTACCATCAGAAGTTAGTCCCTTACCTAGCCATTGTTGGAACCCATTCTCCAATACGAATATTTATGGACTTAGATGTACCCAACTATGTTGAAACGTGAGTTGCAAGAATTTCAGCTATATTCCATATTTATTTTAAACCTAGACATTGTTATAATATCACTGGACATTTTCATAATAAAATGTTTTATTTATCCTAAGGTAAAACCCATTCGTGTTTTATGTGCGATTTGGTCTTACTGGATACTTTTTATTTTGAACAATTTTTCAAATATAGTAATCCATATGATTTGTTTTGAGATTTTCTCACGGTTGTTTTACCACACTGACCTGGGCGTTGCTTTCCTATAATGTTCGGTGCAACCCTAGCATATTTTCAAAATTTAGCCGAATCCTTTGGAGCTTTCAAGAGACGAGCTAGATTCTCCAAGACATACTCACATATCTTATACTCTTCCATTTTTGTCATTTTGTTATCTGTCTGCATTTATCAGAAATTGTAAGGACGGACTATTATAGTTGTCCAAGCTGATAATAGGTTAGTGTATTCTGATGTTGTGTATATAATAAAGTTCTTCTCTTTTTGTAAAGATCTTGTATATATTATATATATTTATCATCATGACGTGAGATTATGTTCTGTCTTTTTCTTTCTTCACCCCAAATGACCTGTCTTTCGGACACTTAAATGATCGGCACATGAAAATTGAAAATGTATTAAGTGTCGTCTTTAGGTGTAAGAAAGACAGATCGTTACATCAAAAGAACCAAAGGAGGATCTAGATCCACACTTTTCTCTTACCCATTCCCACATTTTGAATCATCATCTAATCCCATCTAACCCTCCATATAGCAGGCCATACCATCCCTCACTTGGGCCTCCTAAGTGCTTAAAGCCCGATAAAATAAATATGCGACTAAATCCAATTTAAATGCACGTTGATATTGTATATCGATACGTGTGCTTATAACTATTACATACACACTAATTAATATTGATCAATATAAAATTAATGAAATTAATATATTATATATATTAATTAATTTAATTAACTTAATTAATTTATAACAATGATAATTAATTAAATCAAGGGGTAGTAGGAGTATTCAACATTTCTGTTGTGTGACTCTTAGGTATAAATTTGTTCAGCGATTAATGTTGAACAATTCGAATATTAATATTCACACGTCAATTAGTAGGTGGTGTGATGTTATGGCTAAGTTTATCTTAGATAGATTAGGTAGAATTCAATTTTACCTTATTCAAGCGTTATCCGGTAGTGAAAATTATTTACACCAATTTTCTTCATCAAAACTGTATTACATTAAGACTTATGAAATTTGGTAATGGTCAAAATTCCAATATCGTACATATTCTACTATATAGTCCAAACACAAAGTCCTTAATAATAACCATTATTATTAACTGAACCGCTCTAGCCAGATACTTTGATTTTCAGTTGACTTCTGCTGACAGACCTTGCATAAATGAGGAGACGAATCCACTCTTGTATAGTGTTTCACTTCCAATGCTTCCACTTAACCCAACTGCGATCCTTCGATGGACGTTGTGCCATGATTTAACCATAATCAAAGTGGAGCTTTCACATTGAAGATCAAAATTATTCTCAAGTCGAGAGAACTATATAAATTTTTCATATCGATATTTTCTGTTTAACTTAGTTATATAAACCAATAGAAAACTATCGAGTGAGTCATTGCATAATTATCCAATAACTATCAGTATGTAACCCGTTGGTGCCTCCAACAGTCATATGTAATATACTGTCCAACATTTGAAGAGCGTTAGGTAATCTAGTCTCAATGAATGTATTGATATCCAGTCCCAATATATCTTGATCAGGAATATTTGAAACGATATGTTTAATCTCATTGTGATAATTACTCATGGGTACAACACTTTGTAACCACTATCAAAAACCATACCATTTATGAATCTTCTATTGACTTTTATTTAAATCAATTAATTAATATAACACATTATATCAAGTATATAATAGAAAGAAAACACATTTTCTTTCGAGCAAGATTAGCTATCAAGTTAGATATATGTAATAATTACATAAATGGACCTGGGGCCCCCTAATTCTGTCGAGTATAAGTTAAATTGTGCTTTTCAAAAAGTTTTTCAAAAAATAGAAAATCAAATTTCTTTATTTGTAAATGGTAATAATTGCTTTTAGTTATAGTTTTACTAAACGATTACAGTTTTTTGCCATTATTGAATTTTATAAAAATTAATTTCCAAAACTGCAAGTCAGCTTGCAGTTTACTATCAAAGAAGTGTAAGCTAGCTTGCGTTTTGATTTTTCAAAAATAGATACTTAATTTACATTCCTATAAGGACTTTTCTCATAATATAAAAAAGGTACCTTTGGCTTTTTTATTATAATTTTAAGGACAAATTTTCAAAGTAGGCTAATTTTTGAAACTATTTCACGTTTAGAGCTAGTTTGGAAACTTATTACTAAATAGGGCTGGTTTACAAAGTTGTGCATATATTATAAATTGTTAAGCTCAACTCAAAGCTGCGTATTATCATTTTGTAGACAAAATGGAAAAGTGCATCTCATTGTTGCGCTTTTTTAATTTCTAAATATTTTGAATATGTGAACTATATGTTGCGCATATATTAGTTTACCATGTGCTAAACTCATAGTTGCACATATACGTTAGTGGTTACAAAACTGCTGATGTGGATGCTAATAAGGATAAAACTAGCCATATTTGGTAGTAATTTTTAAACTAGCTCTAAACGTGAAATAGTTTCGAAAATTAGCCTACTTTAAAGTTTTGTCCTAATTTTAATGTTATGGTTTCGAAGTGAAAACACAATTAGTCTACAATGAATTATCTATAGAACTATCATAATTATGGCTGGAGTTAAGGAAGGCGAAATGTCAAAAGGAAATGTGTAGGATTTGCATTTTCATATATGAAAGAGTAAAAGGTATACACTAATAATATGTTATGGCATATTTTACAAATGAGGACAAAGTTTAAATAAAATTTCAGTAAGTGTATAAATGGAAGAAAGCTTTGACATAAAATTTAAGCTCAAAGATTAAACATTTTTTATATAAATATATTAAACAAATTTTTTTTACTTGTAAATACAATGATAGATAATAGTTAGAATAGAAGTAACAGAATATCCACTTAGGCAAATGAAGAGCATTTGACATGCTCCAAGTCAATTGATTTGTTTGGCTTCTAAAGGTTAGTGGCAGTTTTGATCTTAGGGAGTGAAGAAAGAAAAAATTTAGGAAAACAACTGAATAATGCTAAAGTTGAGGTATTTTGAAAAATGAATATTGAGGGGCACATAAACTTAAACCCCATTTTCATATATAACTTAATAGATAAATACATCTACATCGCATATAATGAAGAGAATATGAGAAGGAAATGTACTAAAATGTGAAAAGTAATAATCTCACTTCATCAGTAAAGGAACAGCTAAATAAGCTTGAAGCATATAATAATGGGGCAGTTTGGCACTTAAAAATACACAAAAACCCCAATAAAAACTGATTGTAAATTAGGTCCCTATAATTAAGTTGCTGAATAATGGCATACACTTATACAATTATTCAGTGAACAGTTGCAGACATTTATGCAATTATATCAAAAAATTGTAGACATTTCCGCAATTATTCACTAAATTGAAAAATTGCGGAAATTCCGTAATTATTCACTAAAAAATTGCAGTAATTTCCGCAATTTTTTCAAAAAATTGCAGAAAATTCTGCAATTATTTACCAAAAAAATTGCGGAAATTTACGCAATTATTCACCAAAAAATTGCAGAAATTTCTGCAATTTTTTCAAAGTTATTATGGAAAATTTCGCGATTATTCACCAAAAAAATTGCGGAAATTTCAGCGATTATTCACAAAAAAATTGCATAAATTTATGCAACTTTTGGATATAATTATAAATGTCTACAATTATTCAGTGAATAATTGCATAAATGTATGCGATTACTTAGTAATTTAATTCAAGGGACCTAATTTACATACTTTTTTATTGGGGTTTTTGTGTATTTTGAAACTTATTAGGGACCTGAGCCTAATATTCACTATAATAATTATAGTAAAAATTCAACAATTTCAAATCAAAATTTTAGTCTAACACATTAAAAATAATGCATCAATTGTTCCAAAAATAAAATTTTGAAACATTTTTTGTGGATGATTTAAATTTGTTTCCATTATGTGATGCCAATTGTACACTCTATAGCTCAGTAACCAATAATCCGTTATTTAGGATAAATTCAAATAGAATAAATTCACAGTGAAAGTCGATCTTTATCCTAATAAAATTATAAATTATCTGATTTAAAAAGATTATGCATAGCTATACACCTCTATTTTATTCTGAATTACTAAGTGCACATTCACAGAAGCAATAAGAAACAAAAGCATATAGCCAGTTTCATGATTTCAACTCACTTGTTCTCAAATTGGGTATAGATGAGAGATCTAAAAAAATTGTTTAGATGGACAATCGTGTATACTATTCATAGAAAAGAATAAATATCAAAATTGAAAGAAAGAAATTTAACACTTACAGATCAATAGTGAAAAATAGTTCAAAAAATCCACGATCATTGGAATTCAATTTGGATGGAAAAATACTATAGAAAAACAAAACTGGTTAGAAAAATATTGTAGAAAAAAAATAAGGATAGAATTTACTTGTATTGATGGTTAAAGATAAAAGTAGGACTAATCAAAGAGGAATAGAAAAGGAATTTATAACTCAAAGTGTAACATCCCCTATCTCGTGGCTCATAGCTAAGTGTTATAGATGTTGCAGTCACCAATAGTATTTAACTTTCTATGACAATGTATGGTAGTGTTAATGGCATTCACAATATCAAAAGCACATGAATATGAAATAAAATCAACACAGATTTCAAAATAGCTTTTCTGATTTCATTTCAAATCAATATTTCATATTCAATTATATAATCCCAAAACGATTCCAAGGTTTTAATCCGATATAATTATTGTATATTACACCAAGAGTGACATATGAAGATGCTCCCTTGGATGATCAGAGTAATAGATAGATAGACATATCAATCATAAATACATCATAGAGAAAATAATATTAAACAACTCCTATATAGCTTTACCTCTTGCACATCTTTGGAAGATTATTCGTCCAACCTACTAAACCTAAAAAGTCCTTTACTCTCAATCTACACAGATTAAATTTTAAGCACCCAAAAATTTAAAGGGAAAACATAACCTTCGAGTCAGACATAAAGCATAGTGTGAATAATTCTATTATCTCGGTTTACTGATATTAAGTGCGACCACACCAATTAGCGGAACGGGTTTCCCCTCGCAAATATCCTTTTAAAAGCATATCTTTTGCAAATCAAAATCCTACAATCAAACTAATTATAACAACAATAGCAATACATATACGCATATAAATCTGGTAATCAATGGACCGTCCATCCAAACTTTATAGTTTTATCTGGCTGACTATTAACCACTGGCTTGCTCGGGCCTGCCAGACAAAATAAATATTTTAACTTCTATTAGACATAATACTAGACAGTTTGTCCTTAACTTACTTCTCCTAGGGTACGTTGATCCTAATGGTTTTGCCGACTCGCTAATAACCTATCTTTACTCTATATATCCCTTTCTATGTGTAACATCATTTTGGTCTTACCTGTGAAAAACCCTACACACTGGAATTTTGGACTTATATTAGCTAGGGGATAGTAGCTAAAGTGTAGGGCGTGAACCTACACCAGTCCCATCTGGTCTTCTAATATCTAAGTCATATACTTAGGGTTAACCACCCTATTCAATTTTCCTTAAAAACATTTCTTTCAAATTGATTTAACCCTTTTAAATCATGATTAAACAAGGAAAATATACTCTTTGCTTCACTCAAAATACCTATGCCATGATATATGCTTTACACGAAACAATATTGATGAAAATCTAAATCATTAGAGTTAGCTATCCCTTCGAAACAAGGTAAATGCTTTAATCTTGAAAACATTAGGCTGGAAGGCCAAAACCTCTTTTTCGAATGCATTGAAAATAGACCATTTGGAATCATTATTTAAAATCTTAGACATCCTCTTTCGAAGCCATAAAACATATCTCTCGAAACACTTGGTTCCTTTCGAACACATAAAAACTAACTTTCAAAAGCATTGGATTCAAGTAAAAAGTTATGAAAGCATAGCTTCGAAACTAATTAATGTATTTCTTTCAAAATCATTGAGTTCAACACTTAACAAAACTACATGGTCAAAGGGAACAGGAGCGAAAGCATCACTTTTGAAAGCACTGGTCTCAAGTAAAAGAATTGGAGAAGAGGGTAGCTTCGTAACTATCCATTCAAAACTATTGCCTTCGAAACTATTAGTAAAAGCAGCTAAGTCAATCCTTTCGAAAGCATTTGGGAAGGCGGCTTCAATATTAGCGGAACGTATAGAGCTGAAAGCCTTCATTTCACGTACAATGTTTTAAGGTTACGAAAAATGGCCTCTGACTAAGGCGAAGGGTATAAATGCAGAAGCTATGTTGTCGAAGGGGTTCAAAAGCAACTAAAAGCGGTTTCAACCCTTTCGCAAGCATACTTTCGCCACCATCACTTCCGTTTGCCTAACTTCGATACACTAAGTACCAAATGCTTGATACTATATGCATTGGTTTCGAATGGATTTGGAAGGGTTAGAGGCGGGAGTATGGTGATGGAAGCAAGAAAATAGAAGTGGCGAAGTTGTAATTTGATTTAAAACTGATTTTATGCCTTTTAAAGTAATTCCTTTTCACCTAACTTACATAATTTACCAAAATAAGATTGGCTGCCACTACTTTACCAAAATTCTTTTCTAAAAAGCTGTCGAACTCAACATTGAACAATTGAAAACATTTTAGCACTTAAGCCCTTTTCCTTAATAAAACGTTTAAAACATTTAAGTCCTCTAACTTAAATAATTTATTAACCATAGTAAAACACTTAGGAATAATCCCCAAAAATCACAATAATTCACATTAAATATGTTTTCTAACATATATAAATTTCAAACATAAAAGTATTATTTAATTGCCTTAAATAATTTAAACCCGAAATTAACTATTTTCTCTCATAGAAAATTCAGAATAAATCCAAAATTATTAAAAAATTATGAAACTTGAAACCTACTTCTAAAATAATATTTTTGACCATATATCAAAAACTCAACTCATTTGGTTGTCGTATAATAGGCATTATAGGTTTTCTAATCTAAGCATACCATAAAATTCTTATTAATCTTTATAACCATCAACTTACAACATTTAATCATTTAATCTTTATAACACGGCATATAACTTACAAATAAACAGGTTTATCCTTGAAAACCAAAATCATTATCAAAACATGAGATGTAAACTAATTATTCACTATGGCTTTGTGTTAAGAAGGTTGAGATTTGCCCTTTGAATGATTTCTTCAAGCTTTCTACTTGAATCATAGCATATCTTCCCTTTAAATCCTCTTAATGGTGGTCGGCCTAAGCTTCGTATTGCTTTTTTTAGTTTATGAATTTGGAGAAGTTGAGAGAATGGAAGGGTTTAGGGTATAGGAATAAAGACTATTCCCATTTTACCATCATTATATTCCTCCTTATTCATTATGTTTAGTTTTCCCTTTTATTAACACATTCCTGAAGTCACGGCTTCTTCTTAATTTACAAATCACAATCCCTTAAATTTCTACATTATTTTGTTTAATTTACCAAATTAAATGTTCTAAATAATGTTAGCTAAAATCATGGTCATTACTGACTCCCCTCCTTAAATAATTTTGTCCTCGAAAATACGATAAGGTACCCACAGCAATCATACATAAAGGTAAAAATACCATCAAACAAATTAGGATAAGTGTACTTAATCCTGCTTTGGGTTTCCCAAGTATAGTCTCTCTCGTCATCACTCCATTGGACTTTGACTATTCCGACTATCTTTTTCCTTAGTCTCTTCTCATCTCTTGCAACTATACGAACTTGATTTCCAACTATTTTCATATCTAGTTCCATGAATAGATCTTTTAACATAGTTGGTGTAACAGTATTCTATTGATCTCGAATACACTTCCTTAGATGAGAAATATGAAAAACATGTGGACTCCTGCCAAAGTATTTGGTAACTCTACCCTATGCACGAGTTTCTCGATCTTTATTATAATAGGAAATGGTCTAACGAATTTTGGTGCCAATTTTCCTGACTTTCCAAATCTTATCACACCTTTGATCGGTGACACTTTTACGAATACATGATCTCCAACTGAGAACTCTAAGTCTTTCTGTCTCTTATCTGCGTAACTCATCTACCTCAACTGAGCCTCCTTCATTCTAGCCCAAATTAACTTAATCTTTTACAGCTTCTTTAACCAAATCCGGACCAAGAATTAATCTATCCCCGGTCTCTAACGAACAAATGAGAGATTTGCATGGCCTTCCATACAAAGCTTCAAATGGTGTCATCCCAATACTAGTCTAATAACTGTTGTTATGCGAAAACTCGACTAAGATAGACGGTCTTTCTATGATCCTCTGAAATCTTACACATAAGCTCTTAACAAATCCTCTAAGATTTTGTTAACTCTCTTCGTTTTTCCATCTGCCTACAGATGTTAAGCGGTACTCATATTGAGCTTGGTACCTAAAGTATCTTGTAGACTCTTCCAGAACTCACAATGAATACGGAATATCTATTACTTACTATACTACTAGGAATTCCATGCATTCTAACTATATTCTTCATGAAGTAACTTAGCTAAATCTGGTGCTATCTTGGTCGACTTAAAGGGTATAAAGCGTTCACTCTTAGTCAATCTGTCCACTATAACTCAAATACTCTCATTTTCTATATTCGACCTTGTCAATCCATCTATGAAATTCATTGAGATAGAATCCCATTTCCAGTCTGGAACATCCGAAGGCTTAAGTAATCCACTCAGTTTTGGATGTTCAGCTTTTACCTGTTGATAGTTCAAACACTGCCTTACCCATAAGCCTACATCTCTCTTCATACCTTCCCAGAAGAAACTTCTCTTCATATCTTGATATATCTTAGTTCCTCCCAGATGAATAGTGAACTTCGAATGATGGCATTCTCTAATAACTTCCTTCCTAATGTTTCCCACACTCGGAACACATAGTCGTCCTTTCTTCCTCAACCACCTATTCTGGTCAAGACTGAAATCTTTCAAGTCATCACTCTATGTTCCTTTCCTTAACTTTCTGATCCGCTCGGCTAATAACGATCTTCTCCCTGCTTAGAAACAATCCTTTTGATCATCATCGGTCGAATTACTAAACATGATAACATGGCGGTTTCTCGACTAAAACTACCATCAAATCTCTATTGTACTCCGCATGTAGTCAATGGTTGTAAATCTTTCCACTCAGCTATCATTGCCAATATAGAATTCTGATGTTTTTGCTAAGTGCATCTGCAACCTTATTTCCTTTTCCTGGTGTGTACTCAATACCAATGTCGTATGCAGCTATGAACTCTAACCATCTCTGTTGTCTCATATTCAACTCCTTCTAAGAGAATAAATATCTTAGTGACTTATGATCCGTAAATAGCTCGAATCTTTCTCCTAAAAGGTAATGTCTCCCTACCTTCATTGCGAAAATTACTGCAGCTAATTCCAAATCATGAGTCGAATATCTAACTTCATGCGGTTTGAGATAACGAGAAGCGTAGGCAATCACTTTACTTTTCTTCATTAACACAGCTCCTAATCCTATTCCACATGCATCCATATAAATAACTAAGTCTCAATTCCCCTCTGGAACAACTAACACAGGTGCATTAGTCAACAAATGTTTCAGTTTCTGGAATGCCTCCTCATACTTATCAGTCCAAACAAACTTCACATCTTTCCGAGTTAGCTTAGTCATCGGTGCTGCTATCCACGTGAAATCCTTAATGAATCTCCAATAATATCCTATTAATAAAGAAAGCTCTTTATCTCAGTCATTGTTCTCTGGTCTCATCCACCTATTCATTGCCTCAATCTTAGCAAGATCTACTGACAACCCTTTCTCTGAGACTACATGACCAAGAAACTTCACTTCCTTCTCCCAAAGTGACACTTTGAAAACTTTGCCTTCAATTGATGCTGTCTCAGTGTCTCAAGCACTATCCTAAGATGAACTTCATGATCTCTCTCATCCTTGGAATATATCAATATGTCGTCTATGAATACTAATATAAATCTGTGCACATGCTCTCAGAAAATTATGTTCATCAAGTCCATAAAGAATGCTAGCACATTAGTTAGTCCAAACAACATCACTAACCATTCGCATGATCCATATCTGGTCCTAAACACCGTCAAAGGAATACTATCCTCTGCCACTCTAAGTTGATGGAACCCTGTAGCCAAATCCAATTGAGAGAATACTTTAGCTCCACTCAACTGGTCGAACAAATCGTCAATCCTTGGTAATGGATATCAGTTCACTATTGTCTTCTCATTCAGCTTACGATAATCGATACACGATATCAATGATCCGTCTAGCTTCCCTGCAAACATAGTGGCTGGTCCCCGAGACAAACTGGTTGGTTTGATAAAATTCTTACCTTCTAAATCCACCAACTGCACCTTTAACTCCTTCATCTTGGTAAGTGTCAGTCTACTTGACGATCTACTCATAGGTTCAGCTTCTAGTACTAAATCTATCCGAAATTCAATAGCTCGCTTCGACGGTATTCCTATCATGGGCTCAAAAACATCTGTAAATTCTCTAACAACAAAGACTCCATTCAACTCATCTTCTTCATCTATAACACCCAACAAAGCGCAAGAATCAAAATTTAGGTTTTCTATAATGTATATAATCTGATCACTACAACTAGGGTGTCTATGTGATATTTTCCTATCATGGCAAAATATCCTAGCATCATGCTTACTTAACAGATCCATACCCAAAAAAATTCCTAAACCAATGGAATAAACACATGCTAATTGCAAGTAAATATATGGCCTAACAATTCAAGCTCTCTGCTCATCACAAGAGTCGCATACCCTTCTATCAGATTTGTAAACCTTAAGGATGTAACTAGGTATAAGGGTTCTAGGTTAAGTTTATCTATCAAATAATGAGATATAAAAGAATGTGATGCACCAGTATCAAATAGAACTCTAACTGACACACCATGAATCAAAAGCGTACCTCCTAACACAGCTTTTCCTTTTACCTCTGCTGTTCATCTTGAGGTTGTTGGTTCCAATGCAAACACTTTTCCTTTTCCATCCTTGGCTGGTTCCTTGCACTGGTTCTTATAATGTCCAATCTAATCACAGTTAAAGCATTTGATATTCTTTTTCCCAATCACCTTTTTTCCATCTCCTGAGCGACATTTATTAGTGAAATACCATTTCTTATCACACTTGTAGCAGATAACTTCTGTCTTTCCTTTCTTGGCAGCTCCACTCTTCTGAGCTCCCTTCTTATGGAAAAACTTCCTCTTTTGGTTTTGCCCACCTTGAGTTTCCACCGCATTGTTACCATTAAAGAAAGTGAGTGTTGTAGGAAATGCGGATTACAGATCTTAAGGCAGAATTAACACTAGAGGGTGGGATGAATAGTGTTTAATTAATTTGATAAATCTTTATGAAATCTTTTCAAATTAAACCCAAACAAATGCAATTCACAAACACGGAGACAATCACAAAATCAGACACGGATGCAAATAGTAAATAAAACAGTAAAGAAAAGAACACACCGGAATTTTATACTGGTTCGGAGTTACCCTACATTGAGTCCTACACAATTTCTTATGTAGATTTCTTTTCAAATATAATGTCGATATTACAACCTCGATTTCAAGGCCACGAGATACAGCCTCCTATCTCCGAGTCCAGGGTAAACTCTTTTGTTTTAACCAGGCTATAAGATCACCTAATTGATTTACGAGCTATGACCACATCCAATTGATTTACGGGCCACAATCACACCATTTCCAATCACACTTTGATAAAGAGAGACTCGATATACTTTGACCTTTCGATCTTTGATTACAAATGATCCTCTAACTCTGAATAGCACTGAGATCTTTAAGAGAGTGTGACAAAGAATCAAACTAGAGACGATCGAGTTTGATTCAATTAGGATTTCGGTAGAGTTTTGTTAAGAATGTTTGAAAATAAGAATAGAAGAGAAAGAGGAGAGAAAACAAAGAAATCTTAAGTGAAAATTCATTGGAAACAACTGGTAAATATAGGAGAACAACGGTCATGTCCATTCGTGAAAGGCTATGACGAATAGACACTTCTTTTGAAAATTTGAATTTTAAAATCTATGGCTACCATGTCGACATGAGGGGTATAGGCATGTTGACATCCTGTAACGACCTCGGATTTCAATAAAATTTAAATTGATAATTAATTGAATTTTTGAATTAAAATTGTAAAACTAATTGTAAATTGAAGCGAGTATCCCCAATTCAAATAGAATATATATTAAATCATATGAATTTAAATATTGTATATATGTGATTTGGATTTAAATTTCAAGTAAATGGTTTAATAATAATTTGAATATATATGTATATATATTGAGTTTGAATTAAATTTTAACTAAATGGTTTAAAGATAAATTATAATGATAAAATTTGGGATTGATGGTCTATATTAGAAATAGAAATAAAAATAAAATAATAAGTATTACAGTAAAATTTATAAATATTTAAAATAGAAATGGAAGTAAAAATAATAATAATAATAATAATAATTTAAGCTAAAAATAGAAATCAATATATAAAAGATAAGTTATAAAAATATAAAGAAAAGCATTAGCTAAAATTTTAACAACAAAATAAAATATAGAAATTCATCTATATTTCAAAATAAATTATATAGTTTTATACAATATAGAGTAAATATATAAATTTTAATCTCATAAATCCATACAAAATAATGTAATACAAATAGACTACCAAAAATAAAAGAAAAATAAAACAAAGTTAGAAGCTCACTTATATCACTAAGTAATAAAGCAAATAAAAGGAAAAGAAACAAAACAAAATACATATGCAAGTAATAAAACAAGTAAACAAGTAAACAAATAAATTATAAATATACATTCATGTTCAAGTAACCTGCATAATAAAGAAAAAATTATATATAAGGATGTAGGCTTGCAAAGGAAGCCACCAGATTTTACTCATGCAATGTACAAATAAAATAAAGCAAAATAAGATAAGTTTGTACAACTAATTAATGCAGCCACCTTTATATCAGCAAGAAAAAGGAAGGAAAAAAATATCTCTGTTAAATTTTGTACAAAATATAAACACTATTGTACAAAAACTTCATTTCAGTTGAAAACAAGTATTTTATCATCCTCAACAACATTAACTTCTCATTCCAGTTTTCGTTCACTATTATAATTGAGAGAAAACTGAAGTAATACCACCTTGCATTCAAACAAATATCAACTTAAAACTTCCACTTAAACATCAAAATAATTTATGCCAGCCTGAGATTAAGCAAGAAGAGCTTCAGCTATCAAATTCAAAACCCAGGTTTCAACTTTTCAAATTCAAAAAGGATTTCAACTTTCAACCTGGAAAACTTCTGGAATCAAAATGTTTAAGGTGAGTAACACTCAATGATTTAACCTTAAGTATATATTGAAAAATTTGCTCTGTGCGTATATATAAATATATATCAGTGCTTCTTCTCTGTTTAGTCTCAGAGTCTCAAAACAACAAGAAAAATCAATTTCTTATTATCTAATCAGTATCAGGCCTTGGTGTCAAAAACAAATATGTATGTTTAAGTATAAGTTAATATCTAAAAATAGTTTCAAATGAAGTAGTGATATATAGTATGCAAAAAAAACTTGATTTTACAGAGTAAACTCAAACTTAAGGGAAAGTTCAAATGTTTTGAAATATAAATTCAATTTCATATCTTGAATCCACACTGCAAGATAGGATTTTTAAAACTAAAATGGTGAATTTTAGTTAAGTATGTTAAGAACGGTTCTTAGTTGAACAGAAAATGCCTTTTAACCAAATTCTAGTGATCGAACAAATATTGAACGTTGAAATATTGCTCGAAGCAAGTTTGGCAACCGATTTTATCGGGAAAATTGTTGGTAAATTTTTCTGTTGCAAGAAATTATGGGACGAGGGAGATTTAGGGTTTAACCCACAGTTTTGAGGAGGTTTAGTTTGTTGATTTGTTCGTCGTCGTCAATCGATCGAGTGCGATGGGCTTTTGGGTGATGGTAGCTAGGTCATAGACGAGTTCATGGCCGGAGTTTTGAGTTGTCTGGTGGTCGGAGACATGGATTCGTGGCAGTTTCTGGTGATGGTATTGGTTCCTGTATCGACTGAGTGGCTCGTTTTTTATCACGAGCTTGTGATGATGTTTGAGTGGTCGGGGTTGTTTGTAGGGGTGTTCGTCGATGAGACGAAGGTGTCGTCAATGGTCGGAATAGCCTCGGCCGATGGTGCATGTGCACGGGGGTATTAGCGGCATCTATAGATTGGGTTGTTGTGACGCCCCACCTCTATACCCACGCTAGCCAAGGACACTACGGGGTAATGCCGTCAACTAGCACAGAGAATAAGGCTGTTGAGGAGCGACCATCTGTATAATTGCTTTGTGCGAGTACCGATATGCCAGATAAAAATATAACTTTTCATCTCAAGAGGAAATCCGACATACCGATACAAACTCAAAGCTACTACACAGTGGCTATATGGACTTCGGAAACAAATATAGAAATAAACGTAACACAAATCAGTCACAGACAATTCATATCACAAAGGCGGAAACAGATATGAATAAAACACATAAAAGTGTACATCAAAATAGTGGTCATATAAGATCCACTACATCACAATGAATAGATACAAGTGCGAGACAAAAGAATAATTATTCATCACGGAGTCTATAGCTCAAATGTATAATAACAAAAACTACTAATCTAAAGTAGTTAGCCAAAAGTTAGGAGAAGGACCCTGATAAGAACTCAAGCAAGAGCACCTGAAATATCTTGGTCTGACCCGAGTATTATTTAAGAAGAAAATAATAAACGGATCAGTCTAGCTATAATTATCAGATAAAATGAGATATAAGAAGAGATATAATATTAAAACGTATGATAACCAAAAATGTGACGCCCCACCTCTATACCCACGCTAGCAAAGGACACTACGAGGTAATGCCGTCAACTAGCATGGAGAATAAGGCTGTTGAGGAGCGACCATCTGTATAATTGCTTTGTGCGAGTACCGATATGCCAGATAAAAATATAACTTTTCATCTCAAGAGGAAATCCGACATACCGATACAAATTCAAAGCTACTACACAGTGGCTATATGGACTTCGGAAACAAATATAGAAATAACATAACACAAATCAGTCATAGACAATTCATATCACAAAGGCGGAAATAGATATGAATATAACACATGAAAGTGTACATCAGAGTAGTGGTCAAATAAGATCCATAATAACACAAAAGAATAGATACAAGTGCAAGGCAAAAGAATATGTATACATCAAGGAGTCTAAATCTCTAATGTATACAACAAGAACTACTAAACTAGAGTAGTTAGCCAAAAGTCGGATGATGGTTCCAGATAGGAAGTCAAGAGGAAGCACCTGTAAAATCTCAGTCTGACCCGAGTATTATTTAAGAAGAAAATAATAAACGGATCAGTCTAGCTATAAATATCAGATAAAGTGATATAGAATAAGAGATATGACAAAAACGTATTATATCCATAATACCATACTGTGATAAGTATGTAATTGAAAATCAATAAGAGATTAATCAATATCACAAGAATCTTCTCAAAGATTAAAAAGAATGTCAAATTCTTTATTTAATTCACCAAGCCACAATAATGACATACATATTAATGCCAATTGTAAAAGTTGGTGAAACATAAATTCCAGAAATCAATATCTAGAAATCACAAAAGTTAACGACACACAAATTCTAGAAATCATCAACAAGAAATCCAGAAATCACAGTAAGAGGATGGCCAATCCCATAAAAATGAGCCGGAGCTCCTCCTGACTGGGTATAGTCCCCCATTGCGGACTTTGAGCCGAAGCTCCTCCTGATGAGCCGAAGCTCCTCCTGACGAGCCGAAGCTCCTCCTGACTGGGTATAGTCCCCCATTGCGGACTTTGAGCCGAAGCTCCTCCTGATGAGCCGAAGCTCCTCTTGACTGGGTATAGTCCCCCATTGCGGACTTTGAGCCGAAGCTCCTCCTGACTGGGTATAGTCCCCCATTGCGGACTTTGAGCCGAAGCTCCTCCTGATGAGCCGAAGCTCCTCCTGACTGGGTATACTCCCCCATTGCGGACTTTGAGCCGAAGCTCCTCCTGATGAGCCGAAGCTCCTCCTGATTGAGCCGAAGCTCAATAAAACGAGGAACAGTCCTCCACGTGGACAAAGAGACATCGCACATTGCTAGTCTAAACCATAAAATGATCATCATGATCATAAGGAAGTGTCAATTACACTAAGCCAGTAAATATATGAGTTTAGCTTCATGTCCCATAACCACTAGCTTAACTTAAATATTTACGAACAAACTGTAGATCTCCACTAGGAAATTGTCACAAAAAGGTTCAATCGAACAAGTCCAAGAGCTAACCGACGAAGTGAACGCAAGTGTTTCATACCACTCGTTTTACTAAGTCGTTTAAGTCGATTTCTCATCCGAGTGAAGTAAAGGCTTGTATATACTAGTAGATTGGAAATCGGTTTGAGAAAACGAACTTTTGATATTTAAAATAGTGTTGAAATCACTTTGATGAAAGAGTTTTGATATTTACTACTAGTATTGAAACCTTCGTATCTTTAAAGTGACAAGTCACAAAACGATTGATGAAACGAATCGAATTACATAAATTCACGTTCGAAGACGTGAGTAAAGTCCAAAGAAATCAATCCCCAAAACCATCAAAGTAGAAATTCTGTTGAATGTTTTTCAGATAAGATTGCCTACGGAGGGGGTGGCAACCCCCTAGGTGGGGGTGCGGGGGCAACGCCCCTGCTACGGTGTTCGACCTAGTGAAGGCAAGCGGGATTTAGTCTCTGGAAATATTCCAGAAAACGATCCAGACGTCTGAAACCTAAAATCAGACGTCTGAAATCTTTTCAGACGTCTGGGGAAAAGTCCAGACGTCTGGATTTGGTTTCTGGAAATATCCCAGAAAACCAACCAGACGTCTGAAAACATAAATCAGACGTTTGACATCTTTTCAGACGTCTGGAACAATAGTTCAGACGTCTGAAATTAGTCACTGCCCTTTTTATTTTTCTGCCGTATGTTATTTTTCACCAGGAGGCAAAACCAGACGTCTGGCATTGACCTCCAGACGTCTGAACTCCCAATCTGGGCAGAAATTTACCTAGGCCAAGATGGCCAAAACGTTATCGGAAGCGATCGAGCAAGCAATGACAACTAAGGATTTACGTCTAGCGACAACCCGGCCTTAAAGGCTGTTCGATACACTCCGAATATTAATGTCCATAGAAGGATTTTCATAAAATTGGACCAAAACACCAAAATTGAAGAATTCGCAAAACCAATTCAAATCACAACAAGTGAACACGAAATAGATGATAGGAATTCATACCTAACAACAAAGATAGATATAGACAAAGATGTGAGATAAAAATCTCACCTTTGAACCCGAAAACAATGAATGAGAAGCTTGAAGACAAAGGAAGATCAACCACACTTCAATCTCAACACAAGAAGCTTGAATCTAAGCTTAAAAGAGAAACATTTCCTAAATTAGGTTTAGGAATTTTCTGAAATCAAAGTGGGAATGAGTTGGAGATGAAGGAGATGATACTTACCAAGGCTTCTTCTTGAATTTGGAGGTAGAAGCTTGAATTTGCAATTGAACTAGGGCTTAGAGTTTTAATTTCCCATCTCTCCCACCATTTTTGCCTTAGAACTGAAAAGAGGAGGAAGAGAGAGTGAATGGGGAGGGATGGTTCAGTTTGGGGTATAAGGATGACTAGTGGGCTGAACCAAAACCCAAACCCAAAGTGAAAAAGTAGCAAAATTTTACTATCTCCAAACATATCAAAGTTTATACTTAAAAAGATCGCAAACGCCATTTTGAACTCAATGGAAGTGGTCTCGAGTCCTAATTCGACCGTTTGCAAAAAGTAGCTTTTCGGACTAAAATTCGACGAACGATGAAATATTTAAATAAAATATTTAAATATAAAATCGATAAATATGCGGGTTGTTACAAAAAATGTCATACTACGACTAGTATACATTAGAGAATCATGAAAGTCATACAAAATCTCAAGAAACTCATAGCATCAAAAAGAATGTCATATTCTTTATTTAATTCACCAAGCCACAATAAATGACATACATATCAATGCCAACTGAAAAAGGTGGTGAAACATAAATTCCAGAAATCATCAATTAGAAATCCAGAAATCACAACAAAAGGATGGCCAATCCCATAAACTGGACATCGACGCACCTAGAAATCCACGCCTCATGCATAGTCGAACATCGACGCACCTAGAAAGATACGCCCCATGCTCTAGCATCGACGCACCTAGAAAGATACGCCCTATGCATAAAAAATATCGATGCACCTGAAAGATACACCCCATGTAATGTCTAACATCGATGCACCTAGAAAGATACACCCCATGCAAAGTCGAACATCAACGCACCTAGAAAGACACGCCCCATGCATAGATGAACATCGACGCACCTAGAAAGATATGCCCCATGTCCCGACTTATTGAGCCGATTGCTCCACGAAGTAAACAAACATCGACGCACCTAAATAGGTACGACCCATGCGTGAAATAAACATCGACGTATCTAGAAAGTTACGACCCATGCGATAAATGAGACGAAGCTCAATAAAATGAGGTACAGTCCTTCATACGGACAAAGAGACATCACACACTGCTAGTCTAAACCATAAAATGATCATCATCGATCATCAAGAAGTGTCAATTATAATAAGCTAGTAAATATATGAGTTTAGCTTCATGTCCCATAACCACTAGCTTAACTTAAATATTTGCGAACAAATTGTAGATCTCCACTAGAAAATTTTCACAAGAGTTTCAATCGAACAAGTCCAAAAATTAACCGACGAAGTAAACGCAAGCGTTTCATACCACTTGTTTTGCTAAGCCGTTTAATTATATTTTCTCATACGAATGAGGTAAAGGTTTGTATATACTAATAGATTAGAAAACAGTTTAATAAAAGAGCTTGTATTAAAAATAGAGTTGAAATCATCTTTGTAAAAGAGTTTGAATATTTACTACTAGTATAGAAAACCTTTATATTTTTAAAGTGACAAATCACAAAAACGATTGTAGAAACAATCAATCATCAAAATTCACATTCGAAGACGTGAATAAAATCCAAAGAAATCGATACCAAATCCATCAAAAAGGACGTTCCAAAAATTCTCGAAGAAAAGGTCATCAAAGTCGATAATAATTGATAACAACAAGTCGGATCAACAAAAATCGATAAACCTTGGAAATCTACTCGAAAATAGGCAAATTAGGCAAAATCAGCAGTTCCAAATGTCTAAACCTTATGACAGACGGCTAAGTATGATTACAGACATCTGAAAAGTTTTGTTCAGACGGCTCAGAGGTCTAAAATTGAAACAGAGAGTAAAAAACATTTTGAACTATATTCAGACGTCTAAATTTTTGTGACAGACGTCTATATTTTATTTCAGACGTCTGAATTTTGTTTTAGACGTCTGTATTTGGTTTCAGACGTCTGAATTTTTATTTCAGACGTCTGAAATTTTCTGCTAGGCGAAAAAACAGCCTAGCTCAAAAACGACAAATCCAAACCGAAATGCGATCGAACGAGCGATGAGCACTAAGGGTTTACACCAATCGGCAACCCAGCCCTATATGCACTTCGATGCATCACCAAAAACATGTTCAAACATCCATAAAAGGATTTTCACAAAAATTAAACCAAAACACCAAAAATTGGAATATACACAAAATCAATCCAAACCAAAATCAAATGCACATGAATAAGTGTTAGGAATTCATACCTAAAAATCAAAGATAATCATAGGCTTAGATGTGAGATAAAAATCTCACCTTTAAACCCAAAACAAAGAAGAAGGAGCTCAATTACAAGGAGAAGACCAACCAATCTCCACTTAAACCCAACAAGCTTCAATCTAAGATTAAAACAAGTATTTCCTAAGTTTAAGTTTAGGAATTTCTGAAACTAAAGAGAGAAAGAGTTGGAGAAGATGAAGAGAAGGCTTACCAATAGCTTCTCTTTGATTTTAGAGCAAGAATTCAAGTTTGAAAGAAGAAACTAGGGCTTGGAATTTCTAATTCCTTTTCCTTTCCACCATTTTCAGTTTTAGCTTGAGTTTGAGGAGTGGGAATGAGTGAATGGAGAGGAGAGGGCTGAGTTAGGGTATTAAGTTAGCTAGTGGGCTGAATCCAAACCCAAAACCCAATTAGAAAACGTAGCCAATTTCAATTAACTCCAAACATATTGAAGTTTATACTTAAAAAAATCGCAAACGACATTTTGAACTCAATGGAAGTGGTCTCGAGTCCCAATTCGACTGTTTGCTAAAAGTAGGTTTTCGGACTAAAAACCGATGAACGATGAAATATTTAAATAAAATATTTAAATATACAATCGATAAATATGTGGGTTGTTACAGTTGTGAGTATGACTCGAAGGCAGGATCGGGTATTGGGGGTAGTGACTCGAGTTGGTACTCGAGTAGTTTGTGGGTGATAAGCCTACAGTATTTTAAACTAAAATAAATCTAAGTTTTTTTGAAAGTGGGAAGGAGAAAAGTTTGGTCTCGGGAATGTTTTATGTAGACTCGAAGCAGATGTTAATTTGTCTCGGGAAGTACACGGGAAGAACTCGGGTACTATGATTTCCAGTTTTTTTTTTAAATCTTTAACAATCTAGGTTAAATTGATTTCTAAATTTATTCTTTATCGAATAATGATTGTTTGTGAAGCTAAAATATGTAGTTAAAGGTTTAATTTAATTAATTAATGATTTGGATTAATTAAATAAGTAATTAGAGGTTTAAATTAATAAATCAAGGTTTAAAGATTGATTAAGTAAGGAATAATTAATTTGTGAATTAAGGATTATTAATTAAATATTAATTAATGATTAAAGTTGATTAATCAAGTGATTAAGCAATAATTGATTTAAGGATAATGTGATAAATTAATTAAGGTAATTAATTTGAGGAAAATTTATCTATTAAAGGTTAATTAATCAATCAAGTGATTAAGAATTAATTATTAATTAAGGAGTAATCAATTAGTTATTGTAATTACTTAAGAATAATTTATTAATTAAGAATAATTAATTAAGGTGATTGATTAATTAATTTATATCAAATGATCTATAATTAATAATCAGGATTGGATAATTAATTCATAAGTAATTAATTTAATTGGAAATAAATGGAATTAATTAGGATTAAACAATTAATAAATCCTGCTTATAAATGATTATTGAATGCTTGATCTTACTTATTGTATTGTATGAGATGCCTTGAATTGATTGTCCTATCTGATTTTGTGATATTTTGTTCTGTGGATTGAGTTGTGTATAATTTATTCATTTATTTGTGATACATTTGTATATTATCTGTGAATCTGTGAATGAACGATAGGCGTTATAGTTTATACCGCTTATCAACTATATTTTTGTATTCTGATCTGTGATGATTGAATGATGTCGCACTATTGTGTGAACCCCTGGACTACACCATACACACACAAATATGGATTTCACATGGAAATCAGTTTAGTCGCAGATTTTTAACAATTTTTGAACCCAATAGTTTTGGAAATTGGAATTGAGAGCTTTGTAAATGAGTTTCAAATATAGAAGTTATTTTAAATAACTTGATAAAACTTTGAAATCAAAATAAATTGATTTAGATTCAATATTTGGAATTGAATTCAACGATTTGGGAAACTAATTGTTTTCAACTGATAAAAGCTCTCATGTAAAAATGAAAATGAATTTCCAATTTAAATTAAAGGAATTTCAAGTTTGAATTAAAGATGGTTTCCCAAATTACGAATAAATCTTTGGAAATGATTTTGAAGGTTATAAGTTAAATCTTTAATATAAAGATTTGATGAGTTAATCCAATTGAGATGGAAATCGATTTGAAAATCTGTGAATGGATCTTTGTGAAACTGGGTGAACTTTGTGAATTGAATCTTTTTCTTTAAAAAGATTAAAATGGTGATTTGTTTAAACCATTTAAAGAGGAAATTTGAATGATAAGTTGTGACTTAATTGAAATTCCATTATCCATATGTTTTCAAATATTGCGCTCATTATTCGGTTTAGCCGGGAGAGGACCTTTTCATCATATAACCCATTCCGAATAATGATACGTCGTATATGGATTGGATTTGAAGACCAGTGGTGAAGACCGGGTATTTTCGAAAACGAAAGGATAACCCGTCGATTGTCTCTGCACTGAGTCGCGCCGCTATAGAGATTCCCTGAGTGATGGGAAATCCGATCGGGATTGTGAATATCCGGATTGCAAGGGCTTCTTCGGAAGTGCCTTCGGTTCTGTTCGAACCCGAAACAGACTTGTATGGTTATATTGTCTGACATTACACTTTGAGATATAAAGCAGATTTCTTTCAAATACATTTCTATTTGGTGGCAGAGATTTATTCTCTTAGCTTAACACCCTTCTCTGAGACGTACGAGCTCAGAGGTTATGTAGTTGAAGGTTATCAGTGATATACTCCCAATTTGGTAGTATGGCATGCTAAGTGTTGCTGTGTGTTGCTAATCATTTGTTGATCATTTGTTGATCAAAGCATGGCTTTCGTGTAAAGCGTAGCTTTGTGGACGAGACCTCATCGAACCTCACAACCTGGAAATGGTCGAAACAGGAAAGATGCGGCAAGGTTATGAGGGTCGCACCCTTTAGGGTATGTCATTTCCTTCTGGAAAAAGGCGGTATCATGGTATGGAGCCCAGATGCTTTACCTGTGTGGTTGCATCAATCTCATTTACTGTGTGGTTGTTGCTTTATGATTGAGGGCCCTCGGATAAAGGTCGCAAACGACCGGGGGGTGGCATATTCGTGTAGTAGTTACCTAGTAAGAGGTAACCCGGCCTTGTGTTGGCAGAGAGCTAGTTAGTTTTCAGGACATCCCTCCAGAGGCGTACCCATGTGGCAGTAGGAAGTTCCTTAGCCTGACCATTCGTTGGAAAATCCAAAGAAATAATACGAGCCCTTTACGATTGCAATTTGTATAACCTATCACCTCAGGTGGCAGCTATAGTAGGCATAGTATAATGGTACCTATGCTGGCTAAGATTAATATTATATTTTCGAAAGGATTTTCACACTATGCACTAATATCAAAAGAGTTTTCTCGTATTAAGCATATTTGACTATCATAAGAAGAAATCTCCTCCAAGTCTGTGATTGCATTGTGTGTATGGTGGGAGGTCTTATGGTAGTTTCATTTTCCAAAAAGCATTGCGGGTTTCAATGTTTAAAAATTCTTTTGTGTTTGTTTTAAAGATAAACTATTTTTGTTACTCATACCGGTCACATGACTGACCTGGAGTTTATTGTTCCCTTCCTAAACTCTGGGTGCCCACAATTTCCCACACGGTCAGTCTAGAGTTTGGTTTTTCAGATAGTCAGGTTTAGTAGATTATCGGAGCTAGTTCAGTTTTTAGAGTTCGCCGACCGACCTTGCTTATCTTTGTGCAACGTGATGGTGGTTTGAGCTTGATGTTGGAATTGTTGGACTCATCCTCTTTTGAAGATCTTTTGGAGTATCACTTCTGTTGTTTCCGCTGTAACATTATTATTCGTCTCTGATATTCTTATATCATATAGATATCATTGTTGTATATCATATTCTGGATATTGTATCATTTGTGTTGTATATAATATCATTGATTTCTTCTTTCCGCTGTGTTGTTATACTTAATGTGTTATAAGCTCCGGTGAGCCAGATTTGGCATTTGAATCTGCGGCATTTCGAGTACAAGTGAAGTATGGGTGCCGATTTTCGAAGGCTGAGTCAGGATCGCTACACATCCTCTAGTAATTTTGAAAATTGATTTTTGTTTTAAAAGAGATTTTCTTTCTAAAGTTTGTCGAAACAATCTTTGAACTTTGTAAACTATTTTGAATATGCTTTATGATTATAAAAACCTTTGGAAAGTGATCTTACGAAATATAAAAGTAATAAAAAATAAATATATAAATATTTTGAGATTAAAGCTAAAACATTAAAACCAGGAGATAGCTTAAAAACAAGAAATGATTTTGAAATTAATAAGATTAAAAATAGTTTTTGAATTAAGGCTAAAATATTTAAACCGAGAGAGAGTTGTCTTTTTAAAAAGATAGTTTTGAAAAAATCTAAAAATAAGTCATTTTGAAAATTTCGTGGATTTCATTCCACTAGAGAAGGTCGTGGGTTCCATCCCACTAAAAAGGTCATGGGTTCCATCCCACTATTAAAGCAAGAAGGTGGATTTCATTACACAATTAAAACCGAATAAAGATTTAAGTGCTATTATGAAGTTTTAACATAAATCTTGACTCTATTACCTATCTTAATATCTTGAACTCTTGATAATCTTGATATTCGTGAGTCTTCAGTCTTGATTTCTACAACCTTGAATTCGTTAGTCCTGAATCTCTATGTTGTGCAGTCTTCATGCTCAGTACCTGCATATATATATATATATATATATATATATATATATATATCCTGCATATACATATATATCTAGACAAAGATATTTGTATTTATATTTTATAACAAGTCCTAAGGTTGTTGTCATCAAAACCATCATCTCAGGAACTAACAAGTGTCTCCTCATTCTTCAAAGCCATCTCAACAACCACATCGCACGGATGCCTAATATTTGGTAAAGTTTCTTTAGCAAGCTCGGGTCTCAATCCGCAGATGAACTTCTCATTCCTTTTGATAACCGTATCGACCGTAGCATATCCGTATCTCGATAATTCCTTAAATCTGGTAGCATACTCAAGCATTGTCATGTCTCCCTGCACCAACTTAGCAAACTTCCTAAGTAGAGTTGACTTGACGATCTCTGACATGAATCTTTCCTCAAACCTCCTTCTGAATTCTGCCAAAGTCATAGCCTCTTTAGCTACTCCCATTGTAACACTATTCCACCAGTACAGTTTTGCTCCTTACAACTGTCTAGATGCCAATCTCCTTTTCTGCTCATTAATGAGTCCTATATTACAAAAAAAATTGCAATGAGGCAACCAATTTTCCGCTTCAATTGCGTCATTGGTCCCGATAAACGGCTTCCCTCCAAGCCTAGCATAGTCTCTGCTTAATATTGCATAGTTATTGACCACCGAAGCTTCCTAATTTCCTTCTCCAACATTTCCTCCAACTAACCCCACAGCAGCTTCAGCTTGCATCATATTGATGAAGAATTGATACATAGTTCCCATATCAACTTGCGGCGCACCAGCACCTACATTAGCAGCTTGTGCCTGACATGGATTCCTTCTAGTGTTTGGTTGGCATTTCCATTAGTTATGGTGCTTCCTCCACCAAAGTTAACTCTTTCATTCCTGGCATCCATATCTTACTTCCTTTAAATATGCATTTGAGTCTTTGTAAGATACAGAAGAATAGCCTAAGAGAGATGAAAGAATAGAGATAAAGCGTATTCTTACATATAGCAAATACAAGTACGTTACATAACGTTATACCAAACCCCAATCTTTTCTCTAATTCCTTAGGATTATGTTATCAGAAATTATTTTAAGTTTAAAATTTCTTTTAAATTTTCATAAACCTATGCTCTGATACCATGTTGTAACATCGCCTATCTCGAGGCCCAAAGCTAAGTGCTACAGATGTTGTGCTCGTCTATAGTATTTAACTTTCTATGATGAAATACGGTAGTGTGAATGATATCCACAATATCAGAAGCATATGGATATGAAATAAAATCAACACGGATTTCAAAATAGCTTTTCTGATTACATTTCAAATCAATATGTTATATTCAATTACATAATCCCAAAATGATTCCTAGGTTTTGATCAAATATAATTACTACAAATTACGCTAAGAGCGACATATAAAGATGCCCCCTTGGATGATCGGAGTACTAGATAGATAGACATATCAGTCATAAATAAATCAATGCAGAAATAATACTAAATTACTCCTACATAGCTAACTTTGTCTCTTGCACGTCTTCGGAAGCTTATTCGTCCAACCTACTAAACCCAAAAAGTCCTTAACTCTCAATCTACTCAAATTAAATTTTGAGCACCCGAGAGTTTTAAGGGGAATACATAAACTTCGAGTCATACGTAAAGCCTAGTTTGAATAATTCTATTACATCTCGGTTTACGGATATTAAGTGGCGGAACGCATTTCCTCTCACTAATATCCTTTTAAAATCATATCTTTTGCAAATCAAAATCTTGCAATCAAACTGATTATAACAACAATAGTAATACATATATGCAACTAAATCAGCTAATCAATGAACTATCCGTTTGAACATTATAGTTTTATCTGGCTAACTATTAACCACTGGATAACTCGAGCTTACTAGACAAAATAAGTATTCTATCTTCTATTAGACACAGTACCGGACAGTCTGTCCTTAACTTATTTCTCCTAGGGTCAGCTTATCCTAATGGTTTTGCAAGCTCACAAATAACCTATCTTTACTTTGTATATCCCTTTCTATGTGTAATATCATTTTAGTCTTACCTGTGACAAAACCCTACACATTAGAATTTTGGACTTATATTAGCTAGGGGCTACTAGCTAAAGTATAGGGCGCGACCCCATGCCAGTTCCATCTGATCTTCTAATATCTGAGTTATATACTTAGTGTTAACCACCATATTTAATTTTCCTTGAAAACATTTCTTTCAAATTGATTTAACCTTTTAAATCATCATTAAACAAGGAAAGTATACTCTTTACTTCACACAAAATACCTATGCTATGATATATGCTTTACACAAAATAATGTTGATGAAAATCTAAATCATTAGGGTTAGCTATCCCTTCGAAATAAGTTAAATACTTTAACCTTGAAAACATTAGGCTGAAAGGCCAAAACCTCCCTTTCGAATGCGTTCGAAATAGACCTTTTGAAATCATTATTTTAAATCTTAGACATCCTCTTTCGAAGCCATAAAATTTATCTCTTGAAACACTTGAAAACATTCCTTTCAAAACACATAAAAACATATCTTTCAAAAGCATTGGGTTTAAGTAAAAAATTATGAAAGCATAGCTTCAAAACTAATTAAAGTATTTTTTTCGAAATCATTGAGTTCAACACTTAATAAAACTATAGGGTCAAAGGGAACAGGAGCAAAAGCATCAATTTTGAAAGCATTGGTCTCAAGTAAAAGAATTGGAGAAGATGGTAGCTTCGAAACTATCCTTTCAAAACCAATTGCTTCCGAAACTATTAGTAAAAGCGGATAAGTTGATCCTTTCGAAAGCATTTAGGAAGGCGGCTTCAATATTAGCGGAAGGTGCGGAGATGAAAACTTTCCTTTCGCAAGCATTGTTTTAAGATTACAAAAAAGGGCCTTTGACTAAGGCGAAGGGTATAAACGCGATAGCTGTGGTGTCGAAGGGGTTCGAAAGCAACTAAAAGCGGTTTCAACCCTTTCGCAAGCACACTTTCACCACCATCACTTCTGTTTGCCTAACTCCAATACACTGCATACCAAATGCTTGATACCATATGCATTGGTTTTGAATAGATGTGGAAGGGTTAGAGGCAGAAGTATGGTGACCGAAGCAAGTAAATGGAAGTAGCGAAGTTGTAATTTGATTCAAAACTGATTTTATGCCTTTTAAAGTAATTCCTTTTCACCAAACTTACATGATTTGCCAAAATATGGTTGGTTGCCACTACTTTAGCAAAATTCTTTTATAAAAAGCTACTGAACTCAACATTGAATAATTGAAAACATTTTAGCACTTAAGTCCTTTTCCTTAATAAAACATTTAAAACATTTAAGTCCTTTAACTTAAATAATTTATTAACCATAGTAAAACACTTAGTAACAATCCCCAAAAACCGCAATAATTCACATTAAATATGTTTTCTAACATATATAAACTTCAGACCCGAAAACATTATTTAATTGTCTTAAATAATTTAAATTCGAAATAACTATTTTCTCTCATAGAAAATTCATAATATATTCATAATTACTTAGAAAATTATGAAACTTAAAACCCACTTCTAAAATAATATTTTTGACCATATATCAAAAACGCAACTCATTTGGATGCGATATAATAGGTTTTCTTATCTAAATATACCATAAAATTCTTATTAAATCTCTATAATCATCAACTTATAGCATATAATCATTTCATCTTTATAACATGGCATATAACTTACAAATAAACGGGTTTATCCTTTTAAACTGAAATCATTATCAAAACATGAGATATATATTCACCTTGGCTTTGTGTTAAGAATGTTGAGATTTCCCCTTAGATTGATTTCTTCAAACTTTCTACTTGAATCCTAGCTTATTTTACCTTTAAATCTTCTTAATGGTGGCCGGCCTAAGCTTAGTATTGTTTTTGTTTAGTTTGTGAATGTGGAGAAGTGGATAGAATGGAAGGGTTTAGGGTATATGAATAAAGACTATTCCCATTTTACCCTCATTATATTCCTCCTTCTTAATTATGTTTAGTTTCCCATTTATTAATACATTCATTAAGGCATGGCTCCTCCTTAATTTACAAATCTCAATCCCTTAACTTTCTATATTATTTTATTTAATTTACTCAATTAAATGTTCTAAATAATGTTAGCTAAAATCTAGGCCATTACACAAAGAGATGAGATATCCATGGGAAGTTGATGGTTATACAGGCATACAACACTAGGAGATTCCTATCCATGCGCTTTGGGAAGGAAGAAGAGAGAAAAGTGAATTTCTAGTAGAAGTGGACAGTGGATGTGTGAAAGTTAGAAATGAATTATCTATGTTAGACTAATGAATAAAACATGACGATAGATAAGAGTGACAATTAGACCCTATCTGATGGACCCGATCAGCTAGGTCTTTGTTCTAGGCGGGCCGGTTTTATTGGGTCCAAACTACACATTTCAAAAACCTAAACCTGACCCGACTCGGTTCAGATCCTGTAACGCCCCACCTCTATGCTCACAATAACAAAGAGTATTAAAAGAAATACTGTCTGTTATTACGAAGAATAAGGCTGGATAGGAGCGGCCATCCATAGTTGGCCTTACACTAGTATTGGTTACCTCGATAGGAGTGGTGTATATTTTTCAATTTTCATCTCTTATTTATTTACTCCCATCGACATACCCAATTACCAGTATAAAACGAACTACGATGATTCATAATAGTTTAGGACAATATATATATAATAATAACACTGATACAAAAAGAATGCGGAACATAGATAACAAAAGTCTCATATATAAATAACTGATGTCAGTTACAATACAATTGACACAATACATATGATACAACTACAACTGTCGACTCTGGAAGTTATATATACAAATACATTATCAACTAATGTACATGAATACATATCAATCTAATCAGTACACTGACTACTACAAAAAGATGCAGACCACTTCAAATGATATGAAAAGTCTTCATAGCTCAAACAGCAACTCAAAGCAGGAAATCTACAACCTGAAATAACTCGGGTCTGACCCGAGTATTAAATTCAAAAGAAAATAATACACAGGTCAGTCTAATTCAAACTCAGTTATTAATGCACAGAAGCAGTAATAATCAAATAGACGACAGTCACAATAATTCTCGTCTATCCGACCCTATTAACAAAGAAATCGGATAACGGTAGATATAACACTTAACAGTGTTAAACAACAAATCAGCAAATTTAAATCATCAACAGAAATAAATAAACAGATTATCAATGAAGATAATTCAGAAAACAACAAAATCATCAAATTAAACAAAATCAATTCAACAATTTGAAATGTCACTTAAAACATCCATACTGATTGGCTGCAGTACACGCACGCGTGCACTGCCTCGCCAATACGGCATAAGAAATACGCAATGAACCAGAAACAAATGGCCTCAACTCAAATCAAAGTGAACCTTCAAATGAACAAAGTGCACATGTAGGCACGATGAAATTCACAATCAATCACAAGGTCAAACCCAAGTCTTTGAGATTGGATTCAACTCAGTGTACAAATCAATGTACAAGTCACAATACAACACTGCCCAGACCAAATACTATCAATATGGCCGAACAGAGGCTCCAAACATATCATAAGATATGCACAGATCTGAAACAAAAATGGCCAGACTTATATATATATATATATATATATGCAACAAAATAGCAGGTCGAAATGCTCAGGAATGAATACAAATGACTAGAGTCGAACTAACATAGCAGCAACATGCTAAAACATACGGACAAGAATGCCTGAGTTGTGAAACAAAGTTCATAACCAAAACTGCAATTGCCACAAAGGCACAAGGCCATCAACATTGAAATGGATCGAACAAGTGCAACCATTAAAATGTACTGTTTTTTTTTTCAAAACAAAATTATTTAAATTCAACAATGCAACAAAATGAGACGGCAGACACTACGTAAATACAAGGGCAGAACTGCAATAAAAACTGCAGCCACCACAAGATTACAAGGGCAACCAAACTACATATTCAAGTACAAACTGCACACATACACAAAGAGTATCAACAGTCAGTGGTGATGCAATACCAACTGTCTACAACGATTCAAGAAAGCTAGTAAATGGCACCACCACCCAAATCAAACTATCAATGACCAGTGGATCATGATAGTGCCGGAGTTATCAAATTTAAAGCTGATGCCAACAGAAAATGCAGTTCAATCAAACCGCGATGAACTAGAAATAACAACACCAAAACATCAATTAAGTTCAAATGGTCAAGACAGCGGCAACTCAAGGTGAAACTTCTCATATACCCGAAGCATAGTGCACCACTGATCATACAGCAAAGTCAATACTCTACAAAATTAAACCAAACAGAATATGTACACAAATATACATATCAGTAAACATATATATAACAATGAATCCAACAATGCAACAGTAAAAAGAAACAACATCATATGATTAGTTTCAAAGCAATTAAGTAGAGAGGGTTTCAAAGCATGTCACTATTATAACAAAATCAGGCAGCAGTTTTAATTAGACATGTTTAACGAGATAATGCCCAAATCGAAATAGGTCAAGTGCCATGATGAGGCAGTGCAACATCAAGGAGCTCAAATGTAAACATGACAGTGAAACAGGTCATAGTGAAGATAACAAATGCAATGACCAGCTACAATATGCTCAGTGTCGACTAAGGCACAGAGAAAATTCAAGTGAAGCCAAATGAAAATCAAGGCATCTTGTATATACACAATGCCAACCAAAGTAGTGGAACTGCAACAACTGAAATGAGCACAACATCAAAAATTAAGTTTTACAGTCGAAGACAACTACAGTGCAAAACCGTGAGCTATTGAGCAAGCACATGGATTCACAAATCAATTTTAAGTAAAAAGAATCAAGACCGAAGTCAGATGAACATTAAACCGTAATGACCAAGACAGAACCTTGGGAATAAAGGTATCGAACCAAATCAAAATCAACACCGTGATTAAAGAATAAGCTGAACGAGTCAGAGACAAGATTGTCAAGAATCGAACAGCTCAAACCCGCGTGTATCAAGTATCAGGTTATACAAAATTGACAAAATTAAAGAAATCATCAATCGATGAAACAAAATCGAATGAAAATCGAAACAGTGATACTCAAGAATTTCGAACAAGGTTAAAATTTAAAAGTCGAACAGCATCAACATCATAAAATCAAACAGCCACAGTCTATCAAGTGTTCCACAAACGAGCAAATTGAAAACATCGGAGAAAGCATCAACATTCAAACGAAATAACACGAATAAAATCAGAGGAATTATGGAGCTCGAATTAAATGTGAGTGAAAGTTTCACTCACCTTTAATCGGTCGAGAGTTTGAAGATTCGAAGCTCTAATCGCAGCTGAAATCATCTCGAGAGACGATGATTCGAAAAATCGCGAAGCCCCAATTTGTCGAAGAGGAACGAACACAAACGAGCCGCCTCCATTTTTCTTTCGAACGTTTGATTTAGGTTTAGGGTTTTTTTTTGAATGAACAGATACAAAGGGGAATGGGTTATCACTTATCACGGCAACAAATTAAGTATGGGCCAAGATAAAATATCCAAACGCCCATCAACATTTAACAAATTATGAAAGGATTTCAATTCGATTAAAATCTGCATTAGCAATTAACAGCGATTTAATCGTCATTTTGACGATAAATAATTGTTACAAAAATCTCAGGGTTGTTACAGACTCCCCTCCTTATAAAAATTGCGTCCCCGCAATTTTCATTATTAAGGTTGTCAATAACAATTACTTTTCTAACATAAACTGGTTAAGCTAGAAAATAAGGGTAGAGAATTCAAACGCCAAAGAAATCTTTTAATTACTTAAAAGAATTTCACAAATTCTCAACAAAATCTAACTATCAAATAGATAATCAGAAAACAGCAAAACCGAACAAATGCAATTATTAGCAATATTCAATTATCAATTAGATAATCAAAAATACAGAAATCACAAAACAGCAATATCTAATTATCGATACGATAATTAGAAAACAACAAAATCTAATTATCAACAAAAGATGATTAGAAAGCACAAATCACAATTCGCAAAACTGCCAAAATCTAGTTATTCAACAAATAACTAGAAAACACCAACTTCATAATCAGCAAATTTTAACTATCAACCGAGAGAGATAGAAAATAGCAATTCAATAAAATCAGCATACTCTAGAATCAATTAGAGACTAGAAAATCTCATATCAACAAAGTCAGCAAACATCCAATTACCCAAACGATAGTCAGAAAACACAAATAACAAATTATTAGAAACGATAATTGAATTCACAAATCAACAATTATCTAACTATAAGAAAAACGATAATCAAATCTCAAAACAACAAATATTCGATTATCAAAAACAATAATCAAATTTCAAATCAACAAATATTCGATTATCAAAAACGATAATCAAATCTCAAATCAACAAATATTCGATTAGCAAAAACGATAATCAAATTTCAAATCAACAAATATTCGATTAGCAAAAACGATAATCAAATTTCAAATCAACAAATATTCGATTATCAAAAACGATAATCAAATTTCAAATCAACAAATATTTGATTATCAAAACGATAATCAAATTTCAAATCAACAAATATTCGATTATCAAAAACGATAATCAAATTTCAAATCAACAATTATTCGATTATCAAAACGATAATCAAATTTCAAATCAACAAATATTCGATTATCAAAAACGATAATCAAATTTCAAATCAACAAATATTCGATTATCAAAAACGATAATCAAATTTCAAATCAACAAATATTTGATTATCAAAAACGATAATCAAATTTCAAATCAACAATTATTCGATTATCAAAACGATAATCAAATTTCAAATCAACAAATATTCGATTATCAAAAACGATAATCAAATTTCAAATCAACAATTATTCGATTATCAAAACGATAATCAAATTTCAAATCAACAAATATTCGATTATCAAAAACGATAATCAAATTTCAAATCAACAAATATTCGATTATCAAAAACGATAATCAAATTTCAAATCAACAAATATTCGATTATCAAAAATGATAATCAAATTTCAAATCAACAAATATTCGATTATCAAAACGATAATCAAATTTCAAATCAACAAATATTCGATTATCAAAAACGATAATCAAATTTCAAATCAACAAATATTCGATTATCAAAAACGATAATCAAATTTCAAATCAACAAATATTTGATTATCAAAAACGATAATCAAATTTCAAATCAACAAATATTCGATTATCAAAACGATAATCAGAATCAACAAATATCTAATTATCACAAGCGATAATTAGAAACAACAAATATCCGATTATCAAAAACGATAATCAAATTTCAAATCAACAAATATTCAATTATCAAAAACGATAATCAAATTTCAAATCAACAAATATTCGATTATCAAAACGATAATCAAATTTCAAATCAACAAATATTCGATTATCAAAACGATAATCAAATTTCAAATCAACAAATATTCGATTATCAAAACGATAATCAAATTTCAAATCAACAAATATCCGATTATCAAAAACGATAATCAGAATCAACAAATATCTAATTATCACAGGCGATAATTAGAAACAACAAATATCCGATTATCAAAAACGATAATCAGAATCAACAAATATCTAATTATCACAAGCAATAATTAGAAACAACAAATATTCGATTATCAAAAACGAAAATCAGAATCAACAAATATTTAATTACCGATACGATAATTAAATCTCATAACAGCAAATATTTAATTATCGATACGATAATTAAATCTCATAACATCAGATATCTAATTACCTGCAGATAATTAGAAACAACAAATATCTAGAAATCAATTAAGAAGACTAGAAAATCAACATAAAAGCTTGGATCGATCCCATCAGATGGCGAGTTTTTAGTTCGCCGCACGTGCATTAACAAATGGCCGAAGCCTACCAAGTACTCAACATAATTTTGGCGCCCAACAAATGACCCGAAGGTCCGCAGAGTGACCCGAAAGTCTAGTACTGGTATTTGACCCGAAGGTCCATCAGAGTGGCCCGAAAGCCCAACAAATGACCCGAAGGTCCAACAAAGTGGCTAGAAAGCACACGAAATCATCAAATATTTCAATTAACGAGTCCGGAATTAACCAAAATAGCAAACGCACATGTCCCATAACCATGAGTTTTACTAAATCGTTTAATTCTCTTCATCGTTTCCTTGAAAGTGCAAAATCATCAAAACAGCAGAAATTTCAATTAACGAGTCCGGAATTAACCGAAATAGCAAACGCACATGTCCCATACCACGTGTTTTACTAAACCGTTTGATTCTCTTCATCGTTTCCTTGAAAGTGCAAAACTATGTATTTTGTAAAACTACATTTTACATTCTCAAACGGACAAGTCCGGAATTAAGCGAATCAGTAAAAGAAAGGGGTCATAGTCCTCGATTTTGCTGAAACGTTTAAATCGCTTCCTCATTCTTTTGAAAGCGCAAACTGTTAAAATTCCTGAAAACAATTTTATTTATTTATTTATTTTTTAAATAACAATTCACATTCTCAACTGGACAAGTCCGGAGTTAAGCGAATCAGTAAAAGAAAGGGGTCATAGTCCTCGATTTTGCTGAATCGTTTAAGTCGCTTCCTCATTCTTTTGAAAGCGCAAACTGTTAAAAGTTTTATAAAACAATTTTCATTTTAAAACGATTTTCCAATCACGTGATTAAAGCAACAATATTAGTAGCAACTTCAAAAAGGAAATTGTACTTCCCAAAACACCATAAAATCGTATCTCAAAATCATCAGTGCGGAATAACCGCTTGAAAATCCACTTTTAAAAATTTGACGGTTACTGAAGCCAAAGCGACAGTAATTTTTAAACGTCAAAATCTCATCAAAATAATTTACATCAAAAGGTAATATCAGTGAATTTTCATTCATCAAAAATGCCACAAAACACCGTGCTTCAAAAATTTAGCATTGGTGTAAAAATCCCGTTATAAAAATAACGGCACAAAATACGTTTCATAACCAAGCATCGGTTCAACGTAAAATTAATGCAGTACCATGCAATTCATATTTGCACGCACACTACAATATACACAAAGAAATTACTCTATTATCTTCAATGAAGATAATTTAAAACAGCAAAAATCTAATCAACATGTGATTAGCATAAAAGAAAATCAGCAAAAATCTCAACAAGAATCACATAACTGCAATCGTTTCGAATCCTCAATTCGGATTCGAAATTCTCAAAGAAACAAAATAAACACAGCTATGTAAACAACAAATGAAATTTATTTCAATATCATATTTTGATTTTTAAATCAAAAAGATTATCAGTTGTACTCAGCGAAGACAGTTTCACTGTTTCCGCTGCGCACTCTGATAAACAGTCACAAACCAGCCAATCAACAAAACATAGTTTCATTATTAATTTTAAATAAAGATATTTAAAAATTTCATCAAAATTTCAAAACTTTAGTTTTTGACTCAAAGCACAAATAAAACATCAACCAATAGTTGTAACATATGTTCCATCTAAGTTACGTTTTATATTATGCCATAAACCCCAAGCTCTGATACCAACTGTAACGCCCCACCTCTAAGCTCACAATAACAAAGAGTATTAAAAGAAATACTGTCTGTTATTATGAAGAATAAGGCTGGATAGGAGCGGCCATCCATAGTTGGCCTTACACTAGTATTGGTTACCTCGATAGGAGTGGTGTATATTTTTCAATTTTCATCTCTTATTTATTTACTCCCATCGACATACCCAATTACCAGTATAAAACGAACTACGATGATTCATAATAGTTTAGGACAATATATATATATAATAATAACACTGATACAAAAAGAATGCGGAACACAGATAACAAAAGTCTCATATATAAATAACTGATGTCAGTTACAAAACAATTGACACAATACATATGATACAACTACAACTGTCGACTCTGGAAGTTATATATACAAATACGTTATCAACTAATGTACATGAATACATATCAATCTAATCAGTACATTGACTACTACAAAAAGACGCAGACCACTTCAAATGATATGAAAAGTCATCATAGCTCAAACAGCAACTCAAAGCAGAAAATCTACAACCTGAAATAACTCGGGTCTGACCCGAGTATTAAATTCAAAAGAAAATAATACACGGGTCAGTCTAATTCAAACTCAGTTATTAATGCACAGAAGCAGTAATAATCAAATAATCAAATAGACGACAGTCACAATAATTCTCGTCTATCCGACCCTATTAACAAAGAAATCGGATAACGGTAGATATAACACTTAACAGTGTTAAACAACAAATCAGCAAATTTAAATCATCAACAGAAATAAATAAACAGATTATCAATGAAGATAATTCAGAAAACAACAAAATCATCAAATTAAACCAAATCAATTCAATAATTTGAAATGTCACTTAAAACATCCATACTGATTGGCTGCAGTACACGCACGCGTGCACTGCCTCGCCAATACGGCATATGAAATACGCAATGAACCTGAAACAAATGGCCTCAACTCAAATCAAAGTGAACCTTCAAATGAACAAAGTGCACATGTAGGCACGATGAAAATTCACAATCAATCACAAGGTCAAACCCAAGTCTTTGAGATTGGATTCAACTCAGTGTACAAATCAATGTACAAGTCACAATACAACACTGCCCAGACCAAATACTATCAATATGGCCGAACAGAGGCTCCAAACATATCATAAGATATGCACAGATCTGAAACAAAAATGGCCAGACTTTTATATATATATATATATATGCAACAAAATAGCAGGTCGAAATGCTCAGGAATGAATACAAATGACTAGAGTCGAACTAACATAGCAGCAACATGCTAAAACATACAGACAAGAATGCCTGAGTTGTGAAACAAAGTTCATAACCAAAACTTCAATTGCCACAAAGGCACAAGGCCATCAACATTGAAATGGATCGAACAAGTGCAACCATTAAAATGTACCGTTTATTTTTCAAAACAAAATTATTTAAATTCAACAATGCAACAAAATGAGACGGCAGACACTACGTAAATACAAGGGCAGAACTGCAATAAATACTGCAGCCACCACAAGATTACAAGGGCAACCAAACTACATATTCAAGTACAAACTGCACACATACACAAAGAGTATCAACAGTCAGTGGTGATGCAATACCAACTGTCTACAACGATTCAAGAAAGCTAGTAAACGGCACCACCACCCAAATCAAACTACCAATGACCAGTGGATCATGATAGTGCCGGAGTTATCAAAGTTAAAGCCGATGCCAACAGAAAATGCAGTTCAATCAAACCGCGATGAACTAGAAATAACAACACCAAAACATCAATTAAGTTCAAATGGTCAAGACAGCGGCAACTCAAGGTGAAACTACTCATATACCCGAAGCACAGTGCACCACTGATCATACAGCAAAGTCAATACTCTACACAATTAAACCAAACAGAATATGTACACAAATATACATATCAGTAAACATATATATAACAATGAATCCAACAATGCAACAGTAAAAAGAAACAACATCATATGAATAGTTTCAAAGCAATTAAGTAGAGAGGGTTTCAAAGCATGTCACTGTTATAACAAAATCAGGCAACAGTTTTAATTAGACATGTTTAACGAGATAATGCCCAAATCGAAATAGGTCAAGTGCCATGATGAGGCAGTGCAACATCAAGGAGCTCAAATGCAAACATGACAGTGAAACAGGTCATAGTGAAGATAACAAATGCAATGACCAGCTACAATATGCTCAGTGTCGACTAAGGCACAGAGAAAATTCAAGTGAAGCCAAATGAAAATCAAGGCATCTTGTATATACACAATGCCAACCAAAGTAGTGGAAGTGCAACAACTGAAATGAGCACAACATCAAAAATCAAGTTTTACAGTCGAAGACAACTACAGTGCAAAACCGTGAGCTATTGAGCAAGCACATGGATTCACAAATCAATTTTAAGTAAAAAGAATCAAGACCGAAGTCAGATGAACATTAAACTGTAATGACCAAGACAGAACCTTGGGAATAAAGGTATCGAACCAAATCAAAATCAACACCGTGATTAAAGAATAAGCTGAATGAGTCAGAGACAAGATTGTCAAGAATCGAACAGCTCAAACCCGCGTGTATCAAGTATCAGGTTATACAAAATTGACAAAATTAAAGAAATCATCAATCGATGAAACAAAATCGAATGAAAATCGAAACAGTGATACTCAAGAATTTCGAATAAGGTTAAATTTTAAAAGTCGAACAACATCAACATCATAAAATCAAACAGCCACAGTCTATCAAGTGTTCCACAAACGAGCAAATTGAAAACATCGGAGAAAGCATCAACATTCAAACGAAATAACACGAATAAAATCAGAGGAATTATGGAGCTCGAATTAAATGTGAGTGAAAGTTTCACTCACCTTTGATTGGTCGAGAGTTTGAAGGTTCGAAGCTCCAATCGCAGCTGAAATCATCTCGAGAGACGATGATTCGAAAAATCGCAAAGCCCCAATTTGTCAAAGAGGAACGAACACGAACGAGCCGCCTCCATTTTTCTTTCGAACGTTTGATTTAGATTTAGGGTTTTTTTTTTGAATGAACAGATACAAAGGGGAATGGGTTATCACTTATCACGGCAACAAATTAAGTATGGGCCAAGATTAAATTTCCAAAAGCCCATCAACATTTAACAAATTATGAAAGGATTTCAATTCGATTAAAATCTGCATTAGCAATTAACAGCGATTTAATCGTCATTTTGACGATAAATAATTGTTACAAAAATCCCAGGGTTGTTACAGATCCGGTTGGATAATAACACTAAAAATGCATAAATTTCATTGTTTTTTGGTTGGGTCTATCGATTCGGATCGGGTCTGATTGGGTCTTTATTGTATTTTTTATCATCCAAACGCGACTCGAGACCCATTGGGTCCGGATCTTTTCGGGTCGGATCGGTTCGGTTTTGCGGTTCTCGGTTCTAATTGACAGCCCTAATGACAAAATGTCCGGGATTCCATCAATTTTGAGTTTTGAATTAGAAAAGTGGATAATTGAGATATAAATATACCGGGAGAATACAAATTGACACATATTCTCATCTCAATTATACATAATAGATAGAAAATATTGATTTCCTAAGTAAGTGAAAGGCCACAGCATAGCATCGGAATTCGTGGTTGATATCCAAAGCATAAATTAATTAACGTTTTCCTTTTCAAAGCTACTAGAAAGGAGGAAAAACAGACGAATATTAGTGGAATATAATAAACAAAATAGAGCAAGCGGCGTTTTCGTTTCAATTAGCATAAATTTCATTCTTTTCCCCGAATCATTTTCCCTATCTTCATTATTTTTTCTTCATTTTTCCTTCATTTTCCTGCGGGTTTTCACCTTTTCCGTCTTTGTAGCATATATAGATTACGCTAGTTTCATTGTTCCCCAAATTTTTTTTCTTTCCTTTTTTCCTTTTTATTTTCACTTAAAAGTCCGATTCTTTGTTTTGGGGTTCCAATATTTTGCATAACTAGGGTTGAGATATGCGTTTAATTTTAAGATAAAGGAATGTACACATGGTTTTTACTAAAAATGAGGGGTTGAGATTGATATTAAAGCATTTAAACCTGTTCTCGAAAACCTGGGATTTCATGGCTTTGAGTAAAATTTCGTATTCAACAAATAATTCTACATTTCATAGCTCTTTGAGTGATTCTAATAACAGTGTCTATAAAAGTAGGTGCAGGTTGAATTTGAATTTGAGAAGTTGCTTGAATCATAATGAGAAAAGTGCAAAAGCTAGTGCAGTATCTAGGAATCGATATTTGGTTAATATAGAATTATAATGGCTTCTAATCTTGCTACAGGTGCAAAGGTTTCATCAAAGTCTATTCCTTCTTCTTGACAATAACCTTGCGCTACTAACTGAGCTTTATTTCTAACGACCTCACCTTGTTCATTCATTTTATTTTTATAAACCCATTTAGTTCCTATTATAGTTTTGTCCTCGGGTCTAGGAACAATTTCCCATACATCATTTCTGGTGAATTGATTCAATTCTTCTTGCATATCAAGAATCCATGAATCATCAGATGATGCTTCCTTTGGATTTTTGGGTTCAAAAGTAGATATAAAAGCTACATTACTCATCTTGTTTAGTTGATTTCTGGTTTTAACAACAGATTCAATATTTCCTAGTATATTTTCTATAGGATGATCTTTTGAAAGCCTGATCCTTTTATTAGGATGAACAGTTCCACAATTTGTTTCATTTGATTCATTATTTAAAATAACAAAATCATCTTCATCATTTATTTGAACAAAATCTTTGAAATTTTCATCAAAAGATGCATGCATTGTTTCTTCAATGGTGTTAGTTTTTAAATTGAAAACTCTGTATCCTTTACTTCTATTAGAATATCCGATAAAGATTCCTTTGTCGGATTTAGGATCAAATCTATCCAAATTGTTCTTTGTATTTAGAATATAGCATTTACTTCCAAAAACTTTAAAATAAGATACCTTATTGGTTTCTTATTGAAAAGAAGTTCATATGGTGTTTTATTGGTTAGAGGTCTAATTAAAATCCTATTCAAAATGTAACAAGCTGTAGCGACTACTTCAGCCCAAAAATTTCTTGGTAATTTACTATCTGAAAGCATAATTCTTACACACTCTTGAATCGTCCTATTTTTACGCTCTACCACTCCGTTTTGTTATGGAGTTCTTGGAGAGAAAAAAATTATGAGTTATTCCTTTTTTATTACAGCAATTCTCAAAAATTTCGTTTTCAAATTCTCCACCATGATCACTACAAATAGTTTTGATTTTTAAAGAAATTTGATTTTAAATTCTTTTTGTAATAGTTTTAAATAAATCAAAAGCATCACTTTTATGTTTCAGAAAAATTGTCTATGTAAATCTAGAATAATCATCTACAATTCCAAAAACAAATTTACTATGATTTATTGACTGAATTTGAGATGGACCAAACAGATCTACATGAAGTAACTCAAGAGGTTTTGAAACTGAAATCATATCTTTCAATTTTGAATGAACTCTTCCTAAGTTTTTTTAATTGACAAGCATCACATATACTATCTACTTTAAAATCCATTTTAGGAAGACCTCTTACTAAATCAAGTTTTGAAAGTCTAGATAGGAGTTTGAAATTCAAATGCCTAAATCTTTTATGCCAAATCCAAGGGTCACTTGTATTAGCCAAAAGACATAGGTTATCATTTGAGATTTTCATACTGAGAATGTAACGACCCGATATTTTCAACCATTCGCATCCATTATAAGTGTATAGGTAGACACTCATGCCGGAATTGAATTGCTCAAAATACCACGTTGTAAATAAAATTTGGCAAATCTCAGAATATACAGTAAATAAATAATCACAGATCACAGACACAGAGTAAAATAATGCAGCGGAAGTAAAAGAAATAGTAGTTCATGAAGCTACTATATAAATATATTAGAGTTACATAAGATATAACAGAAGAAATAGAGTACAACAGAAGTCTCAATAAAATAACCAAGTACAAGCTGAGTAGAACAACGGAATTGAAATAGATAGGACATGACAAGCAGATAATCTCCAGCGATTCAAATCTCCAAGAGAGCGGAAATCCAAATCTATGAATAACTCAGGCTGACCCGAGCGTAAATAAAAATACAAACACTCGAGTCAGGACAATATATACTTATATAATGTAAACCAACTCAAGTGAACTGTAACAAGGTACAAGTAACTTAAAGAATGCTTGGGATTGCCCATTCTTTAAGGATCCGTTAAACTATTTACTATGTAGTAATATACGCTATATACAGTAGTGTCTAATTAGTAAAGTATAATCATATAGAAAATAGCGTTAAGGGGATGGTGAACCTTAACGCGGTCGGATCTTTAAACCAAAATCGTAGTGGGCTCGATATGGTAGGTGACACGGCACACAAGGCAATGTCAGGGTAGATATACCAATTACGCATCCAGACCGGTGGTGACGCATAGCAGCCACTACCGCCCACCTCGAACAACACTCCCAAATCAAGGGTGCGCACCAAATCAATCACAAGTAATAGAATAGTATCGAAGAAGTGTGTCCGATCAGAGGTGCTACCTCATTGGTCCGTCAATCGCTCATGTTTTAGCCACCTTATGCCAACTCACGGGAGTTGGGTCCATGTATATACCTTAGGATCGTCGCCACCATCCTACTTCATTCTGGAAACTCCACCGCGTACACAGTTGTCAAAGTGGTTTTCGGTATCGACAGAGAGTATGTCCATATCTGATCCCGATCTCTTTAACAACCAATCGTTATTATAACCCGTGGTTATAATTTAAAAACAGTTTATACTTCAAAATAGAATATCATTTCAAATCCAAATCTTTATCAAAATAAAGATTAAATCGATTCCAAACCATTTCAATATATATTTAAAATATCATATCATTTCAAAACATCATTTCAAATCATTTCAATATATCAAAATATCATATCTTTCCAAAACTTCATTTCAAATCATTTTAATATATCAAAATATCATATCCTTTCAAAACTTCATTTCATATCATTTTAATATATCAAAATATCATATCCTTTCAAAACTTCATTTCAAATCATATTTGAGTTCAAATCCAAATATTAAACTTTAAATACTTTTTTTTTAATTCAAGATATCATTCATTTATTATCATTTCAAGTCACCCTTTTTAATAGTTTATATTTCAATCAAAATAATTCATTTAAACCATTAAAAGTGTAATTATTATACTTTCAAATCAAGTATTAAAATTTCCAAAGTTTCAATTCAATTCAATCATTTATTCCAATTAAATTTCCATAGACCATTTCCAATCTTATAAATTTCAAATATAGATTTAATCCACAAAATAACTATTCAAATTATAAAATGAATTCCAAAGCTTTATTATCATATATTTCATAAATCTAATATCTTTTAAATAGATTCAAATTACAAGTAAACCAAATATTTTTCATACTAATATAAACTTCAATTATTTATTCCAAGATTTAATATCATTTCAAATTCATTTCAAAATATCATCTATTTAATTTAAATTTAAATACCATTTAATCATATTTCAAAATAGTTGTATTTCCCAAATCAACTATTCCATTTAAATCATTTAAAGTCAATTCATTATATTTAATAATTAAATTTTTAATTTCCAAAATTTAATCTTTTTCAAAGATCATTTATTCATTTGAATTTATTAAACAAAGAAAATTCAACTTTCGCAGCACTTAGAAAATGCTACGAGATGTTATGTTTAAAAACAGTTCATTAACAAAAGACGGCATTTAAAATGATGTAATATCTTAATTTAGTTTCAATTAAAATTTTAGTTAAATTTAACAACTATAGCACTAACAAAGTGCTATAATAACCCTTAGTTCAAATTTGCTATTAGGTTCATTTAAAACAACTATAGCATTTTCCAATGCTGTAATATCTTTACATTACATTTCAAAATGCTGTCAAATCAAATTCAGAGTTTTATTTACAATCTCACACATAATTAACTTTTAATATAAATCATTTAAATTATAAAATCATATAATTTCACATTTAAAAACAATCATTTAAATACCTTTATTTCTATGATTTTATAAAGTCAAATTTCCATACAAAAATCAAATTAAATAACAATTAAATTTTCATTTCTTTAATTAAGTTCTTAACTTAACAACTAAGTTTAAATTTCCAAAATATAACTTATTTCCATTTATTTTACTTAATTAAAATTTCACTTTTAAACAAATTCCACAAAAATTCAATTTAAGTTATATTTCCAAATTCAGCTTAAATATTCATTTATTTCATATTTTAATTTATACAAAATCATTAACACCTTTAAAACATTATTATTACTTAATAAAAATCATTAAGTTCTTCTTTAAATCAAATTTGTCATATTTCCTTACCTTACATAAATTCCATTTATAACCAAAATCATAAATTCCAAAATTAACTTATATTTCAAATTCTACTTCACCATTTACTTAATTCACTTATTTAATTTGTATAAAATCACAAATATTTAATAGAAATCATTTTAATAAAATTTTAAATCAAAATATCATAATATTTACATTTTAAAAATATTTTAAAAATTTCAGAAAAATATATATAACCACAGGTCTGTATATAATTTTCTAGCCTAGGTCAAGTGATACGGATATGTATCATTTCAATCCGTAGTTTACAAAGAAAAACCGGGTTTTATCATTTCAAACCCGCAATCCCAAGTTAAAATAAAATAAATAAAAACCGTTCAGGCCTATCATTTCAGCCCATAATGATTTTTCCCTATTCTAAAATCCGTTCGGGTATGTATCATTTCAACCCATAATGAACCTAATCTACAGGGAACTTGCAGTGTGATAAACTGATAAAAATGAATAGAATAACATCATATAACAGTAATGGATGATATAACATATGTAATAATAGGGATAAACATTATATGATCATAATATAACAGTTATAACACGATGATATAATTTACAGATTCAAATGGTGTCAGTTTACTAGTTATATAAGTACACATCGTCTGGTGAGAGTTACTCACATGTTCAAAGCTGGAGATCGCTGCCAAAGCACACACACAACAAAATGAAGGAAAGATGACATGGATATGACTTGAGAGTGGAGAGCCAAAGCAATTAGACTTGTTCAAATATTTACACAAAACAATGCAAATATATGTGAGTTTCCATGCAAGTTATCACCAAATAACATTAGAAACAAAAGCCCAAAACAACACTAAACGAATTGCACTTGTTCTCAACCTCATGTGCTTCAGTTAGACATGGAATAAGCTCAGCTAAAGCAGAGGATTGGGTCAGGTTTGGGGTCCAAAGAAGTTGGCCATCATGGTGTAAAAGTGATGGGATGATATAGGTGAAAACTATACAATTTCAAGGCAACTACAAGGCAACAACTTCATCTCTATGCTCCTATTGTGCTCAGCCAGAGGCTAGGTGGGCCCAACCAGTGGTGCAGGTGGTGGTGGATGATGTGGAAGAGGGTGGAGGTCAGGTCAGAGGTGGTGGTGGTGGAGGTAGTGGCGGCTAATGGTGGTAGAAGGAGGAGATGATAAACTAGGCTAGGCTAGTGCAATAGGTGATAGGTTGTGATTGTTTTTGGTGGATTTTGTGTAGATCTTGGCCTTGGGTTGGTTCGGCCTGGGGAGGAGGTGAAAAAGGGTGGGTGATGGTCAGAGAAAAGGGGTGGTAGAGGTCAGGTCAGATCTGGTTGAGGAGGAGCCAAGCTATGAAAGTGAGAACAAGTACAAAATTTCAAAATAGAAAAGTAGAAAAACAAATGAAGAAGAAGATAATTTTTACCTCAACTCCTTCAAGCCATGGCCATATTTTTTTTAGATGAGAAATGGATCTGAGATCCACGTGAAAGATGAAGGAGGAAGTCACGGCTAAATAAAGAAAAAAATAAAATAAAATAAAACGGCTAAAGAGTAAATGAGGAAACGGTAAAAGAAACGACTTACATTTCAAAAGCTTTTAAAAGCTTTCCAAATTCCCTAAATTTATTCCTATAAGTTTACCTTACTGAGAATAATAAAAATTTCAGTCACAAATTCGAAAATATAACAAAATATAAAATATATATAAATATTTATTAATTATATAAGGTTAAAATAAGAAAATAGCACAAAATTGCAAACTAGTCTAGAAAAAGGGAAAATAAACAGAATGAACTTTGGAAAATTTATATGGACTTGTAAAAATATTTATAACAAAGATAACAACATAAAAGTACAATGCATTCACAAATAAATATATAAATTTTAATTAAATATAATTTAAATTAAGAAAATAGCAAAAAAAAAAATAGAAACTAGCCTTTAAAAATAGAAAATAAATTCAATAAGCTTTGGAAAAAATATTTTATCACTTTAAAAATAGTTGAAGACATAAAATAACATATTAACACATATTAAAACAAAATATGACAATAAAAATATAATTTATATAATTTAAAATAGACAATGTTGCTAAATAAATCAGTTTACACACAATATTGAAAAATGTATAACTTTCACAATATAACTCCATTTTCAACGAAACGAAAAGCAGTATTCATGTTATTAAATCTATTTTCATAAGAAAAGATAAAATTTAAGAATTTAAATATTTAAATTTAAAATTTAAAGGTCAAAGTTTGACCAGTTTGACCACAAATATAATTTTTTAGGAAAATATTCAATTTATACAAGTTTGGAATTATATTTCATATGATAATCAAAATATATATTTTAAAACGAAGTATTGAAAATAAAAAAAATTTAAAAAAAATTTCAAAATAAAATAAAGTTTTTAAATCAAAAATTCAAATTAAAATAATTGAAATATATAATAAAAATAGTTACAAAATGCAGGGTTGTTACAGAGAATATAAATATTTTTCTTCCTTATTCCTTCAAAGATAATATTTGATTTATTATCTTTAATGTGACACTTATCCTTTTCAAATTTAATTTTGTAGCCCTTGTCACATAGTGGACTTATGCTAAGTAAGTTGTGTTTTATATTCCTAACTAAAAGAACATCAGAAATAGTAGGAGTTTTAGAGTTACCGACATTGCCCGATGCCAATCACATATCCTTTTGAATTGTCTCCAAAGTTGACCATCCCTCCATCTTCATAAATTATGTCATTCAGTATCTCCGGATAACCAGTCATGTGTCTTGAACATCCACTATCAAGTATCCATTTGTTTTTCTTGATTTGCACCATTTGTCCATTGAGTGTTGATTCTTCAAAAGCCATATACCACATCTGTTCCTGCACAACACACCAATTCGGTAGATAACTTGATTTTCTATAATAACAATATGCAGACTTATGAGACAATGGCGATTTGGACAGTTTTGAACTAGTGTTAATAGAATCTCCAAAAATTGCCATTTTAAACTTTTCCAAAATTCAGATTATGATAACTTTGAAAACCAATGCTTTGATACCAAATGTAGGAAATGCGGATTACGGATCCTAAGGCAGAATTAACACTAGAAAGGGGGTGAATAATATTTAATTAATTTTATGAATCCTTTTGAAATCTTTTCAAATTAAACCCAAACAGATGCAAATCAAAAATAGACAATTACAGAATCAAACACAGATGCAAATAGTAAATAAAAGAAGTAAAGGAAAGAATGCACCAGAATTTTACACTGGTTCGAAGTTACCCTACATCCAGTCCTACACAATTTCTTGTGCAGATTTATTTTCAAATATAATGTCGATATTACAACCTCAATTTCAAGGCCACGAGATACATCCTCGTGTCTCTGAGTTCAGGGCAAACTCTCTTGATTTAACCAGGCTACAAGATCACCTAATTGATTTACGGGCTACAATCACACCCAATTGATTTACGGACCATAATCACACCGTTTCCAATCACACTTTGATAGAGAGAGACTCGATACACTTCGATCTTTGATTACAAATGATCCTATAACTCTGAATAGCACTGAGATCTTTGAGAGAGAGTGACAGAGAATCAAACTAGAGACAATCGAGTTTGATTCACTTAGGATTTCGGCAGAGTTTTGTTAAGAATGTTTGAAAATAAGAATAGAAGAGAAAGAGGAGAGAAAACAAAGAAATCTTAAGTGAAAATTCATTGAAAACAACTGGTATATATAGAAGAACAATGGTTATGTCCATTCGTGAAAGGTTATGACGAATAGACACTTCTTTTGAAAATTTGAATTTTAAAATCTACGGCTACCATGTCGACATGGGGGGTATAGGCATGTCGACATCCCCTAGTAATTTTGAAAATTTATTTTTTGTTAACTCCCTTTTAGCAACGAGTTACGAGTTAAGAAATGGATGACTCAGATTGCCGTGATTCAAGAAGCTAACGAGTTAAAAAGCCTACGACCTAAGTGGTCTTGACGACTTACGACCTAGCAACTGAAGAGAACTTACGACCTAAAAGTTTTAACGAGTTAGCGGACTACAACCTATAGCGGCTTACGACTTAACAAGTTTACGACTCAAGGGATCTACGACTTAAGGAGTTAGACAACTTACAACTTAAGAGACAGGATTGAGCTTAAGTCGTCCACGACCTAATAATGTACGAGTTAAAATGTCTGCGAGTTAAGAAGTCTGCAACCTAAAATGTCTACGACCTAGGACTCGGCGGCTTAACTTGCCTAGCGACCCAACCTAAAGACAACGACTTAAGAAGAGCTCCGACTTAACAGTTTGCGAGTTAAAAGGTTGACGACCTACGACCTAAGAACATGGCGACCTAAAGAATGTCGCGACCTAACTGTTAAAGGAGGCTCTGCGACCTAGGGGAGTCTGCGACCTAACTATCAGAAGACCTTGCGACCTAAAGACTTAAGAAAGGTCTGCAACCTAACTCATTGAAGTAGCCCAGCGACCTACGACCTAAGGAAGCTGCGACCTAAGGAAGTCCACGACCTAAGGTTTCAGGAAAGCTTGCGACCTAAGATCCAGAAGGACTTCGCGACCTAACTGTAAGGAAGCTTTGCGACCTAAGGACTTAAGAGACTTTGCGACCCAAGATCCAGAAAGCTTCGCGACCTAAGAGCAGAAGCCTTGCGACCTAGCAACAGAAAGGATTGCGACCTAAGGGACTTGACGACCTAAAGAGGCTAGCGACCTAACTATTAAAGCATGTTCAGCACCCTACGACCTAAAGCTCAGACAGCTATCCTTTAACTCGCTTACGACCTACTACTTGATCAAATGAGGCTAAGCAAAGCTTTACCAGCTAACTTCTGAAGCCGCAAAGGGACAGCGACCTAGCTTAGGTCGCTCGCGACCTACGACCTAACTAAGGTCGTACGCGACCTAAGACTTAGGCAGAATTCCTGCCCAGAAATCTGCTCCTATAAATACTCCATCACTTCCAACATTCGGGGGACTTTTGGCCATTCATTTCTCCAAGCGCCGTTACGCTGTCGAAGCCTCCTCTCATTCAGCAATCAAAGATCTTCAAGCATTCGAGACACTATAACAATCTTCGAGAAGAGCTCCTAACATCCAACACGGATTCATCGGGTTTCATCATCAAAGATCAAGCTAGTAGTCAAGAGTGCTTTCATGATCAAGTTGTATTGTATTTTTGAAGGATATTGTATCAAATTGTAATCGAATCAGCAATAAAAGACTATAAAGTGGACGTAGGCTCAATTACGGGCCGAACCACTATAAATCTGTTGTTCATTTACTGCATTTCTGCTATTTTCCTGCTTAATTTCTGTTCCCGTCACACGGGTGGTGCTTTCACGATCTTACTACACACACCGGGTGTTATCGTTCATATTTTAACGTTAACATTTTGGTGCTTTCACTGAGAGCCCAACTCAGGCGATCATCCACCGTTGCTTCGTAAAGACTCATAAAAAGAACCTCTCTTAAAAACCAGATCCGAAATAATGGCCCTTGGAAGAAGAGGTAGACCTATCAGATCCGGAAATGCTCACAAAGGAACTTCCGCTTCCCCAATAACAGACCAAGCAACTCCAACCGTTGGAGTCACCAGGGCTGAATTGGATGACGCAGTTTCTGGATTATACCAACAAATTGAAACTCAAAACGCTTTGATGATGGATAGATTAACTGCTCTGCTCGGGGCAAATCGTCAACCAGAAAACCATCGAACTACTCTTCCTGAAATGCCACCTTTCCAAGCTGATGGTTCTATGCCGCAACCAACTTGTCATGAGCATATGCCCGGGCAAACTTCCGAGGGAAGAACTAATGCTTGCCCGGAGGTGTCTTTGAACAATAAAGAGTACCTGTCTGAAATGGTTGGCCGCATCATGAAAGAGAGCATGCAAAGGGAAGAGGATGAGGCTGACTGGGGATTTGCGCCAAGCAGAACTCCATTTACTGAAAGGATCCTGAGAGCGGAATTTCCAAGGAAATTTGCACCTCCTACTATCCAAGCCTATAGGGGAACCAGTGACCCTAATCATTTCCTCTACAAGTACGATTGGCATATGACCGGTGCAAGAGCGTCAGACGAGATCAAATGTCGATACTTTCCGGTATACCTAGAAGGTGTGGCTTTACTTTGGTTCACAAAGCTTCCAGTTCGGTCTGTAGATAAATTCTCCGACTTAACGCAAAAGTTTAAAGAACAGTTCAGATTGTATGCTTCAAAAGCTAAGGATATAATGTCATTGTCTAACCTTGAACAAGCGCCCGGGGAATCAATCAAATCTTTCTTGAGCCGTTTCAATATAGCTTTAGCCGAGGTAGAAAATGCGGAACCACGCATGATCCTGACTTATTTGATGCGAGCCATTGATAAATCGAGTAAATTTGGGATATGGCTAAAGATGAAGGAACCGAACTCACTTGATAAATTTTATAAAAAGGCCGATGAGTTCATTCGCCTTGAAAGCCTTTCTGCAACATCGAAAGTGGTTATTGCCCAGACTGATAATGACAATGTCCCACCTAAGAAAAGAGAATCTGAAAGTCAGAAAAGGGAGAATGAAGGAGGAAAAAGCCAGGGAAATGAAAAGAAACCTCGCCGCTTTAATCCTTCGGACTTTACTCCTTTAACTGATACACCAAGAAATATCTTTTTTGCAACAAAGGACGTTGTCAGGTATCCTAAGCCACCTGAGATGACGAGAGGGGCAAAGCGTAATGGAAAATTCTGCCAATTTCACAATCAACCTGGCCATGACACTGACCAATGTCGCCAATTAAAGAAGGTGATTGAAGAATTGCTAGAGCAGGGTAAACTCCAACAATACGTTAAAAGGAACGGAGTCGATCCAACCTCATCCACTCGGGATCAACAACCCCCTACCCATCAATCCGATTCTCACAACAACACTGCAGTGCAAGATTCAGAAAAGCTTGTCATTAATGCTATCACAGGGGGACCATACCCAGCAAGCAGAAGTTGGGATGACTACTAATTACCCACAAAACTGCGACTGGGGCATCTCTCACTTTCTCTGACATAAAAATCCAAAAGCTATGAATCAAGCACAAATGGAAATCCAGCTTGGAGATTCTGAAACAACAATAACTAGCATTCATTTTTACTTAACAGCATTGCTTAAATTTGTAAAGATAATGATGGATGTGTAACTTCTGCATTGTAAACCGCTGAGAAATCAGCGTGACTCAATAATGAAAAACTATGCATTGTGTTTTCTATTATAAAATGCCTGTTATATTTCGATGTGTAAATACTCTAAATGTATTGCTAAAATATCGATCTAACACTGCATGTCATTAAAGCAAAGCTAACCCATCGCAAAGCTAAGCGAGCCTTACAAATCATTTATTAAAGCAAATTTCAAGCAACAAAAATTTCAAACTCAAATCCCATACAAGAGGAACTTCACATAAAAAGTTGACGGCTCCACTGTGTCAAGCCCTCGTTAACTGGTTGCGATCGTTGATATAAAAAGGCATCCAACCAAATAACTTGCGTTTATCTGTGGAGTCATTCAACAGTGAAGTCTACTTCTTCGGATAAAGCAATTTACTTGCAAAAGAAAGGAACACGCGCTTGGAAACGATGATAAAGGATCGCAGATTGGCGGATGATGATACAACATGAGCAGGCAAACATGGAAGCAGCCAAAGGGAGGTATGCCTCTCAACAGGAAAGCAGGTAGATCCACTAAAGGGATACCTTCCCAAGCAGAAGGAATAAGACCCTCGCTAACTGATTGTGATGCATCCGATCAGGCAGCTTGTGTCCATCCCATGGATCTACTTGCCCCTAAGACGCAACCTTCCTGGCACACCAACCAACTGATGCTCCTTCCCAAGGGTCAACAAAGCCCTCTAACGAGGCACGCCAATAAATGGAGAGCTTTCCTCAATCAAAAAGATCGGTGGGACTACCAAAGGGGCACCTTGTTAATTGATTGCGATCGTTTGTACAAACAAACATCCAATCAAACAACTTACGCCTGTCCTGTGGACCCCTCCGACCATGAGAAAGTAACTTCCAGGCAATCACAAGCCCTCTTCGGAGGCACAAGCCCTCTTCGGAGGCACAAGCCATCTTCGGAGGCAAAAGCCCTTTTCGGAGGCACATTTCACCCGTGTAGAAGTGCAAAATGCTTCTCTTCGGAGACCCACTTCACCAGTGATGAAATACTAAAAAGCCCTTTTCGGAGGCACATTTCACCCGTGTAGAAGTGCAAAATGCTTCTCTTCGGAGACCCACTTCACCAGAGATGAAATGCCAAAACTGCTTCTCTTCGGAGACCAAAATTGCTTCTCTGCAGAGACCAAAACTGCTTCTCTTCGGAGACCAAAATTGCTTCTCTTCGGAGACCAAAATTGCTTCTCTTCGGAGACCAAAATCGCTTCTCTTCGGAGACCAAAAGACCTCTTCAGAGGCGTACTTCACCTTGCTTGAAGTACCAAAAATAAACTCTTTACTATGGCACAAAAATCAAAACCTTCTTAAGAAGCTCATTTCACTGTGCAGGAAAATTCACTTTCAAACAAATAAAAGTGATCATTCCCAGAAGTCGAAGTGTTCTTCAGGAAGAAAAAGAAAATAAAAATTTCTCCAAAGACAAGATATACTCTATTAAAAGCAGAATAATTCTTCCCTGAAAAAGTGGAAAGTTATTCTCTAAAATAAGAGTATCGGTCTTGTGAAAGCAAGAAATATTACAATATACTTGTGGTATGGGGGCAACATTATACAATTCAGTTACATTAATAAAAGTAATATACAAGCGACATACCACAAGTTCATTGCAATATCACGTAATAAAGATATGGAGTAAATGCGTTCTTGAAACACAGACAAAAAGTTTGTACAAATAGAAAGAATCGTTTACTCTACACTTCAAATGAAAAACAGATGTATTCCTACATACACAAGGATTTGTACAAGAAAAATATCTATTTATTTCAACACTATGAGAAATTTTTACATTGTACAGGTTACAAAAAGAAGCGGAGACCGATATCCGCACAATCCCCGGTCAATACAAAAAGCAGAAAAGACAAAATCAAACTCATTTCTCCTTCTTCCCACCCTTGGAGCTTTTACCCGGTCTGGTAATTAGCTTCGTAGGCCGTATCGGAGAAGAAGGAGAAAGAGACTCAGCCGGATCAATCTCTGCTTCATCCCCAGCAGCAGAAGAACTCTTCTTTCCTTTCTTCGAAACCGCACGCTTTCCCTTCTTTTTGGAAGAAGACTCGCTCCCCGGAGCAAGAAATGTAGAAAGCTTTGTGTCGTAGTCAAAAGATCGCTCCGGGGTCTTCTCGCTATCTTCCAGACCTTCTGCCTTCTGTTCTTCGGAAGTAGGTGGTTCGTCTAAACCTTGAAGGGCTGCTATTGGTTCTTCCTGTGAACCTGGTTGAGAAGCTGGAAGAGGTATAACTTGAGAAGGAGGAGGAACGACAGCTGAAGAAGGAAGAATTGGTGCAGTTTCCGGCACGACTACTGCATAATAAAAGAAATCAAAATCAGTATTCTCCGAGAAAAAAGAAGACCGTGAATCGTCAAAGTTACCTGGAGAAGCCGGTTTAGCGAGATCAATCTCAAATTCCCGAGCTTCGAAGTCCTTCATTGCCTCTTCCTCTGTAGGGGTGGTTACAGTTTCTTTGTCAACCTTAGTGGGAGGCGTGGAATGAGAACTAGAGCCAGTAATATCCGTGTAAGCTAAAGCCGAAGTATAAGCAGGAGCAATAGGAGGTGTTTCTTTCTCAGGAAGCTTCTCTCCCGTCGCCTCGGCCCGCACTCGGATAAGCTGCTCTTTTCCTTTGGCAAGGGCAGCGCGATCGCTCTCACCTAAGTAGGTAGCTTGAAGATCTGTTTCAGAATATCCGGCACCACCAAATAAGTCAATGATTGCCTCCCACACTTCCGCTAAGGTGACTTCATATTCTGGTCCCAAAAATGAAAGGCTCCCACACCCCAGGACACAATGCATATAAAAGTCGAACAGAGTCGCGTCAATGGTGGCTATGGTCGCCTTATGGGATTCTTGGCTGCAGCTTTACCAGAGAAAACTTCATCACGTTCTCTTTCAGCCTTCAATAGCTGAGGTTGCAGTCTTATAATTTCTAAATCTTGAGAGCTGACTTTCTCTCGAAGCTGAACAGCATCATTGCGGTATTTTCCCATAACCTGCTGTTCTGCTTCGAGTTTCACCTCAATATCTCTCTGAGCTGCATGGGCGTCTCGAACTTGTTTTTGAAGCATTTCTTCTTTCTGAGAATAAGAAGTGGAAGAAGTAGCAAGCTCTTTTTTAAGTCTTTCAACTTCAGCTTCGAGCTTCCCATAACCATCGCTAATGCTTTTCATCTCCGCGTCATGTTGCTTACGCCATTTGTCCCACTCAGATTTATCATTCTCCATGGTCATCATCGCCTCAAGGTTCATATGGTTGACCCTTTGAAGTTCATCAACCAGCTTCTGCCATCCAGACATTCTTTCGATGTCAAGTTTTACAGCATCGACATTTTTCAGCATCGCCTGCTTATCAATGGGGACCAAATCCAAATCAAAACGCACTCCTTTCAGACACCAATTCGGAAATCGGCTCTGGAGTGTGGGAGGACCATCTCCAGCTTGGTACTGTGGCCTATTAATGATTGTCTGGATGTCAGACTCCTTAAGGGCAGGAGAACCAGAAGATGTATTAGGAGGAATAGAAGCGGTAGTCTTTTCCGAGATATTAGATGTATCTTTCTCGCCAAGTCTGATCCGTTTGCTGGAATCATCGGACGTACGACTCTTCCCCTTGTCATCGTAAGATTTCCTCTTATAAGGATCGTCGCTTCTGCGGGAAGAGTCACGTCGCTCGTCCCTATTCCCATAGTATTCCTCATCTTCTCTCCGGCGACGCTCTTCATGAGCTCGCCTCTCATGAGCCTTTCTGGCAGCCCTCTCCTCATCAGTTTCCTTCACAGCACCGATATAACTCCTAAAGTCATAAGCCTCACGGCTTCCGTAACGCTGGAATTTGTTGAAGTAAGAGCCGCTTCGCCCCATCAAAGAACCTGAAATTGAAGAAAAAGTCCAGTTTTAGAAATCCTCAAATTGAAGAAGCTAAGTACATATAAGTGCCAAAATTCTAAGTGTGTGTGATGTGCAAACTACACGCGTCAGACTACAAACCACTTTTGGGTGTAGAAATGGCAATAAGTTGTGTGGAAGGCGTTGTGGTTTGTTGCAAAGAAGAAGTTGCTTCGATAACAGGAGGGACCACTTTAGAAACATCATCTTTAAAGAGCTCCTGAGAGGTTATCATGATGTCGCTCAGACTGTCAAAAGTATCATCGCCATGGTGCATGGGAGAGTTATCTTTGTCAACTTCCACCTCAGCCGTCTTTTCAAGAGTGTGAAGATTTTCCTCCTCTTCAACAACCGGGGCAAGTGCTAATTTTCTGGACGATCCAGCAATGTCGGTAGGAGTAGAACACTTTACCAATGAAGTCTCAGCGGTAAGTTCTTGCGGTAAAAGTTCTTTAGCAGGAACAGGGGCATCTGACTCCTCAGCAGAGGAATCAGGGACTTCATGTGGCTGAGTGGAACGGGAAGGATGTAAGAGTCCAAATTCATGGAGGAACTCATCTCTCAATAGAAATTGAACACTCCTCTCCTCGACCGGCACGACCATAAGCCTCTCGAAGGCAGTTTTGTGACGAGTTTCCCTAGAAGGGGGAGGGAGCGCTGAAATAGTAGAGAAAGAAGTTAACATTTGACAATTTGGACTTCAAAGAATTTTAGAAAACGCAGGGAAAAGATAGATAGTCTTACTTCCCACTCTCCAAATGGCGTAAAATCCCGGGGGACAGCGGACAAAGAAAAACTGGCTTAGAAACCCAGGAACGCTTTCAGGAAGACCAATAATCAGTTTACGGTTCCTGGCACTCCTTACAACTGTGATAGAGGGATGGTCTTTGTTCTTTGTAAATGAGCACAGAAAGCAAATTTCTCCAAAACTGGGAAAGCGGTCCAGCATTCTCCTAAAAAGCACACACAGTCCCAGCAGGATGGCGTAGCCATTAGGATGTAATTGAAAAGGGGAGATGGATAATCGAAGGAGAAGTTCTCGAAGACAGTCATTAAACGGGGGAATCGCTCCACTCAAGCACATTTGGCGGTTCACTGCGACAAAGCCGTGGGGCGGCCTATCAGCAGTGTCATTTACTCCAGGGAGCAAAGCGTCAGATTCAGCAATGCCAAACTGGGTGCATAGTTGACGGAAGACTTTATGACTCAGGGTGGTAGGAATCCTTTCCGGGGGATCATTCAACGGAGTAGCAATTGGAAAAGCTTCTCCACTTGGTTCCAAGTCTTCTTGATGAGACGCCATTCTACACAATCAGCTGAATGTTCAAAAGTGAAGGTGCGCGTTTCCTAGAAGTGTGAAGTGCTGTGCAAAACTAATGAAAACAAGAAAAAACAAGTATAACTGGAATTAAACTAGCTGACAATCAGGCGAATACGAGATTTCAGAACTTGTTAATACTCAAGTGTAGTGTTAATGCAGACAAATCAGTCTTAATTTACCATTACGATTTTGCTTTAATACTTCACTTGAGTTGGTTATTGTGTAGCATTTCACTCATACAGTTCATTTAATTTAATTTTCTCTTTATCAACTAATCTGTCATTCGATGTGGGCATTCAGTGGCAGTATATTCGTCCCAGTATTCTGTGAATGTTGTGTTAAGCAGGTTATTAGCATTAAAGTCAAGACAGTGTGAGAGGTAACACAACACAGTCCAAATTTAGGAGTTCAGCCAACTTCTGTACAAAATCATCTAAGTCTTAAGTCGTTAAACGACCTGTCATAAGTTGGGACTCGTAGGTCGTATTAGGCAAGTCAAGATGTTCAAGGCATGTTCTCTTAAGTCAGGTCATTCAAGTCCAAGAATTCGAAGTCATAAAGTTCAAGTTATTAAGTCGTTCGGATGGGTTCACGAGTTACGAGTTAAGGGCTATCTCATCCACGACCTAGTCATTCAGATGTGCTTGCAAGATTAAACCTTAAGTGCTAACTCGGCGACGACCTAAGGGGTAAGCTATGAGTTAAGTCAAGTCGTCAGTCCTTAAGTCGCACTGCAAGGAAAAAGTTTCAAGTCTGAATGCAAAAATGCAATGTCCTAGGTCGTTACCGACCTACGACCTATTTAAGGTCGTCAAAAGTTAAGTCGCGATTTCTGTTCAAAGGTGTTAAGACGTTCATTCTCCCCAGTACATCGATTCGCCGAACTCCTAACCCGTTAACCCATTAGCCTCTCCTTCAACCAAAACTCTCGTCCCCTCAACGCATTCAATCATCCCGAAATCACCATACACCTAGTGTAATGATATTCCATCACAAATCACAAATCAGTCAAACTGAATCGCCGCAATCCATCGTCTTGTTCTAACCGACTACCCAAAACCAGGACAGGCCGTCTCAAACCCATCAGTAATTAATTGAAATGAGGATTGCAGAGAAGCACGGCATGAGAAAAGGGGGTCGATGGCGAAAATGGGATTCGTAATTAGGTGATAATCGAGGAATGAATAGCAATCGAATCCACTTACGCAATACGAAATTGAAGATGTCTGGCAATCGAGTAATTGAGTTTGTCTGAGAAAAACTTGAATGCTTGCAAATGACGGAATGAAACAGGTAAAGGGGAAGAAGGAACGACCTAAGCTATTTGTACCCTAACACAGTGAAAGGTGAATCGACACATCTGACTTACGACTTATGCTAAGTCGTTAGCGACCTACGACTCATCTTAGGTCGGTCGCAATTTAGCGCACTCATCAAGAAGCGAGCTAAGGAAATCGAAGCACACGACTTACGACTTAAAGCGTGTACTTCGAGGGGCAAATGTTAACTCCCTTTTAGCAACGAGTTACGAGTTAAGAAATGGATGACTCAGATTGCCGTGATTCAAGAAGCTAACGAGTTAAAAAGCCTACGACCTAAGTGGTCTTGACGACTTACGACCTAGCAACTGAAGAGAACTTACGACCTAAAAGTTTTAACGAGTTAGCGGACTACAACCTATAGCGGCTTACGACTTAACAAGTTTACGACTCAAGGGATCTATGACTTAAGGAGTTAGACAACTTACAACTTAAGAGACAGGATTGAGCTTAAGTCGTCCACGACCTAATAATGTACGAGTTAAAATGTCTGCGAGTTAAGAAGTCTGCGACCTAAAATGTCTACGACCTAGGACTCAGCGGCTTAACTTGCCTAGCGACCCAACCTAAAGACAACGACTTAAGAAGAGCTCCGACTTAACAGTTTGCGAGTTAAAAGGTTGACGACCTACGACCTAAGAA